>SEMN01000085.1:525000-1125000 GCA_005408345.1 Macquaria australasica | reverse complement strand
CCAGCACAGAGGGCACGTCTTCTTCAAACATGGGCCTGGAAAGCACAAAGTGTTCACAAAATCAAATAAGACACAAAAACCGGGTTCGCAACGTGATTTTATTTTATTTATTTATTTATTTATTTTTTTGACACTGGCAGTTGGTTTCAGTTGAACATTCATGTTTCCATTTTGTCAGAACTGTGACCAAACAAATATTGACAGACATCTTTTATCTACTCTCTAAATGCCCTTGTTTGAGCATTATTTGTAGGTATTCTTTTTTAATAAAGCTGTCATGTGATTGTCGATGTGTTATTTCTTAGTTTTTCTGCGATCAGTTTGCTGCTAACCTACCCGTTAGCTGTCTGAGGCTAATGTGTTGCTAACACAGCACTTTTGTGCTAACTGTTTATGCACTCTTTTCTCACTCTCGTATGCATATGAAACCCACACCTCCTTTGCACATATGTCATGTTTTTCAAACAGGAAATAACACATTGAGGGTAAATTCTATAAAACATTGGGCAAAGACGCTTTACACGCTTTCCCTTGGTCCTTCAAACGAGCAGCTATAGAAAAAACAAATAATTCTCAGTACTTACATTGGCACCTTCTCTGTACTGGATCCATCCAAATATGGATCCTCTTTTTGAAGCTCTATCAGAAGAGAATATGGTTCAGTCTTTTTTATTATGATAAAATGTCAGATGGCATTACAGTAATTAAATACATCACATCTTTAACTTAAAAGACCCAAAAGCTAAATCAGTGGAGTTATTTAGTAGATATATTCATAACAAACACTGGTAAGTAGCTGAGGGGTTTTAACAATATTAAGTCAATCATATGATATGAGAAGGAAGTCAGACTTACCGTCAGTCTCCCCAAGTTACAAAAATTTTAGAGAATTTTAGTATTACTTGTCAAGTTTTGAGATACACTTTAATTTGCCATTTTTATTACATTAGCAGAACATTTGACGTTTGAAGGTGTGGACACTGTGGACAGATGCCACTGTATTTTACTTTTGGTACAAATAGTTTTAATTGCTCTCTGCAAATAAACCCAGAACCATCTGGTTCTGGGTTTATCTGGCACTGACACAGTTTATCAGTTTATCTGGCACTGACACACCAAGGGCAAGTGGGAAAATATGTTTTTGTTGTTGTTGTTGTTGTTGTTGTTGTTGTTTTGTGATTTGGGTGAACTGGCTCTTTAAAGTGTTCCCTCTTGTGATGGACATACCTTGATTTCTCGCTTTTTTGCTCCACTGGCGGGTGATGAAAATACTGCAAACTATCACGCTGATGATTAAGACTACCAGCACCACAGGGATCAGGATGACGATGGGACTCAAACCCTTCTTCTCCTTCGCCTCACCATCGTCCTCCTCTTCCTCCTCCTTGTCTGGTGTGGAAGTCGAACCTGTAAAGTTGGGGTCCACTGTTGTTTCTGAATAGTCTGCAGAAGCTAGGTAACAGTTATCAGTCAGTCATCAGTCTTTAGATTTGAATAAATGTGCCCTGCTGCAGTGTTGTTTAGTGTTGTTGATTAATACAAGTAGTACGTGACTTTTACATTTACAGTAATCTAGACACAAATCAGTACTGTGACGGTATGGTTGGTCTGACATACCATCAACTCTGAAGATGCGGCCCTGTCCTGAGCCATGCTCTCCTGCTACGGTCTCTTCACCTGGAAACATCAGAGGAGGAAATAATCAGATGATTTTTCTGAAATATTTCAGTGAGTGCTGACTAAATTCTCTCCCTAAGGGTAGATTTCTTTCAGCAAAAAGAGCACCATGTAGAATGAAAAAGCTGCTGTGGATTTACCCTCCACTTCTGTGGGGGAGGGGCCTGGCGCTGAGCTGGCGTCAGAATCAGTTGGGAGTGGTTCTACAAACAGAGAGAGCAGCACGTCATCATGATGCCGACGTCTACAGTGAGTAATACTCATGAACTTTCAAATGTTAGTTCATTATACACAGCCAAAAACATGCGGACACCCGAACACATTACACCCATATGTGATTGTTGAACATCTCATACCAAAACCACGGATATATAATGTGCTGCTGTGACAGCTTCCACGCTTCTGGGAATTGTTTCCACAAGAAGTAGGTTCAAAGGCATAAAAGAAATAAACCTATACAACACTTCTTAATCAGAATCAGGAGCAAACAGTGTCCCTCAGAGAAACATGAGACATGACATACTACTTAAGTTAAAGTACATAAGTATTATCAGCAAAAGTAAAAGTACTCTTTCTGCAGGAAAATGAAACCTGTGACTGATATATTATTACATCTGACATTATTAGATTGTTAATCCTGGTGCAACAATGTGTAAAAAGTTTTTTCCTGTTGTAGCTGGTCGAGGTGGAGCTACTTTTAACTTCTTTATGTACAGTTGGATAGTCTAGTTCAGTGGTTCCCAACCTAAGGGTCTGAGGGATATTCAGTGCTTAAGAAACATTTCAGCCAGTACTCAATGTATTGAGGTTCAATACCCAGCACTATAAAAGATTCAGTATTTAAATCTCCACAAATTTTATTCCTGGCAGTTTGGAGAAGGCTTTTAAACAGCATTTAGACTTTCATCTTGGAAAATATAATGATAGAATAGAATAAAATTCAGAAATGAACATTTAACAGGATAAATAAAATATGAAAAACCCAAATAATTCAAAGTGGTGTGGCGTTGGAGGGGATTTGGACTACAGCCCCGGGGCTCTGTGCGGGCCCCGTCAAGTTCTTCCAATGTAATCTTAGAAAACCATTTCTTTATGGACCTCACTTTGAAAACATGTTGAAACAAGAAAGGGACTTCTCCAAACTGTTGCCACAAAGATGGAAGCACACTATTGTCTAAAATATTATTGTATGCTCTATCATCCACCTTTCTCATGTACATACATGTGTAGAAATCCAAACCAGTATGGCCTGTGTTCTCACACTTGTGTGTTGGCTAAGACAGAGGTGGGACAATAAACTGCCCCGTACAAAAGTACCTGTAACTGTGTAGCATACTGTACCATATAACTACAATATCCCTAGTTTGATTCCAGCTAGGGACCTTCGTTGCATGTCATACATGTCGCTCTCTCTCTCCCATGTTTCCTGCCTATATCTACACTATCAACTACTGTATTAAATAAAGGCACAAAAAAAAAAAGAAAGAAAGAAATTGTCAAAACTAATAATCAATTCAGTTTCAAAGGATCTGGACAATAGCAGTCTTGGTCAGTGTGTTTGCTTCAGTTTTTTGACTCATACCTGTTTCACAACTAGATATTGTTGTTATAGCTGTCTTGGCCTGTTGTATTGTATTGTATTTAATGTTGTAACAATGTTTTCTATGCTGCCCTCTTAACCAAGTGACTCTTAAAAAAGATATTTGAGACCTTTACTTGGTTAAATAAAGGAAAATCATTATTATTATTATCATTATTTTTAAACTGGAACTAAGGGGTCTAGCCCTAGGGGTGAACACCTGTACACATGCTTTTGGCCAGTATTATTGAGTATACGAGTATTATTATTTCTGGAGTTCTCACCTGTTGTCTCTGTATCATCATCACCTGCCTCCTCTTCTTTTGTCTCACGTGCTGGATCTGTACCATTACCTTCATGCTGGCATAACACTGCAAATCAACACCTCTCATTACTTTATATCATGGCACTGTCATATCATTGAAAAGGATATAGTGAAACTTAAAGGAAAACACGTGACGCATTTATACTAAAAGTGAGACACACAAGTGAATGAAGACAGTAATCTCTGCAGGGCCAGATAACATCTGCAGTGGAGCAGAATAACTGTCAAATCACACAGGAACTTAAGACTTCCGTATGCATTATTTTAAGCGGTGGCTACAAAAATTAAAACTGTTGCAAAATGCAACTATTGGACAGCGCAGAGTAGGTGGAGATTTTCAGCATGTTGAGCAATTTGTTCCCGACAGAGCTTTGTCATGTCCCACAAGATTTCTCTCTTGCTTAAGAAAAATACTATATTTTGAACAAAAGTGGAACGCCAATGAGCAGTTTAAAAAAAAAAAAAAAAACTCAACAGACTATGGTGTATAATTTACAGTTTTAAAAGGTTGCTTAGGCTGATTTAATAAATCTCAGAGAACGGTTCAATTTGAAATGTAGGAGAGATTAAGTTTCTAAACATGGCTTAGTTCTGACAAAAAGTGGATTGAAGTGAGACAGGTCCAAACTGGAACACAACATTAAAGTACTTTGGGTCCTCAAGCCTTGCTATCTGCTCTATCAGGTGTTATTACATTCACACACACGCAGTCAGAAAGTCGGAAAAGTAAACTAGACCACAAAACAGAAAGCAGGGAGGAGACAGGAAAGTGGAGAGTGCTGTTGTGTCTTAATTTAGAGAGTTAAAAAAAAGAAAAACGAATCTTCCAGTCCTACCTGTCCCAGTCAGAGTGCTCAGCAGCAGCAGCAGCAGCAGCAGCAGAGGGGTCTTCACCCGGGGGCCTCTCATGCTACCAGGACAAGAAGCAGACATAATGCCATTGTGCGCCCGCTTCCTTCTCTACTGTCACAGCATCACACTTCCTGATCTAACATGTTAAATGGAAGGAAAAAAAACAAAAAAACCACTCACTCACTCACACTCACACACACACCCTCAGACTCACTCAGATAACTCACTCGGATGTGATGCAATCAACTGTGTGCTTGTCGCCACAAGTCTGACGGCTCTTCAGCTGCAGTACAATCGCATTCCTGCCGGTTAGGTATGCAGCCCTACAGAGTGAGGGGGAAGCTGAACAAACTTTAAGGAAGGAAAAAAAACAATTTTGTATGAGCTCAGTGAGTGCCAGCTGGTCCGGTATCTCTTGAGAGAGTTGGCACCGTGACTAGACTCCAAGGCTGTAAACTTACTGCTTATATGTTTGCTGATCTGTTTCTTGATACGAGCTCAGGCAGCATCACAAGTCAGTCTTTGTGGTAAAATACTGATCATGAATTTGAGGGCCATGCCGCTATGATTATCTATGGGCGAAGGCTGTTGGCCTACTTTCAAAAGGACTCCACAAGCTTTTCTTCAACTAACAGCAGAAACATGGTGGTAGCAGGTTTCAACATGACGGCTGGACTTCGTGATTTCGGCGAACTGTGACTATTATCAACACATCACAAATGGCATTAAAACACAATTTATGCCACGTCCTCTGAATACTGGTTGTCAGTTCTCACAAGCTTAAGGTTAGGCAATATTTGGTGATTCTTACCTGAGAAAAATCAGGCTAAAGGGTAAAGTGACCCAGGACACTGCGTGCTCTGTGAGAACAAAAGTAATTTCCTGGTAACATAAATATAACTTCAATATCAATATCATACAGTAAGGACATAAAACAAGAGTTGCGGTTTCAGCTAAACGCTAACAACAGCATGCTAACATTCTTACAATGACGATGCTAACATTTTCCTGTTTAGCAGGTATAATGTTTACCATGTTCATCGTCTTAGTTCAGCGTGTTAGCATGCAAACATTTTCTAATTTGCGCTAAACACAAAGCACTGGGGCTGAGGGGAATGTCATTAGTTTGGGAGGTATTTGGTCATAAAGAAAAGTACGGGACAAATTAAAATTTTAGAAAGTTAAAGATCACCAAAGTTATTACAGTTTATCCTGAAGGGAACATGAATGTCTGTACAAAGTTTCATGGAAATCTGTCTAAAATTTGTTGAGACGTTTCACTAAAAAACAAAAACATCAACCTCATGGTGGCGCTAGAGGAAAAGTCAGGGGATCACCAAAGTCATTATGATTCATCCTCTGAGCACCATGAATGTCTGTACAAAATATCACAGCTATCCATCCAGTAGTTGTTGAGATATTTCAGTCCGGACCAAAGTGGTGGATCGACAAACCGACATAGCCGTCCCTAGAGCTGCGCTGCTAGTGTGGCTAAAAATAATGGAACCACTTTTTACTAAGTCAACTTTACAAAAGCATCATAAGTTGTAACAAACAGCTTTAGTAATGGTTAATAAATCATTTACTAATGCTTTACGAATTACTTATAAGCCATTACTAAGAACTGAGTTGAGTTGCCAGGTTTCCATTGGCGGAGAGGTGTTTTTCCTATTACCTTATTTGGTAATAATACTTCCTTTTGAAGTGGCTGAGTCACGGCTGAGGCAGAAGGCACTAAAGGGGTCCGTAGCAACAAGACGTGCAGGCATAGGCTACTTCTCGGCGACCAGGGTCGATAACATCCAGGGCAAAGAGCGGCAACATCTCGTTCAGGAGGAAGTGCGAGCAGGCGTGGAGGAGGTACGAGCCAGCAGGATGGTGGGGATGGGACAGCAAGGAGCATGGACTAGATGGGAGAGTGTACTGCAACGAAAGATCACCTGTTCCAACATCTGGAAAGCAGACTTCCATTGAATCAGGCTCTTGGTCCAAACTGTTTATGATGTCCTCACCTACAACCTAGAGCTAAGCCCGGTCTCCTCTCCACTGCCACCGACCTGGGCAAGCAGCTGAAGTTCCCAGCCCGGATAACATCAACACGGCTTCGACCAGACATGATCATTGCTTCAGACATCCACCAAGCAACTAATCATGCTGGAACTCACAGTGCCCTGGGAAGAGCGTATGGACGAGGCCAATGAGAGGAAGCGCACTAAGTACCAGGAGCTTGTGGATGAGTGCAGAAGGCTAGGTTGGCGAACTCGCTGTGAGCCAGTGGAGGTGGGCTGCCGAGGATTTGCAGGGCGTTCACTCTGCAAAGCGCTTACGCTACTGGGCATTGCTGGGGAGGCAAAGAGGAAGGCAATTAGATCTGCTACTGAAGCTGCAGAAAAAGCCATTAGGTGGCTTTGGATCAAGAGGGCAGACCCGTGGGCGAATGCTGCTTGGACGCAAGCTGGGGTCTGATCAACCTGGGCTGGGTCGCCTGGGCGAGGGTGTCTGATGTTGAAAGACCCAAAACACCCAGTGACCCCAGGTTACATCACCGATGATGCGTCCCAGCGCATCTGCAGGATGTATCTTTCCTCTCAGTTATAAGTGTTGTTAATCCATTAATAAATGCTCATGGGATTCTCACTTTCTAATAAGTCATGAAGTCTGTAGTTATATGTGTTAATAAGTTGTTAATAAAGATGTTTAATCATCAGGTGTGCAGTTGTAAATGTTAATAAATTGTTAATAAATGGATTTTGTTCCAGGTCGTCAGCAGGGCTATGTTCCAACCTGTCGATGGGAGTTTTCACAACCTCGCAACCCAAAAGTTGTTCTTGTTATTGGCTTATAACTGACCTACAAAATGATTTATGAGCACTTAATAAAGTCATTGATTACAACTTAAAACCTCTTCATAAAGGGTGCCTTATTAGAAAGTGGCGTCAACATAATTTCTATTTTGAAGTTCATTTTTGACCTCGGAAGCAGCAGTTAAGAAAACAAGGTCCATTTAGTAGTTGTTCTGTAGCTTTCAGTCATATATTTCCTTATCACAAATATATGTTATCTTAGGATCAAGTTGAAGCTAAGCAGCCCTGTTACATACACTTGTAAATACACTTTATTGTACAGTTATTCGGAATAAACATTGCTGTGGATTAAAAAGTGAAAAGCTTACACAACGTAAACTTTCTGGAAAGAGAATGAAAGAGTTTAAGATTTCAGAACTCGTTGCGTGCCAACAAATGAAAATGAAGACCTTGATGAATGTAGCCTTAAAACATTTGGCTCAGAAACAAATTGAAACTGAATGACGTTTTTCTGAAGAATCTCTGTTTTATAATAATATTCGTCTGCGGCACAGAAGACAGCTCATACTGTGCAATTTCAGTATCCGTGACAGCGTTCTCTTCCTCAAAAGACTTTATTTATCTATCTGAGTCACACGGGCTGAGTCAGTCTGTTAAAGGTGTAACTCTCTCCAGTGGACACACACTTACTTTAATACTGTGAGTTTGATGTTGTTTAAAAGACGTGTGCGCAGTTTATAATATTGTCTTTGGTTGTTTTGTTTGTTTGTTTTCATGATATCATGGTGTGATTGTGATAGTAGTCTTTTCACCAGTGGTGGAAAAGCAACTAAGTACGTTTACTCAAATACTGCACATAAGTGCAATTTTGAAGTATTTGTACTTGAGTATTTCCTTTTGATCCTACTTTACACTTCTACTCCACTACATTTATTTCACAGCTATGTCATAGCGATGTCTATGAGTTCCAAATCAAATAGTGATTTCCCATCTAAATTTCTCACATTGTTTAATTATGATTGTTTGAGGCCCAAAGAGGTAAAATTATCCAATATTTTACACAAAACAAAGATTACAGAAAAGTCCAAAAATGAATAAACTTTTGTGTGACTGAATTCAGTTTATTCTTCTTTCCTCTCATCATTAATCATCTCACAACCCCTCAGATTTATCTTGTGACCGTTTGGAGGGGGCCTGACCCCTAGTTTGGGAAATTACCTAAGTGTGCATAAAGTAATTGAAACTAGCTCCAGCAGCTACAACAATAAAATGCTGCTTACACGTTGTTGCATCAGTATTAACAATCTAATGTCATTCATAATAATATATCAGTCACAGCGGCCATTTTTCTGCAGCATGAGTACTTTGAATTTTGATACTTTAAGTAGATTTTGCTGATAAAACTTCTGTACTTTTGTGTAAGAAGGATTTTGAATGCCAAACTTTTACTTATAGGTTCTTTTTACGTAAGTGAAGTACTTCTTCCACCACTGGACATCATCGTTCCCCAGAAAGGTGTGATGATTTTATCTCTTTGATGAAGTGAAAAATGTTAGGTGTCAGATTCTTCCTCCTTGGAATTGTTTTTTCTGCCTCTGTTGGCATCGTTTGAAGAAATCTGAGATCACTGCAGACGCACATGAAATTTCCTGTTACACAAAAGGAAAGTTAAGACACACATCTACTCTTCATGCTCAAAAGCACATTGGCACCTGAACATCAAACCGATATGTGATCGATGAGCATCTAATCCCACAACCATGGGCATTAATCTGCTCCCGTAATAGCCTCCACTCTTCTGAGAAGGCTCTGGATGGGGGTTGAGTTCAGGACTCGCTGTAGGCCAATCAAACTCTTCCACACCAAACTGGGACATTTCTTTATGGACCTTGCTTTGTGCACGGCAGCGTTGTCATGTCAAACTGTTGCCACAAAGCTGGAGGCACTCTGTTATCTAAAATCAATCTAAAACCCCTTAGTTATCATCTAAGGGGACTAAACTAAACTGTGAAAAAGAGCCCCAGGTCAAAAGTACACAAAATTATGTGGTATGTGTGTCCACATACTTTTGGCCACATAATACATCCTCAAATTGTTATTTTAGCCACAGAAGGTGAAAGAGTTCGTCTCATATCGGGTAAAACCACTGACCAATACAAATTTTGATCACCTAACTTTTAAAGCGAGCAGTTGTTCCTGATTTTGGCGGATTTTAAAATGATAGTATTTAAAACAAACCAGGGCTTGTTCTCCTGCCTCATATCTGATCTTGTTAACAAACAAGCAAAGCCTGAGGTGCTCAAAGAGCCTGGCTAGTCTCAGCTGGTCCCACTGAAGCAGCTTGAACTGGACTGATCCATATCATCGTCTCGGTATACACAACGTGTGTAGAGATAATCATCTTTTAATAATTTGCGTTCCGTTATTCATTTTGTAATTCTGTCTGTTTTTATTTATCATTTGTCTGTCTTGCCTTTTACTCTTTCAGCTGTTTAGAAATGAAGTGATGCATATTACTAAATAAAGGGAACTTAATCTGTTCTGTTATAGAAGTTCCCTGTCGATTCAGAAAAAAACTTATGTCCTCATACCAGATGTTGTGTAATGTCACTTTTTGTCAAATAGTGGCCATCTCAATTACAACCCCATCTCAACCCCAGTTACAATTTGTAGTGTATAGTCTATTTTTACTTGAAATATTAGAATAACTTTGAAAAATGTCAATGTTTTCATTTGAAATACGTAGAGACAGACAAGATAAGAACACCTCCAGTTGTGTCCTCTATAGAGAGATACAGGGATAACAAATAATCCACTAGTATTACATTTTCTTTCTTTTTTTTTCTTCACTTTATGTCTTTATTATAGCACTATATTGGCAGCCATATAAATAAAGCATGCCTAATACAAGTTTAGTGATGGATTTCATGGTTTTATCTAAATTATCACATCTTCATTAAGCCATTCAAATAAGCACGAATTTCAATATACAGAGGTAACTATCAAAATGACTTTGCTCAAAGGTTTTATTTTATTTAGTTTTATTTATTTTAAGTTTTAATAACTTTAACCGCCGGTGAATTTGCTTTTGCGACACCTTGAAAACAGGAACCTTGTTTTATTTTCTCTCCCCGCGACACGTCCGGACAAAGTTTGGTGACGGACCGGTGCACTTCAACAGGAGGGGGAGGAGCACGTGTGATTTCAAGCAGTGAACATGGTAAAGCTGGTGCGCCGTAACTTACCCCTGTTAGAAACCAATACTAATGATTAGTTACTTTAACTTGTTTCGTTATCTGGTTGTTTTCCTTCAGCCGAAGGCTCCGAGAGGAAAAGCCCCGGAGAAGGTTGTTCACCCGTACAGCAGGAAGGCTGCTTACCTGGCCCGAGAGGAAATCAGACTGAAAAAGAAAGACAGGTGTGTGGGAAAGACATCAAACGCAACAAAACGGATGCAGCACATGAGCTGCACCTGGAAGAAGTGCTCGGATCTTTTTACTTAAGGAAAAGTGGCAGTACCACAGTGTAGAAATACTCTGTTACAAGTAAAAGTCACAAAGTGCATAAATATTATCATATCACATACTTAAAGTACCAAAAGTAAAAGTACTCACTATGCAGAATGGCCCATTTCAGAATAATATATATTATATTACTGGGTTATATTTAGTGATGCATTTTTATGTGTAAGTATCACTAATGTTGCAGCTGGTAAAGGCGGAGCTACTTTATATACTGCTGGGTAATATATATCGTAATTTATTACTTTTTTTATTTTGTATTAATAACCTGAATCTGCAAAGAAATAATTAATGTTAGTAATTAATGTTGTTAAATAAATGTAGTGGAGTAAAACGTACAATATTGGCTTCCAAAATGTAGTGGAGTAGAAGTATAAATTAGTATAAAATGGAAGTACAAGTACCTCAAAAGTATACTTGAGTAAATGTACATGGTTATGTTCCACCACTGGTCTAAACTACTTAAAACTGAAATATGTAGAAGTAAGATGGTATCTGCTACAAACAGCAGTTAGCCCAAAGTGAATGCTTACATTTGAGCATTATTGTGAAATCCTCTTACATACAACAAGGCTGAAATATGTCTTCTGAAAAACTTCTAAGATACATGAATGAACATATTTCTATCAGACAATGCTTTACACACACTGTTGGAGGCTCTGATTACTTTGATTTAATTGGTTTCTCTGATGCTGCAGGCAGAAGAATGACAAAGCAACGCGTCTGAGCAGCATCGGTAAGCCCGTTTATCCTTCATATTATACATACATGCTGGCTGTGAGGATGAAATCTCCATGAAACCACATCTCTTTCCTTTATTTGTCTGTCCCTCGACTCACAGGCGAGAAGCTGTTGTGGTTTCAGGGACAGTTGGATCCCGAAAAGACAGCTTACACCAGAAAAGATGCCTGTGACATCGTTGAAAGGTCAAACATGGTGTTAATTTTGTCATTTTAAGCTTGAGATGCATCAAAGTCTTTGCACGAAAAACAAGAAAAGAAGCATTTGTGCGATTTGTGAATCAAATGTATATTAGAGCAGCATGTCTGTTGCATCTTAAAGTTGAGTGAGCTTGTGTGTTTCGTTGTGTATGTGCAGGTACCTCCAGAGGTTTGAGTCTGAACTGGAGCAGATCGAGCTGGTGAACGGGATCAAAGGTCGGCAGGGTCGTCTCCATGGTGCCAGAGAGGCTGTCATCAAACAGACCATCGAGAGAGAGCGAGCGCAATATGAGGGCATCGGATTTGGTGAGTCCTCATCGTATAAATACACACACACACACACACAGTATGGTATATACATGCACGTGTAGTGTTGGAAAATATTCCATGGTCCTGTGTTTTGTCCTCTTCAGAGATCCCAGACATCATCAATTCAAAGCATCTGAAAACATTCAGGTGAGTGGATAGGAGCTTGAATATTCTGCTTTATTACAATTTATGTTTTTGACAGTGGCTGTAATTATTCAACTTCCATGATTTGACCAAATACAATCATGCAAATGATGAAATGAAGAAGAATCCTGATGATAATTATTGCATGATTTCTATGCATCCATAATGTGAAGAGATTTTTCCTCTTTTCCTAATACCACGTGGATTCAAAAAAGTCTAATAATGCCATACTTAACGATTTGAATGTTTTTAAATATTGTGATTTTTAAGCACAGGATTTGCACGAAGACATCCTTTCAGATAACGTTTCGTGACATTAGTTGATCCTTTATTTCGGCAGGGAGTGGACCGGTGATCTGAAGAAACTTCCAAATATTAAACTGCGAAAGGTGTCTAACAAAGGTTTGGACACGAAGAAAGAAGAGGAGGAGAAACACGACACAGAAGGTGATAATGAGGATGATGAAGATGACTTGGGTGATGAGGAGCTGGATGAGATGGTGCTGAAGTCGGAGTCAAACTGAGGCTGGCTCAGTGTCAAAACGACGGTGGAGCTGAACATCAGACTGGCCTTCAGCAAAGACTTTTTTAATGGAAAAGACTGCCCAGAAGATGGTGCCAAACTCTCTGACGGAAAACTAACAATGTTACGAGTTTGCCCTCCTTTAAAGTCTTGTTGTTGCTCAGTAAATTCACACCAGCCTGTGAGGGGCTCTACATTCATTGTTTATTGCACAAACAAATATGCATCAAATGTAACCTGAATATTCTGTTTTATCCAATCAGAGATAGAAAAAAGGTTTTGACAAAGATGTTGAGTGCTCTAATGTTGTGGTGGATATAAGACACTAAGAAAATTAAATTTTCTGTGACGTGACAGTGACACTGGTAAAAAAACAAACCCAAATTAAACCTGTAGAAAAGTGGACAAAACGTAAACAACAGTCGCCTTTTGTAGATTGACTGGTCAGTCACTCACACGGTGTGTCAAGTCTAACGTAAAAACATATACGGATGGCAACCATGAAATCTCTAGTTACATCAATGTATAAATAACGGGACCTCGCAGAGCAGGACCACATTAAGCTGCAAACTGTCAAAACAAAACGTCATAAACAACTGGGCTACGTGAGATTTGCTATTTTAAGAATTATTCAAAACTTTCCTATGATCATAAATAAATTCAGCTTTTTCAAAACAATTTTAAGATTTCAGAGCTAAAGATACTGTTTAAATAATTGTTTCTCTACTTATCATATCTGACTCTTTGGTGTCTGAAGACCTGACTGTCCAGAGGGAGAGTTAAGGCCTCAGTATGCTTCAAACAAAGCGCTTGTTGGATTGTCAGGTTACGGTTGGCCATGTGTGCGGAGGTGTGAAAATAGGCAGGGTATGAACTTCTTTCCACAAGCTCTTCTTTGCCATTCTTACTACCTCTGTCGCATCTCGTGTGTACAACCGAACGCCATAAATGCCTACGAAGAGAGACTATCCCAAAGTGTGCGCCATTATTTCCATTTCAACGACTACCATGTCTATGACACCATGTTGAAGGTGAGTGTAGCCATTTGGAAAAACTATGAACACTGTTGTCTTTAGACACGTACAAACTACTTGTTTTAACCTTCCCCCGGCCTTTAAGGCCTCTTGCAAGTGTTTGAAATCTGTAGATTCCAAACAATTAACACTTTTGCTGTAAGATTTGGTTGTAAGACGTGTCGTCCAAGGTTCGTTTGAAGCATAATGAGACCTTTAATAGCATCGACAGGTTGTTAACACCTTTAACTCATCGGTGCAGTTTGAGAAAGTGCATACAAGAATAAAACTCAATATAGTACCACACAACTACAGTCTTTACAAACTTCTCTTGCTGATGGCTTTATTTTCCTTTACAATTCCTCACCTCCTCTTTTCTCCATTTTCTGGCCTGCCACAGTCTTCCTTACTTTGCACATTCACTTCAATGCTGAAGGGCTCTTCAGCCTTTCGGTTTTCCTTGATCTCTGAAGGAACTGAGTCCGTCCATTGCGTCTCAAGATCATTAATCACAGGAGCTGAGATGAACAACACTGAAAGAGTGTAAGAGTCTAAATCACGCAGTGCTCACACTAGCTTGTGTTGTTGGATGTGCAGGATGTGATTCAGGACTCTTTCTGGGCGGGAGGGGAATCAGTCAGACGGGGTTTTGTGCCGGCGCCACCGCGGCCTCCACTGACATGTCTGAGTCTATCGGTGCCTCTGGAGGCGGGACGGGGGCCGGACTGACTGGAACCTCGACAGTTTCATGCCTGCCGTTGGTCAGGCCGCTAGGCCGGGCCTGAGAGTTGTGCAGGCCTTTCTCGGGGCAGTTCTGCACCGTGATGATGCGGTTGAAGGCCTTGAGGCGGCGCCACAGCTGCAGGTAGACTTTACACTGGATGTACATGAAGATGAGGCCGCCTGTGAAGCCGATCGCCACCACAATCAGCTTAGTCCAGAAGGGCCACTCCAGCACACCTGAGGACACACGCACAAACACACAGAGCGGCCGTAAGTCAACCTGCAGGATGTGTGACGGATCATGATGGCTGGTGTGTGCAGAGCTGTGCTTACCGTGTGCCGAATAGTACCTCAGAAGAGAAACTCTCCATAATTCCTCTGCAATCAAGAGTGAGTGTAATTTGTCTTAATTTCTGTGATCTCTGAATAAATGTGATCTAGGCTATTATTTATGATATACAACATATACTATATGAAGTGTTTTTAACATGCTGCATCTATGTTTGCTACCTTTAACCTCAGGTCCTACAGTATGAGAATGGTAATACAGATACACTATGATCACGGCACAATGCACCACACCAGCACTGAACACAACACTGAACATGCAAAAGCATTTAGTGATTATTTTTACTTTAACAAAGTAAATCGTGACAAACATCATCGTGATACCCGCTCACTTAGAGAAAAATAACACAATCGTCTAATTTTCTTAAAAGAACATACTGGTGGTTTTGCACGTTTGTGTATATGTCACATTACTGAGACTATTTTCCATAGACACTTGTTTCAGTTTGTGTCAGTATAGTATGCAGATCAGTTTGTAGAGATGTGAAACTTGTCTTGTGTTGGTTATCAGTCACAGTTAACCTTCCGTTTGCTCTGTTTTTTTCCCCTCTCAAATGTATGGTTTCATCTTGCAGTAATGAGGGTTTTAAGGATCCCAACCACCCGGCTAACGGCCTTTTCTCCCCACTGCTGTCAGGAAGAAGGTACCGGATACACCAAGACCACCAGGTTCCTAAATGAGGTCACTACCTAAGACTGCCCCCGAATCATACACATATATTTATTACTATTTCTACTGAATTTAAACTATTTTTAATGCACAAATTGAAGGAACTGGCAGGATTACATTTCACTGTGATTGTACCTTATTTGATTACATTACAAATAGACTTGATTGATTCATTGATTGAGATTATGAGCAGAGACCTTGCTGCTAAATCCTTGTGATGATCTCTAACATCTGAAACTTGACACGACCGTTTTCACATCTTTTGTATTTGCATACAGTTTGTTATCTGGGTTAGCTCTAGAGTGAAGAGGGACGGTTGGGGATGACCGTCACTGTAAGTTTATAAGCCAGGAGATTTACACTGCACAATACACGCACATACTTTTCACTAGTTTTACTAGATGTAGTGACAACATGAATACAACGAGTGACCTGTCTTCAAAATCACATCACCAGAGTCAGACAGGTGTAAAGATCAGCAGGTGAAAACGTTGAAGGTACAATGTGGAGTTTTTGTGCTACAGTACAATGTTTTAATGGTCCTGTATTGTTTGTATTAGGTGTTTTACCAGCATGAGGATGTACATGTGCGGACAGGATACAAATTGTTTATACTACTTATAAACTTACAGCATTTTAATACTTATACTACATATATTTGTATTTTATATCGTTGAAATTTATTATTAATATTGTCTAATTTTTTTTCCTGTTATTTTAATTCTTATTCTTATCCTTTTTTGTTTTTAGCACAGCCTAAAGAGTATGCCATCCTGCATTTCACTGCACATTTTGACATGTGACTGTGTGACAAATAAAACCTTTGACGCTTGAATCTTGAAACCTGCAGGCTGATGTAAAGGCAGGAAATGCATCAACGTGTTTGTTAGGCCTTAAAGTATACTCACAATACCCTTAAGGTGAGAAATGATGAATGTGAAGAAAACAATTAAAACTCCCCATAGTACCTTTAATTTGCCAAAAGCCAAAAATGACCAAAAGCTTCATATTTCACTCTGCCTGTCTCTGGTATGTGAGAGAGGGAAATGTACTGACCGTTCTTCCCAAGTCTGATCTCTTCTGCAGTTCTCTTCACCAGAATGTAGACTGACCACAACATACACGCTATTGCTATCAGGTGAAACAACACTGAACAGAAGATCTTTCTCCTCTCACTCTTCGACATGTGTAGCCTCTCCCACTGGAAGACGGAGGGATGGAGACGGACAGGGGATGAGAGGCAACAGAGAGAGAGAGAGATAAATGGTGTTCATTATTACAGCCAGGCACTCCTGTCTGGAGGAGCAGATCCCAGTTCATAGCTCTGAATGAGATTCATGAGCGCATGCATACCTTGCGTAAAGGTTTGAGCGTCATCTCCATAACAAAGTCAAACTTGCAGAGTTCACAGCAGCGAGTGTCTGAGGATTTGATCCACTGGTTGAGACAGGCCTGGTGGACGAAACTCAGGCTCCCCGTGCAGCGACATGGCATTATCAATGGGTACTCGTCATCCCCCTCACAGTGGCAGATCCTACACACACACACAGAAAATAAAGGACACACACATCAGAACAGGTAATGATATGCAGCCTCTGTCCTATATTTGATTGTCTTTTGTTTTTTGGGGTATCTTTTACATCCCTGACAATGAGAGTTTCCCTTTTTCAAGTTGAACTTGAACCTGATATTGATCGATGATGAGCATGCGCACTCATATAGGCTCACAAACACCCACTAACCTGCAGACTTCCATCTCAGAGTCATCAGAGCAGGGCTGTGCTGTGCCTCCATTCACACTGCAGTGTTTCCGTGGTGTTGGCACTGACATGTCCCCACCCCCTGACCCCTTTTCCTGGTATCTCTTGGTGATGAGCTCCTCGCCATCCTCCGCCAACGAGGAGCTGCCTGACTTGCATCTCTTATTTCTTCTCTGTGAGCCTTCCCTCTGTGAAACGTGGCCGTCTCTCTTCATCGAGGCCCTGCTGCTGTGTCGCTTCTTAAGGCCTCCGCCGTCCTCCACCAGAGGCTGGTTCTCCTTCCCTTCGTCTGAGCCCAGCGACTGCAGCTCCATGATCTCTGCTTTCTCTTTGGTCGCTCCATCCCTCTCTCGGCTGCTTCCGCTGCGGCGGCGCACTCTCCGGGCTTTCTCTTTGCTCCAGCTGCGGGCCTCGCGCCACGAGTCATCCTCAGAGGTGGAGTCTGACTCAGGGGCTCCTGAGCAGCGGAGGCGGGGTGGGAGCTCTCTCCGGTTCTTGGAAGACCGCTCCCTCTTCTCCCCCCGCTCGCTGCGGTCAGAGCTGAGGCTGCGGTCGGTCTGCTCCTGTTTGGCGTTGGTTTCAATGCAGTCGAGGGCGGTGCAGTTGCTCCTCTTGCGGCGGTGACGGCGCTTCACCTGCTTCTTCTGGGCCTGAGCTGATGAGCCCAGAGTGGTGCTGGTGATGGTCATCGCAGAGGTGTGTGTGTGCTTGTTGTGTTTGTGCGATTCAGAAGCATCCTCCTCTAAACGCGTCAGCTGGCCAGGACTGAACACACACACACACACACAGATGGAGATGTGTAAAAATAAGGTGAAACGAGACGGAAAAGACATGAATGTGATGACATTAACTAAACAAATAAAAACCTGATTGTAAGCACTTAAAGGGTCAATTCACCCAAACTGGAAAAAACATACAACATTTTATAATTTAACCTTCTATCTTGTTATGCACAATATGTTCTTGTCTATGCCCAGGTTTTGAGATATCTGTATCTGAGGTTTCTGCCTTCACCCCAATACAATGCAGGTGAACTAGATTTAATCTGTGGTGCTCACAGTTTGTAAAAGTTAAATTAAAAACAGTCAACAGCAACAGCTCTTTCCAGAATCTGTGTCCCCGTTACTCTGGGAAATCCACAGACCTCACTGTCAACACTTTTCACAGGGACTATTTCTTTAAAAGCAAGATCTCTTCATTTTCCTGAGTAACATTTTTTCTAGAAATATGTCAGTGTTTTGAGCACCATAAACCAAATTCCACTCCGCTCCACTGTAATTGAGTGAAGGCAGGAATCTCGCCAAACCAAATAAAAGCTGCATTGCTCGATACCACTTAAGGTGAGGAAATATATATTTTTTGAAATTCTGGTGAATCAACCCATTAAACTTCCACTGGCCAGCGTCCTCCAGAGGCGACTGATATTAGGACAATATCCAGCCTGATTCCAGACTCCTGGATCAATGTCATATCTTTTTCAGTGATTCATTTCAGGTCTGTTTGATGGCTGTTTCACGTTAAAATAACGAATAACAGAGCTAATCAGATCTTTGTAGGTAAGAATGGCGATGTCATATTCCTATGAGCAACAGAAAAATAGCCAACTGTGGAAGAGATGCAGCTCTTTGGGCTGCGGTAAGTCAACTTACAGAAACAACAAGTCTACATTCAGCATATTTTTCCCATCAATGTGAAAAACATTAAGTCAACTGTTCCTAGAAACAGTTGACTTAATTGTGAAAATTGTGTTGGCGGAACGGATACGTCATTCGCCTCTAAGTGGTTAGGTCAAAACAACAAATTGAACAAAAAAGTGGGATGATGTGTGACTGAATAATGAAGTGAAAACAAAGTGGCTATTTAGTCGTGATTATCAGGCTAGGTAATGAGAATGGGAAATGTTGAATATGGAATGATTTGAGCATGGTATGTGATAAATGGAGGTCCAAGCACTCACATACATCACGTGTGTCCATGCTGCTATCAAACACAGCATCCTTTCAGCCTTGAAACCACAGGACTGAGCCTGTCGCCGTGACGACCACACCACCAGTTGACATAATAAGCAATCATTCATCTTCCTCCACCACTGGATTTCAGCATCCATTTTAATTTTGTTAATAGCCCCGGGGTGCGGCAGGGCGTAGTAAGTGTGTCTCCCACTCAGTGCAGAAGAAGCTTTAAACTTTGCATGTTAATATCACAGAGAGAACGCTGGCTGCAGATATTCAAGGAACATCTGTCTTGCACTTTCTGCCCAGGTGACTGCAATTCTGGGTAAAACCTAAAGAGACAGCTGTCTTACCTGCATATGTCCTGAGCGGACGGGGTGATTGATGTTCTCGAGGCTGTGGTGAGTCCTGTTGTAGAGTTGCTGGCCTGTTAAACAACAACCAGACTCAAATCAGCTTCCATGTTAGTATGCAAGCACAACAGTCTGGTCACTGGTCGTCAACTTCAATCAACTAACAAAACATCAGAACATCTTTACACACTTTCTAATGATCACATAATTAAAATAAAGATTAATATTAATGATAAATCATAAACATGAATTATCTTAAAGCATTCACATGTGGAGTATTTCAGTATTTCTAGCCTCCTGACATATCTAAGTCCAGTATTCACTGTTTTTTCAGCTCTGATTTGGCCTCCACCAACTCCTGAGAAATGTATTTGAGTCATTAGCAGCTAGTTGTTTGGCTTTTTACATTAACTAGTTGTTAACTTTGTACTTACTTATCTTTATCTATTTTTATCTGAGCATTTCTGCTAAAAAAACAGTTTCTTACTGGTGTTAAAAATGGCGGTGAGACTGATACATACAGTTAATTAGGTAAAATATGCTAACAGGCTAAAATGACCTGTTGAGCTACAAGTGATGATCCTCTGTGGATTTATTCCTTCGACGAGCAACCCGTCCACATTACACAGTCATTTGATTCATGGTTAATACGAAAGAGGAGCTTAAAGCATAATTTAGCATCTCGTGAGACATACAACATTGTGTACTTCAGAGAAACCTTATATTGATTGGTTGGTAACACTTCTAGCACTAGCACATTCTTGCAGATCAGATTCTGCTTGGGTTAATGAGGCTACCATACACGCGCTTTAGGCTGGTATTCGGCAGTTACCTTGGAGATGTTGCTGGATCGACTCCCTGAGCGCCCGGGGGCCTTCCTCCCCTGCAGGGAGAAGGAGAGACAGAAAATCATTAGACAACACAAGAGCAGTATGTGATGCTTTAATGGCACCTGAATAGCCTGAGGAGTTTAAACCAGCGATTTCTCTGGCACACAACACCAGATATAACATTAATAAGATATTAGAACAATATTTCACTGCATGAAATGCAAACACAGGAGCTAAGGGCTCATTCATCTCACCATAACATTTTAGTTGTGATCTGCTATAGAGCTGCAACTAACGATTATTTATATCATGAAATAATCTGCAGATTATTTTGGATTAATAATTTAGTCGATAAAATATATATTTTTTAAATAGTTAAAAATGTCCATGGCAAATTCTGGAAGCTCAAGCTGATGTCTTCAAATGTCCTGTTTTGTAAGATATTTAATTTATAATATTATAAAACACAGAAAAGCGGCAAATCTTCACATTGAAAAGCTGAAACCAGAGAATATTTACCATTTTTGCTTAATTAAAAAACTGTAACGGTTAATTATCAACATTATTTTCTGTCAATCAACTAATCGCTTAATTGACTGATTGTTTCTAATCTGCTGTCAGTTTCATTTTGCCCAAAGATTTCCACATCAGAAACTGTACAAAGGCACTGTTAACTTTTCAAACTAGATTTTCAATTGTAAGTCTTTCAACAAAGGCCCCCAAAAATAAGTGAAATGTGAGAAATGTGGGTACAGTTCATATGTTTTGTGTTAAAGTAGCTAAAGATAGACAAAGCTAAAGCTTTTACTCAGGAATAAAAACAAAAACATTATAATTAAAGTAAGCAGCTTTTAACATCATAGACGTGTTCTATAGTATTCAGCGTTGGCTGGTTCTGTGTTGATTGGTTAAAATCCAGCATCAGGAGTCATGCGTGGACACGTGTCCTTGTTATTTTATTGTGACCAGAGCTAAAGCCAGACAATCCTATTACCCAGTCGTCCTGTACAAGATGCTGCTCTGCAATGTGTCTCTATTTAAAGCAAACTAATAGCACTTTTTCTAGAACTTCCTAGAGCACTGAATGTCTGAACTCAACTTCTAGACCTTGAACTCAAACCTCAGACATCTGTGGCCTCATTCACAGCCTCTTAAGTTTCAGTTACGAGCAAACGGTTCTGTGTAGGAGTTACCAAGTATTAGTATTAACGCTGTTAAACCACCATGAACAAGAAATATCTTCCCTGGTATTTGAATCATGTGTTTTCCAAGTTATTTTCCAGACACCAACACACTCTCAAACCAGGTCAGCTTACAAGTAAATATATAAAAAAAATCACAATTTGCCATAAAACTGTTCTGATCATTTTTTGCCAACACTGGCCACAGTGGCCTAATACACCAAGGGATTTTAAAGGGGTAGTTACTTTGGAATAAACAAAGGCAAAATCTCTTATAGTAGACACATTTATATCGTCTGACTATATATATGTATATTGTCATATCACCCAAACCTAGTTCAGCGGTGTCTCGAGTTAATTACTTCTTGTTTTAAAACGTGAAATAAATGGATGCAGGCTGGTTGCTATCAGGTCCATATATTGAATGAGAAGTGGACAGCAATTTGTTGGCCCTAAAACATCAGAATCTCTTGGCAGGCGCCTGAACAGAGCGTGTTGACTTCACACTTACTTTGTCGTGGGTTGGGAAAGTTATAGTTAGAAACTACAAGAACAGACTTTCTGGACAAATTGCAACAAGAAATCTTAGACAAAACACTCCTATTTTTCATGATCTTCTCAAATCAACTTACATCACTACTTTCAGCTGGCTTTCATCCTTAGCCACACTGTTAATGTTACTGGAAGCCAGGTGCATCATGGGATTAAACACATCTTGTCCAAGACAGCAGAAATACACCTCCAGCCTCAGCTGTCTTTACTGTGAATATGTGCTGGATTCTGAATGAGCTATGTGTGAAAATTAGTCCCCACACACACACACACACACACACACACACACACACACACACACACACACACACACACACACACACACACACACACCATGGCCCAATGTTGAAAACGCTATGGGGACAAGCAGGATAACCTGCCAACTGTCTGCTGTTGGAGTGAGTGGGCAGTGGAAAATTAACTGAAGCATAAAATAGAGTGAAAGTTAAAGAGATATGTAGGAGAACATTTTGATTTAAAAGATAGGGGTTGTTATTCTGAAAATGTTCTTATTTCCAATTAATCCCATGAAAACACTAAAACCAAAAATGCAATTGTTTGTCTCTCAATACTTTGACTTCCCTTGCTGTCTTAAAAACACAAAACAAATCTATCTCAGAGCAACCTAAGACTTCTGATTGTATGTCAAACAATTTTTCTGTCTGTAGGCTGCTCCATTATATTGGTGTAGATTCATATATACAGGAATGTGACTTTTCTATACAGAGTCACCTCCTTTGTATAAAATCACTACCTGTGATAGGAATGGGTGGGTACATTCTTGTTTTTTTCCCACTTATGTTTCTTCTTTATTTCTCCTTTATTATTATATTGTATGTTCACTTTAAAAGAAAAAGAGGGAATTGCCAATGTAAGTCAGAGATGAAAACTGTTTAAATGTGTTCTATTCTCTCACAAAAAAAAAAAAAAACGGGTCTGGATGTATATTTTCATTTTTCAAGAAGGTCTAGTAATTTCCTAAAACAAGATTTTATCCCACATGAGTAAAATACACAAAACATATATATATATATTTGACTTCAATTCACCTACTCATCTCCCAAATACAAAGAAGCACTATTCATCAAATATGTTGACAAATTGAAATCCCCATTCCCATCACCTCACCATCCACCTATAGGATTATAGGCTACAGATTACATTTAGGTTAAGGAGGGAAAAATATAATAAGATAATAAAATAATTGTATTAATTACTCAAACAAAAGGAAGAAGGAAAAGAAGGAGGGGGTGCTCACTACTGTAATAGGACATTTATGGGTTCCACTACCCAACTCTTTATCAAGGGGTTCCTGTAGATTTGGTTTGTTTTCGAACCAGTGAATTAACTTCTGAATGTTGCATGCCCAGTAATAATAATAATAATAATAATAATAGGAAATTAGACAAAGCCAAACCTCCTGACACACCTACACGAAGAGCAGTGAAGTTTTTTGCAAAAGTAGTTTGGAAGGAGCGAGTGCCCTAAATTCCCAAGCATTTAAAACAATGTCGGACCCTGTAAAAGGGGAAAACGCTAGTGAAAAGTTTGCTCTTTTGAAAATTAAACTTATACCCAGAGATTTTTCCAAATTGATTCAGGATATCTAGAATGCAGGGGAGTGATAAAGCTGGATCAGAGACATACAGAAGCAGATCGTCTGCGTAAAGAGAAACTTTAAACTCTAGCCCACCCTAATGTATGCCTTTAAAGTCCTAACAGAGTTGCAGTGCTATTGCTAGGGGCTCAATGGTTAGTGCAAACAAGAGAGGGGAAAGTGGGCACCCCTGTCTTGTCCCCCTAACAAGGTGGAAGTAACAAGACTGAATATTATTAGAGATGACAGCTGCAGGCAACAAATTTGTCTTTAAAGCCAATTTTTTGGAGGGTAAAGAATACATATTTCTACTCGATCCAGTCAAAGGCCTTTTCAGCATCAAGTGAAATCACTACCTCTGGGCACTTCGACAGGACCCAGTGGACAACATTGGACACTTTAGTTTTCAGCAAACATTGCTCAAACAAGAATAGGGACTATTTTCAGCCATGAATTACTATGTGTATTTACGGCAGCAGGATGGTGTATGTGGGACTGACTCAAAATAAACTACAGTGCTCATGTACATCGCAGTAGGGGGAACGTGTCATCCTCACGTTGGAGGCATTGGAGGTCTATGGCACAGAGGAATAAGGCTATACAGATAATAATTGTAGGATCCTTTTTTTTTTTGTGAATTTTTTGACTGTAATAATATTTATTAAAATACTCCACAGCTCTGGTGGCCTTGATGATAATACACAGGCTCAGCCATCTGGAAAGAGAAGAGGGTTAAAAAAAACTTCTAAAACTCAAAATGAACACAAATAATCTTTAATATCTTTAATATGTGCCTGATTACATGTAATATATGTTAGAGGTCTGTTTGTAAAATATTGATAGTTATATATACAGTATATATACAATATAATACCTATAGGTTTAGCAGTATGATAGGTATAAGCTTTATGTATCTTACAGGATATTTACAGAGTTCAGAGTTGATATTTGTCTCTGGTGGGTGGCTTCTTTGTATTTTTGTTTATACTTGACATATAAAAAGCAAAACAGAGCTTAGGTGTACCAACCCACACACAGACACACTTGTGGATACACTCTGTGCAATTGAGTTAAATAAATAAGAGAGACACTGACAAGTAGAAGACTGCGTCATCTAAGCTGATCAAGGGATTTGCTGATAGCCAGGTTTAAATCAGTAGTCCTGCATGGAGTCAAAGCAACCACTTGAGGAGATGGACACATGTACTGGGCCTGGGGCACATGTTTGTAATGTTTGGTAGTTTAACGGGACAGATCACTTATTAATTAAGATTCATAAAACAGAGTATCTGCCATTAAATCACATATCACTACTCCACACTTCCATAATGTGGTTAAAAAAGAGAAATTAAAATAAAACGCTTTTAATTATGAGGCCAAAATCTGTGCATGTGTGCTCTTCAGGTGATTTTTCATTAGTCTGAATTTGCATTTCTGAGACGATACAGATGTTTGTGCCACTTCATCATTTTAATACTCTCAGCCTCACGTAAAGCTCGAGATGTAAAAAACCATTGCATTCACAGCCAAGCTGTCAGAAAATAAAACTTGAAAAACAAACAATGTACATGGTCATGATTACAAGAATAATAAGAACTATTATTTTTTCACAAAAAAAACAAAACAATGTTTAGCAATGAGGGCTTCTAAAACAACATGTTAAAATTTTGGTTGTTGTTGGAAGGCACCTTTGACAGAGCCAGGCTAACCATGTCCCCCTGCTTCCAGTCTTTGTGTCAGGCTAAGCTAAACACAACTGGACACACAGACATGAACCTGATACCAATCCTCTCATCTAACTCTTGGTTATTTCTTTAAGACTGACACATTTGAACTGAGTTTAACAACGGCTGAACTTGCTATCCATAAGTTGCTATGCAGCCTCACTACCGTCCGAGGCTGACAAAGCCAATAAAGTCTGTTCAGACAGCACCATGTGTATTGGTCTTTAGCATCTGCACAGTAGCTGCATCTGTATAATCCTCAGATTTCCCAACTCATTGGCTCACACCTAATAAACACAGATAGACTATAGACATTTTTATAAAAGGCAAATGATCTAGTCCCATAAATGCATGGGCCGATTTTTAACATCAGGCTTGAATTCTTAAAAGGACATACAGTTGTGCACTGGCCCCATCTTAGTCCCTCTATAGGTTTTCATGTATCTCAAGGTTTTACTCCTCACTGTAATGTAACATCCAAAGTATCCTGAATTAAAAGCCTGACAGGTCTAAGTCACAACAAAGCACAGCCGTTGAGGAACACTGCACACAAACCGAAAGTCACAAGATCACAGCAAAACACTCCGGTCCGCCCTGCTGGAGCCTCGTATAAGCCTCAACCTACAGTTGACTAGTAACAAAGTGCCATCTGTCACTTACCTGAGTGCCTGCTCCTCTGCCGACACTCTGACTCTGATGCACAGCAGAGACCTTGGTGAGTCTATGTGAGGACATGTGCATGTTTCTGCAGAGGGGATTAAGTGATGTAGCGTGCTATATTTTGGTTCTGTACTCTGGCTCTCGATCAAAAAACACCTACAGCCACATTTAGACAACCAACCATGAAGCTGCAGCTGCACCGTTTATGTTTGGTCACGACACGTTCTGCAGAATCTCAGCTTTAAAGGAACTTAACACAAATTCAAATCTAAAGTAATTCTTTAGAACATCATATATTTGTTCGGAAATAAGCAAAATAAGAATAATATCCAAAACTCAGCTAATCTGCATCAGCGAGGTTGTGTTGTTGTGGTGTGCCTGTGGCAACATAACCAAACAACCCAACGACTGTCATCAGATTTTGACTCTTTATTGTTCAATCCTGATTGGTTCAGGGAAATATGTGACATCACCTTTTTCCAGCACAGCTTCGCCCACCTTAAACCAGAGAGAAGAGCACATAAAAAACACAGAGAAATCCCTCATGTCATAAAATAAATATAATGAAACAGCCAGTATTGTTCTAACTGTGGCAAACAATAGTGTGTTTATCTAAGATCATATCACTTAAGGCCTTTAAGGTTAAAGCCATAGTATTTTAAATACTGAAATACACTTGCAGTAGACTTGTGAACAGCAGTTTGTAGATGGAAGACAGGATATTTTGATCTATTTTGATCATAGTATACAGCTATATTTTTAGTATTCAGGAGAAAACTTTACAGCTTTGAGAATGTTTGCAGGACCACACGTGTCTTTGCAAGTTAGCTCTTTATCTATATCTTCATCATGTAAAAATCATGTACATGTTTGCATTTTCAAATGCAGGCTGTACAATTTTTATTCTATTCTATTCTTAAATGTATTTTGTTTGTATGAAAATCAACCACCAGACAATGTAACAATGTAATTTTAAGAAATATTAATGCAGACTTGAAGGTTCACTGTGATGGATTGCAGAATTCAGGTAAGTTTCAAGAGTCTGCTAATTTATTTGATGCCTGAAACAGTAGGAAATCTATGTCGAAATTTCTAAAATGATTTAAGTAACAGGGATTTGTGATAAATGGGCTAAAACATGCAGAACCACATTTTACACACATTTTACATTTTATGTCCAGTGAAATGAATGTTTTCAACTTGTGTTGCTGGGTGTATTGTTCCTCTATCTATTGCTTTTACACTTCAAAATAAAAATTAAAGTAAAATTATTCAACTTTATACTTGTTACATTTTAAATATCAATTAAGAGTTGGATTCGAAAAAACATTATACAAACCAAAGATCATTCAGTAAGCTTATTCATTATGTTTTTGCTGGACTGACTGACTAAGTCTACCATGGAGATGATCTACACCGCAGAAGTAGCCGGAAGTGCACATAGAGCTGGTGGCATCATTAAAACAAGATCATTATGAGTACCATCAGCAGGCATGTATGTATGTGTTATCTCAGTCTTACAGCTGTGCATTATTGTATCCTCACCCAACAAATCTATTAAATAAATTTATATCTTTTTGTCTACACAGGTTATTATCAGTAGATAATTACAGACTGTGTTGTCAGTCCTGCCGTATAATTAGTTTGCATGTTAAACATAGCCTGTGGTCCAGACTTTGGGTCTGATGTTATAGAAGAACTAGTATAGTTCATCTCTGTATGTGAGCAGGTGTACCCACTGATCGACTTTTATATATAAATCTCTCCTTGGGCTGATTCCTCCTTACAGACCGTTTTGTTAAAATAAGATCCTTTCGACTTCCAGCAACAACTCAACCTCTCATGAGATTTCAGAGCGAGACTTTCTGTTTCTGGTTAAACAAAAACTCTTTAACAAAATGGTCTGTCTCTGTAGGGATGCCTTCCATAATGTTGTCAGACACTTTGAATAAAAATCTGAGCCTGTCAGTGGCAAAAACAAGAACTTTTAGTGGACGTACTTTTCATGGGCGCAATTGCCCACAATGATTACGTTGCAGCCATTGAAGCCTGTTCGCAGATGCCGACGGAGGCGAACTACTGGACCAATTGCAAAACCTTTGGTAATTTCATGTCATTTAAAAATAGGGCCCAAGTTTAAAAATACCGGAGTTTCCCTTTAATGTTTAGAAATCAAAACTAATATGGCACTTGCTCTCATGATGTCAGTTCTGAATTAGGATGAAGTTTAAAGGATCTGGAAACAGCACTCTTGGTGAATTGTTTTGCTCCTGATTTATTGCTTTAACTTTAATTTGGATAGTTTTGAAAACTAAAAAACCCGTCTATGTGTCTTAATTGAAAGTTATTTATTTTGTGGGGTTGGAGGGGCATTTTCCCTCATTTATATAGCTGACAGTGGAGAGCTAGTAACCCAACAGCCAAGACTTTTAGATTCAGGTTTTGTGACTACTGTACGGCAATGAATAAATGACACTAGAATATTGTGCCAGATATGAGGAAGTGAAACCATATTATACTACAATTACTCTCAAAAAGACATCAAAGAGTTCCTTTTTCCTTTTTACAAGTAGAGTTGTACTGAAGCTATTAGTGATATATACATAGCGCATGCACAAGACAAGTGCAACAACAATTCAACCACTTGCATGAGTTTGTAAACTATATAGATTTCATAAGAAGCCAACTCTTAAGTTCATGTGTGGCCACGATGACCTCGGTTCTCTTGATGCTATAAGTCCCTAACTCGGTCTACATGGAATCCTCCCCACGCTCAGAGAAAAACACTTTATACCCTTATACCCTATACCATGTGACGTAACATGAGGTGAGGCGAGGTGAGGTGAGGCGAGGCTACGTGGTGTGACGTTCTATGATGTGATATTTTATGATGTGATGTTCTATGATGTGATGTCAGACTCTATAGAAGATGCAGCTAAAAGCATCAAACGCCAAGTGAGGGAACAGTGATAAAAGGATGCTGAGTGCATCCATACTGTACATGTGAGTGACTGTGAGATGATACTGGAGGCTGACACACGCACACACACATAAATATGCAACCTCCTATATCTTCAGTCACCAAGACCAATGCTCAAGGACCAATCAAATGACTTCTGCCTTCTGACAGCACAAAAATATCTCTGCAATCTTAAATCTCTGTAATCTGACCAACTTTACATGACTTTTGAGCCATAACCGCAAAATAAATAATTTAAAAAAAAACCCTACAGAGTTTTTACTGGCACCTCAGAGGCTTGAGAACAGAGTTAAGAGGTCAGAAACTCACCTCGGTCTTGTCTTTGGAGCGAGAAGCGCTCTTGCCGTTGTTGGCTGTTTCCCTGGCCGGAACCACAGTTATCTGTTGTATTGGCATGCTGCTGTTTCCAGGCAACGCTCCGGTGTTACTCCCACAGCATTCCCAGCACGCCGCGCCTTCCTGTCCTCCGATCCGTGTCCCTGCGTGTGATCCGCTGTCCCATCCACGAGCTGTTTTCAGGGAAAGGAGACAGCACTCCAGGATCGCTCTCCTTTATCAGCCCAATCCGGATCATCAAGAGGAGCGGAGATGGAACGGGATCAGGTCACCGTGGCAACAGGAAGACAGCTCTGGAGATGGTGGGGTGTGAGGTCGTCATGACGACTAGGAAACTACTCAGCAGTGCGCACCACCTCCTCCCCCTCCTCCTCCTTCACTGCCCTCCTGCTGAGAGAGAGAGAGAGACAGAGAGAGGAAGAGTTGAGATGGTGCTGAGCAGTAAACAAGGAGGCAGGGAAAAACTGTGTTGTGATACGTGTGTGTGTGTGTGTGTGTGTGTGCGTGCGTGCGTGTCTTTCTCGGTGGGGCGGAGCCAGGATTTTGTCGTGCTTGCTGGGTAATAAGCATACGGTCCACGAGGATTAGGGCTTAGACTAACCTCAATCTCCTCCTCTGACCAGTGGTGCTGCTAATAAGCTTACACAACTTGTGCACATGGACAGCAGTCTCACACGCACACACACACACACACGTCCTGATTGTTCATGGGTTCCCTGGTGAGAGATTTCTTCTGTCATGTTAAAGGAATAATTAGCGGTCTGACTGACTATGAAGTGAAAAACCTACACAAATCATACACACCCACGTCAGTGTCCTCACAGTATGTGTGTGTAGGTGTGTGTGTTTGGGTGGTGAGGGGGTAATCCTATTTCAAATGGTCTCAGGTCATGAGGATTATGATTGATATAACTGGAAAATGGGTGACTTAAAGTGATCATTGAAGAGCAGCGGGTTGACTGAGGTGAAGAAGAGTGGTAAATTAAAGTGTCTCCAGAGACGTGCATAGGGCAATGACTGTCCTCTTCACTTTGACAGTACAGTTCTCTTCTTTGAGTCAAAAAAAAATATATATTCATGGTGCTTCCAAGATGCATAACCAAGATGATGTGAATAAATTACAAAAACAAATTTATTCCTGCTGCAATTTGATTCTTTAAACCAGATTTTGTAGTTTTCTTCCCTTCACATTGTTTTATGTCACTGTATTTTCAGACTGGATCCTGCACTCTGTGTATCAGTGATCCTTGTTTGGCTTTACAAGTGCATTTTATCCAAGGCTTGGCGATCTCATTAATGTTTTAACTTCTTTTTTTCCTTCTTTTTAACAGGACTGGCGTATATTGTATTAGTTATTAGAGAGTCAATAGCAGAGAGGTGACAGGAAGCACGGGGAGAGAGAGATGGGGAATGATATGCAATGCCATGGCTGGACTCAAACTGGGGGATGTTGAGATTTCAGGGTCAGCTCCTTAAGCCCCCAGACCACCGGGGCACTCCACCTTTTTGTGTTTTTACCACTGAGGTGCAGTCGAAGGCAGATTTATTACAACAATAAAGTTTGACAGTAAAGTTGTATTGTAAACTGATGAGTCACGCATGAATGGCTGTGCTACACTTAGTTACGTTATTATTTGTGTCAAGCACGATTGTTTTCCATTTCCCCAGACTGCAGCACTGAAAATACCACCACTGACAACCGGCCATGAACTGTGCTTGTTCATTCATGTGTTGAATGAGTTTCATGATCAACGAGCCATTAGGCTTCTCGAATACATAACTTCATTATGCCTTTATTTACTGATACATTAGCAGGATGCAGACGATGAGCTGAATATTTGCATGGTGAACGCTCAACGGCAGCAGCTCTGGTTTCAACAAGCACTGCTGAGAGGAGAAGTGATCAAATAAGCGTCCCAGATCTGTTTGTCCACCCACATCCTTTTTACACACATATATACTGTACATGCATGCATGCACACACATCACAATACCATTTAATTGCACTGGAAATGGGGAAGTCAGAACGCACTTGCTTTGTGGTGATTAAAAAAAAAAAAAAAAACTTGTGGCATGCAACGCTTCAGTTCAACTCACAGAGAGTTTCAGTTTCAGAGACGTGAAATGTGGGCACAAACATCTTTAAACACTAAAATCTCTCTCAGCATCTAGAGAAAATGCTACACATGAGAGTAATCATAAATCTTAAAATGAACACATTCATACATTTTACATGGGGTGTTTCTACTGGTACACACACACACACACACACAGGGTCCATTAATAATTAGGGTTAATATGATCTCACGTGAACTTGAGAGGGGATGTGTTAGTCAGCTCTTCACAGTTCTTGCATGTGTGTGACATCAAGAGAGAGAGACAAAACACAGAGAGAGAGAGAGCGAGAGAGGTGTGTGTGTGTGTGTGTGTCGTGTCATGAAGCTGCTGAGTGATGGTCAACATCTAAATGCTCCAATGCTCCAGCAACACACTCTGGGTAAGTGATTAATCCTAATTTTGATTCAGTGTGCGATGTCACCTTCGTAAGGAAAACAGGTGATTTTTACGACGTTCACTGTCGACACACAGCGGGCGTAGATGGCATCTCTACTGACTGAGCTGGAGGTGTTGACGATCATGTTCTCTCTCCTGGTTTTCACCCTCTTCACACTTACTGGGATGCTCAGTGAGGAATGTGCACACTCAAATGGTACGACTGCAAACAAACACACACGACACAAATGTCTGACTTTGTCCATTTAGACAATTTACAGATAACTTGTTATTTACCTAAATCACTATTAGAATATTATGTCTTGTTTGACTTTCACACAGTGCACTTGTGCCTTTATATTATCAACGGATTTTGTATGGCATGAGTACTGCCACTTTCATACAGCTTTCTAATAGGGGTGGAAATGACATATACATATGACTGTACTGTAGTTTCCAGTTTTTTATGTAAAGTTAAAACTAATGCAGTCAAATACAACAGTGCTGCAATAAATCCTAACTTCATGAAACTGTATTACACTGCATGAGTTTTAGAAAGGCATACCTCTTACAGTGTATAGTATGTACTGAAATTATTTTGGTACAAAACAACAAACACATCCTACAATATCTATTAGTGTAGCACTACAAACTACAGCCTCAAACATTATATATTCTATCACCGTCATTCTTTTTAAATGTCGACTTAAAACCCATTTTTATAGAACATGATAGTGCGCTTTCATCTTTCCTCGTATCTTAATGATACTTGTTTATCACCTGATTTATCAGCGCTCCATGATATTATCTGTGTTTCCATCCTAAATCTGTCCAAATGTAATTGCTTTCTGTCCAATATTATTTCTTAATGGTGCCCTGAGTTTTGTCACTGCATTGCATTTCCAATTCCTCTGGAGAGCAGTTTGTGCCTCTGGCTTGAAAAGTGCGACATAAAATCATATTATCAGGTGTTTCTGATATTTTGTCCAGCCGACTTTTATCAATGAGAGTAGACACAAACTGCAGCTTCCAAAATGACCACAAAGTTGAATCAACATCGCTCCAAAACAGTTTCAACAAAACCGGAACATTTTAACCTTCATGAAGGATTTATTGGAGAGCTGTTGTATTAGAGCACAACAGTTTTAGCACATTAGTTTAGCAGCATTATTAGCAACATTATTAGCTTCACAAAGGCCACAAAGGCATTTATTGCAGTGCTCTGAATTCACTGCCTTTTTCTTTTTAAAATTACACTTTTTGGGAATTTTAGCCTTTAGAGACAGGAAATCTGGGACAGAGGAGGAAGGTCCCTGCCCAGAATAAAACCAGTAAAATCAGTATATATGTTATGCATCACAACTGCAAGTTCACCATGACACCCCCTTACTAAATTAAACAATCATTTTAAGCATTGCGTTTTATTTCTCAGCCTTGTAAACTATTTTCTTTGTTAGAATGTTGCTGTTCTATAATTAATCCAGATGTCGTCTTAATAATTTCATTAATTTGTGTCTAATATTGCTGTTTTATTTCTTTCCATGCTGTTTACTGTGTTTGTAAACTGTACACACGACATCTGTAATTCCTATAGATTTTGGAGCAATGGAGGTTTAATCACGACAAGACATGAATAGACCTCGTGCAATTGAAGATGTATAAAATAAGTCATGCATAGAATAAAATTAAGTATTAAGAAATCTATAAAATAATCTTAATTCAAAAGTCCACTTAATAGTTTTTCACTGCACTTCGTGTCCTTCGGCAAATGGAACTGGCTCTGTGTGCAGTTGAAAGCTCCAGAAAAAGCTAGTGAAAGCACCTTTGAGTTAAGATTATTTTATATATATATGTTTTATACATCACATAGATAATCTTATTTTATACATGATTTATTTTAAATACACCATAAACTGTTATTATATGAGACTCTAAACAGCACAAACAAGTGCTAAACAAGTTCTTGAGTAATTTTCTTTTTCTTTCACTGTGATAAAATCTTAATATATTTAGAAAAACCAAAGGCAGTGACCACTTTTATCATTTCCCATCCATCCAAGACAAAAACACAACCACCGTGTGAAGAGCTGATCGTCTGACCTCAGCGGGCAACAACCGCCTCCTTCTTCCTGTTCGGTGCCTAATGAGGACGTGTCAGCCAAAGCCTTGTGTGAGTGTGTGTGTGGGTGTTATCAGTTACCAGAACAAACTCTAAATGGTGACCTCTGAACATGTGTGTGTGTGTGTGTGTGTGTGTACTTTGTTATAGGATCCAGTGCTATTTGCTTCCAGGATGAGACACAAAAGGAGTGGCCTAGATGGTACACAATAAAAAAAGAAAATCAATAAACAAACACCTGCTTCAACAAACTGTTCCAAGAGAGTAACCCGCGCCTGCTTTCTTTCCTCTTTGAGAGTGTGTGTATGTGAAGACACAAGTCCTTTTACTTTGATCTTCAGATCTGAAAATAGCTGCTGTTATTCTTCCACTGGTAAGTCTCAAAACCTTCTACCTACTTTTCCTCTCTCCCCCCTCCCCAACCTTTCTTGTTTTATCTCGCTGTTTGATTTGCTTAAACAAGGAAAATGTGTCATCTCTGACTGAAAGTACAGCTCCGGAGAGGCTCTTCAAAATCTAGGTTAGAAACAAAAGGTGTGCTGGCAGCATTAGAGTGAGCTCTTGAATTATTCTGCAAGAATGAGACGTCTGAATCATTCTTGTCAGGGATCAATGGGTGGAGCAGATCTACAGCAGCAAGAAAAATGTGCGAATCACAGGCCATCTATGTTTGCCCATTATGACTCATTCTGCCTCTCTGTGATAATACAAAACTGCATGGTGCAACATAAAAGATACCTGTTAATGTATTATTTCAAACAGGCATGACAACCAGTAGAAGGATCATATATTTATAGGACATGTTTATGTAGGGGTTCATACTGTGATTACTTTATGGTTAACATTAAGAAAGTAAAAATGTGGTTGAAGTTAGACAGCTATGGCATTCTGGTGGAAGTTAGGTTTAGGATTTAGAAAAAGAGTTTGATCATGAAACTCGACTGAAAATGAAAACTGAATTCACTGAAGTAAAATTCTTTCAGTTCTACTAAAAAGTTTCCAAAAACTTGTGAAGTGTTTTTACTTTTTTTTTCTTTCTTTGATTTCGACAGACTGTTTTATTTATGGGAGCCTTGCCTCCAATTTCACCCAGCCACTCACACTACGATACCACGGTGCATTTCCTAACTTTGTGATACTTACCTACAGCATCTGATACTGCAGAGGTCATGTGAACTAAATATATTATTCAAATGTTTCAAGCTGAAAGTCTATCTATCTATCTATCTATCTATCTATCTATCTATCTATCTATCTATCTTTCCAACAAAAGTTACAATTAACAAGGTTATAAGGCCCTCTGGTGGAGGCAACAGGCTACTGCACCTCAAGCTGTGTGTGGACAATACTGCTATGAAAATACTACTTTTCATGTATATAATGCAAAACAGTGGCTTATGTGCTGACAAACAAATTCTTATTATAATTGTAGTGTGTGGATAATGTGCATTTCAGCTAGCAATAACTTGTAGTTTCACTATGAATTCCAGACAAGTCCTAATTTTATCCACATCATATATTATCATGGTTCCAAACCTCTAATTTGCTGCCCACATCTCAGATTAATTAAGTGGTTCAAATAGTGAATGGATGAAGTGAAAACAAAAGGTAGTCCACACGTGCAAGCATAAACTGGTTTGGTAGCAGTTGTGTAAAAAAAAAGAAAAAGAAAAGAAAAAAGATCTAGAATGAGTTCAGTTGTCTATGAATTACCCAAAAAATCTTTCTTTCATTGAGCAATTTTCATTTTTAACTTCAACATTTAGTTTAAATCCGGTAGCCCCGTTGCTGTGGCTGAATATACCATCCTTGGATTATAATGTAAATACCTGTATATGGGGCTGTGATCAACCAAAATCTAAACACATATAAAGATTAAGAAATGTCCGTTCATGCACATTGGAACCGAATGTTTGCACGATGCACTGTGTTAGGTGTGAGCTGTATCTCTTGTAAGATCAGCGGAGATGATTTGTCTTTTTCTGTGTCATGCATTGTGTTCTTAATGTTAGTTCTCTCTGTGAAGACGTTACAAAAGGTAATGACGTGCTTTGTGCTGGGTAGTTGTGTCGATGGAACTGCCGTTCTCTGGCTTTGAGCTGACCTTCATCATCGTTGCCTTCGTCATCTTCTCGCTCTTCAGCTTGGCTTCACTCTGCATCCAACCACAAGCACCACATCCAGGTAACACACTCCTCCTCTGCTGTCACACACACATACACACACACACACACACACACACACAGACAACATGTCAGCTTGTCTAATGCTGCACACTGTAACGTCTGCTTCTCTTTCAGAAAAAGGCGTCTATGACGCAAAGAAGTCACGACCATATAACAGGAACCAGAGAGTGATCACCAAACAAGCTGGACAGAAGCCATGAAGTAAAAGTCTATCTTGATCTGGTGTGCAGGGTTTTCAATGTACTGTGATGTTCTCACAAATTACTCAAATGAACTGAAAACTTCACAGTTTATTTGTTTGTTTGTTTTTTAAAGTATGTCATTATGGCACATAATGTTGAGTTTTCCCAATAATAAGACAACAATAAACGTGTCAACCAACAGTGTTGCCAATCAGTAACATCTTATACAAATGTGGAAACAGTCAACGTTTGATGACTGTTATGTATTACATGAATACATTTTAGAAGAGGATATTTTAATTTTCCAATGGCTACATCAGAAAATAAATTAACGAGTCTACATTCAAATTTGTAGTATGATGGGAGATGTCAAAATCCCCCTTAACTTCGTTAAATTGGGATTTGCGTCCATAGCAATGGACTCACTACACTTAACTGATGAGTTGTAATTACAAGATAAGCTTAAAAATCTCAGTTTGTCTCACGACTGTTATTTTGTGGTCAAGAGCTTCACAAATAACACCGAGCACCTGCTTTGGGAAAATTCTTCCCCTGACTTTTATTGCTCATGCAATGCTTCCTCTGAGGACACAAAGTACTGGTCCTATCTCTGTCCTTTGGTGTCTATAAAATAAAACCATTTGATTGTTGGATTGTGTTAGGGTCCTCAACAGGATGAACCCGTCAAAAAAGGTCAAAAAGTACATAAAGCTCTATCCACCGTATGTTTTTGGTAAAACTAGAGCCATTTGGAATACATGCTGAGTGAACAGTGACATTTTGTTGATTATGTAATTTGGTCTGCACGACCCCCTGACATCTTTGTGCCACCACAACTTTCAAAAATCACACGTGCTCTTGTTTAGCTCCAGCTACAGTTTTCATACAGTATCACATCAACGCTACATTAAATTCCACTGAACAAGGACCCTGACAGACTGAGCCAAAGTTAATGAGGAAAAGCAGAAACTTAGGCAGAAACCTGATGGTTTTCTCTATCTCCTTTCCGTATTTGTAGCTACTGATGTTTATGGCCAGAAAACAAGAAAGGTCCACACTGCACTTTAAAAATCAATCTGCAGCATGGACACTGGGTTGCCGCTGTGTCTGGGTTAGGATTTAACAAACCAAGTGACTTTTGGCCCCTGAAGCCCTATTGGGGTGACATTCTGGGGGGTTAGAGGCTGCTCCCTGTTGAGTTTGCCCCTTGACCCCGGAGCCCTCCGTCACTCCTCCACCACAGTCAGCCGTCTAGTTGCTGATGCGGAGGGGAGGAGGCGCCCCAGAATAAAGACAAAGTTAATCAACCGTTGTGAGACTCCATCTCTGTCTTTACAGAGTGCAGGAGAAGAAGAAGAAGAAAAAAAACCCACCCGGCTCATTTGTGTTGTGTGATGTGTCCTCATGGTCCATACTGTTTGTGTGTGTATTGGGTGTTCACTGCTGTTCATGTGTATATGCATCCATTGGGATCTGTATAGGGCAATTGGAGATAAATGGTCTTAAGAGTAATTAAGTTCTGGCTGGCTGCGGCCCTCATTAACACTGACGACCTTATGGCATGACAACAGACCCACTATCACTCTAACGATGGACAACGAACTGACCCATCAGATCACAATCAACACTCGTACACACACACTGGACTACACCCCAAAAAATTCAGACATTACGGCACATAACATCTCTGCTGCTCAATCTATCACCTACATTCTCCTCAGTATCCACTTGAATGAGTTTATATTAAAACAAAACTATGGTCAGTACAACTTGGGTCATATTTTTGTAGCTCTTGCAATCGGTTCAATTGGTTGCGCTCGCAACAAGTGACAAATTAAAGGAAAAACTTAAATAAACAAATGCAGATGTTTCCATACATGGCATACGGGGTCAATGAAAGGTCTGATGTGTATGACAATGATGTGGGCGACATGGATAAAATCCTCTATCATGGTATATGTAATTTTATATGACGATATCAGTTAGGGCTGCAACCAATGATTATTTTCATTTTCAATTAATCAGCCAACTATTTTCTCAATTAACTGATTCATAGCTTTGTCAGTAATATGTCAGAGAATAGTGGAAAATGTGTATCACAATTGCCCAGAGCCAAATGTGGCCCTATTCAAATTACTTGTTTTGATATTGAGTTCACCATCATACAATACAAAACAAAACAGAAAATCTTTACATTTCAGAAGCTGAAACCAGCAAATATTTGCATGTTTTTGCTTGAGAAATAACTCAAACGACTAATCGAGTATCAAAAAGATTCTGCTTTGTTTTTTTGTCAATCAACTTATAGTTGCAGCTCTGATATAAATATATATTGTGACAGTGCGTGTTGCTAATTTCCAAGAAAATCAGTCAAGTTTAAGAATGTCTGGACTGGACAGGTACGTCTGTTTTTAGTTTATCCAGTGAATGTAATACCTGACAAATGAAATTACTTCATCACATTGATGGAAAAGATTTCCATACAGCCGTTGTGCTGCGGCCCACAAAGGTCTAACACAACCAGAGACATTAAAAAGATAGCTGCTGCCACAGTATTGTTATGACAAAATCTCTGATGGTAGACACATTTATATTGCGTCAAGGTATACTGTATATCGTCATATTGTCCAGCCCTAATGTGAATCATGCTATGGCCTCCACAGTCACCAGATTTTAATCCAGCAGAACACCTATGGGAGATTTTGGGCTGTGTGTTGGACAGCATTCTCCACCGCCATCATCAAATCATCAAATGAGGGAATATCTTTTATTAGAGTTGTGTTCATCGCTCCAGTAGAGTTCAAAAAGACTTGGAGAATTTTTCTTGTTCTGGAGGCTCGTGGTGGAGCAACACCTGGCACTTTGTGTTTTTTTCCTTTAATTTGTTACCTATCTGTATGTATATAACTATTTGTCCATGTTAAGCGTACCTGTGTACAGGTATGCAATAATGTTTGTCTCTGGAGTATTTTTATGACGCACTGTTCTTTTATCAGAGAGGAAGTTCTTTATCTGTGTGTCCTGGTCAGGAGATGATGGGAGAGGAAGAAGAAAGTGAAAATTCAGGAGGGGAGGAGAGACTGAAGCTTCCTCTGTGGTCGTAAAGATCACAGCGACTAAGAAGACCCTGACTACAAAAACAGTAGCAATAACAGCAGGTCCGCGGTCTCACTCTGTCCAACTCTTTCCTGAGTTACACACTCATCCACAATGCGTGTGAAAGGAACTGGCAGAGGAAAATGGGATAATGCACCCTATTCCACTTGTAGCCTGACATTTAACTTTGTGATCATCAAAGTACATTTTGAATTGTTTCCTTACATGCAGCAGATTACTACGTTGACGTATAATAATATTCTGGTTACTGACTTTTACTCTCCAGTTATCCCGTGCACAGTGCCTGTTGAGTTCAGGTACACATTAAAGTGAAAAGATCCTGAGGGATGCTCATTGTGAGTGGTAAGATCAATACTAAGGCTGGGTATAATGTAAACTTTTGAGCTACTATTGCTGATACAAGACCTTAGATTTGGTACCAATTAGGATTGCAAACAACCTATTAATATGCAGGTTATTGTCTCAATTAACTGTTAAAATATGTAAATCTGTCTATAAAATGTCAGTAAAAAGGTTAAAAATGCCTTTCACAAATTTCCAGAGCTGAAAGTGTCTTTAAATTTGCTCGTTTTTTTCTGGTCAACAGTTCAAAACCTAAATGTATTCAATTTACAATCAAATAAACCTGAGAAAAGTAGCACATGTTTACACATTAAAAGCTGAAACCAGTGAATTTTTTTTTTTTAACAAAAACAAATTACAGATTTTCGAGATTTTTCGTCGACAGACTAATCGTTTCAGCTCTAGTACCAATACAAAGACAATGCCTTTTTACTACCTGATTCTGAGATATATAAACATGTAAAAAAAAATTGTTTACAAATGTTAAATATTGTCTTAACTTTGCCTAAATTAAAACAGTCAGAAAAACAGTTTGATTTAAATCATGAAATATCGAATCAAAGAATAAGCCCAATTTAATACGAATCTGAGCAGACTTTCAGTGCTTCAGTTTTCGATGGTCAGTGGTACGGACACATTTCAGTTGGCACCAAAAAAGTGAGCAGAAATGATTAGTCAATTAATAGATTAGTCAATCAGCAGAAAATGTATCCATCAATTTTTATAGTTGAATAACCATTTAAGTTATTTATAAAGCAAAAACACCAAACAGCTTCTGGTTCCAGCTTCTCCAATGTGAGGATTTTGCTGTTTTTCTCTGTTTTACATCATTATAAACTGAATGTGTTTGGGTTATGAACTGTTGATGGGACAAAACAAGACACCTTAAGACGTCACCTTGTAAAATTATGATGGGCATTTTTGTTAATATTTTATAGGTGGACACATTTGGTCGGTACCAAAAACAAAAACACTAATTATCACACACCAAAGAATAACCTTTACCGGTGGAGGAGCGGTGCCAAGGTACTGAAGCAGTTTAATAGGAGGTTGCCCTCTGTGTGTGTGTGTGTGTGTGTGTGTGTGTGTATGTATGTGTGTGTGTGTGTGTGTGTGTGTGTGTGTGTGTGTGTGTGTGTGTGTGTGTGTGTGTGTGTGTGTGTGTGTGTGTGTGTGTGTGTGTGTGTGTCTCTCTCTCGTAGGGGAGTGTTTGAGCAGGCTGGGTAATCCCTGTAAAGACGTATAATCCCCAGGAAGAGCAAATATTACAACACGCTCTTCTCAGTCACACAGAAAACCTGGTGGAGAGAATTCGGTATGATTCACTTGTTTCTGTTTTGAAGGGCAGATAGGAAGAAGCAGAGAGAGACTGAGAGAGACTGAGATTTGGCAGCAGTGGATACCAGGTGGCTCTGAATGACAATTGAGACAAAATTAGCATATTCAAACAGGGAAAATAAAAGTTTTTTAAAAGACAATGGCAGCTGATATGCAAAGTGCAGCTCGCCACAGAAACAAACTACATACCTCGGCTGAGTGTTTGCGGCAGGATGAGTGTGTGTGTGTGTGTGTGTGTGTGTGTGTGCACGCGAGTGTATGTGTTTGTACGTTGGCCAAATCCATGAGGAATCTCTGTCATTTCAAGCAACATTTTTGCAAACACCATAAAGTAATAAAAGCAACGTTTCCAAAGACATAATGACACTGACACATACACACACACACCACTAAAAAAAAAAAACACAGAGAGACTCTTTTTGGCCTCTTTTGTCTATTTTTGAGGGCTAAAGAGAGCTGACGGTCCGGATGCTTGTTCAAAGTCTCTGTGACTGTTTCGAGCCCCCGGTCCATTAGTGTCCTGCTGCTTCTCTAATCCTCATTCACATGTAATGGCTGACATTTCATCTTAATGTGTTAATTCATTAGCTGGGTGCTGAATGGAGAGTCTCAGTCCACAGAGACGGCCGTAAGCAGACACGCTAATGAGTCCCCACACTTTGCAAAAGCCACCGGCAACCGCAGAGCTAATGCCAAGTGAACTGGGTTACCTGCTGCAAGAAAATCCCCTGGTACACCACCAACTGACAACCTGCATGAGAAGTAGGGCTGGGTATTGTTTTGAATATTTCAAGTGCAGATACAGCGGCATTGCTGCTGTACCAATGCATTTTACTTTAAGACATATAAATATAAGAAATACAAACATGTTTTCTATAAAAACCCTCTTTTTTTAATGTTGTCTAAACACAAGTGCACCAATGTTGCTTTAACAAAATAGCCTAAAATTGGCAGAATTTTGATTTAAATCAGGAACTATATCTGATCACAGAATAAGTAAACAAGGTTAGAAATCTGACAAGATATTTGATGTCAGCTTACCTTTCAAAACTTGACAAATTTCAATACTGTTTCGAACACATGTTGGCCGATTCTAAAAGAAAGTACTAAGGTTCTACACCCAAGCCTAATTATCACACATGAAAATTGATTGGTGATTAAAGAATAAATAATTAAGATTCCCTCTCAGTTCTTCACGGTTCTTGAGTTTGAATTTTTACAGATGACACTTCCCTAAAAAACAGAAATTCTCAAAACAAAAACAGTCACGCTAAGGATTGCTTTTTAGAAAAATACAAAAAATAGAGTTTTTTTCCACTGAACTACACACCTACAAACACACCCTCCCCACAAAGATAGACACTCGTGCAGACAGACAGAGACAGTAGTTGGCATCCCAGACAGACAGTCAGACTTCTTTGAGTATTGTTAGTCCAGTGCATCACTGGATTTCATTCAAGCAGGACCCAGGCCCCGAACTGCTCGGTGCACACACCCACCTCCACCACCTCCAATACCACCCCCAGCACCCAACAGCCCCAGATGTGTGCGTCCTCCACAGTGCGGGGGTAGGGGACAACTGAGGGAGGAGGGATCTGGCTCTCCTCAGAACCTGCTACTTTCAATGACAGCTTCTTAAATCTATGCTCTAATGTTGTAAGCGATAAATCAACACTGCCTGCTTCATCCGCTCTTAAACATTTCAATCACTCATAGTTGCACACACACACACACACACACACACACACATACATTCTTGCATACACAAAATGCAGCATGGAGGGGAGTGTGTGTTCAGGGGGCAGTTAGAGGGTAGGGAGGGGGCTTCCTGTCATTTGAATTACCCTCTACATGTGGGGTCAATATGTGCAATCCTGAAGTGTGTGTGTGTGTGTCAGGGGTTGAGGTGGGGGCTGCTGTGGGAGCTACACAACCCCTCATACTCCCCCCTCCCTCTAAAAGCCTGTATAAAGGAGGTGGGGGGAAAGGCACCTTTGTCACTTTGCTCTCAGACACAGAGACAATCACACTCTCACTGGACACACAAACACTTTGGACACACACAATCCTCAGGGACATACTGATTATCCCGAGAAAAGAGGTACTTCTCTGTGCTGGATTCTCCCCGTGGAGGGCCTTCTGGACTGCAAGAGAGAACTGAACCACACTGAAGTCCGGCTCAGAGCCAAAGGGACTTTTGGAAAATTATCATTAATAAGCTGCCCAGCCATGAGGATCTTCAATCTGCTCTACCTGCTCCTGCTGCTGGCAGCTGTTGCAGCGCCCATCTCCTCTGCCAGACCAGGTAAGCGTCCCAAAGCTTTACCGTGCGCAATAATCTACTGGCTGGCAGGTGTCCGTTAAAATCGGTCAGGGCAGTTCAAACATAGTCCCGGTCAGCAGTTTTAAACAGCGTTGTAAATCACTGCGAACTACAGGTAACCATAGCAACAGCACTTGCTTCTTGCTACATGAACTAGCCTAACTCTCACTGGTGACACAGACCTAGCTTAAACATAAGTTAAACTGACAACAAACCCATATAAAATAAAACAAAAAATATATAATGACTTAGTCTTCGCTTTTTTTTTTTTTTGTATGCAGCAATACTACACGCGCAATAATACACTCCGAAATAAAATGACGCCCCGTCAATCATCATGGCGCGACGTAGCTAACGGACGATGGCGCGTTCATGAGTTGGCGGTACAGTCCGTAAATACAAAAACTAGAGTGGGAAAAGCCGTTAACGTGAGCCTCCCAGTAAAATAACTAAGTGTCAGCAACCGGTGACCAAAGAGCTGCAAAGCCAGCCTCGCTGCTGTTACATCTAAATTAAATCACACAGTTACTTAATGACACAAAGACAAAGAGAGTAAAATTACGGGGTTTTTTTGTATCTTGCTACCCAAAACGCTACAAATATTTAACACGACAAAATTACTACATTTTAGGCTTCATTTCCATTAATCTGTGAGAACACGATGAGAAATGGGGTTAATTAGCTGCCTTGGAAGGATGCGCTTAACAAGAGTTGTTCCTGTTCTTCCCATTTTGCCAACATTACTTGAATGCAGCACTAGCATATCTAATTTGTGGTACGTTTGCGTTTTATATGATAAAGTTCAACTTTAATATTCATTTTTCCTACTCTTTTTTTTATTTTTATAAAACCCATATAGCCTATGACACAAGTTTTAGTTTTGCCCACTGTAGTACAGACACCATGCTGCCGTAGCAGGTGCGCCTTTTTGAGCAAATCCCGAGCTGGTTTGCGGTTCTCTACTCGTCGGCCTTGCGGCGGAGACGAACAGCGGCTGTTAAACAGAGAGGCTTTGGGGCTTGAGGTCGTGACTGAGTTCATGTGATGATGGAGGAGAGGAAAGAGGGAGGGAGGGACAGGAGCGGAGCGCCGCCGGGGATCGCACGGCGACCCCGGTGAGTCCCTTTGTCCCCGGCTGGAAGGCACTCCGGCGCGCTTTTGTCAATCGCGGTGTTAAAACGCCATGCAAATACCCGAGCTTTATTAACATGACATGGAGTAGCGGTGCCAAGTGTAAAGGAGCCTAGCTTCGGGCGTGGGGAGCAGTTTCTTTCAGAGGGTAACGTTAGAGGTGGGGGAGGAAGAGGGAGTCATAAAGTCATCTGGCAGTTTATCTCTTCCTGGGCTTGGCTGGCAGCCTGTGAACCGCGGGAGTCAAAGTGGATTTATTGGGGACGTTTAAAAATAATCATGTGTTAGGTCTGTGCGTCCCAGTTTATTAGAAGGGGGTCGCCCTGCTGTTGCAAACAGGGTCCAAACAATAAAACTAATGAAAGCCGGTTTTTGTATGATCAACAGAGGTTAAGTTAGGCCATAATTAGAAATCAAAATTATACTTATTTGGAAAATGGTGACTATAGAAGATTTTTTTTTTTTTTTATCTTTTGGTGCTAAAAAGCCCATCTGACTTTCCTCTCCTCCATTTGGGATTAATTAGGCCTGTCAGGGGTCCACCTGCAGACATAAATCTTGCTTTTACACCTACAATTACATTTGATAAGCAGTTAATTTGTGATAGCAGTCTAGCTTACATTAAAATATATATTTTGTAGTCTACAAATTTAAACAATCTGCTTATGCAGTGGCTTCATTCTGCATGTTAGAATTAAAATAATCTCTTTCTTTCAGATTTCCTGAACCTGAGGAGAAAATACCACAGACACCACTGCCCACACAGACGCTGCCTGCCCCTCCACTCCAGAGTACCCTTCCCCTAAGGTAAGACATGTGCACTCATACATGTGTTTCTGCGTAAAAGAGGTTATGAGCCGAGCTGTGTGATACATGGAACAAAACCAGGTTACAGAGCTGCCAGGTGGCCGTTAAGAAAGTGCGTGTGATTAGTGGCAGAGGTGTGTTTTCACGCAGAACAGGAGTGCAGGGGGTGGGTGGGGGGGGGGGGGGGCTCACATAAATCTCACTAACGATGAAGAGGAAGGCTTTAGTGCCGTGAGGAGTGTTTGGGGAGAGAGAGGGGAGTTTCAGCTTTAATTTGGACTCCTGTACATTTACTTTAAGCTTTGTTTGTCTTACCTGAACTCCTTTTAGCAGGACACTAAATTGTGTTTTTTCCATTACAGGTTGAAGCACAAGAATGATGGATGACCTAAAGAGAGAAATATGAATATAAAGCAACTGCAGTGTGTGGGCCAAACACCATGGACGGGTCTCAGTACGAAGACATAGATTGTGAAGTGGGGAAAAAAAACAACTATGGGACACCATGAAAATGCCGCCTAAAGACTGTCATGTACTGTGTATGCAGCTGCAAAAGAGCTACAAGAAACTGTTCAAAATCAAGCTCAACTTTAGCTTGAGCATGATTGAAAATATTGATTAATTAAATGTTTTGGCATCCTGGTGGCCACAGATCTGGGGTTGTCCAGTTGCAAGCACCTTTTCCTCTTCATCCTCAAAAGCCAATATTTGAGTACTGAACAAGAGGAAAAAGGAGCTGCAACAATGACATCTGTCATCAAGTATGTTCGACCCACGACTTAAAAGCTACGGACCAAAGAGCTGGAAACATCTTAATGACTGCAGCTATGATGAACAGCATCCACATAGTATTCCTACAAAGTGTTTATAATGCATGTATGCACTTCAAATGTTTATTGAATTACATTTAAAACTTTTTAATAAAAAATGTATCAATGTAGTATTTTGTTTTTATTGTGTTTATGTGTAAAGTAATATAACAATCAACCATAGGGTCAAAATTAATTTGCAACTTTGAGTATAACAATAGATTTTAAGCCAGACTTCACTTAAATTTGGGATACTTATAGTAAGAACAGAGTAAAACAGTATCTTTACATATCTTTACATGTGTGACCTAAAAGCCCAAAATCAAACAGGGCTCCTGATACCTGCAGTACTCCAGATAACTCCGGGCTCCCAGGAGAAGCCACATGGGAAAGGAGTCGTAAATGCAGTGCTCCCTACGGAGTTACGGACACCAGAGCATAAAGAAATCACAATGGGGCGCAAACACCAAGGGCTCAAATGACAACCTCGATATTTTGTTAACGTGGATTCCCGTGACTGTTGAAATTTAACACAGAAAAGGCGAGGCGGGAAAAGGCATTCACACCAAGCTAACGTTGACACTGCGGTGATTCTATTGTTTGCGATCTTTCATTTAGCTCTTACGGTCCATTATACAAAATAAACACTTGTCAAAACACAAAACTGTAGTCACTTACTTGGGTTTCACTGAAGTAACTGTGTCAGCTGTCACCCTGAAAAGGCTTCAATGAAATAAACAAAAACAGGAGAATATTAAAGATTTATTGGAATCTGATCACAAATACACACACGTAATGACTGAACAGATAGAAAAAAAAAACAAATAAAGCCTTTACACACACATACAGACACATCCAGACATAAAATAGCACAGAACTTTTACAGCGTTACTCAATCTCTTTCTCGTTTGACCCTGATAAGTGATAACCTCTCCCTCCTGTAGTGCACATGATCTCTAAAACAATTTGTGCTCTCCTCTCACAGTAACACAAGCGGCAGCATACAAGGGTCACCGGGGGTCATTACTGTAATAAAAACCCCTCACCTCTGATCTGCGACCCATGACTCCTCTCCTCCTCCTCCTCCTCCTCCTCCTCCACCTCCTCCTCCTCCCACTTCGCCTCTTTAACTGTCCGACACTTACAGCTCAAATCCTCCTGTGTTATCTGTCCATCTCAGGTGAGGATGCCTGACAGAGGAGCCCACCCGTCTTAAGTTTGCACGCACAGGTACTTGTGTGCACAGGGATTTCCTTACTTTTAGTCTTTTATCCAGTGTTTCTTCTTGCTTCAGTCCTCTCTTTCAAACCCACAGATCCCCTCTCCTTTGTGTTACGAGAGCAGAGCGTTAAAAGGATGATGAGTGCAGTGGCTGCTCCACATGGAGGAGGAGGCCGGACTGTGGTCAGTGCTGAGCGGTGAGGTTGAGCAGCCTCTTGCTCAGTAAGGTATTGTGCTGTTTCAGGTACTCTATCAGGTCAGCCTGCTTCTCCACTACTTCCTCCAGACTGGAGCCCTCTCTGTCACACAAATAAGTAGAAGTAGAAAATGTGACATTGCTGGCTTAATCTGTCTGTTTAAGAATGAGGCTGGTGATTTTCTATATTTTTATTATTGTCCACAAATCCCATAAAAAGACTATAACCAACAATGAATTCATCTTAAGTATTATTAAGTATGGCCTGATATATCTTATTCCTCTGTGCCATTGAGCTCTGTTGTTGTCCAAATACTATTAAAACACATCAGTGAGCCACAATGTTGCACTGGATGACATGTTCCTTTATTACCATGAATGTGGGTGCTGTATGGGCACTTTATTTGGAGTCAATCCTGCTGTTGTAAATATTGACTAGCACAGCAAATTCGTGGTTGAAAATAGTCCCCAACAAATACACCAGTTTACTCCAGATTTAGTGAAGGAAATCATCAAGCCCTTCTTTAAAAAGATACATATACATCTTCAGTAGGAAAAAAATGGGCTTGGAGCCAAAGAAGCTTTTCAAGTGATTTGTTCAACAATAGTAAAAATATAGAATGTGGCCAGCCTTGAACTTAAAGCTTAAGTAATGGATTTGTTTTGCATTTAGACATAGCTCTTCATTACATAAATGTTCCGTAATGGGTCTAAATATGACAAGACAATGATGAATAGAAGTGCAATGATTGTGCAATATTTGGCATCTGGTACATGAAGAGGGAGCGATGGTACAGCTGAAGAATGCAGTGAGTTGGAAAATAATGATATGAAGGAAGAGAAGTGGTGTCAGATTTCTCACAGGGGTGGATTTTGAAACCTTTTTTGCAGTAATAGACCACCAGGGACGTTCACCCCTGCGTCTCACTACTGGATCCATACATATTGTCATCAATTTTATAGTTTATCAGACAAAATACAACAACAAGATGTTAGGTTTGGACTAATTGCTAGTTACTCATATGTTGTATGTATACAACCTTTTGCTAGATACTCATACTGTGAGCAGTTGGCATGGATCAAAGCTGAACATTTAAGAAGGGAGACTGATGGTCTGATGAATGCTGTGATTTTCAGAGGATTTTTGTCTCACACCAGAGTGGTGGCAAATTGGACCCAACCCAAGACCCACGTTTATAATATTTCTCTATGTTTATTTAACTTTGTGCTGCTGCAGCCTTTATGTTAACGACACGGCATTCAATTCAGACCGAAGCAGAAAAAAGATTGCAGTTTGCAGTACAGAGAGGCAACTCTGTGGCTTATTCAAACATGAGAGTGACACGTAAAATTTGCAGCACTTTTACGTAACATGGTACGTGTCTGAAAGGGGCTTGTGTGTGTGAATGAGTGAAATCCGTGTACCTGAAGCCGGTCTCAGTCGGCAGGCTCGTGATGCTGAAGTTGTGTGAATGCTCTTCTTGGCTCACGTCTGGTGCAGCTCGCTCCCCGTTGAACTGCATCACCTTGACTGAACCCACAAACAAACAAAAAAAATCTTCAGTTGCCTTTCTTTTACATCATCAAACCGGCGTTTTATCTTCTCAGTTGCACATAAAGACACGCAGACATTATTGGGCAGTGAGAGCTGCCCTGCAAACATTAATCATTCAGGTGAGAAACAGCACACATTTGTTTCTTTACTGTTTTCCATCCCTCTCCTTCTCCTAAACACACACACAGGCTGTTATATCCTGCACTTAGTCCTTATGGGCTGCCATATCCTGCACTCAAACCTCTAATTCTCACACCCTAAACATACACCTTTGCACAGGAGGCGGGGATTGCAGCAAGGTGTGGGTGTGGAGCATACAGTAGCTGGAAGAGCAGCCAGGGCAAAAATATGGGAGATGTTGGTGCTGTTTGAATCAAGATAAAGGTCGTGGTGGTGTGTGGGGTTGCAGGGCGAGTGCGTAAGGAAGGGCAGATGGAGGAGCTGGCTGAGTATTGATAAGGCTTGAGTGTCATTAGCCAGAGGAAATTGTCAGGGAGGTTCTAAAGAGCGCTATCTTTACTTTGCTGCAGTGCAGCATCTCAGCATCCACACTCACACACAATCTAAAGAAATACTGCACATTCCTGCATAATGAGGCCCTGAATCTCTGTGTGTGTGTGTGTGTAAATACAGCAATAGTAAGCAAGTATGTGAGAGAGAGAGAGAGAGAGAGAGAGACATTCCACAAAAGGGAGAGAAATGAAGAGCTGGAGAGAAGACGACAGTAAAAGACGACAGTAAAAGGACAAAAAGTGATGACAAGTGACAAATGACCAGGCAGAAAGACAAACTAATGTCAAATATTTAACTAAATACCAACAGGGTAAAATATTTTCCCAGTCTTTTCAAAAAAACAAAACAAAACAAACTATATAAACTTGACAAATGTTTGCGCGTACAAACATTACCGAGAATAACCAGATTAAAGGTAATACTTTGATGAAAGTGTTTATATTCACAGCGGCCTGTCTGAAAAATAATATTAGTTAGGTTAATAAATGTCTAGGATGTATGTAATGCAGCCATTCGAAAAGCTACTTATTAGCACCACAAAATGATAGATAGATAGATAGATAGATAGATAGATAGATAGATAGATAGATAGATAGATAGATAGATAGATAGATGACGTGACACATTTCACATGTCCCTGTTAGAGACTCTCACACGGCTGGACAGACAGTGCTCAGACCTGGTCTACTCAGATCTGAGAAGCTTCAATCACCCATTAAGAAGTGCACATTTCCAGGTGATAACAGTAAAGCTGCAGAGGTGCTAACAGCTAATGGTACCACATATCGTGCTCACAACTATGCACTGCCCGAATCAAAATCAAAGAAGTGGAAGGGAATGGATCCCGGCAACGATGGAGACTGAATAGAGTAACGCAAGACGAAGGAGAAGAGCGGCGTGAACACCTTTTAGTTGCAGAACAGGACATTAAAAGAGTTCAAAGGAGTATGCAAGTAGTCTATAGTCTACAGGAAAATAAATCCTGCTCATGAAACTGAGTCACATGCGGCAGCTGTAGATGAGGGAATAAGTTGAAAGACTACAACTTCCTGAGCAGAAAAGACTTCAGCAGCAACGTTCAACAATAAGCAACACATATTTAAAAATTCCAAGGGATATAGATGAAAAAAGACCAAATGTTTGTGTACATAATGAACATATAGTTCACACTTTTCTGAATGTGTAAGCTTAACTGAAAAAATCATCTATAACTCATTTGTCCATAGTTACAGTTTTGGTACTTTTAAAGGATGAATACAGCTTGTGAATGTACTGTAACGTTGGACTGGCATTAACTAAAACATCCTTTTTAAACTGAAGAAAATGACATGGGATGGACTGTTAACATATGGGTCTGCCTGCCTACTTTACTTTAGTGAACTTAAAGTTATGTTTCCTTGAAGAGCAAGTTTTTAAAGCCTATAATACTCCTAACAGAGTGACTGAATAGAGAAAAGAAAAACGGACAAATTTACACTAGATTATAAATTACAATGACACTCCAGTGTAAGAAAAAAAAACACTGACGCAACCAGTTGTAATGGCGGTGAAACATCTGAAGCATCTCTGTTTAGAACAGATCTATAAAAGGTCTAGTACAGTGATGTGGATGACGTAAGGACTGTTGATATAATCATCATCCCTCTATTGAATCACAGTTACAAAATGTTTAAATTGAGACAACATGGTTCACAGTGTATATAATATATGTAAACATTTTAGGTTTTGTTGAGATGAACATGAGTTTAACCTCTTAACATGATTTTGTATACTTCAGCGAATATCACCCTTTGTATGGACCTACAGTAATAGAACGACCAGGTATTTATGATGGTATGTTTCAAATGTACGCTGAGCATGTCAGTCTTCAGTCTCACATCTCCTCTGTCATACAGTACATGGGGTTTGTGTGTGATCGGGGTGTACTGTGGGTATCTGTATCGGTGTGTGTGTGTGTGTGTGTGTGTTAACCCTGTGCCCTGCAGTGCTTACACTAAGTTCTGGCCAGGCAGTGGAGAGAGAGATGTATTCTAAAAGTTGAGCCTTTGAAGGCCAAGACATGGCTTTGATGTGCATGTAGCTCTATAGAGGAGAGTGTATTCATGTTAAAATGAGAGAGGCAGAAACATAGAGCAAACCTCAAAGACACACACACACACACACACACTTACAATGAGCACGCACTTCAAAGAGAAGTTGAACGAGGCCTTCCTGTATGGACTTCATAGCTGCAGGCATTATATCTCTCCTTCTCTCTCTCCTCGTAAAAGAGTTTTTCTTTCCTCCTCATGAACTCGCTGATGTCACCTTGAATCTGCATCAGTCCGAGTATGTGTGTGTGTATGTGTGTGTGTGTGCGCTTGTGTTTGTGCTTTAAAAAAGGTTTGCGCTGCGAGGCGTCGCTCGGTTTGCGTCGTGCCTGACTGCACTGATCTGAGCAGGAATGCGGCGGGCGAACACAGATGCCCCCCCCTTCACACACTGGATCACCCTCACTGTAAACACAGGGACAATGTGTTTGAGTGTGTGTGTGTGTGTGTCTCCCCATGTTTGGGTGGAGTGGGTCGAGGGCTACCCTTTGGCTAGGCTAAACCCTAATGCCTCTTATCTTCTCACCTTGCCTCTCCGGTATCTCGAGCCCCAATCTGTGCCCCTCAGCTGCCAAACACACCTTTAATATGGATTTCCTTTCATTACAGATTCTTCAATATCAATATCCTCTGATACAGAATCTTTAATAGCAGTTTTCCTTTACATACTGAGAGGAAGGGCAGTGTTTTGGACTTCACCTAACATTCTGGGGAACATCTAAATATGCATTGTTTATTGTCTATGAAACATCTCATCACTTTTTTTTTTTTAATTCACAGATTACAATTAACAGATTTGTCTAAATTTAAAATGCACACTAAAGCAGATTTATCACACACTGATTTCTGAAATACATATACTAGTGTGTGGCTGGGTGTCACTTACAATGCTTTTAAATCAGTGCCAACTTGCCTAGGTTTTGGTATCATAAACCATAAACCGAACCATAAAGATTTTTTGATACCTTAGTTTGAGGAATTTAACCATGTTTTTCTATTTTTTAAAAACAAACTTCTAAATTAAAACCAAATTAAACCCAAACTACATCTGGGTTTAATTTTGTCTTAACACAAAACAACTGTCTAAAAACTTTGCGTCAGTAAAATTGTCTATATTAAGCAAAAATATGACTTACTTTTGGTACTTTTGACAGTTTTCAAAAGAAGGTGGTACAGATGCATTTGGGTCGGTACTCAAAAACTACTGAGGTCTGATACCCACTACTACATGAGAATTGAATCTGAAGATTGACCTCCCATTACCATATAGCCCAATGTGATGGACATCAAATAAAAAACGGAGATTTCAATGGGATTTTCGTCATAGTATTTTCCATGTCAGCTGGGATTGGCTCCAGCCCCCCGCGACCCTCTAAGAGAATAAGCGGTATAGAAAATGGATGGATGGATGGATGGATGGATGGATTTTCCATATCTACAAACTGCACAAAGATCATGATTTTTATTTAACATTAAACAACCATACAACAGAATCCCTGTGAAATACCTGCCAATAGAGGTTTAAGATGTGTCCTTTCTGTCGTTTAAGATCATTATGTTTGGGTGCACTTCCTAAAATTTGGAGGAATCTAGTGATGCGGCAAAGTGAGTACTTGTCATGGCACTGGGATGTTTACAGCAACTACACAAAATGTTCTAGAGATTTAATAATAAGCAAACTAAATGATTAATAAGTTATTACAGGGCAAATGCAGAATTCAAACCTGCACAGAACAGCGTATTAGAACAAAACGAGACATCAAGCTAATCAGGGAACGACTGTGAAAACAGTCCTAACACGGCAGTAACTTCTCATTTGGCCGATCCTAATGGGTGACACCGCTGACAACCACAACCTGCATGTGAGATGTCACTGGTTTTATTTGAAGCATGTGCTGAGAGCATGTGGGGGCTAATTATAAATGTCTGCACCAGTCAGCAGCTTAGTGTGAAGTACAGTATTTCATGATACTTTACTGTGTTCTTATGTTCTTTATTTGTGGCAGCACAAAATTCTGATATATGAAAGGCAGCTGCAAAATAGCACTTCATTCACAAGGTAAGTTCTGACTTGGGTTCTCTATTCTCTGAAATGTTGTGACTTTTTCACAGCTAATTAAGTAAAGCGTTACAGTATGGGCAGCATGTTCTGTTGTGTTGCAAAGTGATTCGCCATTCCAACACAGTGGGCCAGAGGGAGTTAATTTAAACTTAACCAATTAGATTCTGACCTCAAGGACATATAAAAAAAGACAATAGGTAGATAGATAGATAAGTACGGGTATCATCCAACAAAGTTTGCATGGTGTTTGTACCAGAGAGAGAGAGAGAGAGAGAGAGCGCGCTGAATGGCTGATTGTCATGCTGTCGAGTCTGAAAAGGGCAGGGCAGGTATTGTGATGCAAATGTTCGCAGATAGAGTGGGGGTAGTGTGTGTGTGTGTGTGTGTGTGTGTGTGTGTGTGTGTGATGTAATTTGCAGGGTGTGTCTCTCAATATACCACTACTGATACCACTGCTACTATTAAATGTGAATTGACTGGAGGAAAGTCTCATAATATCATAATCCACAATATTTATTCAGAGACATGTCCCAAAATTAGAGAAGCCTGGGAATGTGATGGAAGAAAAGAAATTCCCCAAAGAGATCTGGGGTGATTGTATCTTAGAATCTGGGTAAGGCATGAAATGATTTACACAGACTTTAGGTTTACAGACTTCATGAGTCCAGGCAAGCTGTCAGGTTGCCTTTTAGCAAGTACAAATACTCATGAATTGATAAAATGTGGATACAGGAAGCAATGTCTTTATTACGAATTGAGACAAAAGGATGCAATTATCATTCGATAATGCTGTTAAGAGACAGGCCCTCTTTATTGTTCAGGTGCTACTTTATTTTTCTATTCACAGTATTTATACTGCTGCTGTTTTTACGTTCTCTAATTTTTACATTGCCGCTGAGTTACTGTACAGTTGTTCCTGCTGTGAAGAGTTTTGTTTCAAGGTGCTTTTTTTATGTGTATCAATTTCAGTGAAATCCACCCTGTTCTATCTTTTTAAAAGGTATATATTTGTTCAGTTTCTTTTCTTTTATCTCTCAAGGTAGATTCTTTACTTTTTTACTTTACTTTATTTATATAGTATTTAGTTGGTCTCTTGGTGCAAGGGAAAGTAGGGTGGAACTGGGAAAATGGATGCACGTTTTGTTTGTGGGTTGAAAGCAAGGGGTTAAGGTTGTCTGTGTACTGTATGTTTTTCTTTTTGGGGAGTAAGCGGGCCTTGAAAATCTGATATGCAATCAAACATCAGTCAACTACATAAAGGCCTGCTGTCTCACAAAAGAGTTGATCTGCAATCCCAGAGAAATTATCTTAATACGATATTAAAATATTATAACTGAGATCACTTTACCTGTGTAATAGAGCAGACATGGCACTGCCACCAAGAGCTCCAACCCCAGGATGACGAGCAGCATGTAGGTGTGAACAGTCAGTGATAATCGTGCAGCCAGAACAACCAGCAGCAGAACATTTCCTGAACACAAACATACAGAAGCACAAACACACTCTTCCCTTAGCATTACTGCCATCTTGTGGCAAAAACTGACCTCTACATGTGCAGTAAAATGTGTGCAGTTGTACCTGCAGAGTGTACGGTGAGCGGCAGGTACTTCAGTCCCTGCATCTGTCTGTAGAATCGTAGGTATCCTCTGCTCCTGGCCCGGTTGTGGTGGTGCTGCACACACCCGGTGAACAGCAGCACCAGCACCCACAAACACACCTTCCCAAACAAAATGACGCTGTCGCCACGAACATTACCCAAAATACTCGTGCACACCTCCTCTTGGCCAAATTTCAACACACACAGCACTGACACACACACTGACAACACCACGTACACAACCTGAAAGGAAGAAGAGAGAAGACCATTGGAGTGAGACGGATGTAACTTCAAACTATGAAATATTTTCTTTCTTTTTTCTTTTTTAAATTCAGTTTCCCCAGCAGCATTTTCTGTGTTAGCCGTATGCGCAACCAGGTTTCACATCCAAACAAATTTTAAACTTCTAAAATCAGGTTACTGCTGATATATGTAAACACATTGGTTTGTGTGTGTAAAGGTGTGCATATCATACATGCAGCAGAGACAGCAGGCCGGCATGGCAGGGTGTTGGTACGGTCTGAAACTCTCTCCTGATGGCAGAGTGGAGGGCGTCCGCAGAGATCAGAGGTCCGTCCACCAAAGAGTCTTCATCTAGGCTTCGTGACATGTCTACTGAGGTGCCTGCCTGCTAAAGCAAACACCATATTATTAAGCTGTCTTGAAGCAAATGCAGGCCCTACTGTTACACCGAGTAGCTGATTTAACTGCAAATATATGAGATTTATATATAAATGTCATACAGATAAATTATATATACTGCATATTTCTATATAAACACATATTTCAGATATTCCGTATCTACTATGTCGCTTTGACCTCCACTGTTTCTTCACATACATCTTACTAAAGCACCATAACTCTCTAACTTTCCACCTGATTTATTTGTGATTTGTATTTATATTTGTATATATACTGTACCCTGTTCCTACCTACTTGCCTATGAAACAAATCAAGTCATCTCTCATCTTACATAGTGTCTCCAGTATTACAATAGTGCTCATCAAAGACCAAAGCATATTTGTGAATAATAAATACTGATGTCAGACGTGTAACTACTGATGGCTCATTCCCATAAAAACAAATAAGGCCACCATTGGTCCATTCACGGCCCGTCAGCTGATCGGTTTATATGTAGATTTCTGTGTTAGTAAAAGTGAAAGAGAAACTGAAACGCGGTAATGTCGCTTAATCCACAGCCTGCTGCAACCACAACTATCTGGAAGCAGCCGAGAGACCTCGAGATACCCGGTCAGAAATGTAGTGTTTACTCCGCTCAGAGCTAACGTCTTGCCAATCTGATCATTTCTAAAACAAAAGATAACAGTGGCACATTTTGCCGTTTCACGTCTGGCTGGCGGCTCTGCCCGTCTGAACCCCGGCAAGACAACCGCTGACACGGCGGCCAGTTTAGCGTTAAACGACATGTACGTACTTCGTAAAGCGAGGGTCCCTTTGGGTCCATTTTTTTGTTTTGTTCCGACGTTGGACGTTTTTTAAGAAAGGACAAAACAACAACAAACAACCATCAGCTCACATGCTACAAAAGGGGGCGGGAAGGGAAATATAAGAACACTTCCGGCTCCCCTGGTTTATGGCGCCGTTCTCTGTCAAACTTTGGTTCCTAACAAAATAAATCCGTCAGTGATTTCTGCTGACTACAATTACTAGCAGAGAAACAGAAACCCTGTCCTGCAGTCACGTGCAAAAGCCACACAATAAATGCCATCTTTTTAAAACTTACTATGTTAAATTTTTTGAGATTTTTCCACAGGTTTTTGTTATACAAAGTTAGAGCAAGCAACTGCCTTAGGTAAATGTACTTTTTCCTGTTATAGTTACTAGTTACTCTGCAAGACGATTTTACATACAAAACGTGATCAACTTGTAAAATGATGTGTGGTTATAAATATCTGGTAAATAGAACTTATAATTAACTCCCCCTCAACCAGCGACAACATTAAAATTGCACATTAATGCATAGCCATGGCAGGGACCATTCTGTTGCAAAATAAGTATTTATAATATTTTGAATGCAGGACTTTTACATGTAACAGTATTTCTATTTTGTGTTATTACAACATTTACTTAAGTTAAAGATCTGAATACTTTTCCCACCATTGTTTATATGTTGATCTACACTAGGACATTTTTCTACACAATCAAGACTGCATTCATTTGCCTAATTAAAGTGCATTTTAATGAAAGAAAACTCAAGGAAAAAACAGACAGCATCCCATTTAAAATATTTTATTGATAAACATACACTTGCTATAAAAGACAATGAACTGAGAGCTCTATTCCTCTAAGCGATGAAGACGCTATCAGGTGTCCAGAACGAGGCAATGACACACAGAGGAGAGAGAGGTTCAGCTCAGACTCTGGGGAGGCAACACTTGTGATAGAGGCAGACGAGGAGAGACTGTAGTAATGACTGTGTCATTAAAATATGGGGGAATAATTAACAGGGAAGCAGCAAATCACTTTGTGTCATTGGTTTAGCTCATGGGAAGGGGTGGAAGAGAACAGCAGGTGATAAGGAGAGGCTGATCCATTTAAACTGTTTTTTTTGCTGGTATGGAACTGTGCTTCAAGTCAAATCACACATTGCATACACACCTATACATGTATGATTTCATACGCACACGCACACAATGTGCCGAGACCCACAGGTCCGTGTGAGTGTGAAATACTCCTGCACACACTCGCCCTCGCATTCATTACATAAGGCACTGATTCGGATGCAGTCAGTCTATGAGAATAAACAATGGCTAAAACACCTTAAAGGGAAAACAGTTAAAATCCAAATAACAAGTATTATTAATAACATGCATTCTCATTCCTGTAAAATGAATTATGATAAAGAAAAAGCTTGTGTAAGTTAGCCAGATTCTCAAAAATTCAAAAATATCATGATGATGTACAACATACAAGAGGAAAGTTAAAGTTCAGCTGTGGAGAAGATAACAACCTACATCAAACTCACACACTACTCCATCTGGGCAATACTCACAATAACTTATATATGTTCTTCTTTCATGCAAAACTGTAAACACAAAACCCACAATGAACGAGAAGGTATGATGATGAGTAAGGCATTATAATGGTCAAGCTACTTCAGGTTATCCAACCCAAACCACTTTACGTCACACTCAGAGAGTGGAGTCACATGATCAGTGCAGAAGCGGGGGTTAATGAATCAAGATTTTGAGACTGATGTGTTGAAGACAGTAGTGTTCAGCTTTTAGCGTTACATGTTTAGCTTGTGACAGAACAGATTCTTATTTTAGTGTCTTGACTGTGCTAAGTACGGATGTGCAAAGGCTTAAACACAATGATTTCTTGATTACATCCATGCTACACGTATTAAAAGAAGTGTATACACGTGTACAGTTAACAAGCACACGCTGTACTGTTTGTGCATGTGATGTCGCGTCACTCAGTCCAGTTTCGCTCTCAGGAACCATCCATAAAGCTGTTTGTGCATTTCAGGAAAAAAACAAAGACGATTCCAAAGCTCCGCGGAGATTACGAGAGTCTTCCAGAGCATTCCAGAATGTGATTCAAGGTTCTAGAATTCTTCTCCGCCCAATCACTGACGTCGACAGCGGAGGTTCCAGTTCGAATTCAGGTCTTCATAGTGTGGTGGGCTGACCTCTGCCTGCATACAAACACATGGAAGTGTGTTAAAGTCTGCTCTCACAACCTATAATAAGGTTGTTCAGTAACACTGTGTGTCTGTAAGTGTTTGTCTGATCTTATTCTTGTTGGCGTCAGTTTGTAAATAATCCTTCGTCACTATGACGACCAGCTTCTTGCCACACCCTTGACTGTGGGGTAAGAAGCTGGTCTTGCACGCCCCTCTTCTTTTTAAGTATATGAATGTAGTTAATGGGGGCTTCTCACGATGTAAGACGATATATGCATGTGTCAGTCAGTGTGTGTGTGTGTGTGTGTGTGCAGGTGTTCTCACCTCGAGATGCAATATAGCACTCGTGACAGCTCAGCTGTCCATTACGAATCCGTACGTCAGTCCCTGCAGTGGCGTCACCCAGTTGCCCCTTACACACTCCACACTGAGGAAGAGAAATACAGTCAACAGTCAATTAACATTATACACAGAAAGGATTGTTTTAGACAAGCTTTCAAATTATTAAATAGGTCTTACAAACACTAAAGATGAGGATTATCAAAAATAAAATGTTTTCTTTTTACTCCTACAGTATATCAGCCACCTTTCTGTCTTTCATTTTTTATATATGCAAGCTACCTTGGAGATAATTGTGATGGAGTACACTTGCTTTAGTAAACATCTTCAAAACCTTTATACAGAAGCCAAATGCTGCTTCTTTGTAAAGTGAAGTATAAAATTCCCTAATTAGTGTGCATGTGTGTACTAGAATAATACAGTACCTTGAAACACTGGATGTGGAAAAACAGTCCCAGTGTATCGATGATCATGGCAGCTCCTTTTCCCAGTGGTTGAGAACAACCAGAACATAGTCTCTTCCCACTAACGCACCTACACACACACACGCCCACACACACAGAGCAGGAGGAAAACAGACATTAAAGCATCTCCACTCCATTAAACAGCGAAGCCTAATTTGGATTTCTTTTAGACCTGTTGTTGCATATTTGTGTGCTAGCATCATTACCTGCTGGGTGAGGGAGGCTGAGGGGATGAAGGGGAGGTCTGCTGTTTGCTTGTTACAGCGTCATGTGACTCAGACCTGTGATAAAGAAAACACACAAAAAAACAACAGGAAAAAAAAACATCTGTAACATGTTTGTAACACGTTTCAATGAATGATTACTGTTTATACATAAGAAAAGTCTGTTAGGTTGAATAAACTAAATGTGTAAAAACTTAAATTCTACTTAACAAGTGAAAAAGTTTTGCCTTGAAGAGAGCCTCAGAAATTATGAGCACTTTATTTTGTTATATCTACTGTAGAATAACCCAGTATTCAAATGGTTTCCATGTGGACATAAAACACATTCATGCAGTACTTCCGGCCATTTGTTCTCCATTAAAATCTTGGCATTCAATTCAATAAGAAAACATGGCTAACACATTATGATAAGCGTACAAAACACATGCTTAAGTAATGCATAACTAATGCATGTCACATGAGGATTTAATGAATTAATTAATGCAGGCTGTATTGTGAATCTCTGTTGCTCACCAGTAGGAAATAATCAAGTCACTATGAGTTTATTTGATTAGTTAACATTTAATGGATCATCAGTTAATGAATATTAAAGTGAGACTATGTAACGTCTGAGAGAATTGACACATTCTTCTTCATAAACATGAAAAGTTGAATTCATAAGCAATAAAACGCACCGTGGCTGAATTAAATACAATCAGGGGATTTGCTCCTACAGCCTTAATTGATCTGGTATGGCCAGCAGCTTATAGTAGCTAACATTAGCAAACATTAAGTAAATATTGCTGAGTCACTACACTGACTTAAAGCTGGGGTAGGCAAAATCTGTGCAACCTAGGCAAAACCTTCCGCCTCTCTCTCTGCTGCCTCGTATCACTCCGCTAAGCCCCTCCCACCAAACCCACAACTTCGACCGGCAGCAGAAGGAGTCGGTTCCCCAGTGAAACTGTATCCCTCGTAGGGCTCGCTCTGAAAAGAGCATTTCAGACCCAACCTCTCTGAAAGCAGATCATTACTTGGTCAGTTCAAATGTGAAACAAGAAAAATAACAGAATGGCATTAACAACAACTTTACATACATTCAGGACAAAAATACAGTAATACTGGACAACCCTAAAAGACACAAAGGTGCATGCATTGCACACATAAACGCACACGCAAAGCATCCTGGCATACCTTTTAACAAAATGTGCCTGGTTTAGCTGAGGGTTGCGGTCCAGCGAGGCCGTCTTCCACAGCTCCTGTTTCTTTGAAGGTTCACCATCACATGCAGAATCTACAAAAATACATCATAAAAATTCAACTTTTATCACAGAAACTCTGAGGAATGCATGGTTGGGACTGAATGAGCAGCACATGTGGACACCTCCTGCATATCAGTGTGTATTTCTGCGTGCATCTCACCCTGGAAGAAATGCAGCTTGGACGCATGCTGATCCTCGGTCCCTGCAGAGATTCTTATGCCGTTTTGCTGGAGAGGAACGTTTCCTCCCTCTGTCTCGTTGTTTTCTGGAGCTGATGAAGTCATCCCTGTTTGGTGCGGCTGCTGGTTCAACAAGCCAGTGGGATTGAGGGGCATTACAGTCTCCTCTAGAATCCTTCTCTCCTGGAAGATGTACAGACAAAATAAAGACACAACACGGAAGACATACAAAATCATTAAGTGATGCTTGTGATTTCATGTGTTTGTCAGTCTGAGTGTGCGATTGTACCTCTTCATTGTGTCTTCTCTCCTCCTCCTGCACCTCTAGCTGTGCTTTCTCCCACTCCTTCTTCAGCTTCTCCTGTTCTCTCTGGTATTGCTCCTGCAGAGAAATATTGTACATGTTAAATCCTGTATGCACAAAAACACACATATAACACACACATACACATATACACACAGAGATATATACACACATCCAGTGCCTTCTGTTTTCTGCTAAAACACTCATGGGGCCATGCACATACACACCATTCCACCAGTGTACCTGTAGGAGGCGCTCCTGCTCCTGTTGCCACTTTTCCTGGCGTTTACGCTCCTCATTGGGGTCCCAGACCCAGTGATTAACACGTTTAGCCAAGTTCAACATGGGGATCTCAATCTACCCAGACCCGGCCAACAATCACACACACACACACACACACACACACACACACACACACACACACACACACACGTATACAGAACAAAAGGACAGAAAGAGAGGAAAGGTGAGAGGACAAGTCTGACTACAGCGACTACAGTGACTACTGGAGACGAAGGGTCAGGACAGGGTCAAATTTAAGAATGAAGGAAGAACAGGGAAAAAAACAAGCTGGAGCCACCCGGAGATACTCACAGTCACAATGCTCTCCTCAAGTCCCTCTGTGGCCGAGAAAGAGAGACACACATAGATCAAATAAAAAATCAGCTAAAAGAAATGACACAAAATATCTGCAGGTAAAATTAGACTAATTTGCAGTTTTACCTGTGACAGTGGGAGAATATTCTTGCATGCTGTTTGGTGATGTAGCTGGCTGAGCCTTTTTTTCCTCCGCTGTTTTCCCAGATAATCCCATAGTACCATTGACCTGAAAGTAAAATATTCAACTAAATGAATGTTTTTTTTAGTGTTTTTTTTCTTCAGGCAGTCGCTGACCTCAGTTCATGTAAATGCAATATTAAAATCAACCTGAAGAGACTCGCAACTTGCTTTACATAGGCCATCCATCACAGTGAACAGCTGAAGAGTGTTACAGGTCAAGCTCATGTCTCTCCACTGAGTTCCAGCTTCTACCGTCTTTAAGACGATATAAAATTCCCCAACAAAGACTGAACCACAACAAAACAATCTTGTGTACTTAAGTTTGGTGTTTTAAAATAAGGGAGGTAAAAAAAATGCAAAATATGGTTGTATATAGCACTGAATGTTCTTGTGTACTAACCATTTCTTTTAATGTCTTTTGTACGTTTTATTGTGAACTGTGTATTTATTGTTTTTGTACTGCAGTATGGAGTCTAAGACAAATTTCCCCATGGGCACATTACAGAAAATTCTCTTCTCTCGCCGTTCTGTTCGTCTTCTCACTTTGTGGTAATAAAGATGAAATAATGATTTTTTTGGGGGGGGGAACTCCTCTGTGATGGTGTATTCAAGAGCTCCTTGCTTTAATGCAAGAATAATTTTAATTCACAATAACCTTTTTGAACTGCACCCATGTATTTGCTTTCAGTTTGTGCCCTGGGTTTCATTTTCCACTAACACAGCTCATGAATGGTAAGAATCAACAGCTGACTCTCATGTCTCGGGTGTCAAGGCTTTCCATAAACACTTGAATGCACCGCGGTGGAAAATTCCTGAAAACAATTAACACTTACATCTGTATTTTCCACGCAGCGATAACACTACTTTTTTACTGTGATGGATCACCTCTCACAGGCTAATGTGACATTTCTGCAAGTTGATTTTCATAGTGTATATGGGTGTCTGGATGGTTAGAAAATATGTTAATTCTAAAAACCAATGGTATCCTTTTGAAAATGGTCAGCAGTAATGTAAAGCATGCATTGGCTGTATTAAATGGACTAACCCACAAGAAACACAGGTATGGTCCTTTAACATGTCACTTGTAATGTTACCTGTCCATTGCTTTGGATATCCAGGTGATGTGGCTCCACATGAGTCTGTGTGAGCTCTGTCACAATAGTTGTTGTGATGATACAGTTTCGGCCTCCAATCAGGGAGCTGATGGCAGAGCCTGAAGACGTGGTCGATTTTTGTGTCTGTGGAGGCGGGGTCTGCTCCACTGCCTCCTGATTGGTCGCGGCCTGCTCGGAGGGAACATGTTTCTCCGTCTGTTTGGAGGGAACGTCTCTGATCTCTTGTGGCGAGTGCCGAGCAGAGGTAGGTGGAGTGGAAACAGATAAATCCTCCGTTGCCTCTCCGTTCACTCGCACCAACCCGTCCATCTGAGTGAGACACACGCAGAGAAGGCAGAATTACTGGAAGTTTTATTACTCTATTTTTCTTATTAAGTGAGTCAGATGGACTTTCATGCGTCTGTAGGCAGTTTGAAGATAGATAACATATAGCCTTGCCGAGCTCAGTCAGTGGGGGGGTCAGTTGAAGCTCCAGACGAAACACATCTTCTCCAACCACTTTGATTTATTATTGTACCCCCCCCCCTCCATTGTTAAATTCTTCTTAACAAATGTCTTTAAAAATGAATACAAAATTCTTCCACTTACATTATTGTTTGGAACTACTTTTTTAGGTTCGAGGTTTAAGGTCCAATTCATTTATCCACACAATTATGATTATTTATGATTACAGAATATAGAAAAAATAACATGAAATAAAACCATAGATAAAAGGAGGGAGCATGATCGACCACATTAGTAGCAACCGAAAGCCAAAGCTGGGAACTCGTATAAAAGTATACAAAAGAGGATCACAGGTTTGACTTTGAATGATTTCTTTGTCAATAGAGAAATAATCACCCTTAATATCTGAATCACAACATGTTGTTCAGTAAGATGAGCACTCCTCCTTTGGAGAAGTTCAAAGATGTATTTCTGCTTTTTGAGAGAAGTTGATACTTGTTGCCACTGACTAAGCTTGACATAGTATTCAACAAACCTTTAAATCTGCATGCAGAGAACTAAAAAAGGCCTCCATGTCACTGGGTAAGAGGTATAAAATGTTAAAACTTCCTAAACACCTCATTTAATTCAAGCATGAGGTCAGGTATTGAGGTGGAACAATGAAGTATCAGATTATGCTGACTGGTATGACTGACTGATATGGAGCCCTCACCTTGACAGGTTTGTGTCCAGACTGAGTGTTCCTGGGCTGGCAGTAAGGCTTGGCTGCCAGCAGGGGGACGGGTCTGGGGGATACAGATGGAGGGGAGGGGAGTGTGTGTACAGGCTGCGTGGTGTGAGGCTGCACTTGTTCAGTCAGAGGCGGAGTGTGTTTGGTTTGAGGCTCCGCGTCTCCTGTAATCGGTTGCTTCTGGTGTGTGGTTGGAGACTCTGTCGGTTTGGACTGAGGTTCATTAAGTTGTAGAGACTGAGGTGGCACATTTTCTTTGTTTGTGATTGGGGTGAGGGGACTGCCAGGTGTTGGGGAGCTGGAGGAGACACAAACTGATGTCTCTTGTTGAGCAGTTGTATCTGTGGGTATCTCTTCAGGTTTCATGTGGCTCTGGTCCGTTATAACAGTTGGTTCTGATTTGTGCAGAGGCTCTGACATTTCGGACTCATTAATAGGTGATGCCATTTTGTGCTCCTTGTCCACCTGGTTTAGGTCCTGTGTGGGTTTTGAAGTGGATCTGGGCAGTTTTAGGCTGTCCAGCGTTGCGTCACTAATGGTAAAGCGAAGAGCGTAACGTTGTAAAACCATGGCGGCCTCCTCTGGAGTCGCTGCATTCCTGTAGGCTTCACACAACTCTGCCTCCCTGCGCTCTCTGGAAAAGAGAAGCAAGTAGAGAGACACAAACCATTTGGTGTTTGTGATATTGCATGTTATTTAATTGTACATTATGTTTTTGACAGAGATCAAAGTTTAAATTTGGCCTTCTTTAAATAAGTAAGTCTCATGTTAAGGGCCATGTGCAACACTAAAATATCACCCTTACTTCTCCTCCACGATCTCTTTGTAGGTCTTGATGCTTTTCCTCTTGTTGCTGTCACGCCCCTCATCCTTCATCCTCTTCTCCATCCTCTTCCTCTCTTCCTCTTTCTTGATCAGTTCCTGTGACGCGCTGCGACGGCGATTCTTCCAGCGAGCCAAGTCCTGTCACAGGTTCAGAGGCACAGTGTCAAATAATGGCACCATTAATTCAGGATATTGCTGTTATTTGAATAAGCTAGTGCACATAATATTCTCCCTTCTATTTAAATGGACCCTACATGCTATCTTACTCTACTTAAATGTCTCTTACATTTTGCCAGTGGTCCTCATCTTCCAGGAAGTTGTTGTACTGTTCTTGCATGCGCTCATATCGTGATTGGCTCAGTGGCGGCAAGTGTCCCACCTCTTCCTCGTTAAGCATGTCACTCATGCTCACACTCCTAGAGAGGATAAAGACAGTATAATCGTGTATAAATTATTGAATCACTTGACCCAACATATTCACTTTGTCCAATTTGGCTCTGGAAAAAAGCAAATATTTCATTTTAATTCATTCATTGTTTACTTCAGTCATTTCAGTGAATATAACACAAACATTTCAAACATATACACTGTAATCTGAAAAAATAATACACATTCCATGATCGAAAAGGAACAAGGAGGAAAAAAAAGCCTGCCTATCTTCTATGAACACAAAGCAAGACATACTCAAGCACAACCAAGAACAGTCCACTAATCATAAATATTACATTATCATCCTTATTGTCTTTTTCTGTATATAGTGGATTTATATTAGTTGCGTATGTGTTGCCCTTCACACAGTAAAAATTTTTTTTTTACTGTTTTAATACTAATCACAAAGCAATTAAACAAGCAACTGAGCAAACATAACTAACTTATTTTGGCAAGCCAAACACATTCATTCCACTTAATAATAGGGTGTTAGTTGTGTAGTCTATATTAGCTTGAGTATTTCAATGATTATTATTATTTTTGAACAAACAAGCAAAGAAATGCAAGAAAGAATTGCATTAAATGTAAAACTTAAAAGCAAAACATGACAATAAAAAGCTCAATGTTAGTAAAGAGTCATGACGTTAACATAATGTAAGTGTGTCATATATTAATATATATTTTTGGACTGTACTCTAAATCTACCGTGCACAGTGTGTATAATAATAATAATAATAATAATAATATAATAATAATAATAATAATAATAATGATAATAATAATAATAAAATATAAAAGTATATATTGTTGTCATGCAGAGGCTCATCCAGGTTCACGCCGAAAGACTTACTCAGTGTCCTCAGACATAAAAGCAACTCGCCGGCTCATCCTAAAACAATAACAGAATAAAGTGAATGAGAGGACAGAGCAGGTGAGGGAATGGGTAGCAGCCGGGTGTTATGCATTAATGCTAATGTCACACATCCCAAGCGGAGGTATCTACTTAAATCTTGCCATCATTGCAGCAAAATAACAGTTGAGAGTACTTGTTTAAGTAACATATATGCAGACTGGATGAATGGCAGAGCTAAATCTGAGGAGGGGAGTGATGAAGACACATGCAAAAAGAGTTCAAGGGGCATCTCACATCATAGGTGGTAGATCATCGTCATCCAGCCAAAACGGTTTCTTTTGTGGTTCCACATTCACATCCCTCTTTCTCTCTCCCACCTTTTCCTCAGCTCTCTCCTCCACACTCTGCTTTGCCATCTCTGCCTCCACTTTACAAGACCGGGCAGCGACAGGACTGGGCGGAGGGGTGAGCGATGGAGAGGAGAGGGGCTCAGTCACATCTGTGACAGAGGTGTTAGGGACTGTCATGTCTCCCTCTTGCTTTCCATCCTGCTCCAGCCTCTCCCTCAGCCGTGCACACTTAGGGAGGGTTGGGGCTTTGGAGGGCGGGGCCTGAGGTTCTGCTGCCACAGTAACGATGCTGCTAAAATCCGGTGAAAAGGCCAAGATTACCAGGAAATACAGCTCAAAGGGTAAATCAGGACTGCATCACAGACAACAGAAGGCTGCAGCTGATCTGCTCTCTGTTTGCTGAAACTTTAAACTTTTAATGTTGCACTTCTGAACACATCCCAGTAGTTGATGTCAAAATAGTGGTTTGTATCAGCTTTCAAAGGTAAAAAAAAAAAAAGTGGGGAGTGGCCAGAACAGGCTTAAAGACTCACTTACATCTTATGGTATCTAGACATGCAGATAGTTTTGCTGCTAAGGTTGTGAGATATCAGCAATGTCTCTGAGATAGATTTGCGCCTCCACCTCAATAAAATGGAGACGATTAGAATTTTGTTTGTCGTGCTCAAAACATTCAGAAAAATGACATGTATACAATTCTTTCTTCTTCTCTTTCCAGAAACAGCATAGTCTGGATAATCCACAGATCTCGCTGCGATCAGTTTTCACTGGAACTACTTTTTACTGAAGATATAGTCCCCATGAAAACTACTGACAGCAAGTTGTGTGGATTATTGAGAGTACAAGAGGCCATTCTTTTTTTATTATGTCTCTTGCAAGTCCCCCTTTCTGTATGTGAGGGCAATGCTAAATTGCTGGAGTACCCCTATTAACCAATAATCAAAATTGTTGGCAAATATTTTTCTGCTTCCTCTTGTTTCAGCCCTATTTACATTGTGTCTTGGGCTCTAGCAAACTTTAAAAGACGGATATCTCAAAACCTGGGAAATAAAACTAAAACTATCTGCCAGGCTAGATACCACTAGAAGTAAGCCAAAAAAAAGGTATACTGAAATATGGGTACTAGTTATAGGAAAAATAGAGGCAATGTTCAGTTGGTACATTGCTTGTGTAACTTAGAGTCTTTTATTCAGAACACAGCACATCAACTGTACATCCAGAAATGTGCAAACATACAATTCAACGTACTGTATGTGGAGAATAACGAGTCCAGTAATACATGAATAATGAATGAATATTTACTTTAAACATTACTTACTTAAAACAGCTTTTTTGCTGTAATTTGGGCGATCCAACCCAAGAATTTGAAATACTAGAGAGTAGAGCAGCAGCTGTTTTTGTCCCTATGTGATTCAGCAGTGATTTATACTTTAAATACAAAGACAACAGCCCAGTGCTCCATACTCAACTAGAGCCACAACCAAACAACCAAAGTAATGCCAAACAAAGCCAAGGCCAAAAGATAAGTCCAAACCAAGCACAAACTTCGCCGAGCCATATGAGAACCAGAGCTTCAAGAATCCGACCACAACAGCAAATCAAAGTCGACCAGTTCTTTCATATACAAATAATACAAATGAAACATCAGGCATCCAGCTGCAGGCACTCAAACATGCTGGCAAGGAACCAAAACAACAACACAGTCAAGTCGGAACAACTCTAAATCATCCACAGAGACGTTTTAATGTTAGTGCTGCAGGCCATATAACTTGTCAACTTAATTAAACCTTCATCTTTGCCAGTAAAATATGCTCAGTTAGTCACAGTAGTTTAACGACGCTGCAATCTCTTCATCATTCAAACACAGTAAATACCTTTCACTAGCCATCTTCTCTGAGAGTTTACGTCTGCTGTGTAGCGGCTTCATTGCAGACACCGGGGCGATGTTGTATTTGACTGATCCAGGTACTGGCAGGAACTGGTTGATGGACTGATTTGTTCTGGCTGCACTTGGTTTTTGGAATGATCCGGTCCTTCGAGCCATCATATCATCCTTCTCCAGGTCGGGCACAGGCTCGTTTTCATCATACTCATCCTCATCGTCCTCATCATATTCACGTTCGCTGTGAGACGTTGCTCGGATCACGGTTGAGTCAGGGTGTGGTTGAGGCATTTCCATGGGACCGCTGGGTTGCTGTTGATCCACTCTGTGAGAGAAACTCCTAGAATTGAAATAACTAAACATGAAGCTCTTTGAGAATGCAAACCACACCACGCTTGTTAGTGCTTCCTCATACTGTTAGACAGTTCCACACAAATCTCAGCCCACCTGGCGTTCAGTTTCTTGCTCCTGTCTACCTGCACTTCCCTTTTGTTCCGCGGAGCAGCATCAGTGGTGACCTCCCCTTGTGTGCTGCGTTTGGAGCTGGGCAGAGGCAGGAAACGGTTGTGTGTCACTGTGGCAGTGCTTTGTTTATGGAAAACTCCTGTCCTCCTCGCCATCATGTCGTCTTTCTGTAGATCCAGGATCCTGTCCTCTTCATCCTCCTCATCCTCCTCCGGTCTCCGTTCGTACTGAGCCAGACGTGCATCCAGCTTAGCAGGAGTAGGATGGGTTTCAGGGGTCCAGGGTGGGAGGTCAGCAGAGGGAGGGGTAGTTTGATTTAGGTCAGCTTCATCTACCTGGCTGTGAGAGCATCACGTAAAGCTCAGACCGCAGCAACAGCGATGGATAATTTGCAACTGCAATCTTAAAATCCATGCATGAAAATCAGGCCACAGGTGAATACAGATCGTAAAGAAGGAAAAATGTTCAAACTAAAAACAATTCAAGAGAGTGTCTTAGCAACAAATAATAAATATGGGTTAAAAATAAAACATGCAAAATGAATGCAAATCTGCAAAAAATAGAAAAAAGACCTGCGATTTTGAGCCACGTCAAACACTTTGACCGTCAGACTCATATGATAACCTCCATCTATAAAGTGGATTTTATGGAAAATTTCTGAGACATATATCAGAAGTGAACAGATTGTGTAATATCTTGGGGGGAAAAACAGGTTTACACAAACATCACAGGAATCCACGAATTGTGCATATACTACACTGTAGTATATGCACAATTCGTGGACTCGTGGACAACCTGTAGTAACTACAGGTTGTCTCTATAGCTTGACCAGGATTGAAGCTGATACAGATATTGATATTTGATCTGATATGTTGGCCAATACTCTTTTTTTTTCATTAAAACACTACATAAATAAACATTTTTGATAAGAAGAGCCAAAATTTGGTTGCCAACTTGCCAGTGCTCTCTCATCAACTATGTAATGAAGACACTGTTTAAAAACATTGTTTAAAAACGACATATATGCCAGTACTGATGTAGCTGCCACTGAGCTAATATCAGCCGATATATCAGCCTGCCATTTATCTAGCTCTACTTGTCACAGCAGCATGTACATGCATGTGTGCATCCAAACTAAATAACTAATTCAAATAAGGCTGAAATGCAAAACATTCTCCAAGATGACATTGACAAGCAATTAAATTAAATAATTTAACAAGTAATGGTATAGAAAATGGCCTATTTATTCCTCAATACAGTCCATACTAATGCAAGAGACTTTGGATTCAAGCCCCGGTAGCCTAAGTTGTATTTGGCCTCGTCCATACCTGCGTCCCCGCTCTGAAAGCTGGGAGCCCAGGCCAATGGTAGGCATGGCTACAGTTGCCTTGGAAAGGAGTCGTCTTAGCAACTCCGTCTCCTCCCCTTCACTTGACGTGACTGTGTCTATTGGCTGCTCGATCTCAGTCACGCCCCCAAAGGTCACAACTTTGCTGTGACCTCGTCCAGCCTTTGCTGATCCGCTGAAAGGGCTTCCATAATTTTTCTCCAGACAAGCCTGACACACAGGGAACGGGCTAGCCTCACTGTAGATACAATCTCACAAATGAAGACAGGCGTACACACACACACACACACACAACAGCCAGCAAAAGAGCAGGGGGATAACAAAGAGGGTGGAAAAGAACTCATGAGCAACCAGAGACAGAGGATCAGACTGTGAAGACAAAGGAAGGATGAGGTGGAAATGATGAATCGGACAGGAAGTGTGGATGAACAGAAGTGGACAAAGCATGGGGTTGTGTACTTAAATCCCTTCAACACATATGTACATTCACACATACACACCAAGCTTGTTATCCACTCTAGGTAGCCACATTTTCCTGGTAACTGCTGCTCCTCTGGGAACACAAAAAACTCTTTATCCTATCTAATGACATCAGCACAGAAAGAGAGAAAAACAAAGCCGAAGCAGTGCACACAGCCAACAGTTGCCTCTCTTTTGGTCTCTCTCCCTCACACACACACACACACACACACACACACACACACACACACACACACACACACACACACACAATCTCATACACACCGGCCAATTCCCTGTTTCAATGCCTGTCAAAGAAGACTGAAGAGGACTGAAGTGCACAATAGTGAGGAGAATAAACAAGCAGATGAGAACATGGGGAGCAAAAGAGAAAAGAAGGGGAACTAAATCTAAGGAGATATACAGCTGCTTATAAAAGGATACAAGAGACTAAAGAGAGCACAGAGCTAACACTGATGTAATATGGACAAGTAGACGATGGAGGTATCTTTGGAGGTTTTTTAACTGAATAAGATTGTTAGAGGAAGCATCTCACGTGAGGTGATCTTAAGTCTGTCTCAAGTAAACTTTATTTACTCAGTTAATCACTGATTGTGTAAAATGTCAGAGAACAGTGGAAAAAAAGGTCCATAATGATTTTCCAGAGTCCAAGGAGACATCTATCAAATTTGTTGATTATTATTTTGAGAAATACACTTATTTGCTCTCTTGCCAAGAGTTAGATGAGAAGATCGATACCACTGTCATGTCTCTAACGTAAATATGAAGCTACAGCACCTCTGAAGCTCACTAATTAACATGGTATATTTCATTGGTTTATTCCGTACAAAAACTGAAGTGTAAAAACGTTTAGCCATTTTATGGGGGGTTATGTGCTGGATTATTTCTTAACCAACCCCAGAAACTTCCTGGAGTCTCCGCTGCTCCCAGCCAAGAAATAGTTCGGCACATAACCCCCCCATAAAATGGCGAATTGTCATTCTTACATTCATTATTTCAGCTATATTTATTTGTGACTTGGGCTCTACTCTACATAACTGAATATTCACTTATTCCCACAAGCACTCCCTTTCTTGTGCACCAGCCTGAAAATGACAAACTCAAAATAAAATGATTAGTATTGTTTAACCCTTTTGATAACAGTCACGATCTCAGTCTCCTCAGAAAAGTACCTCTGTTCTTGTATGCACTCCTGTGCCTCCCAAAATAAGCAAATGTTGGTGCAAATGATACTGGGTTTTTAAAATAAGTTGACACAGACAGAATCATGACCTGTGCTTTCAAATAATGTGTAATTTGTAGTGGTTTAGAGGATTTAACTTGGACGGCATTCAAAATAACATACCAAATCCCCCATGTATTCAAGCCACTGTTTGTTAGGGTTTAAAAAACATCTAGTGAACGCCATTTGGGTTGTGACTTCATATGAAAGCCTCTGCAGATTAATGACACTCTTCTGCCTGCAATGATCTGCCTAAGACTGGAACTAAAACTAGAAGTACACAAACACACACACACATACTGCACAGTCATTAACAAACCACACTTACAGCAGCATTTAAGTGCTTTGTACTGCATGTGTACTGAGAGTGTGTGTTGGGCACCTGGGTTCAGTCATCTTGAGTCTCTCCCACTTCTGAATATCTGCCTGGCTCATGGAGGCAGAAACAAAGCTCATTGGTCCGTCCCTGTGAGGGAGGGGCCTACTCTGAGCTCGCCTTTGAGCCAGGTCATCCTTCTGCTTATTAGGCGTCGCCTTAACCTTTCCCTCCTCTTCCTCCTCATCCTCCTCTTCGTCGTGGCGAGGGGCGGAGTTTAGGAAGGGGTTGTCTCTGCGTGTAATGATGCCAGGGACTGCTTCCTTCTCACTGTCCAATCACGGAGCCAGTACAATGGCATCACACGGCACACATTTCACATCAAAGTGGAGCACGCACACACACGTCAAACAAGTGACCACAACAGCCAAAGAAAGAAGAAGTAGGAAAATGGGAGAGAATATTTAGCAGTAAGTTAGAGAAAATGGAAGAAAAACGGCAACACACACAAACATAAACTGGCTTACCTGATCTCCTTCTCCTGCAGCGTCTGCTGTGAGGCGCGTCTAATGCCTTCCCAGCGCTCGCGGTCTTTGTTGCTACATACAGGTGGAGGGACAAACTGATGCACCCTGGGAGCAACAGGGCCACGATGAGCTCGTCTGGATGCCAGGTCATCTCTACGAACATCCGGAACTTTCCGCACCTCTGCCTCCTCTTCCACATCAGAGGAGGAGTCCCACGCAGATTTATGAGAGCTCAAAAAGTCATTTTCACAGCGAAGGATGATGTTCGGGGACGGTGACCTCACTTCCTGTTGCTCCATTATGGGAGGGCTGGGGTTGGAGACGGGATGGGGTGGCAAGGTCATTTCAGAGATCATTAAATATCCATCGCTGCATCTTGTGAGCAGAAGTAGCGACGTGCAATGTTCGGATTTGACATGCGCCGGCAAATATTATTGACAAGGTCCCATTGATTAGTCATAGTTCACAGGCAAACATACCAAAAAAATGTGCGTCAAAAATAAACAATAAGGATTTTTTACACACCAACCAGGTAGCAATTCCTGACCATTGAAACCTCTATTACAATATTAATAACTGACATGATTTAACTCAACCTCTCCCATACGTAAAACGCAGAAAAGGAGCAAGCGGTTAGTCAGATCTGTATGCCAACACACAAAACTCATCGTTAATAAGCCAGACCGCTGCAACCAGACAGCTACACAAAACCAAAAGTCAAACCACAGCACCAGTGTGAATGGAGCACCAGAAAAAAAAAGACACAAACAAAATTACCATCATAACGATCCGTTAGTGAACACGACCACAACTGTCAAACCACAAAAGCAGCAGCAGCAGCAGCTCTCATGCCCCTCCTCCCTGACCTGCAGTAGCGAACGGCAGCAGGCAGAACTTCAATCCCTGCCTTCTCCAACTTCTGCAGCTTCCTCTGTTCCAACACTTCCTGGGTCACCTTCTCCTCTTCCTGTTTTAGTTTTCCCCCATTGTTCTCAGGTGCCCAAGTGACAGTCTTGGGAGTTTTGTGGTGTGGTCCAGTTCTTTTGCCCTGCTCTGGTGTGGCCTGATGGTGACTGGGGAACGGTGTGTAATGGCAGGGAAAGATTAGGGATGCGGAAGTTTGTGTGTCTTGTGTGATTTACCTTTTCCTTCGGCTCAGTTTTTCCATTGCAGCACTTAGTAACTTGTGTATAAAATGCATATTTGCGTCAGAATTATTGAATGTGTTGTTCATTACCTCCGCTGCTCTCCCTCCTCAGTATGTGGTTTTCGCCGTGGAGTCGGGATGTAGGAACTGGTGTTGGTTCGGTTGGGAAGAAACTGGTTAAAGGGAATGGAGCATCTTGATTCACTGCTGGCAGTCCGTCTGGCCAACATGTCATCCTTCCGCACATCTGGTCTCCTGCTGGGGGCATCGGCCTCCGAGTCGCTGCCTCGCCCTGGGAACCAAAGAGCGATGGAGCATAAAAGAGAGAGCGGAAGGTTAGAAACTATGTCGGGAACTATTTTTAATTGGTCCTTGCATAATAACGCTACACGATTCTCAAGACATACCAAGTTGTTTCTTACACCAAAAGTTCATAATATCTTCTATGCCATTACATATTTGTTCCATGCCAGTAAGGGCAAGCATTGTTCATGACGTTTCTAAACAGCATTTTAGATGTTTACTGTAACACCGCATAGTGAAATCAGATCTGTATTTCTTTATGGGGCTGCCCTTCTACCATCATATTACATTAGAAAAGACTGACAGGTTAGTTATGTTTATCTTAAACAGGAATGACCCTTCCCATCCCACAATTTTGTTTTATTGGGATAGTAATTGTGTTTTTGCCTCTTCCTATGTCTCCTAATCGGCACACAGAATCTGAAAGTCCCCTTGGAAATTAAAGGATAATTCCAATTTATTACAACCACTGTCTTATTTTCGTAGTTTTGGTCATTATTTCTATCAGTAATATTACAACAACATTTTATCAGCAATAGGTTAATTGTTCATGAATGTGGCAACTTTGCTAAAAAGAAGTCCAGCAAGAAACACCAGCACTTAGTCAGACTTATTTGGAAGAGAATGAGGGATTATTTGCAACATTTTGAGTGTGTCCACTTTCAGTTTTACCACAAAATAAAGTGGTTTAAATATTCGGCTAAACTGTTGGCTCGTTTACAACCTGTCTGATCGTCTGGCTGCTTGTGTTTCTTACCCTGTTGAATTTGTCCCCAGATCTCAGCAATTACTTTGGCGAGTATTAACATAACTAAAAAATATGACCCAAGTTGTAATAAAGAAGAATTATTCTTTAAATGTAACTGCAACACTATTATCACTTCTCTTGTCAAACTTTCGACAAGGTTATTGTGCATAAATATTCTGCAAACAGACATACATACAGACAGAATAGGCTAAACTACATCCCCCTGTCCATCTCTCTTGTTGGTTGATAAATATCACTTGGTAAGACGGCACACTTTTTCTGTGACCTCCAGGGAATGTAGGGAGTGAGTCTATTCCCGGCTCTGGAATAGTGTTTTTCTTGTCAGTATACAAAGTCATAATATGTGTCTGCACACATATTATGCTGTCAACAGAATACACACAAACAGGATGTCTGTGATGCTCCCCTCAAACACACACACAGACTGACATATGAAAGGCAGGATGTTGACCTCAGCCTGTGTATCCCAGGTCCAAATCTCTACTGATGGCCACTTAGGCCAACAGCTGCTGCATCTGGGGCTCCCACACACACACAGACACACACACATTGGCAGAAATGTTCAGCTGTTGTCCTCAGCCCGCCTGACTGGCCATAACATACCAAGGTTAAAACCCATGTTAGAGAACAGCAGTCAGACTATTTATGGATGAGTGGTTTTGTATTGCTGCTTTAAAGGAATCGTTCAGCATTTTGGGAGATAAGCTTATTTGCTTTCTCTCCGAGAGTTAGATGAGAAGATCTACATCCACTCTCATGTTTGTACGCTTAGCATGGGGCTGGAGCCAGGAGGCAATTAGCTTAGCTTAGCATAAAGACTGGAAGCAGAGGGAAACAGCTAGCCTGACTCTCTCTTAAGTTCAGATTTTTCTTTTTACTTTTTCTACTTGAGAGACATTTATCAGAACCAACCATCACTGTTGCCTCGATTCACAACATCAGGAGAAGGGCTGTGCTGTGAGCGGGAGCCAAAGGAGTCCAGACTGTCAAAAACAAAAGAAAACATATTACTTATGGGACATTTACTTCAGTGTAAATGTAGGCTTTGTATCAGTGGGACCAGTTTTAAAGTTTGAATTGAGTTTCTAAAATTTAGAAAATGTCAACAGTTGTATTTAACTTCTCATCAGAAATCTGAAATACCCCTGGTCTGTGCGTCACATATCTGGCTATCTGTGCATGCGTGCGTGTTGACAGATGTCTCTCACCTGTCTAGGGAGTTGTCACGAGTGTGTTGCGGTGGAGAGAGAGACTCACTCCTCTCGGAATCCCAGCAGTCATAGCCGCTGTCTCTGACGCTGCGCTTCTGTGGACTGTCCCCTCCTTCCTCAGTCTCCTACAAACACACACACACACACACACACACACAAGGACACAAAAACACATCAGCCATCAGGAAAATATATGCAAAAGCGTTTAAAGTGGGAAATATGCATAAAGAAGCTCAGTTAAGAGACAATACATGGGTTGAGAAATTTATCGAAAAGGAGACTATGAGCAAAAGAAACTGTCTTGCATAAGAACCCTAAATAGATAAAATGTGCAGTTAATCTTCTTTCTCAGCTCATATCCTGTTTCTCCTTTCTGTCTCTCCCCAAAATAGGAGTAGCTGTGGTGTAACAAAAACAAAAATGTGTGTGTCTCCCGTCTCGCGTGTCTCTCCTGCACCCCAACAAAGACAGGAAGCTAACAAATCCATCCCCCGCACCTCCTCCACACCGCTATCTGTCTTTCTGTCTGTCTCCCTCTCCTCCCCCTCCCTGCTCTGTCCTCTTCACTGTGTCCACTCACCACCTTCATTTGAGCGAGAAGCCCTTCAAACTCCTTGAGGTTGAGAGTAGGGCCGCTGTAAGAGGCGCAGCCGCTGGCAGCCTTCCCCAGCCAGAACACCGTGTTCAGCACCTGAGAGATATAGATACAGGGGGTTTGGCGTATATTCATGAATGCTAAACACACTGACTTAGAAGATAAAGCAAGATAAAACAAAAGAAAGGGCAATAATTACTCACATTTTTTAGTTTGCGGTTGCAGTCAGAGTCCCTGATGAGAGAGAAGTGTGTTACTGTCATGTGATACTACATTAAAATGGACATGAATAGGAATAAAAAGCCACACTATTTACTTGAGGTTAGCTCGTATGGAAGTGTCTTGCAAGTCCCCAGGGTCAAACAGCTGGGAGCCCCTTAGGCCCAACTCCTCACAGCCCCGCAGGAAGACTGACAGGTTGTCCTGGAAGAGACAGCAGGGGACCACAGACAGTCAAGAGTTTGTCACTTTGACGAACAGGCTGGTTTACAGGGCTGAGTGTCACACGGGAGAGTGTCCTCTTACCAGCCCAGCGATGGGGGTGGGCAGCCTGTTGATCTTCTTGACCAGCCCTGGTTTGATTGCACTCAGCAGCCTGCATGGAGGAGGGGAGAAGCAGAGATTTATTGAGTCTTAGAGGAGTTTATGTATGTTGTTGCTACATCAGACATGAAAAACTGAGTGGGGGTGGTGTCACAGGCTTACTCGCATAACAGGATGCCGTTCTCCAATCCGCTGCGGAAGTCCTTGTCTCCAAAGCTCTTCCCTGTTACAGCCTGGGGAAGGAGGACAGGAAGAGACAGATGTGAAGGAGGTGGACTGGGACTATGGCTGCAACTAACAATTATTTTTAATACCGATCAATCTGTTGGTTTCTTTTTAATAATTAATTAATCGCTCAGTATATAAAATGTTTATAAGTTCCTAGAGCCAAGGGTGATGTCTTCAAAATGCTTGTTTTGTCCAACCAACAGTCCAAAGTCCAAAGATACTCAGTTTACAATGATATATAGCCAAAAAAAGTTTCAAATCCTCACACTGAGATGGTGGAAGAATGTTTGGCATTTTTCCTTGATAAATGACTTAAATAAATACTTGATAATGACAATAATTGTTGTCTAATTGCACTAACTGGAACCAAATTCTTAAAGCAGACTGAGTATTATTTTTCTCAAAGAGGAATAAGCCCAAATATTATTATTTTTCTTTCTAAGGATGCACCAATCCAATACACCATGATGTGACCGATCCACATCAAATATAGTTTCTTTGACACTGACATTATACAAATTCAGTTACATTGGGCTACCGACATAAGATAAGATAAGCCTTTATTGGTCCCCAGAAGGGAAATTTGGTTGTTGCAGCAGCACAAGGACAGAAATAAGTACAGATAAATAGAGAACGTGAAAAAATAAAATAATAGGAAGTATATAAAACTAAAATAAGAATATAAGTAAAAATAGAAACTATACATATAAGAGCAATTAAAGACAAAATTACAAGGTAAAGTGATAGTGGTGTGATTAATAGTAGCAAAGGGGCAAAGCAGGATGGCCCAAATGATGTCACAGTCTGTGGTCTCCACTGCTGTTGTGCAGTCTGATGGCAGTGGGCACAAATGAGCACCTGAAGCGCTCTGTTTTGCACCTATAGGTGGGCTGATCCGGTGGCTGAATAAGCTGCCCATCTGACACAGCTCGTCGTGAAGAGGGTGAGAGGGGTTTTCCAGGATGGCTTTGATCCTGTCCTTCATCCTCCTCTCCGCCACTGACTCCAGACTGTCCAGTCTCAGCCCGACCACAGAGCTGGCCTTCCTTACCAGCTTGTTAAGTCTGCTGGCCTCGATGCCACCAGCCCAACACACCAGAACAAAGAACAGAGCACCGGCTACTACAGACTGGTAAAAGATCTGCAGGAACCTGTTGCACACACTGAAGGATTTGAGTCTCTTCAGTCTGCTCTGTCCCTTCCTGAAGAGGCCATCCCGGTCCTCATTTGACCTTACCTTAAAATGGCTCCTAATGTTCCATGCAGTAAGGCATACAGATTTTAAATCTGAGAAAAAGAGAGCACTGGTATCCGACTGGTGCTCAGTAATAGCAGAAACCCTGAGTTGAGGTATCGGTCGGATTTGGCAGAGAAAAATTGGCATTGGTGCAACATCACTACCTTCATGTGTCACCTGTGAATTTGACACTTTAAAACTTCATAGAAAGTAATGAAATATACAACAGAGCTGATGATAAAATTAGGCTGAGGGAATTAAAGGCAGCATAAAGGAGAAAGACAGACATGCAGAGGAGACAGACTGCTCAGGCAACATTTAAAACCCCATTACGCCATCATAAAGCACCACTTAAACATTGGGATTACATCAGATGTAACTACACTACTCTGATGTCCACCCTGATGTACACAAGATCTTGCTGTGATCTTGCGTATATGTACTTTGTTTTTAGGTCTTGCTTGCAAAAATAATCTTGATCTCAGTGGAAATTCCAGCATAAATAAAGCATTTACTAATTAACTAACCCTGAAGTTCATCAATTTCTACACTAAATGCTGCAATATCCTCAAAAATGACAGCAATAGAACACAGTATTGTGTAGATATCAATACAGAAAGTTGAACATGATCTATTGCTTAACTGATTAACAAAAAATTAATCATTGACAATCGATTGATCATTTATCAGGCAAAAATGCCAACCATTCTCTGGTTCCAGCTTCTCAAATGTGAAGATCTGCTATTTTTCTCTGATTAATAACATTTGTTCTGACTAAACAAGCCCTCTGAAGATGTCATTTTGGGCTCCTGGTACTTGTAATGGGGCCACTGTTTCCTGACATTTGATAGTTTAAAGGAGTTTTAAACTAATTGAAAAATTATCAAATTGATTAATCGATAATGAAAATTAGCTCCAGCCCTAATATGATCACCCAACTGTCAATAATAGATAAATAATCATGAACAAAACTGCTTGAAGTTGAATTGTGCCTCACTCTGTCCCTGACAGAGGAACCTGCTGCTGCCCGGTTCACCCTTCCCCCAACATTTTGCTTCAGTAGAAACCAAATTAGAAGGACGCCAAGCCAATGACACACTGCTCTGTGTCCTCATTCCTTTTTCCAAAAATGCGCCCACACACACACACACACACACACACGTCCCTGAGTTAGATGCACACAGTCGTAGCCTGAGTGAGCCGCAACGATAACCTCAATCCTCTAACCTGGACTCCAATCTGCAGTCTATCCGGTGCAGGCAAGAGAGGAGGGAATCAGGACGCTAACAGTGACATACTGTACTATCACAACACCAGCCCACACACACACACACACACTGCTTTCTGGAGCTGTTGTGTAACCAGCAGAGAGCAAAGATGAATAGAAAAGAAGAGGTTCGACTGACACTGTTTAGACTTCTAATCCAGATTAGCACAGATTACAGTTAGCACCCAAACTGTCAACTGCAGGCCCACACTCTCTCTGTCTCTACTGCTCATATACAGTATACTATATGCTCCTATACATCTATCCACAAAAAACACTTGATCTGAGCCAGTGTGGCAGTTTTTGTCAGCAACTGACCACAAACATTTGATGGAATTTAAGATGCTAACACAACATATTTCAGTCCTTCTGCTTTTCTTCTTCTGTCTTTGTCTGCTCTTTCTTTCTCGGGATATGTATGATTTATTTCTTTTTCTTTATGTACAGTTCTCTCTCTCTCACACACACACACACACACACACACACACACACACACACACACACACACACACACACACAGTGCATCTGCAGCTATGAAAACAGCCTATTGTCTTTCGTTATATAAGAGATGACCAGATGTTTCCCATTGGCATTTCTTTCTTTTTCTTGTCTTTCATCATTCTGTTGTCACACACACACACACACACACACACACACACACACACACACACACACACATATGCTGGCATACATTGTGTTTATTAAGATTTGACTCCAGGTCTTTGAAACATTTACAGCGTGGTCATGCATAATTTACTGACCAAGTAGAGTAGCGTATTGAGGGAGAGCAGGACAACTGTGTTTTGTGCAGGTAGTGTGTGTGTGTGCATGTGTGTGTGTGTGTGTGTGTGTGTGGGATGCAGGACACAGACAGTGGGTGGGGGGTGGAGGTGGATAACGATTGGTTGTATGTGTAAAATGCTGCAATTAGACATCGTGACTGGTGAGAGAGTACATGTTTTGGATAAAAACGTCATGAAAATTTAAGCAGGCGAAAAGAGATTGTCATGAGTGAGCGTTAAAAAGAGAGACATATGTGTGTTAAGTGAGGATTCACGTCTGCTACAAAAACCAAGCCAAAGGCCTTGGGGGTATTTCAGCGCCAGCAACAGTAATTTGACCCTTCCTCGCTCCCTCTCAGTCCTCATGGTGGATTGCTCTGCTGAGTCTGGGTGAATGGCAGCAGCAGCAGCAGCAGCAGCAGCAGCTACCATTTAAACCCTGAGGTGAGATTGCATGTGGGGGGCAGAGGAGAAGCAGAAGTAGGCCAAAGTACACTTTCCTTTTATTTTAACAACTGTTAAAAGATGGTAAGAATGAGAGGCTAGAAAAACAGAAAGCAGAAGAAGAGAAAAAATGTGCAGCACATCAAGTTAGCACAGCATGTGCTGTAATGCATTAAACCGAAGCGACAAAAGCCAGGATTTTGCAGGGCCAGACTAAAAGTGATGATAATATGGGGGCATACTGCTGCAGCTGACACCATTTTGTTGTTTATTTTTTATCATGGGACACTCAGGCTCATCTCTTGAGTTGAACTTGCCTCTCATGTATTACCATTAGCATTAAAGTCACAGAGCTAAGCATATTATTCTGTAAAAAATAAATCCCTGGTGTAAAGTCCAGTTAGTTGCCATTGTTCTAACTCTTCTACCCATTTGGATTAAAAAATATTAAGTCCGCTGCATGAGAGAATAGATTTCTCACGTTTCCCAAGTTGCAAGTCTATTTACTGCGACCGCAACCAGAAAGGACATATCTCCTCTCTGCTTTTGTAATACAAAATAAATATATAAACGCCATATTTTGTACCAAAATATAAAATAACAGATAGCAGCATCATCGCATCACATCATCAGAGATGGCTGATAATAAAACTTTTGGTTCACATCATACAAATTGAGCAAGGTCATATATAATTTCCGGCTACCATCTTTGTTTGGATTAGGACATAGAGTTTAAACTTGGTAAAGTAGTTAAAAATATTTGTTTCATCATGTCTGTGAAGCAGACAGTCCAAATGGTTAGAGGATAGAGGAAAAACTTATACATAGCTCTGTGACTCCAATGTAGTGTTGATGTATGAGACTGGCAAACTAGGGCTAAGTTGAACCATGCTGAGCTGTCTATGTGCTTCCAGTAAAGCCAGTTGATGGAGATGTAGAGGGTTAGAGCCCCACTGTGATGCACAGACCAGACCACTGAGAGAGGCTGGTGTTTTAATTTGTGGTGTTGCAGAAGCATTAGCCTCGTCATAATGTTATAGTGTGCTGTAGGCACTCTGCACACTAATGGCCGTGTGACATACAGAGAAGAAAAGAAGATAACAAAGAGTAAAAACTGAGAGGGGGGAAGAGAAAAAGGCAGACAGATGAAGTCATAAATCTGGATCAGATTAATTAACCAGAGTGACTCTAGACACTAAACAACATCAGACTCTTCAGCTGCTGCTGACAATTGATATCTGTTCAATATGAGGAAGAAAAGCACTTCCTTGGTGTAATTCCAGCACTCTTATTGTTCTACATATTTTGAAAATGTATTTGTAATATACTTCTTCATCACAGTAAAATAAATTAGTAGTACACTTAAGAGTAATTTACAGTAATATATGATCATTGTGTAATCACTGCATGACATGTTGGTATTTTTAATCAATGAAAATATACAAAATGCGGCAAAATATGAGATTCTAGAGTGACATTTTTAGTATACACTTACATTTCACTCTGAACTGTAAAGTTCAACCTCTGGACTTTTGTGCAATTCAAGTACAAAGTACATTTAAGTACAAAAAGTAAAAAAGTAGGTGAATTATTTTACCACACTTTACATATACTCACTATTAGTCTGTTTGCATGTACATTTCAGTGTACTTTTGCATCTTAAATGTAGTATAGTTTATTTCACTACTTTTTTCACGCAGCAGCACAAACTAATGCTACTTGAAACATCTGCACAAAGCTAATCGGAGCCAATCAATCATACATCATGACATAGCTATTATAACTAACCTTTCTGCAAGTTGTGTGCAGCCTTCTAATGCTTTACAGAAAATACAGCATAACATGTTTAGTTTTGTCTGTGGCAAACTGCGACTATTCTGGCTTTACAAAAACTTGAAAGATCACTGAGGCATGAAAGACATCTCTGCCAACAGCAAGTCTGTGTCATCATTCTTTCACATTCTTTCATACAGCATTTGATGCATGGAAAATCCCTGAATCCCTGCTCTCACACACACTCTCTCTCTCTCTCATGTGCAGACACAGCTGGCTGTCTGGGACCATTGGAGTTAATCTGCCTAGGACAGCTGTCACATCTGGCACACACACACACACATACACACACACATTCTTTCGTTTATTCCCTGTGTGACAGACCCCTGACTCTGGATATGTACTGTATGCCAGTGACAGCAGAGGTTAACTGCTGTCACTAAAGTTAACTTGTGTTTCTTTAAGCCTGTGCAACTTTAACCTGCTCAATGTCACATCCAGCGGGTTTAGAGCACCTTCGACAGTGTGTATCAGCTTTGGGACAGTACTCTAATCCAGCCTTGTCTTGTCAATAAACAGATAGAAAGGTCTTGTCTGTGCCAGTGTAATTTCCTGCTTGGGTCATGTGGTGATATATAGCCTACTGCTCTACTGCCCCCCCTAGAAACAGTGACACCTGAGAGCCTACCCATGTTATGTTCCCATAGTGACCAGTGTCACCCAACCGGGGTGTGTCTGAGGAGTGTGTGAGCAGTATTATGCATAGCTGATCGGCATGTGTGTGTGTGTGTGCATACGCTTTGCATACTCTTATGGAAAACACACACACACAGACTGAAAATGCTGCATGAAGCGTAGGGTGGCGTGGTTAACCCTGAATCATCCCCACCTGTGAGAGTGTGTAAATACACCACTAGAAATAGAGTCAGCCTGACCAGTCTGAAAATAACTAGAGAATTAGGAGGCAGGAAGACGACAAAGCAAGAGGAAGCAAGACACTGCAGGAGAGATTAAGGCCAGCATTAACCTAGACTAGACTGTTTGTTCTCACTACTGAAAATGTGTCGGGTATCAAAAATGGAATGTTTTGAAGCCATTTTTGTAGAGCTAAGTGGATGACAGTAAAAAAAACCTAAATGTTTTGAGAGGAAGATAAACTAAAGAGGAATGTGTTGAGATCAACTGTACTGATTGACTTAGAAATTAGTTTTTGTTATCCATAAGTGCAAAAGTAGAGATTTGAGTATATTGTGTTTCTGAAAAATGAGGCTGAAAGAATAGCATTAGCTATTTTTTACTGAGGCAAGCTACTGTATTTGTCCATTGACGGGTTAATATGAAATACTGTATGCTGAACAAATCTTTTGAAAACTTGTAATGTTGTATGTCTTGTATTTACTGCTATTTATATTTTTCCTATTACTATTTTTATCAGTTGGGAGGAAATACTGCATTCTGTAAAAACTATTTTGAAAAAAAAAAAGGTTGTAATGTTATTTATCTCTGTTTGTAGTAATGTTATAAATCATGTGACTGATGGGTTGCATGTAAATGAACCAGAAACCTCAGACACCATGACCACCATGATGAAGGCAAGCTAGTTAAAAAACATTTGTGGAATAGAGCATGATATCTTGAAGAGGAGTTGTTTAATTTTGATGAGTATCAAAAAATGTAATTTACTGTAATTTATATATACTGTATTTTACATATTCTATGATCAGATCTAAATCATACCATTGCTAATTTTATACTTCTTGTACTTTTTGTTTTGCCATATTTTGTTAAAGGGGTTTTGTGATAACATGTTTATAGCCCTTAAACCAGGGCATTGATCGTGTTGGCACCAAACTCAAGTACCATATTGTCACTGGTTTAACATTTTCAAACAATACCCAGTTCTAACCATCAGAAAGTATGCTTAGTACAACAAAGCACACTTCTGCTTTAAACTTTAAGGGTTATAGGAAGGTTATCTATTTATTTGAAATGTGTGAGAATTATAAAAAGCCTTAATTCTTCAAACTGAAATATATATATGCAATCTTTTCTCATCCTTTGTTGTGATTGAGCAGGACACGAGGATGACTTGTGAGAGTAAGAGACTTCCAACCTCAACATCATTCACTGAAGGGATAACTGTGCGAGTTTGGTGGAAAATTATCTGAGCATATTAACATCCCTGAAGTCACCTAAATAGGCCATCACTCTCCACTGAAATATATATTTTATAAGTGCTGATAATTTTCTTGAACTGTATGTGGGACACTGACAGATCTGAACTGGGCGTAGGGGAGATGAATGATCTACTTCTGAAAGTCTAAAAGTAATCATGGAAGAAAGATGTGGCCCCAGGCGAACCATTTAACTTTGATAGATACAGACAGACAGATAGATAGGTAGAAAGATAGAAACTAAAAATGTATTTGGTAAAAGGAAGGAAGGACTAATATTTGATGTAACGCAATTGTCTTCAATGTTTTTGCCAGTTTTAACATTTAACAAGTCTTGATTGAGGGGCAGTCTTTCTTAAAAATGTAAAACTTTCTTAGCTTATGTCAAATCGGTGTATCCCAACCTTTTTGGCTTGTGACCCCTTAAAACAAAACATTGTCTACTTGCCACCCCTCACCAGTGGATGCATCTGGTTGGGCCCAGTTCAGCCAAAAAGTGTTTTATTCCTTGTTATGTTAGGCCTAAAGAGGTAAAACTATCCAGCACTTTGCTTTGCTGTCCTGTTAATCATTTTAATCATTTATCTGACAGCCCTTGTGCTCTGACCCCCAGGTTGGAAACCACTATATGATGAACAGTAGCATTATTAAAACTGGTTGGATGCATGTTTAATCTCAAACTGGATTTCAGTCTTATCAGTATGGACTGACTCAGAGCCCATTAAAATATGCACTTTAGTGAGTTGTTGACAATTAAACATAGCTGAAAACCAAAATTGTCCTTGGTAAAGAAACAGTTGTTAAATAATCAATCTTAAGTCTGTTTAGTGGGTTTGTTTGTTGTTTGCATGTTTTAACTTGTCTGTTATCTTACTCCTTCTCTAACAAGGACCCCAATGGAAATACGCTTTTATATCTTTATTGGGGGGGTTTATCCTCGACAATTTAAATTGTATGTCAGGACTGGGTGTTTGCAGTCTTGTATTTACCTCCAGATTTGTCAAATAATTAAATCTACCTATCCATCTTCTTCTCTATCTACCACAGCCTGTAGTAGCTAAACTGGCTTGTGTTGTGTGTGTGTGTGTGTGTGTGTGTGTGTGACAAGCTGCACAGATTGTGGGAGTCAAGACTTTTACATAAAAGTTTATTTTGTTATACTTCCAAACCTATTTTTTTTTTTTTTTACCCAGGTAGCAAGGCTAAAGCGAGGACAAGCGCCGTGGTGAAAGAAAGAAAAATAGGTCATAACGGGCTCACAGAGAGAGGCGTTTTAGCCGACCAGATGATGGTGGAGGCGACGCAGAAAACCGCAAATGATCATCTCATCCGATGCGATCAACTGCTGGCCCGGTTTCGTAACCATGGCAACCGGAATCCCCTCGCGCCTGAAAAAAGGGGGGGGCGTTCCTCCTCCTGGCGAGTAGAAAACGGGCTCTCCGTCGATACCAAACAATGACTACTTTGCGGGATTTACTTTATGTTTGTCGTTCATTTTCTTGCTTGGCTTGTGTTTAAAGTCCCAACGGTGCTGGTCTGTCTGGGTTTTAATTGTCATTTAGAGCCACACGTGTGAAAACTTTAGACACACGGCGGTCCACACGTGCAGCAGAGCCGTGGTCCCGCACGGTAACCCGACACTGCATCGTCCCCACGACAGGTGACGATGCAACGGTGCCGTAGTGCTATGTATTTATATCCCCGGTCACAGTATATGATAGTATGACCCATTTTTTTTGTCCCCAGTGTGCCAGGCCCCCGAGCCTCGCTGAGCGGTCACTTCACTTACCTCTATCCATTTCTGTGCCTCCTGACAGGCTGGCTCGGGACGGTTCGGCTCCAACCGCTCCGGCTCGTCCTGCGGCGGGGCATTCGGGACATCTCGACCTGCTGCGGGGCTAGCCATCTCCGGGCAGGCCGTTAAACGAGGACCAGAGAGTCTGCCGGACGGTGACGATACGGTGATACGTGAGATGTGATAAGACGTGTGGTGTTGCTCCCCTCCCCGCTCCGTCAATCCGTTATCCTCCTCCTGGCTTTCTACCGTCTACCGTCACTCCGCAACTCCTCGCGCAGTCGGTGCGTTGCTTTGCCCTCCCGCGCTCCCCGCGCTCCCCGCGAGTCCTGCTCCAACTGTGGCACCGCGGAGATGGGGAGAGAACAAGCTTCTTCCCCCCTACACTGCAACACGAACCGGGCGCTAAAAATAACGGTTCTTGAACGCCGCTGAACTGCGTGAGACTGCTGCCGCGCAATTCAGGAGACGTGAACGCGCAGGCAGGAATCTATGCGGGGGAGGTCGAGAGAGATAGAAAGAGATGGGGAGGGAGAGAGAGAGAGAGCGAGAGAGATGGGGATGGGGGATTTCAAAAGATGTCCCGTTATTTCACAGTTCTCATGCGTCAGCTGGAAGCGGCTGTTTGGGGACATTTGCGTCATGCTCACCAGGGCAATAGAAAGTCTACTGGCTTTAAGATGGGGAGCAATTATGCAAGAAAATATAAAAAAAGTAGAGCTTTAACGGGTTAATTGCTCTGTTTGCGTCCATGAAAGACAGTTTGAGATAGCCTACATTTGTCACAGGGACCACAAACGGGCAATGATACCTTTAAATCATGTTAAAATTTATCATTATGCTACTTCAAGTAAATTCTCCTTCAAGCAGGATTTTAGAAATACTGAGGTCATGAGCCATTTACCCAGAAAAGTCTGACCAGACACCAAAAATTATAACAGGCTATATAAAATGATGACCAACCAGCCAAAGCAGGCAACTACACTGGGGCCTTCAGACCCTTAAGAGCCCCCAAAGCCCCCAGGGCAGTCACTGCTATTATTAATTGGATTAATTGCAAATTAGTTTAGGAATACCATAGCAGGTTATAAACTGCATTTTTACTGTATTTTACAGTGTTGTCAAGGGGCCTGTGTCAAAATGTAGTTTGAATACCTTTATTATTTTTTATTAGTTAATATTGCACTTAAATTGTGCATATTCCTAAATACAGTTGTGTTTAATCAAATTACCACCAACAAACTGACACATAGTAAACCTGGGAAAAAATAAAATGAAGCTACCATGTACAGTCTACCATGTGCTCTGTTCCTGATGGGTACTTAAAGGCAACACAATATATATTTATTACTTCTCTGGTGGAGAAATAATAGCCTACATTCTGTATTAATTTATACATTTGTTGGCCTTCAAGTTGTCAAAATTAAAACAGAGTCTAGAAAACACTGGAATCAAGCTATAAAATATCTACAAAGTGCAAGTTTTTCATTGTACAATGTTAACTCACCCTCAGGATGCTTAACCCCCCAAAATGGCCACACTGTCCTCAGTAATAGCTACAGCCCTTTAAGGCCTTTAAGATGCTAAAAAATAAGATGTATGCCCCATTTTGATACAGCTTCTCAGAGTTTTTCTTTACAGTCATTAAGTTATACAACACAAAATCGATAGCCCATAAACTCTTACAAACTGCATTGCTTCCCCGACCAAAGAATGTCATCTGTAATGTCGTAAGCAATCAGTTCTGCTGATAAGAGTTGCATACACAGTGGGGTTGATAGCGCCTCCTTCCCTTTAGTATTGATGCAAATGTGACCTTTTTAAACCGCAGGTCAAACCTTTATTATCTGAGCATTTTATTTTAGTCATGAACGTCTGAATGGAGAGGTAAAGCTCTCGCCAAGCAAAAGACACAACCAGTGGATACACACACCTTTCTTATCATATAGATATTGGCCTTTCTGTCTGTTTGCATAAGGACTTTAGTATACATCCCTGCCTCTGAGAGGATCTGTGCATGCCACAGAGTAACATACTAACTGTTTCAGAGTAATAATGGTAAATACTCGCTTCACTGAGTACTTTTTCACATAGTGGTCTTTATCAAAACAGAGTCCTGACATTTAGGTCAATATACTGTATATCACACTGTGCCGGCTCTTTTGCAACACCGAGAAAGGTTTTGTGCTGGTATCCACAATGATGAGTTGAGTGACCTGACAATCTATCGACAACTCTTCATTCCTCCTCCTGTTTCAGCCCTTTACAGCTGAACTGCAGCCAAGGCCAGTCAGGGTGATCCCCAAGCTGTGGAGGGCCTTAGGACATTAACCACTTCACCACCTCATGTGACAAAAAGTATGGATGGGTGTTGGCTAAAATGTAGACTGGTGACTGGGGGAGGTCAAGAAAAGGATATAGGATATAGGTTCCTGGGTATTAAAGAGCTAGAAAGATTTACGGCTGCAGCTAAGGATCATCATCAACGATTTATGTCTATGAAATGTTAAAAAAAACATGATGGCGTCAATTTGCTTGTTTTGTCCAACCAAGCACAGAACCTAAAACTTATTGAATTGACTGTTATATGAGAGGATATAAGAAAACTAGCAAAACCTCCTATTTTTCTACTAATCGCTACGAACACACCAGGAGACGTACGTTTAATGGTTGCTTTATTGAATTCCCACAGCTGCATCACCAGTAGAACTACAGCAACAAAGTATTTGGAAAGTGCAGAAAGGTAAACAATTGGTGCACAACCTAGACATACAGTACTATCACCCTGTACCACACGACAACCCAACACAAAGTAGCACTTTATTTTGATAGTCCCCATCGTGTTTGGAAGTTTGTATTTTCTGTGTTTAATTTGCACACTAGTAGTGTACTTTGGGGATTGTCAATTGAAAAGCCATTTTCAAATAAAGTGCAAACAGAATTCAATTCATTTCTGAAAACAAACTAAACAAAGAAAAGTAGTGAACTGTAATCCACCCATATCATTTAGCACTTTAAATTCAAACTTCTCAAAGAAAACCTCAGTTTTTCAGAGAAATGTCAGAGTGACACCCAAGAACACCACTCAAGAGGTTGCGTGCATGCTCCGAACAATGGTTAAATTATTCCTACGGATACATTTGGGCTCTTCTGAGGAATGTCAGATCCTTATAAACTCAACCACACAGCAACTGAAGGCATTCGGAGAAACAGGCAAAAATTGTTTCTCCAAACAAGTTTTCTGCCTTTTCCTTCTCACCCTTCTTTATTCTTTTTATTGGCACTAAAAGGTATTTAAGCATCAGTCTTTCGACTTTGACACAGATGCACCAATGACTACATACAAAATAAAACTGCAAAAAAGACAAATACACACACATGCACACAAGCAGTGGTGAGATCTGGCCTCATGTTTTACAATTTTCACTGCTAAATGATAGCACATAAAAAGGTTTGTATCAGTTAGGGTTAGCAGAACAAAAGGTTTTGATGGTGTGTTTGTGTGTACAACATGTGCTGAAGAACGCTTTGTTCATGAGATGAGCGTACAGTATGTGGTAACAATATGTGCTTTATAGTGCATAGTGTCTGCAGATGTATGTGTTCACAGGTCGTTATGGGTGCCTTCTGATTGTGTTTGCCATGTGATTGCTCCAGGACATTTTGGTTTACAATTTGGTTGCGTGTCCTACCGAAATATCTAACTGTGACAAAGAGCCACCGCAGAGAAACGGACCTCGCCTTGCTCTCTTTCCATGAATCCACGGCACACTTCGGCTGAATCCTGGGCATTTATGAAAAAGAAAAAAAAAGCAGATAAATTATCCTACATAAGAGTAAACCTATGTACTATTGCTCAAGTTTCATTAAATTAGTTTTGCTCCAAATTTGAACAACACTACAGTTGTGATATCTGAGGTTACTAGCCACGGAGGAAAGACTGTCCCAAAGATGGAAGACATTTTTTATTATTATTTAAGTACATTTTACTGCTAATATTTTTATACTCCCCAGTAGTACATACATACAGTAGCACCAAAAGCAGTCCCAAAAATATGATGTTTTATTTTGCCAATATTTCCCACCCATACTCTCCAGTAGAATTGTGAATGCAGGTCTACAACTTCAGTATTAAGCAGTTCTTCCCTTAAATGAGATCCAATAATCACATTGAATGTTGTAATTTCATCACTAATGCATGTAGAGCCCTCTTGTGGTAGCTTGACATGACAATCTAAGAGGCTCGGAGTTGAGCACATACAGGACATGACCCTCAACGACTTCTGCTGCAAATTAGGACTAATAGAGTTCTGTTTTTCCAGTTGTATCAGTCATCTTCATTATGCTTTTCCTAGACAGCTTATTTATCTAATATTTAACAAAGAGACCTGACTTACATGGCTTGAGGAGTGGCAGTTCAACTGTAAGTTGAAACATAACTGGCAGCAAGCAACATTGCTTGAATTCCAACTATCCTTACATCAAGACTTTTGTAGACATTAATATTTAATTTGCATTTAACCATATTTTAAAGTTTACCAGTCTTCTTTACAGCCCCCACCTTTTTATGAATCCTATTGGAGATTTGAGAGTGTGCATTAGCCAAGTTTATTGATTGAATCAAGATACTCGACTCGGAACGGCCACTCCCTATTCCAGTTTAATACCATGACTCATCACAGACATATCCAGAATTGTGTTGAAGAATGAGCATATTTTTACGTACCACTGTAAATGACTCATCGTTGGTAGCTCCGTGCTTCACTGGTCCATTCATTTTCCCATCTTAAAAACAAATAAGATAGTTAGGGAATCCACAATGTGAAAACACATACAGGAATCTGCATAATGAGTTGACCTGCTTACCAAATTCATAAAGTTGTCCATTTACATTGACAAAGGCAATAAAGTGGAAGTTGACTTTGTCATCTTCCGGCTGTGAAAGTTGAGATATGAGGAATTAATATTCAGATACAAAAAGGCTTCAAAAAAAGACAAGCACTGCAAAGTTACTTGTGGCCATCAACACTACATGCTACTTAAATACAAAGTGTCTCATCTCTCTAATACCCCTTTCAGGCAGACACAGTGATGGAGGTCAAACCCACGTCAGGGGTCTATCTGAATGGGTCAACGCGCATCAACCGACCCTCCTTCATTACCATCCTCTCGACCAGGTTTGGACGTGGGTTAGAGCCTGCCCGGCTTTGGTGAACTGGCAACCAGGAAGAGAGTTTATCAAAATGATACTGATGTTTAAACGTCATTTAACCGACGCGCCAAAAAGGGGTTATCAAGTGAGAAGGGTGCTCATATGGAGAGACAGAGGTGAAACTAACTTTTTACTGGTAATTATTCAGTGTAATTCTCAGGTTTATCAGTTAAATGTATGGAAATGCACTGCAGACTGGAGTCTCTTTAACAGTGACAAGGAGGGGGACAGCCGTCTCACACCGAGAGTCCAACACGGGTCGAACAAGTGTTGAGTAAACCTGCGTCATGTGTGCATCTGCTGCCTGAAAGGGGTGTTATCCATTAGCAGTTGATATTGTGGTTATGTATCTTACCCTACACTGGCCATGCATTGCAACCTCATTGTGAGCCTCCTGGATCGCCTGGAGAAGAAACATTCAGAACATGTCAGTTTAATACTGCAAACACAGATCATTATACTCTATAGGTTTCTAATAGACAAAATGCAAATCACAAGCGTAAAAAGCACAGGTTTGAGGTTTTAAAGACTTAGCAACACATTCTTCATAGTACATTCTGTAATAATATTCAAGAATTTGTAAAGCATCTGTCAAAGGGCCTTTATGAGTGACAAGGATTTAGCAGTGTCTGGCGCCCTCAAGTGGGTAAAACAAAACATGTAGGTTATGCAATACAAACAAAATCTAAAAATTAGGCATCTGCTTTAGGTTCATTTCAGTTTTTATTTTTTCAAAAAAGCAGAAGTACAAGTGCGTTGGATCATTAGCTCATAGGTAATAAAATCTCCATAAAATACCATCAGAGATACTTTAGCCTCTGCTGATCAGATTCCCAATTTATGCAACAACTGAATCTCCATTCTTTTAAATTCAATTAACAGAAGAACATATAGCAGCTTCGATAGTGTGTATGTTTCTCACCTGGTTCTTCTCCAGATGTTTGGCGCGGTCATCAGCAGACATGTTTGCAGTCTCATCCAGAAACTTCTTCAGGATAGAGCCATTTTCTGAAACGACCAAAAGCAGCATCAAGGTTAATCAGAAATAAATATGCCATTCATTCACGTTAAAATATCCTAAATTCACAACCTGCCACACCAAATAACTGCAACACCAATCATCACTGAGTGATTAAAATAAAAAAAAAAATAAAAAAAAAAGGTATTTTATTTTAATTTTGCTGCTCCAGGACAATCCAGCAAATACTTTTGAACATACCGCTTATTCTTAAGCAATAAACTGGTGAACTAATCCCAGTATTTGTGATTTGAATGGGCTGGAACATTAGGGGCTGCTCCATCAGCATCAGTGGACTCATTTTTCAACCCATTTGTGTGTCAATTCTTGCAGCCTGATAAGGTTCTGGTTTATGTATTTCATAATACACCTGAATGTAAACTTAATTCTGGAGAGAATTAAGTTTAATTATGAGCCCATGTCACCGTCTATAATGCAGCCCCTGGATTTTACATTACAAATTTAAGGGCTTTTTATTTATTTTCCAGCTTTAACGTAGAGTGGCCAAAGTTTGGCATTTTCCCTCCAACCAAAACCACAAAGTAATGCATTGGTTGTAATTTGAATTAGGAAAGCAAGATACATTGATACTGACCAACAGCGTTATGCTCGCTTTACAAATAAATATTTTGTGATATCAGTATTAGTAACTGTTGTTTTGTCCTACGGTGGCATAGCTAATTTGATCGACACTCACCAAATGTCGGTTTGCTTTTGTTGTTGGCCACAGCATGCAGCAGGGCGATGGTGCCACAGGAATTGTGTGCCGTCTGCTTCAGGAAATAAACCTCAGAGTCTCCTGCAACCTTGTCTGCCTGCTGCTGTCTGAAAGCCTCGTGCTGGCGTACACACAGACAGACACACAGAGCACAGTCATTGTCATCTGCCCATGAGAACACAGGGTGCAGTCAATTATGCCACTTGAAATGTGCACATGGATTAAGGTCACAATTGGAAACAGCAATCAACATAAAAAATAAAAAAAAATCCACCACCACCCCATTATTACCTGTTGTGTCAGTGGGAAGAGCAGCATCAAGGCACAGCATGTTTTCGGCACGGCGGAGAGTTGCTCAGCCTCCAGCCCCACCACATCAACGAAACGCCAGCTTTCACCCACGCCTAGCTTGCTCAGCATCTGAAACGCACAGCCAGGGAAACGAACGAAACACGATAACTTAAAATGGATGTAAGGCAGTTGAGGTTTCACAGACATACGTGATCCCTTCTGAGGGTGTTCAAAAGATGCTGCGCTGTGTTGGTCCAGTCCGACGACCACACCCTTTTAGCCTAGACACAGGGGACAGCACTGGGAATGATGCTGCAGCAGCTCATTAAAATGATTTCTCCCGTTTGTTGTCGCATCACCGTTTCACATTACGTACTACTTCCCCCCCCCCCCCCCCCCCAAAACAGTCGACAAACCCACTATAACCTATGTATTGATGTCGTAGCTGCAAAGCGGTGGCCTAGTGGCGTTTTAACGGTCGTCTCGGTAACGGTTTAACTGCCCAGATAACTAGCTGGCTACTGTAAAACTTACCTGACAGTTGAATCAAACGGTTACCAATAAGTCGCCATCGCTCAGCGTCTAACGTTTGCTACTCACCATGTTGAGCATCTGAAACGACACAAACAGAGACCACAGGTGAGTTCGTTGTCTGTGAAAACGTTACGGTGTTAGAAATAAAAAAATAAAAAATAAAAAGTTAAGAAAACACAGTGCCGCCCACCTCGGGGTTGATCTCCATCGGGGTCCACTCCATTTTTGCGATGTTTCAGCGTGACTCCGCAAGTTTTAACGATGCTTGGCCTCCGCGCTCTCTCGGTTTCTCCGGCTGTCGGTTGGCGTTACACAGCGTAGCCGTACTTAACGCTGCCGGTCATACCACTTACCGACAGACAGGGGGGTGCGGTCAGATCAAATAACCGGTGCAGTACATATTTAACCGGCCCTCGTTGGAAATATCACAGCGATTTCAACTCTAGATTGTGCTTGCTACACGCTTAGCTAAGCAGTGACACGCTGGATAGAACGATATATACCGTCTTTAAAAACAGATTCAAGTAAAATCACACCGCTAAACGTGAGACAAACTCTGGTCAAATCAGGTTCTTTCTAGAAAGAAAAGTGTGACGTTACTTAGTAATCACTCCCCGTCAACAATGGACCTGCTTGAAGAGTTTTATATTGGACTATTGGGCTCGCAGTTCAAGGATAACCAAAGCAATACCTGCCCATCTTATTGCCTACTGCAACGCTGTGCACTACAAAGATTACATGTTAATCAATCAGGCCAATATTGTCTGTTCTGTTTATTCTGTACAAATTGCTGTCGTTGTTGTTGATGTTGCTGGGAATGTAAGGCACTCTGTATCAGATTTTGTTCAGGGAAAGGTCTAATTTACCTGACAGCATGCACAACAGCAAATGGACAATTTGTCAGCGAATTTCTGTGTAGTTCTTCAGCCCCTAATGTGGCTGCATGTACTCACTGAACACTTTAAAAGAAAATAATGGCCACAATCTAACTGAAGTAACTGTGAAATCTAACTGTGGAAATACATTTGTAACACAGGGAATTAATGTTTTCTGTAACTTCTTACAGTATAAAGAAAACAATGCTTTACTTTTGTTCTTATATAAGGCACTTGCACCTCCAACATGGAGGAAAAACAGGTATTTTAGGACATTCTGTGATGTATAGTGTGTATGTATAATGATAGAAGATAGAACACGGAAATGGGTGGTCTTTTGTTTTAGCATAAAGATGTGGAGCTAAATAGCATGCAATAGGCTAACTTAACCTTTTGTTTTATCATTAGACTGTTAATAATGGGTTTTCACTTACATAAAGATTATAACAGTTTTGGAGGGAAGTAAAAGGGCAGAGAGATTTTAGGTCTCATCAACTGCTGCAAAGTGTTTTCTTACAACTATCTTTAAAGCTGTACGTGACTTCCTTGTAGATTAACTTTGATTTATTTATTTATTTTACCGGTGTTGGAGTTGTCTCCTACAGGATAAGTCATTTAACTCAAACCCTTCAGAAGGGCCTATCCTGATCTACGGTGTACTGGATGTAAAGTGCATAGAAATTGTTGTTATCATTCTGCATGTATTCCTCAATTTACCATGATCTGCAACAAAAAGGCAGCACATGTTTGTTTACTGGAACAAATGTCATTTGATGTGCAACAGACTGCTGTTGCCAAATGTGACCATAGTCCAGGGTGCTGCTATTGTGCTAGTCAAGAGCCAAATACTGTTTCCATGCATATTCACTCACTTAGTAATCCTTGGGTTTGCACAATTTGCATGAATTTGAGTGACTCTTCATGTTTACAGACTAAGTTAGTTAGTGTCATTCCTGGTTTCTGCCAGTGGGATATTACTTTAATGATTCCTGTATTCCCAGTTTTTGTGCACCTGCTTGTTCACATTGTTGTTTCTGTAAGTAAAAGAAGCACCTGTCTGCACAGGCACCTGATTGTTCATGTTGGTACATGTCCGTGTCAGTGAGAATAAGAGTGTGTAAATAAATGCTCTGTGTGCTCCCCTGTCTTTTTTTTACTCTAGGTTGTGGCTATGTGACTCACCACTCTTAATTCCTCCTGGTGGTACTGTAACCTATCTGCACTTGCTTTCACTAGTATGATGATTGTAACATGAACACTGACGACTTTAATAAATTATATAACACATAACACTCTTTGTATTTTGTTTATGCGTCTGACACTGAACACTCATTGCACGCCTGACATTCCCAGAAAGAGAGCACCCTCTCCACGAGACTCTTTTGAGTTTTGTCTTTTACTGTTAAGGGTCTAAGGATGGGATGTGTCATTTTAATGTATTGTTTCCAAAAAATAGATGAAGCCTTTGAGACCATAACTCAAAGGGCTTTCCAAATAAATTTGGAGCATGTGGACATTCATTTGATCATGTATCCCTCAAGAAAATGCCGTATTTTAAATGTGTTAGTAGGCCCTTTTTTAAAGATTTTCAAAATGCCTACTAGAGTTGCACTGTAGCTACAACATGCATGTTTTATTCATGCACGGTGGACTTGGGATATATGTCTTAATCAGAAGCAAAGATAGACGATCCCAAAAGGTATCAATTATTATACCTGCAGGGTGAGGTCAGTGGCTGTGTGTGTGTGTGTGTGTGTGTGTGCGCGCGCGCAAGAGAGAAAGAGGTTGATGGGTTCATAGGTCAGCGCTATATGGGTAGCTGATGATTTATTGTGTCCATGTGTCCATCTGTCTGTCTGCGTGTTTAAATCAGAGTATTTGTGGGTGGTTAAAAAGGGGACAAGCAATTGTGAGGCAGTGGTCTGTACAAAATTCAGTAGAAGAAGAGGAGACAAGAACTCCGATCTTTATTTCATTTTTTGTTTTCTCTGATTACACTGCGGATGTGGATTAAGCAGTCAGAGGACAGAGGACACCGGGATGCTCATCAGCTCACATGATATTCAGCTGCACCCTGGAGACAAATTTACTTTCAGACTTTGTTGAATCTGATAGTAAATTGTGGAATCTGTAACATTTTAAATATTTAATCTGTGTTGTATTGTATTGTAAATGATAACAAAGTAGAACAAGGTTTTCAGAGCAGGATTGCTGTCTTCATTTATAACTGGTGTGTTTATATGCACACTGTAAATATAATCTTAACCAGATTACAGTTTTGACCACATCAACTGCCATGTAATTGTTTTATTAAAGTATCTGTTATTATCTTATTTTATAAACTTGTGATTAACAGTTACACCTTAAGCTGATTTCATTCCATTTTTAAGGCTAGAGTAGGCTAAATGAGAGCAAAGGAAGAAGAAAAAAAGAGAAAAATGTATTGACTTAATAAAAAACAAAAAACACTTTTCAGGAGCTTTCAACTGCATCTCAGATCTTCGACCACCAGATGGAGTTTGCTCACTTGTCTTGGAGTTGGCTCAGTTGTTGCCACATAATCTAAGTGTGGAAGTTTGATCACGTGATACGGGTGATGCAATTGATAGCTCTGGGGGGGGGGGAAGCTAATAACGAGGGGCAATGGTGGACTAACAGTTAGAAAACTGGGGCTGTAACTGGAAAATTGCCGGTTTCATCCCCGGTCGAGCAGCAGGATATCTGGATGGGGAAGTGAATGAGCAGCAATTAAAGAAATAAATAAATGTTTTAAAAAACGATAGTCGTGTTTGTGTTTTCAAGGTCAATAATGAACTTTCACGCTCTAAATGGTGTTTTACCTATTGCTCTTTCAAAATAAAAGATTATCCATCCATAAAAAGTCTGATTTGTGAAATGTTTTCATCAGAATACACTCATAACTGTGTGTGTTTTTAATAGTATACCCACATTCTGTCTCTCTCTCTCCTTATCTCTGTCTCTCTCTGTTTGTGATAGGTCTCTTTGTTAGAATTGATCTGTAGCTCTCAGTTCGGTTTATTTGGTGATTTATTAACGTGGCATGAAGATTCCACACATGCCAAAGGAAACAATACTAATCGAATCCATACATTTCTAAGATAAGGTTCTTCAGTAAGCACATTTTACCCCTGTGGTAATGAATGGTGTCAGTCTCCACCTGATGGTCAGTTTCTGTCTACAGTCTATAAATTATTAGGCATTATTATCTCTATAAATTATTGGTAAATAACGACTATTTTGAACTTGAAGCTACATGCCAGATTCCTTCTTTACAAACGCATGTCCCCTGGTGTCAGTTACAGATTATTACTTTAGGTTAAGTTCAGTTCAACCTTCAGACACTAGCTGGCCCTCAGTCACAGAAATAAGCCACTGATGTGTATCTCAACTTTGCAGATGCCTTTTTATTCTATGTGGAGTTTTAACGTGTTTCAGCTCATTGTTTTATGACCCTCAGCTTTTAGCACCAAATAAAAGACAGACAAAATTAACAACATTAGCTGGCGAACATGATGGAGCATTTAGCAGCTTAAGAGCCAGAATTTTCCCTCAGGATGTGGTGGAGACCAAAACAGACAACATATTGGATGTCAGGTGGCCAGAAACACGACTCCAAATGAATGTTGCTCCATGTCTATGTGTAAATAGGAAACAGTTTGCTAACATGTTAACAACTTTATTAGATATCAGTATTGTGTTTTCAGCTTCTTCCGCTGCAAAAAGATCAATCAATACAGCTTTAACCAAACAGAAGCTGCACTTAATAAATACATAAATAAAAGAATAGATTTTATTTTGCAATGTGCACCTCTCCTTTTTGACTCAAACAATGTTGACAACACATTATGTAGCAAATGCTAAATGCTAATGCTCAAGAATTACTTGAATAATAAAAAAGACTAATAAAAAGATAATATACATTACAATAAATTACTATAAACTATATATTAGTGTAGGCCTATAGGCTGTGTTGCTGCTTTTTTGTAGTATAATGCATTGTGTAGCCATGGATACGTACCTGAAACATTGCTAAAGGCAGTAGTTGCTAAACTTTTTCCTATGGAGGACAACAAAATGAACAATATCTCCATGGAAACCTATCAGGTGACACTTTGTCATTTGTCAGCTGTCACTCACATGTGGATCCATACATGCCTTCTGTTCATATATCCTATAGCTGAAACGATTCATTGTGAAATACGCAACATGAAATAAAGATGAAAGTAAAGTTCTTCTGTTTTTACTGCAGCTTCACCACAGCAGCTTCAGGACACCAAGGAAACTAAAAAAGTAGTCCAGGACACCCGGAACAACATTTCCCAGAGTGCTTCAGGCCGTGCTTCAGGCCGTGCTGAGCTGGGTGTGGCCCACACACTCACAGAGTCTTTCCGAGTGGGTTTGTGCCGTTCGTCCTTCGTCTCTTCCCCTCCTCTCTCTGTCTGCCCACCGAGCTTCATCTGACGGCTGCAGCTCCGCGGTAAGTTTCTCAGATCGCCGGGACAGTTTGAGTTTAACGTCCAGATATAAGTTCAGCAGCATCAGCCAGGTGAGCGGGGACGGCCGCGTCTACCTGTGTTCAAAAGGGAATCATACGGAAGTGTGACAGCTAGACTGGAGAGTAGATCCAAGTCAGGCACCGGATAAAAACTGGAAAGAACAAGAACATCTGGCCCTCAGAGAGAGTTTGGTGTTTGTCATGTTTCGTTGCTAAGCAGCGTTTTTATCTCTCCAACAGATTTCTTCTCACCGCTGAATAAACCTCCAAGACTGTCAAAATGGTGAGTCATTTTCATTTCAGCTGCCAGCCTAAAGGAGCACGGCAACTTTTATATTAAAGGGGATGACTAAAGTAATAATTGTTCAAATAGTATTTGCAGAAATCCGTTATTTATGCAAATGTATGACTCACAATAGTTTGTACCCTCTGAACTCCAAGACAACGCCCACTACTTTCCCCTTACATTATATAATCCTAGGATTTAATCTACATTCAGATTAGATTGGAGTTTACAAAATAATGTTGATAAAACTTTTCATTTGACATTAAACATAAAAGCCTTTTATCTTCTGGAAATGTAGATATGGCAGTACATCTGTTAAAGATAAAGAAAAGTAAGGGCCCGGCAACCATTTATATACAGTTTAAAAAGTAACTTGTTGCTATAATTGAATGTATTTTAACATATAAATTGTCAAATGGACACTTTTACTAGGAAAACTTTTCACTTTATCAAGTTTTAAGTGTGTGTGTGTGTGTGTGTGTGTGTGTGTGTGTGTGTGTGTGCGCGCGCGCGCATGCTTGTGGGGCTGCATAGAGGTTTCATTCGGGGAAGTTGAGAAGTTTAGTGTATGACTCATTCGGGTGAGTCTCTCTGTCTCTCCACCTCTCTCTGTGCTTAATACACCCATTTCCACGTCTAGCCTGGAGTTTAAAACCACCCTCCCTCTCTTAAAGGGGACTCAGTTCTCTTCCTCGTTGTCAGGGTGGAGTTGTACATTACCATAAAAGAAATGTGATTATATTCGTGATAATCAGTTCGGGCTGTAAACTGGACCTCTCCTTGGTGTGAACTGCTCACAAAAGTCAGTTTCAATGGGTCTTTCTTAGACAAAGGTCTAATTTGAGGATAGGGATAAGACTAAGAAATCTGTGTAGCAAAAGCCTGATAGAGCGTATTCCTCATTGCCATAGACCTCAATTGTTGTCCAAAAGATATTTAAAACACATCAATGAGCCACACCTTTGCACTGAATGACATTCTCACAGGCACTGTGGTTTATTTTTAGTCAATCCCACAAACTGTACACCGTCCTTGAGCCTTTAATACTCACCTGCACATTGTATTTGGATTCATTTGCGGCTGAAAAAAAGTCTCCAACAAATACAATATTTACTTCTGTTTTAGCAACATTTGCTAAAAACTCAGGTCATGCCTGAACCCGCTCCATAGGCTTCAACTCATCACTCGCTGTAGGAGCTAAACCTGTGTCTAACATTCCTCTGGAAACGATCTGCATTGTGTTGTGTTGTTTTCTGAATATCTCCTTGTTCAGCTTGTTGTTTGTCCGAGCTGCCATCTGCACACTGATTAGATTTTGTTTAACTTGTGGAGCTGAGTGTGTTTATGAAGAAGGGGAGCTCGTGGACATTTTGGCATTCCTTCCCTGCAGAACGAGACAGAATCCTGGTTGTTAACTTGTTTTTGGACGTCCCACGTATTTTTTTTTCCCTCCAGATTTTCAGGGTCAGAATTCCAGAGACATTCCCGTGGTTTCCCACTCTAAACATCTCTCCCCCTGAAATAAGAAGCAACCACTTGGCTAATTTATTGTTAATGTGTCACAGTTTTAGGGAGTGTCTGGAATGAGTGCAGCATTGTTACAGAAAGAAGCACTTTTACTAAAAATCAATCTTAAAAGTTAATGTTTTTCCAGCCTTATCGCATTCCTTCTGTCTTCAGTATGGATCCGTCTGCAGTTCTGAATTACTTTTTCCATTCATTCATTCAGGGAAATTATTAGCCTGATAATCAGACTGAGGTGCCATTTCGTTTCACTTCATCCATCATATTTGAATCGCTGAACAAATCTGAGATGTAGAAGGTGGTTCAAAGGCTAAAGAATGATGTGGGAACATGTTGGTTATGAAACTGGAGTGTATGAACTAAGTGGTTTGAAGTGAGAGCTTGTGTTTCATGGAGCTGTAAGTCATTAAGTTCAGGGGGACAGTCTTTGATACACATAACAAATCTGACATACAGTGTTTTATATGTATGTGAGCGAGCACGAATGTAGAGATCGATTAAGTATATTCTGTAATTTTATCAAGGGGAAGAAGGGGGAAAGTCTTTGATAACATTTTGAGGAATCTGAGATATGAAATTTTATATTTAAGCATGAATCTAGAGATTGATTAAGTATATTCTGTAAGGGGGAAAGGCGGAAAGTCTTTGAAGTTATGAGCATAATAAATCTGAGATTCTGTGTTTTATATAAATGTAGGCATTAATATAGAGATTGACGTAGTATGTTCTGGCATGATATAAAGGAGCATGTGCATATAAGGAATCTGAGATAATACATATTCATGTAAGCACGAAACTACAGATTGATTTAAGTATGATCTGCAATGTTATGGCATTTACTTTACATCAAATAAGAAGCCATAGACAGCAGAGAGATGTACTTTGTTATAAATACATTGCAGAAAAGGTTCTCTTCTAAAGTACCCACTTGTTTGTGACAAATTAAGCATGCAGAAATAATGTGACTGTGCTAAACATACATGTAGAGACTTCCTCTCATGTTACATCTACGTCCTGTTGGATGCCGCTGAGTACAGGAGTATTACCAAAGGAGTTATTTATTAGTTTTTATTGATCAAGAAGACGTTCAAGACAAGCAGACAGTTAGCCTTAAAAAAGATTGAACCCAAGTCTCCATAAAAGTTGCTGTGTGGTTTTGAATAGTGTTAATAGCTATTTCCAATTAATGATGTCAAGCTTTAGCAATATCCGGTGCTACAGACATATAATTTTTATCTTTCCAATTAAGCAATATAGTTAGTGAGAGTAAAATGTGTTAGCTGGTATGTTTTGGAGGGTTAAAGCTTGCTCAATAGGAATGCTCAGTCCACTAATGGTGGTTAAAGTTGATGCCATCTGTGTCCAAACACTGTGTAACACACAGGAACACTTCAATAAGGTGTTTATATAATTGTTAGGTACTTGCATGGTGTTACGCTGGAAGTTGTCAGTGTCTGCAAGTCCCATGAGAAATCATCTGCACTATGTATTATGGCTTCTGTGCAATATTTTGTGCTGTATTATCTGTGTATTGCCGTTGGAAGAACATTTTAATGTATTTAGAGATTCAGTATCGAGGTCCAGAATTCGGGAGACGTGTCTATGGGGATATCAGCTGCCCAACAAAAAAGGCATATAACTTGGAATAATCTACACCAGAGTAATCCTCCTCTGTCCATTTCTTCCGTGTTGCAGGCCAGCAGAGGAACCGTAAAAGCCAGTGGAAACTTCAATGCCAGTGCAGATGCTCAGGTCCTGTACAAGGCCATGAAAGGGCTGGGTAAGATGATTGTTTGTGTATGCACATCTGCTGTCAGCGCAGTGTCATCTGAAATGTTGAAGGCGTGTCAGTCAGTAGTACAACTCGGACAGACCAATGAGGGAGCGTCTTTAGGGGAGTTCCTCTCTGAACAATTACTGTGGTAATCCCTGCTGTCTGTGCCGAGCTCCACCCAGACAGCAGTGAGTCATAAACACATGAGCAGAGATGAAACTTGAGTCGCTGTGAGCAAACGCATCAGCTCACCTCGACTGAAGGATGTAATTATGTGGGTAAAATAATTGTACCTAGAAAGAGCATGCTCATTGTTATGTAATATGTGTAGCTTGTGAGAATAGATGTAAACAAACACGTGCTGCTTGGGCGTGTAACCATGGTGCTTGTTGCCATAGGGACCGACGAGGATGCCATCTTGCAGCTGTTGACGGCTCGCAGCAACGCCCAGAGGCAGGAGATCAAGGCCGCCTACAAAACTCTGTTTGGAAAGGTTGGACTTAACAGCTGTTAAATCACATGAGCACACACATTACAAGAGCGCAAACTTAAAAAGGCCTCAGTATGCTTCAAGCGAACTACTGTTCGACCACATTTAAAGGCATAATCTTCATACCTGTTCTGAATTGCCGCACTCCACCGCGGGCCTGTGCACACGTGTGGCTGAGTAAAGAAAAAAAAAAAGAATAAAAATTAAATCACAAACACTGCATCAAAAATAAAGGATATAAACTCGACATAACAATTATATTTCTATATTGTTAAAAATTACTGAACCAAAAAAAAACTGTACTGTTATAATTAAATCAGTTTACATGCAAATACTCCACAATAGGCCCACATTCCTAATATAAATTGGTTACCATCTGCATCTCTCTGTTCCTTATCTAACACACAATTAGCTAAAACCTCCTTTCAGAAATAAAAACAACACTAAACTAGACTTACCCCTAGCTGCATGCCCACTTAAAGAAATAGTTTGACATTTTCGGAAATACACTTTGCTTTCTTGCCGAGAGTTAGATGAGAAGATTGATACCACTCGCATGTCTGTATGGTAAATGTTGGAAGTTGTATAAGGGCTGGATGTATCCTGTTTAAATCCTTTTGTATGAGACCATACTGCCACACCAATCATGATGTATTGTTTTGGAGCTGTTTGATATACCTATATACCTCCTGAGTAAAGCATTATTGTATGGAAGCAGATCACGTACTGTGTTGGAGCCAGTCAGTATACGCAGAGACAAAGCTGAAACCTGATCCTGATGAAGGCTTGAAAGGTTCCTTCTTAACCTTAGTGGATGCATTAATAATCAAAAGCATCCATCCATCCATCCATCCATTCATCTACCCACTCCCTCACTCAGTAAATGGTTAAATGGCTCTTGGATCCTTGTGTTTTAACGTGCACACCAGTTAGAGGCTCTTTGGTCCAGTCACCCTTATTCAGGGCAATTCAATTTTCCCAAAAGGTTGAACTATTCCTTTAACACAAGCAGAGCAGAAAGCTTTGTGCTGCGCCTGCACAGGCAATAATTACCTCCTAACCGACGAGGATGTCCTAACACGATTAGCTGTTGCTTATTTAGCCATTTGAGCTGAACAGGGGACTCATTTACACTAATCAGAATATTTGCACAGTCTCTCCTCAAAAGCATTCGTTTTACACATAAAAAGTGATGAAGACAGCTTGAGAATCCTGCCTACTTTCAATTCAGTTTTTATTTATATAGCGCCATATCATAACAAAGTTATCTCAGGGCACTTTTTCGAATAGAGCAAGTCTAGACCGACTCTTTATATTTACAGAGACCCAACAGTTCCCACCATGAGCAAGCACTATGCGACAGTGGCAAGGAAAAACTCCCTTTTAACAGGTAGAAACCTTGAGCAGAACCAGGCTCAAGGTGGGCGGTCATCTGCCTCGACCGGTTGGGTTGAAGGGGGAGGGGGGGAGCAGGAGAGAGAGAGCAGGAGGAAAGAGAACATACAGCAGCACAATACAGTTCCACATAGGGATGTAAGGCAATAGATATGGCAATGGCATTGATGTTAACACCAACAGAAACAACACTAAGAGCAACATTATAATAGCAATACTAATAACAAGAGCAACAACAGCAATAGCAGCAGCGGGTGCAGAGCAGGAGCACGGGGCAGCAGGCGGCAGCAACCACAGACCCAGACTCTACAGCTCCGGAGGCAGAAATACCTGCAGAAAGCAACAGAAGTGGAGGGAGAGAGAGAGAGAGAGGAGAGAAAGCACACAACTACGGGGAAGAGTTGAATTAATAACAAGCATTGATGGGATAAGCATAGATGGAGTCTAGGGGGAGTTTTAACTAACAGGAAGGGGGGGCTCAGGGTAGTCAGAGCCACTACTATGCTTTATCAAAGAGGAAAGTCTTAAGCCTACTCTTAAATGTGAGGAGGTTGCCCGCCTCCCGTACACAAACTGGGATCTGGTTCCACAGGAGAGGAGCACCTCCACACACCGGGCCAATCGCTGCGTAAAATGGCCGTGCATGTCGGATTGTCGGACCCCACAAGTCCGCTGTCGGGAAGTGGATTTCAGAAGCTATTAGACAATCCGACAAGCTCTTAGTTTCAAGCATACTGAGGCCTTTAAACCTGATGACCAGACTTGACAGGGTCAAACCATTTCAGTCAGTACAGTACAAATCATCACCAGGAAATCCATATATGTGACACGACAGGATTATACACAGCTGTAGCAAATTAATCCAGCCACACACGACAACCATAAAATCCTTCACTGTGGATTTATGCTGCACCAGAACTAACTAAAGTACATACTGTATCTTCATGTCAGGATCTGATCGATGACCTGAAGGGAGAGCTGGGTGGCAAATTTGAGACCCTGATCGTGGCTCTGATGACCCCACCCATCGCTTATGATGTGACATGCCTCCGCAACGCCATCAAGGTAGGTGCCGTAGTTGCCAGATATGAGACCGATAAAGACTCTTGTGTACTGTAGATAGTGAGTTTATGCACACAGACAGAACATTTAGCAGTCAGAGCAGCTGGAAACTCAAATATCATTTCATCAGACGTTTCCCTCTTTGACCTGTAGGGGGCAGGAACGGATGAGAAGGTCCTGGTGGAGATCCTCGCCTCCAGAACACCTCAGCAGGTGAAGGATATCGTCGCTGCTTATAGACAAGGTAACACACATGCACAAACATGCACAGAGATACTGCAAGATAAACTCCCCCGTCTTAAAAAAAAGAACATGTTTAAATTGTACAAATTCTGTGTTTACATGCAGTTTAATTCATCATGAGCAACGTTAGTGTGGCTTTGTCTGTTTCTTGAAAATGCCCAGTTAAACTATTTAGTCCAAACATACAGTTGATGCATCCGTGTTCTTCATTTTTATTCGTTTGCTGGGAACTATCTCCTTTTTAAAAATACAAATGAAACATGATCACAAAATCTGATGAGATGTTCTGCTAAGATGGAGCTTTTAAACTTTGAATTATTCATATTTTCAGTGGCATACATAGAGACGTTCAATGAAAAGGCACAAAAACAAGTTGGGATAAAGTCGCTTTACATGTAAATAGACTGTATTATATTTTTATTTGTTACATTTTTCTACTGTATTTGTGTGTATAAATAGTGAAACTATATATTTACAACCTTGAACTGTTCCCTAATAATATTTTGAATATTTATTACTCAAGATTTGTACATTTATATAGACACGTGTTTATGTATTTTGGGTTCCTGATGGACAGATGTTTCTTAAAGGTGGACAAAAATGTAACTGCTTTAGAGTGAAAAAGTTTGACAAAAAGCTGGGAAACTTTTTTCAAAATCAGGGATAATAAATATACTTGTAAAAATATTGTATAAATGTAAAATAAAACATTTACATGTGTGTTTTGCTTGTTTCTCAGAGTATGATGACGACCTGGAGGAGGATGTATCTGGTGACACTTCAGGTCACTTCAAGAGACTTCTGGTTATTCTGCTGCAGGTAAATCTCCTCTCCTCCTCGTTCCTCTCCTCTCGTTTTCTTTATCCTTTTCTCCTCTCATTTCCTCTCCTCTATCCTGCTCTCCTCTCCTCCCCTCTCTTCTCCTCTATCCTTGTCTCCTCTCCTTGTCTCCTCTCCTCTCCTCTATCCTTGTCTACTCTCCTCTCATCTCCTGTATCATTGTCTTTTCTCCTCTCGTCTATCCTTTTCTCCCTGTCTCCTCTCCTCTCCCCTCCTCTCTTCTTGTCCCCTCTCCTCTCTAACAGAGATGTTTTGTCTCTCCTCAGGCGAGCAGGCAGAAGGGGATCCAGGAGGGAAATATTGAGAGTGATGCTCAGGTGAGTCAGCTGTTCATTGCTGGTCAGTAAATATTTGTGCTTGTCACTATCAATGGTGTCTTGTCTTCTTGTCTGAGGGTGTGACTGTCACGTGTGTTTGTGGATAGGATCTAAGAACAGGGCTTTAGAGCGTGTGTGTGTGTGTGTGTGTGTGTGTGTGTGTGTGTGTGTGTGTGTGTGTGTGTGTGTGTGTTTGTGTGTTTGTGTGTGTGTGTGTGTTTTGGAGGTGGAAGTGGCAGTAATGATGTTATGATGCCCTCTAGTGGAGGGAGTGAGTCAAATTTCCCTTAACATTTCTTGATTGAATTTACTGTAAAATAAATTAAAAAGGCAGAAACATACTGTGAAGGCGTATGGTATGGGTATACGGTTTCCTCTAGTTCTTGCTGCCACTTTGCTGAGTGTTTTCTGATCTATGAGCGCCTCTGTATGAACATAATCCATCTCTAGTACTGAGGAGACTTTGATTTAACTTGCTCAGTTGCAGTTTCTATCAGTGGTATTGCTGAGATATTTCTCTGATCTCTTATGTGACCACAAAGTCTAGTGAGAGCTGAATCTGCTCATTCCTCTTCAGCACATATTAAATTTAGTACAAGAAGACAAATCAAACTAACGACGAGTAATATGAGGCAATATACATTTGTCTGCCATCAGAGATTTTGTAATAAATACCGTGTGAGCTATCCCTTTTAATATCTTTGGATGAATTACACCAGTGATTCCCAATCTGGCTGTCGCAGCAAAGGGTAGTAGACCTAGTTCTGTGTTAAGGTGCCACAAGGTAAAAAAGTTGGAAATCACTGTAGTAAACTGGTGTTGGCAAAGCTGAAAATCACTGATCATGACTGCATTTAGTTTGATTTTTGAATCAATGTAATCAGGAACATTGATTTGTCAGGTATTTTAATTTGCTTTCCATTAAAAAAAAATCTTCAAATTAAATCTTAAAGTTAAAACTTCAGTGTCCAAGTCCAAACTGTGTGATGCCACTTGAATTTATTGTAAATCAAACTTTTAACAGGTTGTGTAGTGGCCTCAGTGACTAGTAACAGTGGTAGAAGAAGTACTCATACTTAAGTAAAAGTAGCAATACTCTGTTCCAAGTAAAAATCATGTTGAAAACTTTGCTTAAGTAAAAGAACAAAAGTAATATCAGCAAAATATACTATAAATATACTTAAAGTATCAAAAGTAAAAGTCTTTCTCTCTCTTTCAGAGTGTTGTATTATTATGCATTATTATTGGAATATTATTACTGACTCATTAGCATGAGGTGAAGCTAGTTTTAATTATTTAATACAGTATATGGTAGTATACAGTACTTAAATCTATAATGATATATTATGTTTTATAAGTTGATTGTATGTTTTAAAATCTCAATCTGCAAAGTAACTAGTAACTATAGCACTGAAATAAATGTAGTGATATAAAAAGCTCGATATTACCCTCTGAATTGTAGCATAGAATGGAAATATTCAAGTACCTCAAAAGTGTACTTAAGTACTTGAGTAAATGTACTCTTTCCACTGCTGACTAGTAAATTGACTTTATGAGTTTGGTTTGTTTGCTTTTCGTATTGTGAGGGACAAACGTTTGACGTGTACCGTTTTGTTTCTGTGGTCGTAGGCCCTCTTCAAGGCAGGAGAGCAGAAGTTCGGCACTGATGAACAATCATTTGTCACCATCCTGGGAAACCGCAGTGCAGAACATCTCAGGAAAGGTTTGTCTGTGTGTCTGACAGTTGAGGGTTGCAGCAAGAATTAGAGAGCTTTTGCAGTTCCACCTAATAGCCAGACTTATTGTGAACCTGTGTGTTTCAGTATTTGACGCTTACATGAAGCTGTCTGGATACGAGATGGAGGAGAGCATTAAGAGGGAGACTTCGGGAGGCCTGAGAGATCTGCTCCTCGCCGTGGGTACGAAACGACACAACTCCATAGTGCAGACTGGTTCAGTTGTCGGCTTCTCGAGAGGTGGTGACTTTCAATTACGAATGATGACACATTTTTAATGGTTCCCTGTCTTTTCTGTTTTTCTTTTAAAGTGAAGTGTGCCAGGAGCGTTCCTTCCTATTTTGCTGAGACTCTGTACTATGCGATGAAGGTAAGACAACAAAAGATGTCTGAAATGGCCAACCAAGTATAATCAATGCTGTGTCTAACCACTGTGAAAACACATTATAATGCCAGCACAATGCAATCCATTGGTGCTAAATAAAAGTCCTAATCTACGTCACCGTTTTTAAACTTTAAAAACAATTGTGACTTGTTCTGCATCCGAAATGAAAACATTCATTTAGCACAACTCACACGCTCCTAAAGTACTTTTAATGCCCATATGCTTTAATTTATTCCAATTTGAGCCAGACTGTCATTTAAATGAATCAAACCAGTTAGTTGTTTGGAAACTTAAAGAATCTTGAGGTGTGTTCTTGTGGAAAAACTGTTTGTAGGCCAAAGTCAGCGTAATCAATATTGCTGTTTTTCATCAAATTTATTAGCATTTATGCTCTTCGTCATGTGAATCCTGGAAAACTTGATTTGATGTTGCAAATTATTAATGTTACTTTCTGTTAGTTACCAGTTAATACCGAAAACAGATTTCAATGAAATTCCATTAAAAGTTAGACCATTAGTTATGAAACCGGGGATTTTTGTTGTTGTGTGCAAATGGATTCAGGAGCTGATTCAGAAATGTTCAAATATTTTTTGGGGCATTTAACTGGATTTATTTATTTATTGGATGGAGATAGTGGAGATATGAAATGAGGGAGAGAGTGTCAGCGTCTTAACCCTTTAGCCACAGCACTCCCAGACTTTTTCCAAACATTGATAGACATGGCATTGTTGAACATTATTGATATTTTCCCATGAACTACTGCACTTACTTAAAGTGGCTATAATCGATATATTTATTATAACAGTGTATCAATTGACCAAATGAGGTGCTGCTACGAGTGACGAACCTACAGAGAATTATCACCTGAATCTGCAGTTCTCCTCGACTTTACGGAGCTTTTACAGCGATTTTCAGCTCGTTGTTTAGCTGTGTGTCGCTTTTGGCTGCAGAAGGCAGCTGTTTTCAGCAAAAAAGCTCTACAAACCAACTGTACACTACCTGCTAAGCACCAAACTGCAGACAGACATGGTTAGCAACTAGCTGGTGAACATAGTGGAGCATTTAGCAGCTAAAGTGACAGATATTTCCCTCAGGAGGTGGTGGAGACCAAAAACTGAGCTAAAAGGTAACTGCTATATGTGCAAATAAGGAACTGTTTGCTAACATGTCAACACAATGCTGTATCAACTTAAAAGGTGATGACATCAGTGTTGTGTCCACAACATCCAAGTGGCTAAAAAATCCAAGATTGTAGGTTTAAAATACATAAAAAATGGACACAGGTATCACAGTTGTTAAACCATCGTTGTATTTTCAGGCAGAACTGGATCCAGAAGCACATTAGCTATTTACACAATTGTGGATCCCAGTTAAAGCTTGTGCTGTCTAGATAACTGTTGCACATTTATGTGGCATACTGTCATTATAAATGTAAATGTGTGTTTGCTGCAGGGTGCAGGAACTGATGATAACACCCTGATCAGAGTGATGGTGAGTCGCAGTGAGGTGGACATGTTGGACATCAGAGCTCAGTTCAGGAGGCTGTTTGCCGGCTCTCTGCATTCCATGATCAAGGTACACACACACACACACACACACACACACACACACACACACACACACACACAGTTACATAAGTTGCCACCTATGAAGCTTTTGTTTTTTGTGTTACAGGGAGATACCAACGGTGACTACCGCAAGGCCTTACTGCTGCTGTGCGGTGGAGATGACGCGTAACCATGGCAACAACCAATACAACAGGAACCACACCTGAAGTGCCTCTTCTCCACGTTGGCCCCTTTGTGCCGTCGGCTCACGGAAACAAGAAGCTAACACAAAGTCAAAATTCATCACAACAAAACTTCCGTGTGTAAGAGAGAGAGAGAGAGAGAGACGGCCCATCAGGTCTTTTTAAACTATGACACCAAATAATAATGTCTTTGAAAGGTAGCTAACATTTTGTTCATGTCCGCATTATAATGCCGCTTTTGGTCAATATTCATTATTACTAATATCATCTAATTCATTTGTAATGCTAAAGGATCAGACCACAACCGTTTTGTTTGCACTTTGTATGCCTGAAACAATATATGCAATAATAAAATTTTCCACTGATGAAGTAAAATGGCCATGTTTCAGTATAAATCCTGTCCTGCAGTACACATGTACAAGTACCTGTGTAGTATCTGTTGAACGTGCACTGGCCTCTCATAGCCACTAGAGGGAGATAGAGCAGTTTTAATAGAGGTACTTTAAGGAGTCCTGGTATAACGGTCTCAACATCATGTCATCAGTAGACAGAGGTGGAAAGTACTTGAGTGATAGTAGATTTAGTTAGTACTATACTTCAGTACAATTTTTAGGTATTTGTACTTGTGCAGCTTTATACTTCTACACATTTATTTTTTTATTCCACTACATTTATTTGACAGCTACAGTAGCTGCTTACTTTGCAAATTAAGACTTTACATACAAAACATATGACCAGTTTATAAAATGTGAAGCTTTATTACAGATTAAACTTCCCAATAATATATAAAGTACATAAATATAAAAATAACATAAATATCACCTATACTTTGACCAGCTACAATGTTAAAATGAAGCTCACATTAATGTATTATTAGTAATAATTTGATAATATAAATGCATACAAGTATTCAGCTCTCTGAAAGGCAGCATTCTTCATAATTAACACTTGTGCTTTTCTTAAATACATTTTACTGATGATGCTTTTGTAAAAGTCTTGATTCTGCACTTGCATTCATGTTTTTACTTAAGTAAAAGTACAAAAGTATTAGCATCAAAATATACTTAAAGTACCAAAAGTAAAAGTACTCGGTACAGCCCATTTCATAATAATAATAATGGATTTTTTTTTGGAAGCATTAATGTGTACATCACTTTAATGTTGCAGCTGGTAAGGTGGAGCTAATATTAACTACTTTATATACTGCTGGGTAGTAAATGTACTTAGTTACTTTCCACCACTGTGTGTCAGGTATGTGAATGTGTGTGAAATCCATTAAAAACTGATGTACTCTCACAAACCAGCATGTTTTTTCTATAAAGGGTCAGGTCACCAGAATTACATAAAAAACATTTTAAAAACATACAATACAACTCCAACACAACAAAGGTTAATGGGATTTTGTTTGTGGTGCTCACAGCCTGGAAACACTACATTCAAATATTTTTTTCAGTAGAGGAAAGTGAAAAAATATGTATTTTGTAATATGAGTGAACTGGCCCTTTAAATACTCAAAGTCCATAGATGGTGCTCCCATTCCTTCACTGTTGTAAACATCACATATACTGTATGAAGTGTTCAATCCGCATGTTGTTCTGCAGATTATCTGCTCATAAAAAGGCAAAGCAAGTTTATTTGTGCAGCAGCTTTCAACAAGAAGGCAATTCAAACTTGCTTTACATAAGAGAGAAAGGCATTTAATAATTAGGATTTTAAAAAGAGTAAAACAAAATCAAACAGAAGATAAAAATAAGCTAAAACAGAATAAGATAAAAATGACAGTCCAGCTACAGTGCAGTGCAAGACATGAATGAATAGTCCCAAATTAAACTTAATAAAAATGACAAACAGAAAAGTTAAGCCTGATTTAAAAGAACTTAGTGTTGGAGCAAATCTCAAGTTTTCTGAGAGTTTGTATTGTGCATAAAAACTGAACACTGCTCAGAAATATTACGATTGTCTCTGCCATGCTCTTTGTGTTCATTGTACCTAAAGAAGCTTGACAGCATTCGGATTTTAGTGTAACTTCGTGGGTTGAGATTCACCTACTTTAACTAAGGTAATAGCTGCTGAATGAGGTAACTGTTGTGCAGTGAAATGATTTCAAAGGTTTCAGTGTGTGTGTGTGTGTTGGGTTGAAGGAAGGGTCATCCCAGACAGGTCCTGTTTCACTACTTTCTGTTATTCTTTTCACGGAAGCGGTTGCCGTTGATTGTTGCCACAGAAACAGGCAGCCAATAACAAGGTTCGAACCGCAGGGTGTGGGGGTCAGGCCACCTCGAGCCACAGGAAGAACAATACCTCCTGCTCCTCCCACCTCGCTGCCTTGCGTGTTTTTGCGGAGTCTGTGTGTGTGGGCATGTGTCCGGTCAGCTTTGTAGGTCAGATCTGAAGTACTTAGTGAAGCGTTGAGTTGTGATTTGATGGGTTTTTGTTTTTTTTCTCCCCCTCCTGACATTCAGCCCCCCTCCTCTCCTTCATCACACTGACTGAGGCTCTGTGAACTACAAACTGCAGTTCAAGTTCAAGTTCACTGGGAAGTTTGTTTTCCACTAACAGCAACCATTACACACAGTTTAAAATGCACAATGAGAGAAGCAGAGGGCCGAATGACAAACAGCTTTAAATTCTTGGTTTGAATGAAGCTTCATCCTGCAAAAGTTTGTCTGTGATTTTCTGGACTTGCAACCAGAGAAAACTGGCTCAGATTTTACCTCCCAAAAGCTGATACTATCCACCTGCTGCTGGTGTATTTACATTGATGTAGAGCTGAAACAATAAGTCCATTAATTTATTAGTCAATCAGCAACTATTTTGATAGTCGATTGATAATTTCATTCATTATTCAAGCAGCTATTCTCAACCAGTGGGCCGCGCTAGCTAACGTTCCCTCGGATGCAGTGACACAAAATGGGTCTTTTTTTTTTTGCGATGAAAAGGTGATGTGGGAGACAATCCTGCGCCTGTAAAAGCTCCAGAGCGTGTGGTGAGGAAATATGAGCCTGAATACACTAAATCTGGATTCATAATGGCAGGCAGTGATGCTGAGCCGAAAGCACAGTGTGCTGAATGTGGTGAAATCCTTTCAAATGAGGCGCCAAAACCATCGAAGCTCCAGAGACACTTAAAGCACCTGGGATGTTATGGGTTTTTTTTTTTTCTTATTTATTTATTTCCGAGGACCACCTTGGTAAATTTTTTAACAAACAGAAGTGGGCCTTAAAGGGAAACTCCAGTATTTTTAAACCTGGGCCCTATTTTTATTTTTATTGTTTACATATTTTGGGATCTAAATGACTAATACTTACCATTAGTTTTGGAATTGGTCCAGTAGATCGCCTCCATCGGCATCTGTGAACATCTGTGAAATATTAGTCATTTAGACCCCAAGTTAGACCCCTGAAGTTACAAAAGGTTGAGAACCCCTGGTCTAAAGCCCATATGAACATGTTTGCACCTGTTTCATTCATCAGGAAAACACTGAAGAGCAGACAGAAAACATTGTCAGAGGAGGATCTGCTGCTTGTGGGATCATGATTTTCACTTGAAAGGCCTGAAACCTCAAAGGGCTTTTAAAAGAAGCCGTTTTAATACTTTGAGCGGAGGCATCAAAGGCCGGGGCTTTCACAGGCGTTTGTTTAGTTTGTAAAGCATCGACTCTATCGCCCTGTGTGAGAAAAAGAGACAAGACGAGACATATCCGACCCATTATGTCGGATATGAGTAGCTTCATACCTAAATATGACTCAGATGAGTTGATGGTTATTGACTGTGTTTTCCTTCAGGGATTTCTTCACCTCATTAAGATATTACTGACAGTTTGAGAGTTTTTGTGACATTAAAGGGAGAACTCCACCCATTTCACATGTCAAAGTCAACTTGCTAGTCATGGTGAGCACTATTCAGCCCGTGAAAACAGTTGTATAAGTTATTTTTTGTGACAATGAAGGGGCTTTGACAAGTATGAGAAAATTACTCACGTAACATCAGTTGAGTAATCTCTGTTTTGGCCTGAAGGACTGAAATGCGCCTGTATTTGAAGGTGAACAGTAGAGAGATGACAGGAAATGAGGGGAGAGTGAAGGCGGTGGAGTAGCTTCGGAAACCCTTTCCCCTTCACACCTTTCTGACGTCAGATTTGCGGGGGAGGGTGCTGCGTCCGGGAGCATGAAGTTTTACAAGACGTGGGCATCTGCCAGGCCAATGAAAAATGCCACGTGCTGAGCTGCATTATAGGAAGTTTAGGATCCAGTGATTTTGGCGCTTGACCCATGTTGGGGACCAAAAGTCAGGACATTGTGCTCCCTGCTGCTTCGATTTTGATGACTTTTTAAAGTTGCCCAACTTTTGTAAGTGCAGATCTGAATTGCTGGAGTGCTTTTTAATGTGTCTTAAATATACTCCTGTATGACTGATTATTATTAACTGATTATTTTTCAAAGTTATTTGTTGTCAGACTGACAGGAAACGAGGGGAGAGAGAGTTGGAATCCAACTGTGGACTTTGAGGTTATTTTGTATGCGTCTTAACTATGTTGGCTATCAGGACACCCCCAAAATGAATATTTAAAAATATATATATCAAGAAACTAGGGAATTATGAATCTACATCTGATCTTTTTTTTTTTTTTTGCAGATTGACTGATCTCTCAGGACAATACATTTTGGCTCTAAGATCATCATTGTCCATCATTGTCCTCGAGACACTGTCTTGTGCTGACATTTACTTTTTTTTCTGTCAATATTGTCTGCAAATATTTGTTAACTGACAAAACAAGATTGTGAACACTTGATTTTCACTTTTTCCTGTGGGATGTCTAACGTGCCGAGTTCAGTCTGTACTGAATATGGGATAATGTAAAGCAAGTGAGTCATTATTGCGGAAATATACCCTGACAGGGTGAGGCAGGACCCCGACATACATGGCTACTTACTAAAGAAATCAATAATTTGACACAAAAATTTAAAAATGATTTTACTGCTCCCGCTAAAAAATAGTCTGGCCAAGTACAATATCCAAATTGCAGGAGCTGCAATTTTTTGCTAAAGGTAAAATGTGTCACAACATACCTTTTTATTAATGATATATAAATCACTGTGCTGCTACAGAGATGCTCCGGCCTACAAATCATATTCTCCAGACGTAAGGGAACGTGCTTGTTTGGTACAGACCCCAGCAAAAATCACATCATCATCATTTTTATATGTTTTTTCAGTGACAATGAAATTCGAAAGTTCCCACTAAAACTGTGACTCTGTAGCCTTGTTAAGATTAGCCCACTTAGCTGTTATAACTCACGTTAAACTGAACAATTGCTATGTAACTGGCAATCGAGTACGTTTTACCGTAAGATATGAATCTGTGGTTTGGACATTTTGTATTTAGTTTGTGTATCACTGTGTACCTGTGTGCTTGAATGTGTGCGGTGTTGATAATATCCTGATATGGAAAGTCGGCACTGCCTATAAGCAAATTCCACTGAAAACGCCTACTAATGATAGAGGCAGGAATTACACACACACACACACACACCCTACTATCATGAGCAAACATGTTACTAATGCTACAATCGAGTATCTGTTCAACATGTTTGACAGATCTTTTATCAGGCCTACTGACTTGTTGACCTTTGAGGGTGTGAAACAAACAGTCTATTACAGACAGGAAGCCTCCCCTTAACCACGCCCACCCCCAGTTTAACAGCACGTCTTGTCTTGGGTGACATGTTTGTGTTTGTAGATGTTAGAGGGAAAGATAGAAAATGTCTTCTTCACTCCCTCAGAATTATCGTACACACACGAAACAGCCATACCGCCACTAAAGCGCCTCTAAAGCGCCTCTGAAGCGCTTTCCATTTTCTCCCACAGAACATTATAGAGCTCTCTCCTAGTTATTGGCTCAAAACTACAAAACTCCACCTTTTAAAGAAGAGTGAGGTTTAAAGGCCCACCCTGAATCTGATTTATAGCCCTGCAGTTCTTCCACTCTCTGTCTAAACTGATCCTGGAGCACATTATCCCGCCGGTGAATCTCCTTTAGCCTGAAGGAGCCAAAACATACAAGAAATAAACCCACGTTGTGACTAGCAGAGGTGGAGAGACAGACTTTTGGATGGTATCCTCATTTCCTTCTTCACCCTTGACCTCTAACCTCTAACTACTTCCTCCGTCCTGGAATGTGTCCACGAGCTCTGGAGAAGGAGACGGTAAAACAATATGTCTACAAAAACAAAAACAAAAAAAAAAGTGAGTGGACTTCCATTAAAAGGTGGAAATCGCTCTCCAGTTGACGTTTTTTTAAGTGTCTGCCTGAGGGAGTCTGCATAAAGGAAAGCATAAAATCCACATCTGGGGTTGCACTTGTTCAAGGATAACACATTATACACGCACACACACACACACTCGTGCACACACAGCTGGATCATAGCAGTATTTACTTTCAATCTTCTTTTGCAGCTGGCTGGTGTCACTGAGAAAGTAATTAGAGAGTGCTGCAGGAAACTGGAAGGACAAGCCTTACATTTGGATGCCATGTACAATCACTCCTCTTGTGTGTATGAAAAAGAAAGAGTCTTTCATCATGAGTGTGCGGTGCTTTAACCTGAGGGCATGTCAGCAGTGGATGGGAAGACTAAGCAGTGTGATTCACACGCAGTTTAATCTGCCAAAAAAGATGACGGGGAACCAGCACTTTTTTGCTCTGAATGCTGCGAAAACAGCGAAAACATTTTAAAAGGAGTGTTCAACAGTGTTGTGAGACCTGGACAAGAAAGATGTGCATTTATTTCGTCCTCTCGTTGAGCACACTGATTGTTGGTATCTTGAAAGGAGACAGAATAAATTGGCCGATCTCTGCGCTGAAATGAAGAAAAATGACACTCGATTATAGAAGATTTTCGAAAGTTGATTTGTACTAGTTGGAAACAGGTCATTTTAAGAAATTAAGATTTTTAGGACTCAATAAGAGAAAAAAAACTGATAAAATTGGTATTTCTTGTGGTTTTCATTTACAATCCACGTCACTACACGCACTCTTGTAGGAGTGTTCAAACATCCCTCTGCTTCCCCCCATTAAAAGTCATTTTTCATATTCTTCAAGGCAACAGGACACATTGTATAAATAGAAAATATTTATTTGTGGTGCATAAATACAGTACAGTGGTGTTAACATGGCTGACTGATAACTTTGACCAGAGGTAGAAGAAAGTACCGCTCTACTATAATAATCAATCTTTAGTTCTGTGAGATAAACAAGAGAAAAAGAAAATGTACCCAAGTGAAAGTACAGAAGATTTATCAGCAAATTGTAATTCAAGTATCAAAAGTAAAAGTTCTGGAAAGTAAAACTCTTCTGGAGTGTGTATACTCTATATTAAATTACTGGATTATCATTGCTAATGCACTGATGTGTGAGCAGCATTTTACTGGTGTAGTTGGTCATTGTGGAGTTAATTGTGTCTACTTTAAGTGCTGTTGGATGTTTAATCCGTAACAATAAATCATATTTTATAATCTCATCTCGTGTTTTGGATGAACATTTAAATCTGAAAAGCAACTACAACTAGGCCCATCAGATAAAGGTACAGTGAAGTATAATGAAGTATAAAGTAGCACAGCATTGTGACACTCAAGTAAAGTACAAGTGTCTCAAAACTGTACTTGAGAAAAGGTACCACTGGTGATAAATTACTACATTTGATGGAAATAAAATTGGTCACATTCAAAACACCTGATAAATACCTGATGATGTGCACATCTGCCTGAGTAATGTAAAACATGTGATATGTGGTAGGCTAATTGAAAGTCACTCATTTCACGTCTGTAAAATGCACGTGGAGAGAATATCTGACTATTGATTAAAAATTAAGGTTTGTTGACTGATGCTGCTGCATCACTGAGTCCTAAAATTCAGTCTGATCATGTCCACATCTGAAGCTAACAGTCGTCACTTTGCAGCATGGAGAAAAGGAAAGAGCACACACTGGCCCACGGGATGCTGCAGTGCTCTTCCGCCTTTTTCCGGTGGTCCGCGCGCCTTGTGCAGGCTGTCGGTCCGGCCGGAGCCGCAGCGGTGGAGGCGGAGCGAGGCGGTAGAGGCGTGGGAGTCTCCGGTTCTCCGGGCTGAGCGGCGATTACAGAGCTGGCGATGTCCAGCTTTAAGTGCGCATCCCGGGGCGCGCGCTTACACATGCCAGCCCTCACCAGCGCGCGGTCGTCCTTGCACACTTTGCCTTGAAGCCTTTTGAACGCGCGGGCCACCTGTTTCCAGAAGCCCTTGGGGTCGGACTGGTATCCCGGGCAGCTCTGAGGTTTGGCGTTGTATTCACACTTCAAATCGGTGACTCCGCCGTTGATGCGCGCCTCCCGGTTCTCGCATTTGACCGACACCCTGACCGTGTCCCCTACGTCCCTCGCCCCCCACGTGCACTGCATCTTGTCCTTATTGGAGAACTTTCCCCGGACGCTCGCTGCAGACTTGCCCCCGCTCCTCTGCGCTCTGCCGGGTTCTGGGGTCACGGTCTTGTCCGCTCCTCGGTTCTTATTGCGCGCACCGGAGGACAGAGAGACCTGCTGCCCAAGGAAGGCCAACAGCAACCAGAGAGCGAAAGTCCTCAGCAGCAACATGTCTTCTTTTAGCAGTCAATTTATTACCTGAAAGGACAGAGGATGGTTTAAAACAAGGTTCAGAGCCTCAGTGGTGGAAATAATCAGGTCATCAGGTACAACGAATAATAGGTTGCTAACAGAAAAATATTTCTCTAAAATGGCATCTGCAAAAATTGTGAATTTACAGCAAATAAAGGCTTTCCCCCCAAGGTTACCAGGTTTTTATGCCAACCTGGTAACTCTTTTACGCATATTTAAAAGGTGCAATTAAAACGGAGTTCCTGAGCCTGCAGTAAATTAAAAGACAGCTGTAAAAAGTAACGAGGTCATACTACAGTATATTACAGTACAGTATTACTACAGTACATACAAGAAAGTCACATATACCGAGTCTAACTTACCGAAAATGACAAGTGTTGCTGTGCGTAAAGCTGCGTCTTTGTGGCCCTCTGTGGTCTCGCACATGGCTTTCATACATTGAGGGTGCGGCACGCCCACCATTCCCGCCCTAGAACACACACACACACACACACACACACACACACGTACGCACCTCCATTGAGAAAAAAGGACATAAGGACGCGTGTTTTGTTCTGGCCTGACCTGACACGTCCAAAGTGAACTCCCGCCTTCAGCAGAGAGTTTAACTGAAGATCAAAGCAAGCACAGTCTTGGAGGCTCGACTCCGATTTTCCACCAATCCGCTGCTGCATTCAACCATGAGGAGATCCTCTCTTTTAACTTCCGACATGTGGCTTAACTTGTGTTGCCAAAGCAGAGGACAAAAAGACTTGTGATAATAATACAATTAGCTAGTGTAAAAGTATGAAGAGTGGTCATTAAACATGATCACGATTAGAGAAGTACATTCTTATGGAGGATTTAAAGTGCCTAAACAAAAACAAATGAAACAAAGTGAAATACAAAACACATTGTTATATGTTGTAGTGGCCTCTTTACCATGCTCCAAGTTCCTAGGTCACTTAAATGTGGGGTAGGCAGTATTTATTTTGGCGTCAATGGGGGAAAAAAAGCCACAATAACCCTTCAGCATATTGTTATTCAAGTGGTCTGAGAGCAAACCATTAGGGAATGATTTTGTCAGCTTTGTCTTGCCTGCAGTACTGCAGCATGTGTTGTAGTGGACATAGTGTAATAGCAACACACACACACACACACACACACAGTAGTAGTAGTAGTAGTACAGAATCAAACACTGGAAATAAAAGAATCTGTTTATCCTGGAAAAGCCTTAAAATAGCAATGGCTCTGTTCTATTCAAGAGGCTGAAGCTGCTAAATGGAGTACTCAACTCAGAAGAGAAGTTGGCAGCCTCAGTTTCATACAGGCTGTTTACTACATTTTTGTCTTTGTTGTGCACCTTTTAAACGTGCATGGTATCATTTTTTTCCCCAGCACAAACTCAGCTAAAAGTCTGACTTCTCATTTGGTCAATTTAACAAAGAATAAATCTGCCAGAAACACAAAATATACTAGACAAATGACACAGGTACCCATACAAATTTACACATCTTTAGTGATAAACACTCAACATGTTATTGTAGAACAGTTTGTTGTTTGAAAAAATATTGTTTCACGTTTTATACACACAAATACGGCAGAAAAATGTAAGAAATAAAACTATAATACAGTCTATTTACACTGATTTTTACCCCAACTAATTTGTGTGCCTTTTTCACTGAAAGTCTATGTTTGTAAATTGTAAATCACAGAAAATATTAATAAATCAAAGTTTATGTTTATGGTCTACAGACGGCACTTTCAACTGGTTTTCTCAGCTTGTCTCTACAAGATATATGAATAAAGTTATGTTACTATAAATAAAACATGCTCAGTGACTCCACAGAGAGTCATGAACAACTGATGTTATATAGAGAGCGGAAGCCAATGACTCAGCCTCTGTTCAAGAAACCTTTAACAGGGGAGGTTCACTAGTCAAACACAGGTGTAACTAATAATATCATTAACGACGGCTCCGGTCCATTCAGGTCAAGGACTTACTGAGGAACTTAAATGGAACAGAGCGACCATTAATGTTAGTAGTTACACCGAAAATACAATGCTTTTGCTGCTATGATAAGTCAAAATGTTTGCTGTGAAAAAGGTCCACCAGCCTCATTTCCTCAATATACATGTATTTCATGTCATATGTTTAAGCTAAATGGGTCCTACCTCTAGTAGAAACAGATCAGATATTGTTTGTTCATATTATCGGCCAAACCAAAAGGATTTTTGCTTGTTACAAAACGACAGAAAAGCACCACTATAAATCTCATGTTTGGATTATTGTGGGATGTTAAGACAGAAAATAGGGCTAGAGAGACTTTAGGAGTTCTCCATTCAACACCACAAAGCCCCAACACAAGCCAACATGTAGACATAACTCTTTGGATCGTACATTGAATAGAAGGCAAGGCAACTTTATTTTGTACAGCACATTTCATACACTAGGGCAATTCAATGTGCTTTACAGGGTAAAAAAAAATACAAGGTAAAAAGATTTACAATATAAAAGTGCAAAAATACAGGCAAGAGATACAAGAGATACAAGATTTAGAAGTAAAAGGAAGTGAACATAAAAAGATAAAAGAACAGAAAATATTCCCACATTTAGATGCACAATTAAATAAAAATTAGGAGGAACTGTGCACTAAATTATACATTAATGTGTTTTTGAGGGTATGAAGTTGACCTACATATCACTTACAGCCAGTGGAGGAATGTAACCAAGTACTTTTACTCAAGTATTGTACCTGAGTACAAATTTGAGGTACTTGTACTTTACTTGAGTGTTTTAATCTTATGCCACTTCTACTCCACGACAGTTCAGAGGGAAATATTGTATTTTGTACTCCACTACAATTATTTGACAGATTTAGTTACTAGTTACTTTACAAATAAAGATTCTTCTAAAGATTCACAAAACCTGTGAAAATGTACAAGTGCAGCTGAAACGATTAGTCGATTAATTGATTGACAAAAAATTAAGTGGCAATCAATTTGTCATTTTTCATGCAAAAAACGTTTCATGGTTTCAGCTTCTCAAATGTGAGGATTTGCTGCTTTTTCATTTAATTATTTCAATTTGCTTTTAATAATTTTGAGGTTTGGACTGTTGTTTGGACAAAACAAAGCATTGTGAAGGTGTCACTTTGGGCTCTATGTCATTGTGACAGCATTTCTCACTATTTTCAGAATTTCTACAAACCAAAAAAATCAATCGATTAATGGAGAAAATAATCATTAGTTGCAGTCCTATAAAAAAAAGTTAAAATTAGCTCCACCTCAGCTACAACAGTACAATCCTGCTTTTACATTAATGCATGATAGATAAATAATAATCTAATGATATAATATATAATAGTAAAACAGTCACAGTGGCCATTTCTCTGCATTGAGTACTTTTACTTTTAATACTTTAACTACATTTTCTTGATCACACGTACATACTTTTACTTAAATAACATTTTCAATGCTGGACTTTACTTGTAACAGAGTGTTTTTACAGAGTGGTATCAGTACTTTTACTTATAAGTAAAGGATCTTAATACTTCCTCCACCACTGGTTACAGCATGCCACTGATTGTACTTGAGGGTAAGTGAATAAATCCACTGCACCCTGTCATCACGTTTCATTCCTGTAATGAGCTGCTGCAGGTGGGAACAAAGACACCATGGTAACTATGGTAACAAGGAAGGAGCCATATAAGGCTCATATGGGCACGTGTCCAATAATCTCATAAATTACAGTAGTTTATCACTAAGTCACTGTGACGGAAATAGTAGTAGAGGATTTGCTGTAAGTAAACAGTAGGGAGGCTGTGTGTGTGTGTGTGTGTGTGTGTATAACTGACATCGTGGGGACACCAGAGAGAGAGAGAGAGAGAGAGAGAGAGAGAGAAATATGAAGCTTTACATGTCTGCAGCTGCAGCACCATCTTGTGGTTGGAGTTTGACTAAGTAATACTGACTAATGAAGCTGTATTTATTCCACACGTGATATAAAAGACACACTTAAGTCATGTATTTTGCTGATTTTGTTGTCTCTTCTTTTGAATGAAGACATCTTTTGTTATTTTTTATTTGAGTTTATTGTGAACTTACAGAGCTGGAGATGCCACACTCGGTGCATCAGACTTTGTTGAGCTGCTTACCTGAAGCTACTGACTTGGATTAATGTATTTGAGTGTAGGTAGTTAGTTTGATGAACACACATTTTACACTTTCTTATGAATCATATATGGAGAGCTCTATGAGGTCATTTGAAACTCTTCCACTTAAACATACAGTTTTCCCCTTTTGTTTCCACTTAAGTAGTTTTAAAGTTGTTAAAATCATGCATATTCTCTCTCAGCTTGTTCCAGCTCTTCATTGAAAGTATAAGATGTTTAAACTGAGTAAAATATTCAAAACCAAGACTGCATGTTTTTATTTTTATTTTTATTTTTTAAATTTTTTTTACGACTGTAGCGTGCCATCAAATGGAAATATTCTTGGTATCCTGTGCACAAACTTAAACACATTTTCCCCAAAATTCAGCCTGACGTATTTGGTATCATTGGTATTCCCACTAGAATTTAAAATACATGTTAAAATAACAATGTTTGGCTGCACAGCAAGAGTTTATAATGACTGATTCACTGCTTGTTAAGGTTTGAAATAAGCAAAGAAGTAGCTACAGGCGTGAAGTGATTCCCTGCTCCACTATGTGTGTGTGTGTGTGTGTGTGTGTGTGTGTAATGTAGGAAAACAACACCGGCTCTGCGGCCACGTTCCCTCCCGCTCACACAGACCTCCTCTGTTCCTGCACACGGTACCTCTTAAGACTCAATTCAGCAGCTCATACAAAGAAGTGTTTAGCTTCTGTGACTGAGCTGTATTATCTTCACTGCAGTCTGGATTCACTCTGACTGTGTCTGTCCCTTAACAACTTCCTCAGCCAGGCGCCAGCCATGTTGTTACAGCCGGCGATGAAAAGAAACAAGGACTCCTTTGAATGAACGAGTGCGAAAAACTCGCTGTGCTGTTTCAGCTCAGCAGAAGAAACAGAGCGACACAGAAGAAGAGAAGTCACAGCTCTTTACTTTATTCTCTTTACCTTCACATTTTCATTCCTGAAACAAATGTTGTTGAGACATTTATGTGACACGAGGAGGGAATTTTACATCATATACAAACAGAATCACATGCCTGCCATATTTTCTCTTAGCCTTGCTGCGTGTTTTACAGATAAAAATTTTAAAAAAGGACACGTACAAGCAGTCAAACGCTAACTGTACACAGTGTAAACATGCTGCAGTGTGGGGAGTTGGACCTCACAAGGCGACAAAATGACTCCAGAAATGGCTCCCATACAGATCCTGGAGAGGTCAAAGCCAGACGAGAAGAGTTCTGACTGGGTCCATCGCTGGTGTTTCCAACCTGAAACAACGAAAAATGTGGGATTTTGTAATTAATTAAAGATAAAGTTTCTTTCTCCTTCGAATGGGCAGCCTGCACAGAGATAAAATGCTCCATAAACTTAAGAGACAGACTTTGATTTGGAGTTTTACTGACACTGTTTCTCAAATATCTGTGCTGATAGTATGAATAACATTTGATCTACCTTTTTATCGTGCAAGGGATTATCCTACTTATACCACTACTGATGATTCCTCGCTTCACAGTTGTTCTCAGTTTAATTCACTCACACCAAAACAATCTGAACTTTTCCATCTCTCCTTTTCTTCTTCATTTTTCCGTCACTCACCTGTGTCTGCGGTATCGTCTCAGTTTTGGAACCAGCTGATGAAGTAGGTGCAGACGCCGTGTAAGCTCTTCCAGCAGTACTCGGAGGCGATGCGGGATGCTTTGGATTCAGGCAGCTCTGTGGGACGAGTAGTGGTCTTCCCAGGCTTGGGGGTAGTTTTCTTCTGGGGGGCCTTGCCTGGCTGGGGCTTAGCGGGCTGCGGCTGGGACTTGACAGGTTTGGGAGTAGTGGCGGGCTTGGTCTGGGCCGGCACCACTGGTTTACGCTGCTCCTGGACGGGCTTGGAGGGCTTTGGAGTGGTGGTCTTGGGCCAGGAGGCCAGGAAGGTCATCTGGGCCTCGTCGGGGTATTTCTTGCACATCATCGGGCGGTACATTTTGGGTCCCTGGCAGGCGTGGCTCAGCTTCCTCATGTCCCACATCATCTGGGTGAAGTAGTGGCGAGAGTTGAGGTTGTAGGCGCGGCACAGGTTTGGTTTTCCCTGGAAGTCGCAGTAGTAGGAGCGTCCTGGGGTCTGGCCCTGGCTCGGACCTTTGCAGGAGACACGCAGGCGAGTATAGTCCCCGGCTCCAGACACCACCATGGTACAGGAGTCTTTGGTCTTGGTGCTGAATTTGATGGGTTCATCCCAGACATTGCGCTGCTGCTGCTGCTGCTGCTGCTGCCTGTTGTCATTGCTGCTGTTGTTGGTCTGAGCGTTTGACACAAAGACAGTCGCTGCCAGGAACAGCAACATTCTCATCCTGGCTCTCATGGCGGCGTCAGGTGTGTTGGTGATGTGTGGGTGAGGCTATGGGATGGTGTGTATGTATGTGTCCGCACAGAGGGTTAAGGAGTGCAAGGGCAGAAGGCATCTGAGTGAGACTTTATAAGGCTGGAGCTCACAAAGAAGGTATTATTCAGGTGAGCTGGAGGACTCAAACTCCTCCTCCGGCACTGACCCCCTCACACCACACACACACACACACACACACACACACACACACACACACATGCAGATACATACACACAGCAACCACAAGAAGCTTGTGTGGTATGTTCAAAACTAAAAAAGTGATGGGTGAGATGGATGGAAGGAGGGGGAGAACATAAACTGAGGGAGGAGGAAGAGGGGAGAGGGGAAGCGGTCGACGGGTTTGTGGGAGTTGAGGGGGGGGAAGGAGGTACACACATAAAGCCAAATATTGTAAAAAAAAAAGAGTTGCAAGACATTATATAATCTCACATAGGAGGTTCTTTGACTATTGATGAGGGGGAGAGGAGGGGGAGAGGACTGAGGGTCCAAAGCCACATTGCAGCCTGAAGTTATTTGCTGAGGTTTTAAAGTTGATCTGTGACCCTGTAATAATAAAAACCTCATCATGTTCATCTTAGGATGCAGAGACGCCACCAAACAGAGCTACAGACGCAGATAGATAGTTGCATCGTCTTTTATTTTAAGTTCGGGTGGAGATCACAAAGCTTCCAAAGGTGCCAAATGATGTCGGGCTGAATGTTAAAGGAAGTTGTATAAATTCATGCAAGAGAATGAAGAGTTTGAGCTGCTATGATACTGTCAGTGTGGATTGAGACGATTCCTTGAAAGAATAAATAACACAATCTTCCTTTTACAAAGCAAAAGTTAAAATTATAAGCAATTTTGAATTTAGCCAAGTCATGACGTCACGTCCAGGCTAGTCAGCGCAATCTCTCTTTCAGCGTTTCTTTCATCAGTCTTTCTGAAAAAATGAAGCATGTTCCTGGGGTTTACTTTCCATATTCTAAGGCAAATTGGCATCCACTACAGCAGTTGCTATAAGAAACTGAAACCTTTGTAATTTTAACAAAGTTAAACGTTTACTTAGTGAGCACAGAAACAACTACAGCGCCCATGAAAAAACTACAAGCGCAGCAGTTTCATCCATATCCATAAAACTCTCATCTAAAGTGATTTTTTCAACTTTCTCTGCTGTCTAAAATCTTCTAGGTTCAGTCCTCTCAGTCCTGCTATTTGAGCCAGCTGCAACCCCTTGACTCGCTCATGGACTCGAGGGTGACATTTATTATGATGGTCTAGGAGGGCTTGTGGGACGTGGTGTTCAGTAAAGGTCATTAAACATAAACATTGAATAAACAACGACACTACCATCCTTATCTGGACATATGCAGCGAGCCACACAACATACTGTTGAGAAAAGAAATGTTCCAAGGCTGTATTTTTAGTTATTAGCATTGTTACAAATGTTAATGGGATTTTGAATGAGGTTTTCACACAACTCTCCATAAAACACTCAACTTGTTGTTTTTACACTTCAGTTTTTGTACAGATTAAACAAACAAGATATGACGTGTTAATTAGTGAGTTTTAAAGGTGCTAGTATGTGGATTTTGTTCACTTTGGTCAAAGCCAGGCTAGCTGTTTCCCCGCTTCCAGTCTTTATGCTGAGCTAGTTTACCGGCTGCTGCTGACCGTAGCGTTATATTTACCGGACAGATATGAGAGTGGTATCGATCTTCTCATATAAGTCTGGGTGATTAAAGCAAATTTGTATTTCCCAAAAGGAAACAAAAAGCACAAACTGTAATCCTAGTGGGAAATTGCGTTGTTACAGCAGCCAAATCACAAAAATCACAAAACAAAGTGAAATAAAGACGTTCAAGTTGGTAGTTAAGAAACAAAATACAAAAGCCACAAATTATACACAGAAATCTCAGAATAGATACTGAGCTAAACAAGGTACTAACTCTACTTTAAGTCTAAATACATACTGAATAAATACTGTACAATGTCAGTGCCCAGTATTATTCCATGGGCCAAATTGGTATGCAGGTTTTGAGTTCAAAACCAGGCCTGACTGCACTCTACAGTGAGTTTTAACTTATGAAACTAAGCAGAAAAACAGATGCTGCCTTCAAAGAGACTTAAATATTCCATATTCCCAGCTGGCTTGGACACAGAATGGAAGAAGAGAGTGTATGTATAGCCTGCTGATGTGTACATAGTCACATGTATGTACAAATGCACGCTTGCATTCAGGAAGTTTTTATTTTTATAGCCATCAATCTGGTGGGGAAGAAAAAAAGTTCCCCTGTAAGAGACACCGGGAGTGCAAAGTAAACATGTTAAGTGTGTGTGTGTGTGTGTGTACAGTATGTTGTCTGGAACAGATGTTGTCTAACTAAATTAAGTTAGTGTAGTCCTCTTCTGATAGGATGCAACAGCGTCACGCCACCTCAACCACCGCCTCGCCCCACCCACTGCTCCCGGCAAACCTGTCAATCATACCAGAACAGACCTGAACATTTTCAGCTGCTGTGTGTGCATGTATTCAGCTCTGCATGTTACATGAATGTTCTCTGCAGGCTAAGTTGCTTCGGGGGTGTGGATGTCTCACTTCGTCCGAACATTTGCTTCACTTATGGCATCAAATGTGTCCTTTCTTCATTCCTAGCTGTGGCTCAGAGCTTATGTGAAGTTTCAAAGAGCATAAAAGCACACTTTAAAGATAAATTGGGTGATTTATGACCTTCAAAAGCACCTAAATGCGATCAGGGCTTCCCCTTGGGTGTGTATTTTTGCTATAGTGTATGTGTCAGTGTGTGTGAGTCCGAGAGACAGTGGTTATATCCGTCCACTTCATGTTTCATGTATTCATGGAAGAAAAACAAAGCAGACAGTTATTGCACTGACGTTTTTATTCACAGATTTGCGCCCTCACCACAAACTCCAGCTGTATTATTTTATTTGTGTGTGTGTGTTCCTGAACCAGAAGCCTCTGACACCACAGAGGCTTCTGGGAGTTTTATTTCTCAAACCACAGGATGGCGAAGAAAAAAAAAACCCCCCAAAACAACAGAAGCAACTAGGCCCTCACTAAAGGTCTGGCGAGAAATGCCTAAGACACAATATTTTGTTTGTTAGCTGTCTTAAAACCTTGTTAGGGTGTGTGTGTGCGTGTAGCTTATGTGTGTGTTCAATAGCTAGTAACACTTTGCCTCTTGCAGTAGCAACGGACCAGGATAAAGTCTGGATTTATCTCTTCATGTCTTAAGGATTTTTAATAATTTAGACAAGTAGGAGCCAAACCGAACTGCAAGTTTCCTCCTTCAGTGTTTAAAGGAATAGTTCGACATTTTCGCTTTCTTGCCGAGAGTTAGCTGAAGAGATCAATAGCACCCTCGTGTGTGTGTGTGTGTGTGTGTCGGTTAGCTTAGCTTAGCACAAAGACTGGAAACGATAAAAGAGTTAGGGAACAGAATCCCTCACTAATAAGCATGTTGTATCTTGTTTGTTTAATCCGTATAAAACCCAAAGTGCAAAAACAACCCCCCCCCATGCTAATGACGAGGCTCTCTGCCGACTGCTATGAACCTTTGTAGACTTGGTCTCGAGCACCCCCATGAGGGGGCCATTTTTGGCTTTTAGTGAAATGTCTTGACAGCTATTGGACGGACTGCCATGAAACTAGCTACAGATATCCATGGTGCCCAGGGGATGAATTGTTACGTGACTTTTCATCAGGTCAAAATTCTACTTTGTCCAATACTTTAGTTTACGACCATAAACCCTGTGCATGCAGATGGACCTCTTTGTCTTTATGCAAAAGTAAGCTAACAAAAAGACACGAGAGCGGGATCTTCTCTTCTAACTCTCGGCAAGAAAGCGAATAAGCGTCTTTCCCAAAATGTTGAACTATTCCCTAATTCCCTGGTCGAAGCAACCTTTTGAGCCAAAATGATGCAAGCTACGTATATTACAAATATTCGCAAAGAAAAGAAAAGTAAAGAAAAGTAAAGAAAAGAGCCACTACTACTACAAAAAAAAAAAACTACGTACATGTTATAAAACAAACATTAACAAAAATATATAAAACTTTCAAAAGTTTTGAAAGCGTAAAAAATTTACACTTGTGTCACCGTGTTAAAACTGATAATGTAAGTACAAACAAATGTATTCTCTACAGGTAAAACTAGCTATGCAAGAACGTTGCTCTGATAATTGATAATGTTCAGTATGACACATTAGAAGGACTGCTGTGGTACTGCTGTGATTGGATGCTGGCGTGTATGAGAAAACACTTGATCAATTACAGTTGGCTGGCATCAGAGGTCCTTGTCAAATGGCTTGAAGGGGTACTGGGGGGGGGGGGGACGCCCTCACCACGCAGTTCCTGATTGTTGTCGTTCTTCCCTTTGGTGCTTGGAAGTGTTACAAGATCTGAATGGGAAGGCTGGAAAAGTCCAATGATCCTAGAAGAGAGAGAGAGAGAGAGAGGCCATGTCAGAAACAACCTGCAATTGTCATGCAGTCTGTTTTATTTTAAAATGATCCCTGAGTGAGGCTGTAGAGAGGTGGAGACAGATGAACACTTACCACAAGGGAAATATCAGTTCCAGCCCTCTTGTCCGCTGTGGAAAAAAGAGAAAATGAAATCAACTCTGGGTTTATCAGCTACTTTACTTTTGCTCATGACCTGCAGTCGTGCTTATTTTCAGAAAAGCCAGTGTGTTAGTTTGAGTTAAAGGCAAATAAAACACAGTAGCAGGAGACCATTTTATGAGCTGATTTAAAAACTGTCACTGTCTTTTCTGTGATAAGATTGTAGAAAGATAAAGCAAACAAACACATTCCAGATGTAAATAAATATATGTCACATATGAAGTGGATGATGCATTTTGGTTACAAAAGATGACACCAATATCATGCAATAATAAACCGTGTCATACCCCTCCAAACCATACAGAACCATACATTCAAAACATTAAGTTCCCATAGTTATTCAAATTGCAGCAAGGCATAGTTGTGCAAATAACTATGTGAGCAGAAATGGACTTTGGTGTGAAAATCTACAGATCTACAAGGAGGTCAAAGGAGAAAAAAATGATTACTTCTACAATGAAGGCACATGATGGTATCATGTATCCAAGATACAGCCTTCACTTTAATACTCTTATGTGTGCACAATTCAAGAAAACATTTACTCAAAATCTAGCAAAAATATCAGGATAATCTGATATTCCAAGAAGGAGAAATGTTGAGGGATAAAAAGTCTGGATCAGACATTACTTGATGCTATTTTCGACACCTCGGATTAAAAACAACAAAATAAAATAAACGTCTAGGTCTGTATTTATGATATCTTTGTGTGTATGTTTTATGTTTATTTATATGCTCAACTTCCTACACAACCTCAGATTTTATTTTTTACAGCACACAAAGTATGTCAATCACACAAGTTAACACTTTGTGAACACAGAACACTTGTTCTCCCTATAGGACGCCTCCTTCCTGCCAAACAAATCCAATGACAAACACAAAATCTGTCACACAGTTTGGATGCAGGACACGTGACAGTGTCAGCTGTTTTCAGATTAAACCAACTCCATCATGGGTAATTTTTCCTTGTTGAGTCCCAGTGTTTGAATGGACATCAGTGGTTAAAAGAGACAACGTTGATGGATGAAGAAGACAAGAAAAAATAGAAAGAGGAAAAAAAACATCTCCTGGGTGAAGTCAGACTGATGATGATTAAATGGTTCTCAGACGGTTTTAGTTGTTTGATAACGTTAGATGAGGGTTAGTGGAAAGTTAGAACTGACAATCAGTACCTCATTGATGAAGAGAACGATCCTTTGGGTCACCAGTCGGAGTAGCTCGGGGGAGCAGAGGCCCGGGGGAACTGGGTCAGAGTGTCGCAATAGGGAGAGCTACATGTACATGTACACGCACACACACACACACACACACGTACACATACATACATATTGGGAATTCTTTATAAACTGAACATCTGTGTAGAAATGTAGCAAATGTTGCACTGACTCTCAATCATACAGACAAAAATATCCCTCCACCAATTAAGGCCGCGGCACGCACGCAAGTAGAGACACTGCTCGTACCTGACCACAGCAAGGTCTCCACGGATATCGCACGCTTGTTCACCATGATTACCTGTATTACCCATACTGCAACACAAGAGCAAGGGCGGACAGGTGAGAAAGAGGATGGGGAGACTCAGCTGAATGCAACAAGGATGGAGTGATCCTCAAGAGAGTGCCGCTCACGACGGAAATAAAGTCGAAAGAGAGGAGGGAGACGCGGGAGAAGATGATGAAATGAAGAGCCGTGCAAAGAGAGAAAGACCGTCAGAAAGATGTGAAGAGATCCGAAGCCGTAAAGTATCCCGTACCAAACAGGGAGTGGGCACGTGGAAGAGGACGAAAGGAGGCGTGAATAGCAGACAAACATCAAAGTGCAACAAGCCACGGGTAAGAGGAGCTGGAGAGAGACATGAGGAGAAAATATGAGGAGAACCAAAGGCCGTGAAAAGGAACAATGAGAGAGAGAAGGAAAGAAGAGGATTAATTAATTTCGTTTTGATCAACAGAAAAGATTCAGAAAAACTAGGAGCAAAACTAAACAAAATTTCTGTCTGTGGCTAGATGTACAAAATGTCTTTGGACTCACTCTTCAAAGACGTCTTCTGTGTCCATCCGTCTGTAATACTTGGCCAGTTTGACGGAGAAGATGATACTGGGGATCAGAAGGATGCAGCAGCCTCCCAGACCAAACCAGAATGTGTTCTGAAAAACACGTTTACAAGTCATTTTTCATATTGTTCTCCAGTTAACATTCCTGTCACACTCAAACACTAATCTCTCTAAAATAATTAATCGATTAGTCGATGAATTGTAAATTGATTAATCAATTAAGTCATTCATGTAAAAACTGCTGGTCTCAGCTTCCCAGATGCAGTGGTAGAAGACGTTTTCAGATCCTTTAAAGTAGAAAGTAAAAGTAGCAATAACACAGTGTATTGTACTTGAAGTATCAATAGTAAAAGTACTCATGCAGCGGAATGGCCCCTTCCAGAATAATATATTATTATACTGTATACTGCATTATTGGGTTTTTAGTATTGATGTGTTTTAATGTTATGGCTGGATGAGCTATACTTTATAAAGTGCTGAGTAGTTTAACGTATCACTGCTTCATAATTTATGAATCAATCAGGTTTTGTATGTAAAATCGGTAAAGCAACTAGTAACTACAGTTGTCAGATAAATGTAGTGCAGTAAGAAAGTAGAATACTTGCCTCGGAAATGTAGTGAAGTAGAAGTATAAAGTTGTATAAAATTGTACAGTACTAAAATGTAAGTGCAGTACTTGAGTAAATGTACTTTGTTACTTTCCTGTTGTGTCTCGTCAACATTGTTAAGTTTGTCATGTCCTGTTTTATTGTGTAGTAACTCTTTCCTCTCGTTTCAGACCCTGACTTCCTCCCTTTGTGTGATTTTCCCGCCAGTGTGATTGTCTACCCCGCCCCTGATTGTGTTCACCTGTTCTCCCCTACCTCATGTATTTATAGTCTGCGTCTCCCCTTGTCCTGTGCCAGTTCGTCTTGTTTTTGCTCGTCAACAGACCCCCAAACCAAGCGTGCCAGCGAATGCCCTTTATGTCAGGTTTATTGTGTTCATGTTTATCGATCCTCTTCGTGAGTGTTTTTTGTTGTACTTTTGATTATCCTCTTCGTGAGTGTTTTTGTTGTACTTTGATTATCCTCATGAGCGCTTTTTGTTTGTTTATTGAAACACCTCAGTAAAACTGCTGTGAAACTTAAAAGCCCTGGTCTCATGAGTCGTGCATTTGAGTCTGCCGGTCCTGTGTCAAAGTTCGTGACATTTCCACCACTGCTCTTTTTTTATGTTCGTCATTTGAATATCTTTTGGTTTTGGACACAATATGAAGACGTCTCCTTGGACTCTGGGAAATCGTGAATGGCATTTCTCACAATTTTCAGACATTTTAAACACTTAAAAGACTAAATAAATAAATTGATAATGAAAATAATCCTTGGTTGCAGCCCTACAGATTTGGCCAGCTATATTTCAACATAAAGGCACAAACACGTGGATGCAATAGAAATGTACATTACCCGGCACAAATAGGACAGAACATATAAATATAAACACGTGTGCACGTAAACACATGCAGCACATGTACAGTGGCTGCAGGCACTGCTGGAGCACCGATATATAAAATCTCTGTTTATATTGACCACAGTCTGTGGCTTGTCTGAGCTCTCATTAAACCTCACAAACTCACGTGAATGATATATAGCTGATATGTAAATATGAAACTTTACAACTCCTCTGGGCCGGAGTGAAAACAGTGAATAATCTGTGTTTGTAACTCCCCGTCCTGCCTCAAAACAGACTCTATCTCATCTCAGTGTGTGTGTGTGTGAGGGAGTGTGTCTGAGAACATACTGTCCTCATACGTGCGGCCGAATGACTCCACAGTCTTCATCCCAGACCTCCTTCAACCCGTCAAAGAGCCGTTTATATTTGTAGTTGAAATCCTGTACATACAGCTGTGAAATGAATCGGCGCACCTCAGCAGCCTTACACACACACACACACACACAGATGACCACAGTGTTCTGGTGCCTTACCACTGAATCGACTATGAAGCTGCACGCTACTATCTCCATGCTGTCCACCATGTTGCTGATGGGTTTACACTGGGCCACCTCTGCAGTCAACTGTAGGGGAAAAAATACACAAATACAGCATATACACACACAAAAAAAGTCTAGATTACAGTGTACGTATGAATGACGTCAAATGTAAAACCAGAACTTGCTGAGTATGTGTTTAGCAGTGGAAAGATCCTTCACTACTGTTAAAATAACCTGGTCACAATCAGAGAACTTTCCTAATTTACTGAAACCTGAACATCATGTTGACTCTGAAGAGTGCAGCTCGATTACTGAGAGAGTTTTGTTGTTCATTTGCTGTCATCAAGTACAGATCCAACACTGCAGGAACATCTGTGCTTTGGGTTTCAGTTGAGCGGTTTGCACCTTACAACAACACTCCTCCCTTCTGCTGACAGTAGCCAGGTTTCCATCCAAATGTAGTGCAAATTTTAACCAAATTTTCAGAAAATTGGCAAAAGAAAATGTGAATTTATGCGCATTCCCATCCACTGCTGTTATGTGAATATTTGGAGTTGGTTCATTGAGATAAGCAGTAGGTGGTGCAGTCAGGTGCCATTGTACCAACAGAAGAAGAGGGCGCAACGAGATGACGTGATTAAAAGAAAAAACTTTTTTGAGATATTTTCAGTTTTTTTTTTTTTTAAATTTCTGGTGTTTCTACTCAGGGGTTTTTATGCGCAAATTGAAAATGTGCATAAAACAGGTTAATGGAAACGCACTTAGTGTCTCTACTGTAAATTATTAACCCAAAAACTTTAAAAGGAGACATTATAGAAAACTGGTAGTACACTCACCGAGTTTTTAACCCAATCTGTGTACTGTTTGAAGTATCCCACCAAGCTCTGTGTGTAGGCCTTTGTTTCCTAGACACCAACAGAGAAGAAAACATGTTAGTAAATGTGTGACTGCAGTCTGTTGGGGGTTGAGGGCTAGTGTCCAAGTTGCATAAACCTTCTTATTTCTTTCTCTAAAGATGTTTTTGCTTGAGATGCTTATATTCTTACCTAAGAGTGGATTCCTAAGCTAAGATACAATTCATACAGTCCAGCGAGAAGATCTTAAAGTTGCCATTGTGGTACTTTTTCTGCTCAGGTCAATCAAGCTTGGATTGTTGTTTAGTATGGTTATTTTAAATATCTGGATTAAATCAGAGGAAATGGAGCCTGGACTGAGCTGAGGAAAATGATAACTGCTGGGGACTGCAGATGAAAATTAGCCTGTACGGCTAAATCTGGCACATTTACATGATGGACCTGAGTGCTCATGTTAATTAATGTGCATTGTCCCTTCTTAAATAAAGAAACATAAAAATGTGTTTTTAGATGAATATGCCATCTAATATCATCTGATTTTTTTTTTTACCTGTTTCACCACATGGGAGGCGTTATGAGTGATGAGGTACTCCGCTGCATCGATGGCACTCAGGATATTCGTGACCTTGACCTAAAAGAAACAGAGAGAGAGAGAGAGAGAGAGAGAGAGAGAGAGAGAGAGAGTGAGATTCATTTGAACTAATGAGACAATTAAGCAAGTAATTATATTTAGTAAATTGTTTGTTAAGACGTTTTCTGCGTAGTTTTATTAGTAGACTTTCTCTGTGTGCTAATACACAACAGTAATAGTATATATTATTATTTCTTTTATTTACAACATGTGATGGTTCCATCAAGTTGTTCAGAGCACATGTGGAAGTCAGCAGTACAACATGGTGTTATTTAATGTAGAAAGATACTAGGTGTGGAACAACATAAGACATGACCTTCAAATAAATCCTGCAATGTTTCATGTTTTGTTGATTTGTCATGTGGACTGATGTTACTTTTGACACATAAGAAGGCTGTAAATAAACTGTCTGTAATAAACTGTGTAACAGTACAGTATAACAGTATGACAGTGTAACAGTACTGTTGTAGTAAGGTGTTTTTGTCAGTATGTTTCCTCACCGGAAGGTCGCTGGATGTCCTCTGCAGTTGCTTGATACTCTGGCTCAGGGTACTCTGTGTGAGAAGACAAACTGTTACCAAACAGAGCACAATTACATGTCTAAGCAGTCATTAACAAATACCCCATCACGTCACGTCATGTCACCGCCGTCACAACATGAACAACACTGCTACCACAAACACGCACAAAGAACACTGTCACATCGCTGTGTTTGGACAGCGGCTTACCCGCGCTTTGACATATTTCTGTCACCATTTAACGAAAGAAAAAGAGAAAAGAAGGAAAGTTGAGGGGAGCAGCTAACAAAAACACGTGTTTGCTTATATGTCTTTTCCCCATAATATTGGCTTAAAATGTATGCTTTCAATGTTGATTGCTGATTATTGTATTTGTTGCAACTAGATTTTGTGTAGTTTGCAAGAAATGAGATATAATGTACTTATTTTTTTTGTCGCAATTATCTACATGTATATCAGTTACAATAAGCCTTAAACTGAATCTGAAAAATCACAATAAAAAATGTTGTTTGCTCCGAGATGCTGCATAAAAATGTTCCTGCTATTACGTCGTTGAGTCTCTTAAAGAAAAACACTGTATGTTAATTTATTTTGTCAATAGAAAAAAAGGTGTTTTTTGGATGTAGGAGAGGACCTGTGCGTATTTTCTTGTGCATATGTATGAAGTGTGGGTGCTTAATGTGTGTGGTATTAGTGTTGTGAGTGTTTGTGGGTTTGTGGGCGAGGTGATTACCATAGCTTGCTCCAAGGGAACCACCTGTTCTCTGTGAATTTGTCTGATACTGCTGGCGTGTCCTTTCAGTGCATTCTCCAAAGCACCACGTGGCTGTAAACAACAGCACACACACACACACACACACACACACACACACACACACACACACACACAAAGAGCAGAGGACACAGCAGTTCGTTGCAGTTGCACATCAATGAGTTGCAATAACTTACAAATGATGATTCAAATCTTTAGGATAATTTAGGTGATGAATATTAACTCAATGCTTTATTATTCTTTCCTTCCTTAGAAATACACACACACACTAATCCTTCTGTGGCATGTCCCATGTGCCTTTAAATGGCACAGTTCCTGTACAATGCATGTGACATAAATGTGTGTGTGTGTGTTCAGGGTGAATGGGCAGCTTGTTCAGACCAACAAGCCCGATCACTGAGCTTAAAGCGAAATAATTTTCCAGAGAGGCTGTCTGAGAGTATATATGTGGACTTGGCTGGTTTAAGAATATTTTTTCTATCTCATTCAATGTTAAGTAATATGAACAAAACAAACTGCTTAGACTTGAAATAAACTTGTCATAGAGATGCTTTACAGCCAGTGAATTGCAAACTGATTTTGTTTGAAAAAAGGTAGAAAGACATGCTGTCAAACAAACAAACAAAAAAAAAAAAACCCCACAAAAATCTCTAAAGTCAACTTCCTGGGTCCAAATTATTTCCAGAAAATCTAAAGGGACAGTTGGATGTAGATGATTCAGTTTAGGTCTGTGATGAACACTGACTTTAGCAGCACAAGTTGAACTAGAATGGAAACTAAATGTGACAGATCCATGTGTGATATGTACAGTGTAACTTGCATAGCTTTCTACAGTATGGTTACCCTCAAAACCCTCAATTACAGTAATTCAAATTAATAACATTGTGTGTAAAACATCGCTGTTATCGTGTTTCTTCATGATTTTTGCATTTGAATGATAAAAGCAATCATGCCATTGCTTTAATTTGTTGGTACGATAATGATGAGACTCACCAGTTGGTCAGCCTGAGCCTCCAGATCAGCGGAGAAGGAGAGGAGATCCACGAGAGTGACTCCCTTATTTACCTAAAACAACAAAACAAAGACATTTACTCATGAAGCAGCAGGGATAATTTAGTTTTAGATTCCCTCAATTTGCACAGCTTTCAGTTTTTCAGTTTAATTTCTGCTAAATTTTATTGAGGTTTCAGTCTGGATTTGGTGTAGTTGTTTCAGTTTGTCATGCATAAACTGAATTAGAATTAGCCAAAAATTAATTTGCTTTTTATCATGTATATTAACAAATATTTGAGCTGAAAATGTTTTGTTTGTATTTGTATCCTTTTTACAAGTAAATAAGATTAGTTGATTAATTGTGAAATATTATTTCTAATTTTACAACAGTTGCACTGACGTTTAGCTTATTGTAATAACCTTGACACAAAGCAGTGACAATCACATATAAAGAGAACAACACTCCTGCGTGGACATCAAGTTTACCTTGTGGGGACCTGCTTTTTGTCCCCATATGGGAGTTGAATCCCCACAGTGTGATACAATACAAGAACTGTACACACACACACACACACACACACACACACACACACAGATTACCTCAGCCAGGTAGGCTTCATAGTCGATCTGTCCGACTCCAGTGTTGGCGAAGTTGATGAGGTTGTCTCTGCCGGCCTGCTCCAGCAGTGTGATGTCCTGCAGGTCGACCTGCACGCTCTGAAACACGTTGGCCAGATCCTTGTTGTACTGTTGTGAAACACACACATATAAACTCACAAGTTACCAGGTTGTCATTCATCTTGCTCCACCAATGCATCAGTAACACAGATTTTTATCATCATCATCATCATTTTATCCTTTACAGGAAACTGACACTTACCACAGTTCTGTTGAGGAAGGAGTTAATGTTGAACATGGTCTCCAGCTGCAGAGCATGGTACAGACCATTGTTCTCATAGCACTCCCTATGACACAAATACAGTACGGTCACACACTGAAACTCCTCCAGTGTAAATGTATGTGTATTTATTTAAAAAGATGTAGGAATTACACAAAAATCACAGTCAAAATTGGATTTCAAAAATGTTATTTGCAGCAGAAACAACAGTTTGAGGGATAATAAACAGCTCATTCTTTCTCCATTTTCCATTTTTCTCTTCACTTTCTATAACCAGACACACATTCTGTACATTGCAGTAAACAATTTCTCACTGGAGCAGAAAACAAACATCTTTTGGACGTGCAAATACATAAAGTCCAGGAGGAAAATGAGCTTCATGTCTTCATGTTCAGTATATACAGTATTAACTGTTGGCATGTTACCTGTACATGCTTCCCAAAGTCAAGTCAATGTTCGGATTCTGAAACAGCATCCCAGGAAGGAAGTTCTTCTTGGCAGGATGAACCAGGAACGGTGTGTCTATGATCTACACACACACACACACACACACACACACACATGCATATTCATCAGCACAGAGCCACAGTGTTGTCCGTTATGTAACACTATCCCGCTCAGATAAAACTCTCTCCAAGATAAACACAGAGAGAGGCAGAGAGGAGAGTGAAAATAAGATGATTCAGGAAGGAAGAGAGTTTGTACCTTGAACAGCTGTCGGTTAGCCAGCGGTTCGCACATCAGCTTCTCCACGTTGCCACCCACAACAAACAAGGTGGTCACGATGGCCATCAGCACCCAGGCAAAGATAAAAGAGAAGCCCACCCCACTGAAAGAGCAAGAAACATCACTTATCTTATAGTCTCTGTTTCCTGCCTTCCACCATCTATCACAACATGTCTGCTTCATTTCTTCCCTTTGTTTTAAGTTTTGCCTTCAGCCTAATTAACTGACATTCAGACATCCAGTTTTAAGTTGCTGGCTCACTTTCAGTTAGCTGGTAAGCTAAAAAAAGTACCTGCTGAGAATAACTTTTACTGGCACAATTTATCATTCAGCAGGGACACAGCTGCAAAAGTAGTTAATTGTGGAACCTAAGGGTGAATAAAACTGAACTGTGGCTAACATTCCTATCAATAGACTATAATGTGTCAGTAACAAGTCTCTACTGCATCTCAGGTCATATTCACTAAAGTGTTTTGTGAGCTGTTAACTAAATGATATGACTGTACTGTGATGAACACATCAATGCTGGTGTTAATATTGACATTTCTTACCAAATTCATAAAAATCAGCATTTCATAGGTTGAAAATGGCTCAACACGACTTCTACAGTTTTAAATCAGCCCTGAACCTGCGAGGCCAATGCTGACATAGAGACATAGAGGGACATATCTATGTCATGAGATTTATATAAAAAAAGACTCTAATCAGCGTCAGTCAGTCTCCCCCGTGTCTCCTGACCCACACACTACGCAGCCACAAGGCCACGTTCCCTACAGTTGTTGTTCCCTCGCTCTTTGCATTTTTTTTAATTTGCTGGGAGAGACGGTTCTTGCAGAATTTGAGGGTGTAGTTGCACTTCAATGTTTGAAATCAAATATATAGATATTATTCTAGTTCATGATTAAATTGTCTGTAGAGAGAAGAAACAAATGTTCAACATCTACTTTTTGTCACTTGAAATTAGCTGAGCATCACTTTCTGAGAGTTCATATAAAGTTTTACCAAACAATTCAAATGTTACTGTTTGATTTTTGACACTTACTGTCTTTATCATCTAAAGACATATTTTACCATGTGGTACTTTCTGGATTTGACAAAAACTCCTCTCAGTGTTTGTCACTAAATACACCTCGTCTTATATTTTCCTCATTATCTATATTATCTGTATTTATGTATGTATGCTACAGTAATAAACCCTTCTCACATTATTTGGACTCGTCAGAGCAGGAAAAACACAAGTGTATCTAACAGAATTGATTATGTTATAGTTATATAAGTTATATGTTCCACCTGTATTAAAAGCCAACATGTCTGCTATGAGAAAGGTCTAGGCTGTGTCCGAAATCACTCCCTATTTACTATATAGTGTTGGACTGTTGTCTTGGGAACATACGCCATTAGCAGGTTGCCGCCGGTGTTTGATAGGCAGCCTCGGGTTGTTGGTGTAACTTGCTTGTCGTAGCCACAGCTGCCACACAGCAGTCCGAGGACGTTGAAGGCCAGGACCAGGACGACCATGCAGAGCGCTGCCACACAGCCGATCCACCTGCAGCACAGACACACACACACACTTACTGTTGTCATTTGTGAGGACATGGTATTGATTCACATGAATTTCCTGGAAGCTTACACTCATCACAACCATGTCATAATTCTAACCTTAAACCTACAATAACTGTTTTTGGCCACTTGGGAGCAGTGGAAACAAGTTGTGAACACAACAAAGCAAACAGCTCATTATTTACACATCCAGCAGTTACAGAGCAACATTAGCATTCATTTGGAGTCGTGTTTCTGGCCACCTGATAAATTTTAGTCCAATATTCACTCTCTTTTAGCTCTGTTTTTCATCGGGAAATATCTGGCTCTTTAGCTGCTAAATGCTCCTCTGTGTTCTTTAGCTAGTTGCTAACTGTGTCTGTCTGCTGTTTGGAGCTGAGCAGGTAGTGTATAGTGGGTTTTTAGAGCTTTTTCTCTGAAAACAGCTGCCTTCTGTGGCCAAAATCAATGCTAGAGAGCGGTGAGAGTGAACTATAACAGTAAAGTTGTGGGCCAGACAGCTAAACAATGAGCTGAAACTCGCTATAAAACTTGTCAAGTCAAGAAGAGCTGAAGATTTGTGTTTTAATTCTCATCAGGCAAATTCTTGCCCCTCACATGGGACGTTTGTCCCCATAATATGACATATTATTGCTCCCACAACCTGATAAATACCTGTACACAGACAAACGCACATGCACAAACCTGTAGAAATCAATTTGGTCAATCTGTGGGTAATAGGACTCAATGTTTTTATGTCCTTGGTTGAGGAAAATGGTGAAATTGGCCAGAGAAGCTTCCACTGGGAACATCTTGGAGAAGCTGTTGATCTCTGTGCCAATCTTATCCAGCATGCCTTTGACTCCTACAAACAAAAAGACCACCAAAAAATCAGAAAGCCAAACAAATGTGTGCATTTTTTCTATATCAACTAGAAGGCCTGTCACCTCAGAGGTGACACAATTGAGAAAAGGGGGGGTCTAACAGAAAGTAAGAAGGGACTTACGAGGTAGAGCTGTGTTTTCATCGTTCACAAGTATGCAGGTGAAGGTGAGAGAAGAAGAAATATGAAAGTGAAAGACTACAGTCAGACTTGGTAAAGAGGAGGGGGAAACATCTTAATTTGTTAGGCAAACCAAATACACATACATACAGTATACACACACACACACACACGTGTACCTGTGACAATGTTTCTAGTTTGTTCTTTAACCAGTCTTGGTGTATCATTAAAGGACGAGTAACCCTGGAGGTGGAAAGTAAGAGAGAAAAGACAAAACATTTTTTGTTTGTAAGAATATGATGGGTTAAAAAGAAAGTGACAAGATGAACGGGAGGATGACGATGAGCTGGAGACAGAGACTAACCTTTTGTACAATATTACTGAGGTCTGTTCTCAGGACGGTATTTACATTGTCCAAGGCATGATTGACATCTGGGAGCTGACAGACAGAAAGAGAAAAAGAGAGAAGTTGAGTAAATATGGAGACATTGCTTTCCATTCCATTAATTTCCAGGTTTTTATTCCCATTTCATGTGTCAGACAATCTTTAGTTCCTTGGTACCCTGGAGAAGTCAGCGTTGACTCCCAGTTGGGACAGCGTGGAGCGGATGGTGTTACAGGTGTGAGACACAGCTCCATTAGTGCAGGCGGGGTCTGACAGGGTGTTGGACAGAGAGGCGCGCTCCCCCGACAGACTGGCCTGAAGTTTCCCCGCCCCCTCCTGAAGAACCTCCAAGGAGGAGCTGACATTCTCCAGGGCCTCTTTGGTCTCCCGCATGGCTACAGGAGAGAGAGGAAAGTTAGCAAGTTTTTGACAAAAACTACATTTTTAGTCTGATGTTTTGTATTGTCAAACTGGTGAGCCTCATAGGATTTATATCTATATACATTCACAATTCACGCAACCACTACCCAAATCATAACGATAACACTGATTACACTGACCACAAAGGAAAACCACAATAGAAGACTTTTTACAGGGTACAAGAGTGGTTCAGGATCCGGATCTATAGTATTTGCACCACCCAGGATCCACTGACACCAAATCACGAGCACTGAAACACTGAGTCCAGATCAGCTCTGATTACCTTTGATGGCATTCTCAACTTTTCCTGTAGATAAAAGGAAATGTGAGGAAATCAAAGAGGGAAAAGGACAGTTAGAAAATGGTGAGAATATAACCCTTAATAGACACACCAGGATTCTGTAGTAATAAAACCACAAGAGAGGAAACTGCAGGTAAAAAGAAATCATGTAGCCCCACCCAATAAGTGTGGCTACAATTCACAAAAATATTGATTAGATATTTGTTGAAATGGTGTCACAATTTAATTTTCAGTTCAGCAAAATACGTAGTCCTTCATAATTTCAGTTCATTGTAACATTCAACATGATAAATGTAAATTATTTTGTATTTGAAATGAAACAATAGAGTTTTGTTTGACCTGTTTAGAGGTTTTGAGGTTTCTAAGGATCTTATGTGACAGAAGACATGAACAGCATTTTACATTGCAACAAAAATAGTTCATGACTGAAGAGGTTTATCCTTGAATTTTGAAATAAATATCACCAATCAGATGTGGTGAACAGAAAGAGGAGATATTGTTTCAGCTCAGCAGCATCAGCGCTGCATTGTGATGCTATGTCTTAATTGTTTGAACTGAACAGGAGGTCGTTTTGAAAGCTAAAACATGATGATGTGTGTTACCTCCTGCCATACGCAGCGCAGTGTCCAGTGAGGGAACCACCTCTTTCTCCAGCTGACTGTGGATCCTCCCTCCCAGCAGAGGTCCAATGTCTGTCAGGAAACACAGAAAGATCAGACGGTTTTATGGCAACACTACAGTTCTACATTGGTACTGTAGGTAAACACAGGGAGCAACAGGCAGACAAAGTGAGAGACATTAGACAAATACTGTATGTAAACAGTCTGAATTCAGCTTACTGTCGAGGTCTGACAGGACTTTGTTCTTTGCTGTGGTGTACTGCGCTGTCAAGTATTCAATTTGCTGCAACAGAAAACACACATTGCACATTAGAGCAGTACAAATGATGAATTTTAGTGTATGTATCTTTTACGTGGGAATGCATGTGTGTGTGTGTGTGTGTGGGTGTGTGTGTGTGTGAGAAAGAGAGGGCTTACCGCAGGTGTGTTGTTAGCAAATGTCTTCAGGTCTCTCATATTGGTGTTGATGAACCGCCGAGTGCTCTTAATCTGGGCGCTGATGTTATGGTTCGCAGCATAGGCAATAAGTACTCCCAGACTGAAACACACACACACACACACACACACACACACACAGGATGAACAAAGTAAAATAGAAATACAGTGACCAGTATTCACCAGCAGAGGGAAGCATGGCTACATTTAGATGTATTTCTGGCTTCAAGTCAGTCATTAAGGATTCACAGAGACATGTGATCAGCCTGCAAAGTCACACTTCTCAGCTACATTTGAAGAAGTCTGTTAATTTAGTTTTTTATAATATTTCTGTCTTAAAATGTGGATTTCGAAGTCTCGACAACAGCAGCAGCTTCTCTGCCTGTCTGTCCTGTTGGTCAGATGAATGAAGTGTAATCAGGTAGAAGGTTCATTACAAACAGCAGGTTTGATCCAAATGTTGACAGTTGTAAGAAACCAGAGAATCCTGCACATTGTCAATCATGTGTACTAATATTTTTATCAGTGTTTCAATCCTCAGACCATCAGGTAAAATTGTGATTTTGAGTGATTGACAGTGTGCAGGATTCTTTGGTTTCTTCACAGTTAAGAGTTTTTCATCCTACACAGCTGTCAATAATACTTTCTGATGTGCAAGAACATTGTCGTAATTGTTGCCAGCTGAGTGAAGAAAATATTGTGGAAAGATCTACATGATGTGCAGTCAGTGAATGTAACAATATCTGAGCCTCTTTTGGGAAATCCACATGTCACTTTCCTCTTTTGTACGGCATCTACCTCTCTTTCTCTACGACCCACCTCCTTCATGATTGGTAAAGATTTAACAAAGGAAAATGACTGATAATGGACACTTTTACCTCAAGTGTGTCTAAGAAATTCTGTACATTTAGTGTTGTTAGATACTGTAACAAACGTACTATAGTAAAGTAAAGTAAAGTAAAGTAAAGTAAAGTTAAGCAGGATGGATATTACTGTGATAATTCAATGTTTTGAGGGGCTGAGCTAATGACATGCAAGGTTTCAGCTGTGTTTTTGTTAATTATTGTAGTGACATTTTGGCTGAATGTTATCCCTGAACTTGGTTTATTTTATACCTTGTTAAGGTGTTTTAATTCACCTGCCAGATAACTGATCTCTGTCGCTCTGCTGAGCCTGAGGCAAAGATTTGACTGAATGGCAACAGAAGGAGAAAAAGAAAGAACCCTCTGTGTGAGAGATTATAAAAGAATCATAATAACAAACCCTGATCAGATGATATCTCCACATCATCAAATGACCACAAAGTGCTTTATGTACGCGTATGTGCATGTGTGTGTTTGTGTGTGTGTGTGCGTGAGCTTCACGTTTGTGATGTGAAAGCACTCATTCAGACAGAGAGGCCTCTCACAGCCAGCCAAGTGATATCAGTAACACCCAACTGTCCTGCCCTGTTTGGATCGTATTTCTCCTGACCGAGCACCTGTCTCCTCCACAGCAGGTAAACTGCACGCATGTTCCAGTCTGTGTGTGAGCAGATGTTGTTAAAGGGGACCTCAACTGATTTTACACATCTGCGCCTATTTACAGGTCTTGGAGAGTACTACTGCATATGTGAAAAAAGTTGTACATGAAGGGGCTCTGACCTAGAGACCTCTGTAGCTCGCTCCTCATCTCTGCTTGAAGTTAGCGGCTCAAGGCTACATTAGCTGCTACTAGCATAACATACCGGAATATCCTACTAAACTGTCTGTGGCCAAGTTGCATTGTGGGTAATGTAGGTTGCCAGGTTTTGACAAGGAAGAAGACTGCTGCATCACTTTTGATATTTCAAACTGTCCACTGTGAGTGTGACAATGTTATAGTACAATGCTAAATCATTGAAGCACTCTTTTAAACTATTAATAGCCCACTAATAGTCCATTTTAGCGTGTTAGGGTGGATTCAAATTCAGAAAACACTTGTGTACTGGTTGCTTTAGTATCCATGACTTTAAGTTCAGCAAGACATCCCTTTCTGTTGTATATCTTACAATATATCCATGTCCAGGTATATACTTAAATAGGTTTTCCAGTGTCCAGCACAGTATATCCAAAACTTTGGCAGCAGTATAAGAGTCTCACACTTTCCAACAACTCATCAGAACGCTGTAATTCGGGATGCACACAGTGACAGCAGAATCACACCAATAATCAGTAGGTGATTTGTGGGGGGATGGGGAGGGATGTCATCCCCCTTGTTAACCTGCCACCCCCCCTCTCCATCCCCTAGTAGCAGAGAGAGTGCAGTGGGCACTAAGTATAACAGGGGCAGAGGGGTTGTTTAGTTGAATATGTCAGTCTAGTCTGCCTGCCTCATTGATCCTTTATCTGACTGAGGTTTGTCCAAGTTAGAATCTATGGCCCCGACCATTGCTCTGAAATATCAGTAGCCCAACTGTGCTGTGTATTGATAAATCCATGGCGCTGTCCCTGGTGCTGAAGTAGCAGGCGGATTTGCAGTTGGGCCTTTTTCTCTCAGTCTGTCAGTTTCATCTTGGATGTATACTATTCTCTAGGCTATATGCTATAAATACTCAATTCTATACTATATTGTAGCCTGTATACTCTATAGAGTAGTATCACCTTCATGATCAAAGTGACAAGTAGCAACGAGTAGTAGCGGAAGAGCGAGAGTATCATAGAGACACACTGCTGCCTGTAGTATTCCTATAATATTCCTATAATATTTCTGATCATTCAGTAGCGTCTGTGCTGCTGAAAATACACCCCGAGACCAAGCCACCTCTGTAACAAAATATTTTAGGGGAGACAAGACTACAGCTGTAGTTTTTACTACAGATATGACTGAGGAAATTAATCTGCACTGGCTGCATTGCACTCAGCTGCTACACTTACATTATTCCAGGTAAAGTTTAGTCTCAATCACCATCCCCTTTGTTCAAATTTCACAAATCGACCATTGCTAATAATACATTCATTTCTCTCATGAAAAGAAAAAATAAACAAGATGATAATGATGATGACGACTCACATGATGAAGACGGAGGTGGTGATGAGCGAGGCAGTGAAGAAACCTCTCTGACAGTCGACGTTCTTTCTCTGTCTCTGGTGCATCTCCCCTCCGCAGTTCTCACAGCATCGACACACACAGAAACACATGCCGATGATGGGCGTGAGGACCACGAACGTGATACCGATGGTCACACATATGAGGAATCCGGCCTCGTAGTAGATCCACTGCGGGAGGAGAGGATTCATGCAGTCATCGCTCCCTCCTCAAGTCATTTTTTAGACACTGAAGTGTGTATTATGTGAGATTTCAGCACATTGTTATGAGGAGTTTACCTGTAGTAACAGGACCACATTTTCTGGCTGTGACCCCATAGCACGTGCACACAGACGCATGCAGAAAATCAAGCGCACGTGCACACACACAAATCCGTAGCAAGAGAAAAAACAAAGACAAACAAAACAAGGTTAGTGTGACAGCCAAGAGATTAGGAGGCAGAAGAATTCCTTTTTCTAAAGAGAGACGTGAAGGCAACATCAAGAGTCAAGGAAGAAAAAAGGTTAACATTACTGCTAACAAGTTCAATTCAAACCAGGGGAACCCCAAAAGTCTTGCTAACATCACAGTAACTAGACCATCATATAATCTAATTGTGATTCTTACTGTTACGTGTCCAAAGTATTTGAGAGACTTTTATTTTAGACAATATTAGGCCATAAAATGTCATTAAAATAAGATTTCTACACTTAAAAGGTGAATTTTTTTAGACTTTGCAAGAACACTATCTTTCACAGGTATTAAATCAACAAATAAATGTATCAAAACAATATCAAGACTAAGTCAGTTATCACTTAAATCAAACGTACCTTTCTCCATTCTTCTATTTTGATTCCCCCCATGTTCTGTTGAATAGCTTTAACAATCAGATCTGAAAAAATAAATAAAAAAATAGAACAGATAGGTAAGCACTTGTACAACAGTGTTTTACAGGAAGTATACGGCTTGTAGGTGACTCATCTGCCTGTTTCAAAGACAATCAAATACACTTCCTGTGCAACATTTGACAAGCTACGCTGGAGTGAAAAAAATCCATTTATCTTTTCATGAGCAGACAACACAGATTATGCGGATTGATTTTTTGGTTTTTTTTCCATTTCCGAGCACAGTACTGCGAATGTGTTTCCTCTCACATCTAACAGCTGCGTGTTTTCCGGAAGCTGTTTTGAAGCGGGTAGTTTGCCAACGAGGGCTGCAGTCCAGTCCAGCTGTCTGTGTGTTTATATAGGTCAGCCAGCACTAAGCCTACCTGGATGGTGACTCACCCACGCTGTTACTCAGCAGGTAAACACTGATTCCCTCACACACTAACAAGAACACCTATATGCACACAAACTCATAGACGTTACGTATATGTATATGACAACATGTAAAAAATAAAACATATTACATATTACATCTACAGCTGAAAAAAACAACAAATGTGCGTAAACAAACCAGTGGTAGTATATTAAGTACATTTACTTAAGTACAATTTTGAGGAACTTGTACTTGAGTATTTCCATTGTATGCTACTTTATACCTCTACACCGCTACATTTCAGAGGGACATATTGTACTTTTTACTCCACTACATTTATTTGACAGCTATAGATACTGGTTACTTTTTACAGATTCAAAATATAACTAACACTCAACAACAATCAACCGATAATTTATAATGTATTATTATCGATTTAAGCTACCCTGCAGTATATAAAGTAGTTAAAATTGGCGCAATCTTTACCAGCTACAACATTAGTGATGCTTACATATGAAGGCGTCAATAATTATAATCCGATAATATAATATTCATTATTCTGAAATGGGCCATTCTGCACAAAGAGTACTTCTACTTTCGGTACTTTAGGCCTATATCTTGTGTACTTTTACTTAAGTCATATTTTGAATTCAGGACTTTTATTTGTAGCAGAGTATTTCTACACTGTGGTACTGGTGTTTTTACTTAACTAAAACATCTGAATACTTCTTCCACCACAGATACGAACATATTTATGCAGACATATAATCCAAATATCCAGTATATGAACACTGAGCAACTTGCTTGAAGCTGCATAAATAGTAACGGCAATATTTTTCAGTGTTTGTTATCAGAAAAAAAAATGTCTGCACTTCCTTTCTCTTTTAAGAACGTAATATTGTCATAACATGGCAAGTCTTCTCAGGTTGGTACAGCAGGTGCCACTGCACACGACAAGCAGATGGAGGCCAGTTTAGCATGTAGATGCTGACACAGCTGACACACACACACACACACACACACACTGTTCTGCCTTCTGTTTGCACACCTGCTGACCCTCGGGTGAAGTGAGAAAACACATGTAACTGAAATGTACTGCGAATAGATTTGTTTATAACCTGTTTTCTCACTTTTAAAATGGTCCAGTAAATGAGCTGAATTAAAGTACTATATTACTATTTATACTTTGTATACTAAAGTTGTGTTTATTCTGTCTTTCATGGCATCCTCTCTCTCCTCACGTTTCATATAGGGCTGCAGCTAACAATTATTTTCATTACAGATTAATCTGACAATTATTCCTATGATTAATTAATTAATAAAATGTCAGAAAATTGAGAAAAGTTTCCATTATAATTTTCCAGATGGCATCTTTAAATTCCTGGGGGAATTACAATGTTATATGACAGAGAAAAGCAGCAAATACTCATATTTGAGAAGCTAAAATTAGAGAATGTTCAGCATTCGAAGCATACCGATTATCAAAGTAGCTGCTGATTCATTTTCTACAAATACTCCGACTAATCGACCTACCTTTCAGCTCACTGACTACTTTCAAAAACGGCTAAAATGGCCACAAAATATGTAAACACATTGTTTTGAGTGTTTAATGAGGTTTCTTTTGTTGAACAATTAGCTGCAAACCAACTGTCACTAAATCACATAAGGTTTTCAGTCTGCACTTTAAATTTTTGGTAATTTGTGAAAGTAAAAATGTCTCTGAGTAAGACTTTCTGGTGAGTAAAAGGAGCTGAGATTTGGTGACCATATGGATAATCCTCTCAACACCATCCTCCTCTTCTGCTGGGAGGTGGCTGCCTTTACTTTTCTCAGATCTTGGCTAACTGTTTATAAAACCGATTCACCTGCAGGAGACCTTCCACTGTCATGTCGGGTAAGACACCTATCTCAAGTTAACTTTGCAGATGCAGCATATGAGCACATCTGAGTCGTGTCGATGCCACCTGCTGTTGCTCAGCTACTTAGTTAGCATTAGCCACCGAGGGCAGTTAAGCTTAGACAGCTTAGTTCAGTGACCCAGTATAAGAGGTAGCTACTGCAAATGAAAGAAAGAGGGGGGGATAAGCAACCATCAGAATTAAGACCTGAAAGGATGAACAGACCACTGCTTAATTTGAAGTAATGTGTCCGCCGCAATATTCAGGGAGAGGAACAGATTTTTCACAGACACATACATATGTTTTCTGCACGGAAAAAGTGACATTTTCATGTTTTCAGTGTTGATAAATCATCTTTTTTAGTATCATTGTAGTTACTGAACATTTTGCGTGTGTGTCTCATGACTGTTTCATACTAAAAGACCTTTAGAGAAACCCCAGTTGGACCTATTAGTGAAGCAAACACTGGATTCACAACAGTACAAACACACACGGGTCCATGCAAGCCACTGTAAGACTAAAAAAAATGTCAACAGCAAAGCATCAAACACTGCTTCTAGTTAGTCAGAACCTACAACCCTCTTACTGTAACGTGTAAATATAGTCTAGCACAATCCTCTACGCTGACCTGCTCTGAGAGATTACTGGAAGGTGTGGACAAAGCCTTATGCAACCCAACAACCATCTCTACTTTTTTAGATTACAGGCCTCATTTAAAGTGAAGTAACACTCCACCCCCTGACACAGTTAATCGTGGATTTTTAGAAGTGTATTAACTAACTTGTTTGTCTTCATGGTGCTTACTTTTGAAAAGATGGATTTATATATATATATATATACAGTATATATATATATATATATATATAGTCAAAATGTTGCACTTGAAATTGACAACAACAAGAAAGAAAGTATTCAGTTGGAGTGATGAGGATGGTTCATACACCATGTTGGTCAGTCTCTGCCAATGATAAGAGTCTCTCCAGCTCCATAGATAGAGGAACTGACCTTAACACTTTGAACTCCCTTTAGAGGAAGCAAGTTAAATCACAGTTACCCTACTGGAGAAAGGGGAATACAGTGACCAGGGTGGAGTTACTGGTAGAGAAAAGTGCTGGAAAAAGACATTATTTAGCTATTACACCCAAAAACTACAGCATTAGCTATATTTTCAAGCAGTGGCTCTCTTTCTTTGGCCCGTTACTCCTTAAAATGAAGCAATGTCTACTTGCGACCCCTCATAACAGGATGCACATGTTTATGAGCTGTGATAGGGCTCAGTCATGTCAGGTTATGTAGCACTTATCTTACTTTAAATGATACTAGATGTACAGTATGTTTTACTCAGTATTACACAAGGCTATACGCACAGTATGTATTTTCATGGCACCAGGAGCTAAAGAAAGTTACACAGCCCCTCTGCAACCTGGAGCAAAACAACTAAGAGGATTATGTGAAATGTCTGTTTTCCCCATTTGCACTAGAAACTTCATTACAGACTAACGCCAAGAAATTATATTCCAAGATCAGATGAAGAGAGACAGGAGACTGCAATAATAATTATCATTATTAGTCTGCCCATCATTTCCTTGATTTATTGAGTGATTGTTTGGTCTATAAAATATCAGAAAATAGTGAAAACCCAAAGAAATTTAGTTGACTACCATAAGACTTAAAACATCAGCAAATATTTCAGAAGCAGGAAGAAGTGAATTTTTACTTAATTTTTTTTTTAAATGACTTAAACAATTAATTGATCTTCAGAATTTTCTTTTGATAGATTTGTCACTTAATAGTATATACCCTGTCTACCTACTATCTTAAGAGAAAAACATTGAAAGTGGCTTGCTTGCAAAGACTTAATTTTCATTATTGATCCACATAAACAAAAGTGCATGGAAGATGAATGGTAGCTGCAATGTAAGATGCAGATGTGCACAGAAGCTCAGTGCTTATCCTCTGGTGTCTGTTTTTTGGGCAGATTTGAAACATCAATACATGATAAACTAGACTATTCAGGCGGAGTAATTCCTCCCTTGTCTTCAATGTCCTTATCAGACAACTAATTTGGGTTTCTCTTTGAGTGTGATCTAATTTAAGACATTTGCTTCCTGATAAACAACCTGCCTGCTACCAATCACAGTAATTAAGGTAAACAGACAAATACCAGGACTATGACCCACTTTCAGTACGTGTGTGTGTATGTGTGCATGCCCGTACGTGCTTGCGCATTGTGTGTGTGTGTGCGACAATGCCATCTGTAGCAGTGGTAGCTGTGCAGTGTTAGCATTAGCCCTGTGGATGCTAATCCTCTAATCTACCCTGTGTGTATCAGAGGGATAAGACACTGCCTCCTCCTCACACAGCGAAAGAGACCAAAATGCTTCTTCACCCTAAAAGCAACCTTCACACAGATTCGTAAAGAGGGATGAGTGAGTCTGGAGAAGGAGAACCAACAATGACCCCGTCATTCTCACTTCTGTCATTTTCTATTCACGCAAACAGCTCCGGAAACCTGAAAAATTAATTCTATTGATAATATAACAGGGATTTGAAGAGATTTTGCCACAGACTACACTTTGTGCCACATTATTAAATGGTTAATTGTTGTGAGATTGATCAACCTTAGACAACCCAACACCTCTGCAACAGCTAACTATAACCTAACTCAAGCCCTAATCTCAACCATGGACAGCAGCACTACAGGAAACACTATCTGAAGGGGCAACAGAATTCAGTGCAAGACTAGAATCAGTATAACAGACTGTACCACCAAGTAACTGTCCGCAATTTCTAAAAGTATACTGAAATGAGATGAGCCTCTATTTGCCCAAACTCTGCCAGATTTCTTTCCAAGTTTCAGCAACTTGGAAGTTTAGAAATGTGTTGTTTACACGTATACATGGATTTAAAGAAACTGCCATAATGTTATAAAAGTATTATAAGCTTTATAGAAGAAACTTTATAACATAAATATTATACTTATCTACTTTTATCTTATGTTAAACCTGCACAAGTGTTTCCTTTCAGTAAAAACCTCTCTATATTAGACAGAACAATGTCTTACAGTTGCAGCAATGTATTTCATTAATTTTCAGTTCTAACATACAATATGTCCAAAACCTGGTTAATGCTATACTGTTCTTTGTACTTGTGTTTTTCTCTTCTCTTTCTAAAGGACTTTTACAGTTGTATTTTTCCAACCTAACCTTCTCAAGATGCAACACTATGCGGACCAAACCCACCCAAGAAATGACTATTGTAATAACATAACTCATATACAGACGTTATATTACACCCAAAAAGACTACACTTAACAAGTCACCAGTACCAGTGAGTTAACTATTACAACCTGTCCTGTAATACAGGAAACTTACATGTAGTTTGAACATACATTAGTAAACAGCTTCTGTTATCTGATAAAACTGAAAAAGAGAGTTCAATATTTGTCTACTAATACTCATAAAAGTACATAGTGCTCCGTTTAGAGTGAAGAGAAAGAACACAAAATGTTACCCTGGGCACATTTTTGGCTACTTTAAAGTAAGAGTTTATTAATTTAGTCTCTTATTTGAACCAAAGACTGCACTTAACGTATGATGACATACTGTATCATATATATCAGGCTTTGCTCTGCCACTTTAAGTTTAAAACTGTTTCGTCTTTCTTAGCAAACATGTTTAAGCTGTTCCAGTAACAGGCACAAATTCTTATATTCATAGCAATCTCTTTAAAGTTTCTGGATTCACAGACAAATGGTTTTATAAGGAAGGTGCTTGTGCTGCCTTTTCCCAATTCATTTAAATTTTCAAACTGAACTGATGGCTTTGCTTGACTCTGTTGCTGCCAACTTAAAATGTGTGTGAAATTATTAACCCGTTTGTGGCTCAGAGAACCTGCCAGTTTATGTAGCATCGTGGTCAGCTGAACCTGCCAAACCTCATGCTCTTATGTAACGCAGTTATAAGGAGTGTATTAACTAACTTTGAGTCATGCGCGTGTGTTTGATATGTGTGAGCAACATGCATGATTTTGCGTATATATGATATGTGATGTGGGAGTGTGTGACATGTCGATCCAGGTGGTCTCTACCTGTGCGTGTGTATGTGTGAGACAGTGAATCATCCTGGAGAGTCCCTGGCAGTATAGCAGCATATGGTCCAGTGGATTAAGGTATTATGCAGTGATGCAGGTGACTGAGAAAGCCTCCTCTAATCACTGATCTGCTAATTGATTACCCAGCCAGTGGCCCTAACCCTGGAGACCAAAATGGCAGCAACTTAAAACCTTCAATCCTATTGTACTGTGTCACTCTCCAATGTGACCACTCATAGTTTTACATACAGAACACAAACAAACCATTTTAAGTGGGTTGTAGCTCTATATAGCCATCACTGGGTTACTGTACTACACCGGGGAGCCAAGAGAGCAACATCCACTATGTATGTATTGATCATGTGACAGGCCTGATCACCTTTTAATCACCTCAATAATGTTAAAGCATGGGTCCCCAAGAGGATCACTTATGGGTTATGTCAGCTATTGATCCCATTAATCTGCTCATAATATTGGTTTATGGGCTCAACAAGTCCCTCCGTGCACTCTTTTGACCCAGTAGCGTTTTAATTAGGGGCAGTCACGGGAGTTGTATTTTTTTTTGGAAATTAAGTCAGGTACAGATTTACACTCGGAGAGAAAAGAATACAGATACAGCATCAGTGTGCAAATAATTCCTGCCGGTCTCTTTGATGTTTTCAATGTTTTTTTGGACTTTGTTGTTTAGTTTATGACGTGCAACAGGTCAGCCAGAGTCTGTGAGAGACAGCTAGGCCAGTGGTTTCCAACCTTTATGACTTGTGACCCCCTCAACACAGGGTCTGGCCTCGGTGTGGACATGAGCTGTGGGCAGTTTATGTCCAAAGTTTTAGTTTTCCTTCTCAGATTGTTTCATTTGAAGGACTTTTCTGAGACCTGAAGATGTGAAAATATCGAGCATTTTACAAAAAAAAAAAAAATTGAGGAAAAAGTCAGAAACAAACAATTTTGTGTGACAGTAATATACATTTTTGTCTTTTTTATTACTTTAATAATTTTTTCAGCCCCTCAGTTTTATCTTGGGACCCCTTGGGTTGGTCTCAACCTCCAGGTTGGGAACCATTTAGCTATCGCTTTAGATAACCAAACAGTAACAAAGGTACAAAGTACTGACAGGTGAGGTGTTTTACAGACTGACTGGCCACTACTGCTATCACAGCTACCATCCAAAACTCATAATGACATTGACACTGGACACTGACAAGGATTATAATCATGCATTATTATCATATACATTAAATGAATCCACTACTGTTAACTGCTGTTCCTACTATGGTCATATTGTAACACAGATGCACCTGTCAGTAGTTGTTTTTGTCAGTTTGTTTTTTATAACATGCAATTTCATTCATGCGTTTCACCATCATTTGTACTCATAATTTCTCACTTTTTCTACATGTATATATTTTTTCTACTTTTTATTTTATTTTACTTTTTTTCACTGAGCATCTGTGGCACAGAAAATAATATTTAGGATGGATTAAGTTCTATCTTATCATATCTTATATTAGCACTATCTTAATTATGACCCTATATAAATTCTTTGGGGTCACACATTTTGGTTAACAGCCACTAGAAAACACTTGCAGTGACAATAAAGCTAAACTTCTTAATCAGGTCACTGAATCTGAAGGGTCACAGAACTTAGTGTAACACCTGTTACGGCCACACGCACACACACACACACACACAACTTACTTTAGCCTAACGGTTATTTAGGCTAATATGTGTTTGAGCTATGTGTTCATCAAGAATGACTTGAATCCAGCAGAAAAAGTAAAGCCCTGACGATTTTCCTGAGGGATAAGAAACAGTGAAGATGAAGAAAGCTGGATGAGGAGGAGGGGGGTGAGGATAATCTCACCTTTGGGAAAGGCGTTCGGTTGAACAACGTAGAGAAAAGCGTGGACCATGTGGAAGAGGATCCCCACGGGCCCTGGCTCGTAGTAAGCGTGGGTATCATAAACCGCCGCCGGTACAAACCCAAAATCCAACGCCTCCACCGGTGGAGGGGACCGCTGTCTGCGGGAGTCTGCCCGGACCTCAGCCGGGGCCCGGTCCCTCTCATCCACCTGCTGCTCGCCGCTTGTGGCCCCCCAGCAGAGCACCAAGACGAGCCACCTTGTCCACAACATGGCTCAGAAAAGTCCAGCTTTGTACAAAAAGAAAAGAGGAACAACTAAAAAAAAAAGAAGAAAACTCCTGCCCAGAAACAGCCGTCCGAAGGAAAACTTTTACACTTAACATCCGACGGTCGAAGTTCTGGCAGCCGTTAGCTCCTGGTTTCTCGGTACGGACTCATCACAGACATCTTCCCGGGGACCTTCGACGACTCGCAGAGCACCAGCGGCCGAGGATGCGCTCGTTGTCTCGGTGTCCTCACTCTCTCACCGGCTGGCTGCCTAAGCTGGCGCGCACGCAAAGCCCGAGAGCGCTCGTGTCCGCTGAAAGCTCGCACGGGCGCTTCTGTGGCGCGCGACACCACGGGGTCAAATCACCTGTCCAGGTCCTCTCTCTCTCTCTCTGTTAGCTACACAGGCAGTACATTTACCCATTCACAGTACTTGAACTTTACTTGAATATTTCCATTTTATGCTACTTTACACTTCTACTCCATCCATAAAGTTTATACAGCCAAGAGGTGAAGTGTGTCTGTGTTTTTTTTTTACTGCTACTCACCTGAGCAGCAGAGGTCAGACTGTGTTATGGTGTCTGTTTACAAGAGAATGGAACTACATGATCTCAGTGGGTCTCTGTGTGAATGTGAGACAGGTCACTGACTCTCCACTGTGGTCCCTGAGTGGCTGACCTTTAGCTCTGAGGTTGATCAGATAGGTGGTCAATAGTGACATTTTGGCAAGCACAGAAGGTTCGAGTTCAAAAAAATAAAAATAAAAGGGAAAACCTGAAGTTCAGTTAGTCTGTGATATGTCAGCGCTCTCTTTCATCCTCTCTAACCTCCTCCACTTTACACGATACATGACACTGCTTAAATGTAAATGTGAAGTATGTTGGCGTAATTAGGAAAACACAAGTCATGTATCCAGAAGCAGATAATTTATCAGAGAGAAAAACGTACCCCTTGTGTGTGAATGTGTGTGATGACAGACACCCCCTCCAAAATGCCCATTCAAGGGGAACAGTGGACTGCAGTGTTTGCCCTGTGAACAGAGCCTGCAGTGACTCCTTTCAGTGAAACACCCGCCACTGTTCCCGTGCTTACACATACACACACACACACACACAATCTGTGTTAGACAGTCACATCACACCAGAAAGGCTTACAAAACAAAAATCTTGTTTTATTCTCCTTCTACCATGTAGGAGATGTATTACAGAGATGTTGTACATGAAAAATAAAAACAATGAAATAGCTGACTCATACATATAGCATGTTTTTTGGTAGTGAGATCCATCCATGCACTGCAGATTACTCTCTCACACACACATATCTGCCACGATGCATCCACACTCTTCCGTCCCTCCGTCACGACTGCTGTTATTTATTTTACTGTACTGTGTCCTCCTGTTGTAAGATTGGACTTAACTCCTGTTTGTGCCTCTCATGTATAACCATTACATTTTAGTCCCAGTCTAAGCAAAGCATCTTTTTTTTCTGAACAATCAATACCTGGCAATCTTTGAAAAACGCAGAAGGGCTGTTAACCGAAACGTGAGGATGTAAACATTGTCAATAAAGTGTGTGAGATTCTTTGTTTGCTTCCCAGTCAAGAGTTTTTCATCCTAAAAACACGTGTGCAACATCTATTTATTATATTCTAATTCCTTCCCAGGTGGCTATTTATTTTGTATAAAAACTTTGACATCAATATATAATAAAACATACATTTTGGTTCACAAACTACCAATTGAGCAAGGAGATATACTATTTTTGGCTAGTAAGTTAGTTTGAATTAAGAAAATACTGTTACAACTTTGGAAACCAGTTAAAATCTTTATTATTGTGCAGCAAACAGAATTTTTTTTCCAATCAGATTATTAGAAGAGTTTTTGATGATTCTGGAAATATCTTTAGAACAGCTTTAAGTGTTATTAAAAGACCTTCTGGGTTTTTCAAAGATCACCGGGTATTTCTTTTTCGGAAAAGAGAAAAAAAAATCGAATGTTTGTGGCTGGAATGTAATGTGATGGGGTTTTAACATGAGAGGCAAAACTTGGGGCTAAGTTGGACCTACCTTTTTCCCAGGACATGCAACTCCTGGCACTTCAGACCAGAGTTATATGATCCACTCAATTTGTCAAAGAGTGCCTCCAGCTTTCACAGCATCTAAAGACTGTTGAGCACACAGGTATTTGGAAAGAGCTTCTTCTGATAAACAAAGCCAGCAGCCAGCCACCATCAAACAATGCCAGCAACCTCACAGTGCTGATATGACCCTCCTTCTTCCTTGAACATTTTACCTGCATACATGTAATTATTTTTCATATCACTGCCAAAATAATGGTAAAGAATTGGAAAGCATGTTGAGTTGATGCCAGTGTCACACACACCCTAAATTTAAAATGAGACCAAGAACATAGTGGTGTTACACCAAAACATGATTATCTGTAGGCTACATGCTTGAATGATGACCGTACACATGAAGCATATTGGGGGGGGGGGGTCTCTTATAAATGAAATATCTTCCAAACTCGTCTGGCTTAGCGTCCACTTCAAAATAAATACTTGCGCCTTTACAAACAGGCACCATCTTATCTCAGTGCTTCAAAGTAACAATATCAACACAAACTGCACAATACTAAAACCTCCAAACTTTTATCTGTGTCTAAAAGCTAAAGTGGCCGCTGTGACCAAGCCATGAGGATGTCGACTGAAGACACTGCACTCATGCAGGACTGTACTTGGTGTCTAACAGCTATGGACATCTGGGCCCGTCCCTGTAACTCAATTTAAACAAGATCCTTTTAAATGTGTGTTGGTGTGTGTGTGCCTGCAGAGTGACTTTGAGATTTCAACAATGTGTTAATGTGTTTGAGTCCTGCAGTTGAACACGGCCGATTTTAGAAAAAAGATTTGAGATTCTTCATAAAAACTTCATTTCAAATATTAGAATTTTTCAGGCTTTTGAAATAAAAAAAAATGTACAAAAATTGACAAGTTTTGTTCTCTCTAAAAACAACTCTGCGCTGTACATGTGATTGTGCTTTTGAACACATACTCGCACAGTCCAGCTGCAATGTTCACACAGCGAACCACGTCAGACAGTTTCACATCGGCAGATTTGCTTCTCCCTTCGCGCTCTCTGCTCCAGCTGTGCATGCCAGTTTTCCACCATCGTCGTCATCAGCAAGCTTGTCTGTAGGTTGCCAACCACAACCCATCCTCAAGAGTCTACCTGGTTCACGGGGCACCAACTGGACCAGATGGAGACATCTGAAGCGGTCTCTGATGCTTGGAGTAACAGCTTTATGCCTTGGCTGGTTTTGTCAGTTATAAATAAATAAATACTCCAGGGGTCAGGTGCACAAACATATGGTTTGAGCATGCTCCGTGACCCGTGTCTGATCCCTGAACCTTGCTGTTTCGCCAGGACACTGACTGGTTGTTTTATATGGCATTCAGTCTATTCGGTTGCCACAGATGGTGAAACGGTCTATTTCCAGCAAATCTTTCTTGGGCGTTCTGGGTTCAAGTCCCTCCCCTTCCAGTCCTGTGTTGATGTTGATGATCTTTTCATCGTCCTCCCCGTCTGGCGTAGTCAGGAATGTGTCCGAGTCGCTCTTAGGGAGTGTGGGGGCGGAGCTCTCTGTCATGTTGGTGGGCTGAGGATTGTCTGATGCCAGTGGTATTCCTCCTTTGTCGATTGTGGGTTCTGCTTGAGAGAGTGTGGTAGAGTTTATTACAAACAGCAGAGGAACATACACACATAATACAACTGACAGTTCACTAAACCCCTCCACCAAAGAGCAATTGTCCAATCATAGCTTAGCAAATGTAACTAAGCATGGCAGGTTTGACATGCTTTGAATTTCTCCACATGTTGAAGCAGTGTGCATGGGGCTGTAGTGAGAGTGATACTCAGCATTTAAATAGTTTGGAGGGTAGCAACAGAGCATTGCTTTCAACTAACTGAATTAGTTAATCATGTGCCTACATCATTAACTAATTAAATTAGTTTGTGGGGTTACAGATTACAGGTTAAAGAAAGCCCCATTTACGACTAGAACATCCACTGTGTAGTATTTCTGTAAGAAAGTCAGTCCTGGATGGTACTATATCACAGAGGGTAACGTTAGCAGCTCTGTCTTGTTAAATTTGGGGAGGTTTAAGCCCAGTTTTGACCAAAGATTTGTGACAACTCAGTCCTCAACGTAAAAGCCTTTTCTCTTGTAATGTTCAAATTTAAAACACACTGTTTGAAATACAAGATTATGTTAGAACAAAATAACAATCTGATCTTTTTTTTTTTCTCTTATCATACTTATAACACTAGGACTAACTAGCTCTATACCAAAATAATCATGAACTGGTGAGGATGTTGACGTTTTCAGGGACATGCAGCTTCAGCCTCGGCCTTTTAGCACAATATCATGTATGTAGCCATCAAGTGAATGTTTAAAACCACTTTTACAGGTATCTCGTTTTAAAAAGAGTCAGTTGGAAACATTAAAAAAAATCATTCAGAGACAACGTTTTCAACCAACTCATGGAGCTAAAGTTAGCTTAATTAGCTAGCTGACTACAGGTTGCCAGCAAGAAATGAGAAGTCTGCTTTTGTCTATTTCTGTCTGAAAACAAGGATCCATTGTTTCGAAAATTATTAAGAATTTCTAGTGGTAAATCTAAACTGCATATGTACTGTGCGAGAACAGAAAGTTTGACAGGCATAGCAACAGTAACTAAGGAGGGCAGGGCTTACCAAATGGTCTATTTAGCAATTTAGGAATAGAGAGACAGATAAACTGATTGCTACCTTGCTGTGGTGCAGTGTGAACGTGTTTGGTGCGGTGAGCTCTGGAGTTTGCGCGGCTGGAGACAGCGGAGGGTGGAGGGTCGAAGAGCTTTTCTTCCATGTTGGCCTCTTTGACGAACACACAAGACGTCCCCAGCAGAACGATACTGTTGAGCACCTTCAGAGTGATCATCCTGCTCACAAACACACACGCACAAAACATGTGGATATGTGAAAAAGGGTAAAAATTACATACAAACTGTAAGAAACACAGAACTAATAACGCTGCAAATGTGTGTTCATAACTTGGTAAAGACAAGTTGACGTTTACCCCAGGTAAAACAGCAGCACACACATAAAGGAGAGCGAACCCTGGATCTTCACTGAGCTGGTCACTACTCTGATCAACTGACAAAAGAAAAACAAACACATCATCAGATGCAAAGTCAACTTCAGAACATACACAATATAATATATCAATAGCGATGGATATCCTCATAAAAAGTGACTGACCAGCAGAGCTAAAGGAAGCGGGATGAAGCCCATTCTTCTGGATACTGAGTCACTGTAGTCTGTGTAAGCCTGGAGACGCATTTAAACATTGTCATAATGCATCAACAAGAATCAACATTACTCTTCTTCACCAACCAATGCATTCGTCATTACAAACAATTATTAATTAAATCAAGAAATAGATAGAAGAATGAAAGAAAAAAGAAATGATATTTCCTCAATATCATATATAACATAATGGCAAAACTCCAGTTCAAAGTAGAGGTGGGCAGTTATAACAATATATACAGTGAGATATTATAAATTTGTCCCATTGTTCATACCACAGTGATTATTCCTTTAGTGTCTCTGCTTGTATTTGGACATTTTGGATAATGCAGAAGGTTTTTTGCTACAATGTGAAAAAGTACCTTGATTTTCAGTTATTTAATTCACAGGATTAGACAAAAACATTCTTATCTGGGTATTTTATCTATAAACTATGTTGTCCGAGAGAGCTCAATGCACTGCAACAAGTGTTTTATTCATTTACGTGTATTTTCTTAAGTTGCAGAGCATTGAGCTCCCCCACCATAAAAAAAAAAACATATAATTGAATTTCTAGAAAACTTACAAAGTCACAATATATACTGATATGGCAATATAAACAGCAATATTAGATTTTATCCATAGCACCCACCCTTCGTTAAGAGTTATACAACCTTTGAGAATGTAAATGTTATGTCAGTTTAAATATGACATATTATGTACTTTTGTATTCTCTTTCAGGAGCACAGTGCAGCACCAGAGGGGGATTATGTTAGAATGATGATATACAGTATTTCAAACCTACATTTAAAAAACATAATTATGACTAAATACAGTGTATAAGACAAGTATGAATACATCCCTTTCCTGCATCCCTGCATGCATAACAAACGACCCCACTGCATCTGCTGAACAGAGACACAGCTGATATTTGAACTTATTTCACTCACATTTTTCTGTCGACTGCTGACAAGGTCAAATGCAAGGCTGGCTCTGTATTCCCCGTACACCTGGAAAATGACACAGAGTAACACAACATAAGTCAGCCAGAGTATAAACATCAAAATATCGAACAAATAGACAGTTAATGAGCAGAGGGTATCTGAGTTATAATGATGACAGGTGATAAATGTCAACTTGTTTGCATTCCAAAACTAAAGCTGCCTGTTGATAAAGGGGTGAATCCCTTCCTGTGGAGCTGGTTTCGGTTACATAACCAAAGTTACAACTCCTTCAAGGGAAATCAGAGGGAGGGGACACAAGAAGGAAGCAGGTGGGAAGCCAAAAAAGTCATGATGAAACAAGAGAAAATGGCTCAGCTGACTGACAGTTTCCCTCTGAAACTACATTCATTCATTCACTTCATTTATCTTTGAAAAAGTAGATGATGAGTAGATCTTAACTCACTTACTAGCTTTTCCTTTGTCAGTGGATGGAGTTTGCTCAGTGTCAAGCAAACACATTCAAAACTGATCAGTGTCATTATTAGGTATCACTTCTAGCTATTAAGCCCCTGCCACAGATTGCCGCAGTTTGTGTCAAAAATCACACTCAATCTCAACACACAGACATGATACACATATTTTTAAATGTACTGTGACATATACTTTCCAAGGATATCATTATCTCGCAAATAAACTTCCATAAATCTGATTAGAGTGACAAAATCTATTAATATAAACGCTTTTTGTGTTGCACCATCGATAAATTTCTTTGACAGTACTTCGACTTAGATTAGAATGTCCTGTCAACATGGTTCTTATATTCCTGGAGCACTTACACTCTTCTCTTACTACATACTACAAAAAAGTCAACAACTTTAAACTGCATAAACCCCCCCCCCCCTCCCATAAAAACTGTCCTTACACATGTACAGTAACAACTCACATGCAATGACATTTCTGAATATCCCACCTTATTCTGAAAAGCCTGTAAATGAAAAAAACAAAAGCAGAAAAAGGAGCAAAAAAGCCCATTGACTGAGCAAACTCCATCCGCAGATGAGGACTGTAAGACTGGAAAAAGCTGGTAAGTGGACCTGGAATTAAATTCTTTTTTATCAAATTTAAAACTGCTCTTTGTGGTGGACTGCGTTTAAAAGAACTCACAATACTGCTGCCTTGGCTGTCACACTTCTCAAGACACTCACTGCACCATAACCTGATGGATAAACTGTGAAAGCACTGCAGACATAGAGGACTCACATCAGCACTGATGTCATTGAATTTGGTGATGAAGGCGTGCTTGACAATGTCCACGGCAACCTCTGAGGCTATCACCATGACTACATCAGGAAACAGCACCCACAAATGGTCTAAAAACAAACAAAAATTCAGTGTCAATATTCAGTGTAATAATAGTTAAATAAAAGTCAGTGACCTGAGGATGTACCTGTGAGGAGCAGTGTGACGTAACTTCTGACTGTATATATATATATATATATATATATATATAAACCAGCTATGTACATTTCAGTAAGTTGACATTCTCTTAGCAGCACTGCGTTAGTTACCAGCGTTCCAGGAGAACTGCTCCATGTTTCTCAGACAGACGATGAGCAGGAGGATGTAGTTGGTGAACCTCTCTTTTATGTCTGTGGGAAACAAACAAATCAATCCTGGATTAACCTACTTTGTACTTACTGCGGTTGAGCTCGGTTCCATAAATTTATCTTGTACTGAATCACCAAGTTCAAAAGCAGAGTTACAAAATATCCACAGAAATTTTGTGCCACATTTTTGACTGTTGTAGGTATCGTTCATCACTCACCACTGTTTGACATCTGGAAAAGGTTGTTCTTTTCAAACTTCTTGAACACACTTCCTTTGATCTCCACAAACTGCAAAAAAAATGAAATAACATAGCATGGCTGAGCTCATGTTGTGTGCACTTTTGAGTTAAATGTGTCTATGCGCACTATAGGCTTCTCACGTTGTTTGACATCATGATGGTGAGCAGGGACTTGTTGTGGGAGTTGAAGGCGACGTTGAGAGTGGTGGCCTGAACCATGATGAGGATGGCATGGAGAACTGGATACAAGCATGCTGAGGAAAACAATACACTGAGGACTACAGTAAAGAATATCACGTTGATTCTGATGTACGCCCACTAATATGCACGCTGACATCTTCAAATTGCTTCTTTTGTCCAACCAACCAAAGATTTAGTTTACTACCACAAAAGAAAATCTAACGTTCGAGAAGATTGAACCTTTGGTATTTTTGCTTAAAACCAACTTAAACAATTATACATCACCATTATTCTTGGATTAGATGCATTTTCAACTTTGCATTTCATCTACACTAAGAAGATCATCTGACAGTTTTAAGAAACATACGCTGAGAAAATGTACATTTCCTGTCATCCCAGACCGACAAACTCTCGTGCCATATTCTGGATTTTTAGTTAACGAATTTCAATTATATATTTTATCTTTGTTGAGTACACTATTACATACATGTATGCATGAAGGGATATAAACATATAGATAACTTTTAAAATTTGCTTGATAACTATGTATTTTCTTCCTTTCTGCTATTCTCTTTCCTTTTATCTTTTTAAAATCTGAAATTATGCTCAACATGCTACTTAACAGATTATCAAAATTGCTGCTGATTAATTTCCTGCCGTTTGACTTACTAATTCTTTCAGCTCTAAAGGGTGTGGGGTTTTTTCCCCTCATTTTTCAGAAGCAACAACAATCACAGGTTCTTCTCCGTGAGGATACAGACGTAGAGCACAGCCATGAAAAAGTGAGGAATCACGCCTATGTGCGCTCGCTTCTTCTCCTTGGGTTCTGTGGCTGTCCAGTACAGAGCGTCCAGGATGTCCTGGCCGAATGATGAGAACAGGCGGTCTGCCACCTGACAACACAACAGGGGAAGGACGAGATGAGGCAGGAGAGCGATTGCGTGGGTGGCTAACTGTGCAGTACAATCAGAGTTATAAACATTAGGAAGTATTATCTGGGCATACCTCTAACATGTTGTATATGATGTACAGTTTGATGACAGACTGTCCCCTGATCAGGTGGTACATCATGGAGTAATCCACGTAGCTCATCATAGAGTAACACAGCACCATGATGAAGCCTTTCAGCACGTCACACACCTGGGCTGGCTGGAGCAGGCGGGAGCCACTAAAACACACATAGACAAACACACACACATTACACGTGGAAGAAATGTTCACAGATAAAAGTCACAAGAAGAGAAAGAGACAGAGCAAAAGAATCCAGATTATTATAATCTGTTTAGTCAGAGAGAGCTCTACTGCCCTCTAGAGGTTAAGAACAACATTGCACTGATTGTTTCTGTTTACAAATGTGGACACTGCCATGTGAAGGTATTTACCAAATTTGTACCCAGGACACAACTAAAGATTATATAATAAATTAACTGACAAGTTGTTATATACAGGGTGAGAAAATAGTAAAAAAAAAAAATCTCAATTTCCCATAGCACAATATTATACGCTCAAATTGCTTCTTTTATCCAACAAACAGTCAAACTCAAAGATATTCAATCTACAGTGTTAGCAACCATGGTTCCAGTTTCTCACATGTGAGGATTTGCTGCTTTTCCTTGACAAACATTTTAGTAAACTAAATATCGTCATACTGTTGGTCAGACAAAACAAGCAACATGTCACCTTGGGCTCTAAAAAATTGTGATGGGCATTTTTCACAATTTTCCGATGTTTTATAGATCAAACAATTCAAGAAAAATGGTAGGCAGAATAACCAGTAATAAAAATAATCATTAGTTGCAGCCCTGGTCTGCCTTTATCACGTAACTGCACAGCAACACCTGTACATCATACAATAATGCAATCTAATATAACAGCTCTGTGATAAATAAAGCCTTTTATAAATCCAACAAAATTACGTTTTTGTTAAAACTGTATCAGATGGGTGCTTTTGACTATTAATCAAATATTGGTCGATTAAGGAAATGTATTTAAATTTGCATCCCTAATACCTAAGCGTAAACTTTACCTGAGGCCACAGCAAGGCAACGTGAGGAGCCGTAAAAGGGCCAGAATCACCCTGAGGGGCAGCAGAGTGAACACATAGAGAAAGGCATCCAGACAGAGGAAGAAGCCGAACGTCATCAGCTAAAGAGTGAGAATGAGAGAAGGACACAGAGAGGGAGAACAGTCATTCATTTGTGACTTTTAAAACATTTCCCACAGTGTTTGTTTGTGTTGTTTACCTTCTCGAGCTCCTTGGGGATGCGGAGGCAGGTGTAGACCCTCTCTCTGCGCTCTGTGTATTTGGCCTCGTTGTGTTCCAGGAAGTAGCCTCTGGTGAGCTCAGTAGTTATAAATCTGACCAGAGACAGGTCTAGAGCCAGAAAAGGACAGAGACAAAGCATTGAACACATGCAAACAACAAGCCTTTTGCCTATACCAACCATCTTCCCCCAGGTCCCACGAACAAGCTCGGCCTGCTTTGCTTAGAGCTTGTCACCATCACCAAGCTAATTAAGGCAAATCCACCTGACAATGATGTCGCTCCCTTTTTAAATGACACACACACCCTAGTGATAAAAATAACAACCACCCTATAGTAGATGCAGTCACAATACAATTAATGTTATTAACTATGACAAGTCAAATGTCTGCCGCGTCTCTCACAAGTCCCCCAACTTTATGGAAGTGCAACACTAATTCACAAGAGTGCCTTTCAGCTGGAACTAAGAAGCCTTGCCTAAACCCCAGACCAAAAGTACACAAGAGGTATGTGGACATGGGTGTGTCCATACACTTTTGGCCGTGTGCTCGGCAGCACTTCTGAACGCGCCTGCGCAGAGAAGCGGCACGTCTTCCTCCGACGGAGAAGCAAACCGGCCTATTGAGGCTCCTGCACGACTGCACGCAGAGGTGCCGTCTTGCCGACAGTCGGGGCTCCCGGGACCTGTCATAATTCCGATGCATGCGACATAAAAGTAGCCCGTTCAGCTCAGGGGTTTAACGAACAGTGGCTGCGGTGATGGAGCTGGTCTGCGTCCTGAGACCCAAGTCGGAGCGGCGCAGACTTGACTCGACTGGCTGAAACTGCACCTGCAACGCTACGGTCACAGATAACCACGCGTTCAGTGCAGCAACGCGGCTGTTTAACCAAAACCGTGCTCGCTGGTAAGTAAAAAAAATAAAAAATATATAAAAAGACAGTCACTTCACCAGCTAGCTAGCGCTGTCAAACTGCGCTCACCTGACAGGTTGCGTTTCTTGCCCTTACTGCCGCCATTTTTATCGTTGATCCTCGACGTGTCCGCGACTCCGTCTCTGTCCTTGTTCCTCTCCGTTTTGGCGGCCTTGCTGTCCCCCTCGCCGTCCTTCTTCTCCTTTTCTTTCTCCTCTTCTCCCGGACCCGTCGACAGCGAGTCCGCCATCTTCGCCAAACGGTCTCGTCTGCTGCCTGGGAGACTGTCAACTGCGTCACACGCTCTGATGTCATCACGCCCTGTAGTTTCACCGAATCACCGGCAGACGTCGCCAAAAGCCCGGTGAGCACACTTCACACCTTGTTTAGTCGATTGACTAAATTATTAATTACTGACTGATTGCTTTAATAGGCAATAATAATTATTCAACCAAAATGCATCAAATGACAAAAATACAATAATACAAAAAGGGGGGGAAAAATCGATAAATAATAAATATAATGATGAATAACAAAATAAATTAAAGCTGCAAGCAGCATTGGAGGGCCCGAAGCACACCTGCGCACGTCGGGGAGCGCAGCGCACGCCGGGGAGCGCACGACCACAGCGCGCAGAGCTCACACTCCCACACACACACACACGCCACCGACCGGGTACCAGGACCACCAAGTCAGAGCGTGCACGCGACCAGAGATGCCAGGGGGAGGTTGGGCCGAGCCTCCCCAAGCAGAATGAGAAGAAGATGAGAAGAAAATAACACACACACACACACGAGCCTCCCCAAGCAGGAGAGCCCTTATTCTGAGCAAAACAGATAAGCAAACAGTATTCAACAGAGACCAAAGGGGTATCCCCAAGGTGGATTCGAACCGGCGTCCTCTGATTACGAAGCGAGCGCACTGACCACTGTACCATCTGTCTGCTGTGGAGAAACTGGGAAATTGTGTGCTGTAGTAATGTACGAATGTGCGAGACAGTTGTTTGAGAGTGACGAGAGCGGATCAAATGGAGATTGTCATGCTAAAATATGACACACATACATAACTGTTGTTCTGCTTATATGCTCAAAAACATTCCACTGTCTCAGTACAAACATAGCCTTATGAAAAGACATATTTGAAAAGACACATGTAGTTCCTTAACAATAATAAAGAGCAAAAATAAACATGCAAACACTGACATACACACACACACACACACACACACGCAGCAGGTCAGAGAGGCTGCAGAGGAGACAGTGAATTGACATAGTAAAAGTATGTATCTCCAGCACATTGGGTTGTGAACTAAATTGAACTGGTCTGAAGCATGATTCACCTGGCCTAAAAATCAATCCATCAAGTGAAATGACAGAATAACTGACTTAAATAAACATGCAAACACTGACATCGACAGAGTGCAGAGCTCATTGAGCTCAAGTTTAGAAATACTGACAAAGACAAACATCACTCACTCAGAGTCAGTCCTGTCTCCTGTCCTCCTCCCTGTGTGTTCTCATGCAGGTCTATCCATTAGTAAACCAACACTGCCCTCCGGTGGAAGAATCAATTCATTACAGGAGCATTAATGACACATGACAGACATGAAAGTTGAAAGGCACGTCACGGGCACGCCGTTGTAGCAAATTGCAAGATTTCAGTATCATTGGGTGCCCAACTTGTCAAGAGGGCATAGGGCAAGTTTGAAGTGGATCCCATAAAATCTGTAGGAGCAGTTAAGATAAGAAGGAGGCATGAAAATTAACAGTTTATGAAAAATAACTGACTTCCTGTTGGCTTTAGAGTACGACTCCAAGAGGCTTTTTTGTAGGTCTGGACATGACGCATAAGCCACATGAATTTCATAATTTTACGTCCAATTTTAAGGGGGGGGCTTTGATTTTTACATGTAAAAACACGGTAAATTGTGTGTACATAGGTGGCGCTATGACTTTGATTCAAAATTGACCCCTACATGTGTTCAGGCCGGGAATGTCATCCACCGTGAGGAATATGGAAAAGATGGGATCATTTTCAGCCAAGTTACAGCAGTTTGAATTGTCGTGATGGACCATCGGCATTCGCCGCGCCGCTGAGACCACGCCCTTTGGTGAAACGGCACAATTTTCGCTGTCAAGCATCATGAACATCTTGAGGCTTTAGTGGCCACTTTTGAGGCAGTTCTGCTCAACCCACTGGGATTTGTATGTCAGAATGTAAAACGTGACATGTCCTGCCGTCAATAGGTGGCGCTATGACTTTGATTCAAAATTGACCCCTACATGCGTTCAGGCCGGGAATGTCATCCACCGTGAGGAATATGGACAAGATGTGATCATTTTCAGCCAAGTTACAGCAGTTTGAATTTTCATGATGGACCATCGACATTCGCCGCCCCGCCGAGACCAGGCTCTCCGATCAAATCGCGATTTTATTCGCTGTCCTGCATCATCAATGTCTTTTAGGCTTTAGGGGCCAATTTTGAGGTTGTTCTGCTCAACCCACTCTGAGATGCATGTCCGACTGTAAAACGTGACACTTCCTGCCGTCACTAGGTGGCGCTATGACTGTGGCTGAAAATGAGCATATAGATGTGTTCAGGGTGGGGGGGGCATGGCACGTGGTAAGTTTGGGGCCTGTAGGTCAATGTACAGTCCAGTTATAGACCACTTCCTGTTTGGCGGCCAGACACCTAACTTCCACGCCGCGTCACGGGCACACCGTTGTAGCAAATAGCAAGATTTGAGTAAGCTTGGGTGCCCAACTTGTCACGAGGGCATAGGCCAAGTTTGAAGGCGATCGGATAAAATCTGTAGGGCTAGTTCGCGAAAGTACGAGGCATGGAAAGGGGGTGCTGAGGCCTAAAAATGACCACTTTATGAAAAATACCCGACTTCCTGTTGGGTTTAGAGTAGGGGTCCAAGAGGCTTATATTTAGGTATGGGCATGATACATATGCACACTCAATTTGGTGAAATTAGCTCAAAGCGAAAGTGGGGGGCATTGAGATTTTCGCAGATAGGTGGCGCTAACAATTTTTCTCCCCCCCCCCCTGCTCCGAACCCATGTCAGACCTCTATTTTCGCAATAACACACGTGCGTGCAAATTTTCCCGAGAATCGGAGCACGTTCAGGCACCCATTTTTGCAGTCAAAGACGGCAAATAAATATAATAATAATAATAACTCTTACAATTTCAATAGGTCCTTGCACCGATTTTCGGTGCTTCGGGCCCTAATTAAATAAAACAATATGAATTGCTACTGAGACTTTATGTTTCAGACACTGAAATGAGATTATTTAAACAAACAAATGAAGTGTATGCATGTGGAATGTGTCTAATATAATCAAATAAATTGTGTCTTTTGGTGTTTACAATGTTTTTGTTCCTTAGCTGTATGCTGTAACTTAAATATTTCTCTTGATCTTTCTAAAGATCTTTTAGAACTTAGTCCTACATAATTGTTTTTTCATAAATCCTATTATTCGTTTCACTGTGTGGCAATTAGTTTGTCGTAATATGCACCACTAAAGCACAACATGAATGCAATGATTTAACATGGATCCTGCATTTTTCTCTTAACTTGAGAGCCTGTCTTCTGGCTGGGCTTTGTGTAAAAATCTAGTTTTAGTACTTTAGTTATTTAGATAAAAAATATTCTTACGTGGTGTGTATTTTTAAATATCTTTGTTTAATCAAATTACTACAGACTAACTGACACACAGCAAACCTGGAGAGGGAGCGCTTGTTAGGTTCTAAGTGTAACATATGCTTCTTGCATGTTACATTAAATACATAATTTGAGGTTTAAATTGTTACTTTGTCTAATAGCAAAATCTTGTAATATAGAATTTAATTTTGGTCAGTAATTTTACCTTTTTTGATAGTTGTAAGTTGTACATATTTGTGTTATTTTCGTATTTTTATGATGATTATTTTATATTCCATATTTATTACTAAGCTACACAGTATCCATGGTAACAATGCAGTTATAAAGTCCATCACCGGGGGAACAAGTCAGACCGGGCTTGTATCCCCCAGGTGAGTGGTTGACTGTTAAATGAAAACCTGTAAATATTAATGTATAGCCTATCAGAGAGAGAGAGACGGTAACTAAATTGACATCCAGAGTAATTATCTATGTGTACTAATTTATCTGTATCGGTAGTGTCTTTGTGTAATGTGTAATTTTTAAGAAGTCTTGGACTGTTGGCTCTATAATTTGTCAGTTAATGTTTATTTAGATTGGCTACAGAAATCATTCATTAGTATTGTAAGTTTCCTTTGTTTATGATTTTCTTTTATACTGAATAGTTTTACTGAGGCCGGGCTTGTATCCCCCAGATCCCGACGTGCTTGTAAGCAATAAATCATCTGTGAATCGACATCGGAGCTGTTTGTGTCTCAGTGTTGGAGTTAACTACTGTAACTGTCAGCCGTTAGTCCATCAACATCACAAAACACAACGCAGAGACTATTGGCTGTTATCACTATCAGCGATATAAGAGTTTTAATAACTGTAATCAAGAGTAGATAGACCCTGGTTACATAAGGATTTTAGGAAAAATATAATAAAGGTGCCATGTGGTCTGCCATGCGCACTGAACTGAGGACACTGCTTATGCACCAAGGTACATACTGTTCACATGTGCAGATGGTGGAAGGAATGGGTTTCAACAGGGACCCACAAATCATTTTTGCCCTGGGGCCCCCCTAGTGCGCGGCTGGATTAACCTGCTAAGCGGCCCTGTGGCAAAAATGAATGTCTGGGCCTCTATTAACCACTTTATTACACCCCGCTCTGGTCATTGTGTACTATTGGAAACTTATAAAATGTAATTTTATTGAAAACAAATGAATTTAGTAATATGTACTATGTAAGTATCAGTATCACCTTAAAGTTAGATTTAGCTGGTGGAGGTGAAACTGAAATTTCATAGGATTGAAGATTCAAAATGCAATATAGCTTAACTGTCATGGTCTCCAACAACATAGTTGCTGTTGCATCTTCAATAAGGTACTAAGCTATTCAGAGATATAGAAATAACAATATACATTATAACATGACAATAAGAATATAAAAGTACCAAAATATACATTATAGCATGACAATAACAATACAAAAGTAACAAAATATACATTATAACATAACAATAACATTACAAATATACCAAAATATACTGTACATAGTAACTTTTATATTTTTACTTTAGTGAAATCTTGAATGTAAGACTTTTACATGTACTACAGAGTATTTTTACAGAGTGGTATTGTTACTTTTACTTAAGTAAAAGATGTGAGTATTTCTTCTACCACTGAATGCAGTGGAGTAAAAGTATGAGGCCTAGCATGAAATAGAAATAAGTACTCAAAAGTGTACAGAGTAAATGCAGCTATACTGTATGTAGTTACTTTAAACCACTAATATGCAAAAGACAGCCCTTAATGAATAAGTGGAGCGTGCATGAAACAAGATGAGAGATGCAGGACTATTAATCCTTTAATATCTGAACTCACTGGTCCCTCTGTGGTTAATGCTCTAATATATAACATGACCTTTAGTGTCCGTGTTACAATGGGCCATATCTGTCATTCTGACACCGTTAACTTCCATGATTTTATAGCTGCAGCCGCCTCTGGTCACCAATCATGATACATTTCCAGCGCAAAAGGCCAAATTGCAAAGGTTAATTAGTTATTCCCTGAATAAAGTGTGTGTGTGTGTGTGTGTGTGTGTGTGTGTGTGTGTGTGTGTGTGCGTGTGTGTGTGTGCGTGTGAGAGAGAGAGAGAGAGAGAGCAGGGATAGAGTTTCTCCCGGTAAGAGATCTCTTTGACCGCCATAGATTCGGTTTCTGCTCCTCTGTGACTCACACATGCAACATTTTACCAAGAGAAAAGTATGATTCTTCTATGATTTTTCTTTTTCTAAGCTATAGAATAAACTAATGGTGATCGCCGGGTGTGCTTCGCGGTCGCTGCCCGGCGTCGTGTTACCTTCCTCGGGGCACCATGGGCTCGTAAGATGCCTTCGCTGTGGAAACGGATAACGTTCTCGGTGGCCTCGGTGCTCTGTATCGGCTCGGTGGTCCTCCTGGTCGTGGCCCTGTCCACGGAGCGGTGGGTCACCGGACGCATCCTGTGTAAAACCGGGGCGGAGATAGTGAACGCGTCCCACCCGGAGCTGGACCAGTTCATCGGAGACATTTACTACGGTTTGTTCCAGGGAGCAAAGGCCAAGAAGTGCGGGCTCGGCAAGAGGCGCTCCAAAATATACAGTAAGTAATTAATTAAATACACCCTGTGAGCTCTCTGTTCGTTCTTGTTAAGACTAGGTAGTCTTACCAAAGTGTTCAATATTAAATATATTAAGAAACCATCATGAAATAAACATATATTTCTTGTAATATGAAAAAATACAGATCAAATATGTAATATAACCATGAAGTTGTGAAATACAGTAAATAAATTACCTGCACCAACAGGACAACATGGATGTTTTTATCAGTGGAAATGCCACATATAACATCTAACATCCATAGCTCAACATAGTATTATCACCTCTAGTAATCAATAAAGCAAACTTACACCCTCTAATGAATCCGCTCTCACCATCAAGAGCAAAACAAGTCCTGGAGATCACAAAGTTTCTAAAAATATCAAATATATCAGACTGAATTTGGGGAAAATGTGTTCAAAATGATGCACAAGCTATCTAGAATATGATGAAAATAGAGCAGCCACAAAAACACAGTCTGGGGTTGAGTATTTAATTAAATGTAAACATATAGATTATAGAATATATATGATATACTGTTACTTAATACCTATATTACCTATAGGTAGCCCCTTGTATGTTAAGGGGCTATATTGCACGAATAAACACCTGTTGCTTAGAGTATAAATGAGTTGCCATGAGTACGTTTGATATTTTCTGTTTATAATAATTGTTCTATATTATTTATGGCCTGTCTTTTAAATACTTTTCTGGTCATTTTTTGCTTGATATAAACAATAAAAGGCACTTAAACTAAGGTATGAGGATTGCCACAAGAAACATATCACAAAACAGAGCAGACATGCTAGTAGTCAGTTAGTTAGTTAGTTTACTGACTTAAACATCACAATACAAACATATAAAATAACTTTACACCATCAAATTAAAACTTCAGCCTCAAACAATAGTTTGACTGTAAATAAAATGACTATATAACATTGTCATATACCAACATTTTCAGGCAAATATGCAACTTAACTCACCCTATGCTCAAATTAGGATCTTATGAGTCTGAGGACATTATCGTGCAGGTGGTGTATGACTCCATCTTCCTTGTTCAATACCTGATGTGTAATAGGCAGAAAAAGAGAAACACTGCGTCTACACATCGTGTTCACCTGGACACATTTTCGCATCCACAACCATCACATTTCACACTTCTTCTCTCTTGTATGTATATGCTCTCTTTCTGCCTGTTGACATGTGTGCAGTGTATTGACCACACATACAGTATATAGTAGGCCACTCTTTCTTGCTCAACACACACACAGTTTGGACGCTGCTGTTTTCTGTCTCTCTCTTTTCATCTTGACCGATAGCTCACAAGGCTGATAATGTGTCTCTTTATCTGTGTTTCTTTGTTTCTGCCTGACGGTCCAGTTTTCCCAAAGCTTGTGCGGACGCTGAACGGTGGCCTTCACGTGATGGTGATCCTCTTCCTGCTGGTGGCTGTGGGCTTCGCGTTGGTCAGTCTGTCTTTCTGCATTTACAACGCACGCAAGGTTCCCTACCAGAGCATCAAAGGGCACAAAGGACTCTACCTGTGGAACTTCATTGCTGGTATGTGAGGCAACTTTTGTCTTTAGTCTTTCCCCTCAAAATGTTGATTTTTTTGTTGTTGTTGTTGCTTCACATTTCACCCTCATTTCTTCCATTTGCACTTCTGTCCACTTTGTAACTCACCCAGTTAACACCTCTTTCTGTCTCTTCACCAACATGTTCTTATCTTAATTTCAATGCCCAGTATTTTCTCTCACTCCTCAGAGTGTTTTTTTCTTTTATTTCCCTTCCTCGTGCTTCTGATCATTACTTTACCTCTCTGTTGTCCCTCCCTGACTTTTCTCCCTCTCTGTCTCAAGCTCTTTTCGGTGCCCTGGGCATGCTGTGTTTTCTGGCAGCCGTGAGGCACCACCGTCTGACCGAGCGGGTGGCCAATTATCGGGAGAAACTCTTTGTGCTTGTTGTCCTGGATGACAGCCTGGACTGGTCTTTCTGGTTGGGCGTTGGCAGTATTGCCACCCACTTTGCCGTCTGTGGAGTGGTTGCCATGAGCCGGATTAAACTTCCCAAACCAGAGATCAAGAAACCTGAAGAACCCACTGTCTCTTCTCTGGACATGCTCTACTGAAGGACCAACCACGGGACATCGTTAGCATTTACATCCCTGATGGCTGACTAGAGCAAACTACAGTGACTGAGAGCAGAGTGAAACCAACACTGTGCCAGTGCCCCTTTTTCTTTACGTGACTTTTAGGCTCATTACAGCCTCAATTTAGACTCATTTTTATCTAAATTCACTCTCAACAAATCATTTTCCATTGAGAATAAATGTTTCTTTGTCTGTGACAATTATTTAAAGGGTTGACTGGAAACTGGTTTGCTTCCTCAAATAGATGCTCTGACTCATAGTCGGATTAACCTGCCCTGGGACCAAAATGAGCTCCTGGTCCCCCATTAACCCCCAGTTCCTCTCACCCTCTTTGTATAATGTGCACAGTTTCTCTATGCTTGAGTATTACCAGGCCCCAGATTTGCTGTGTGGTTCTTTGATAATACACATTAATTTTTGGAATATGAGACATATATGAATAAAACTTGAATAATTAAAATTATTGAAAGTAGATTTTGACACAGGGACCCTCTTAGAATCTGTACAGCATACGACACCCTCTATGCTTTGACCCTCGATTCAGATGAGGAAAAAACCCCAAAACAAAACAACTTTTAACTGGAAAAAAAGGAACAAATCTCAGAGAGCAACAGAAGAGTACAAGTACAAAAAGTGCAAAAATGTTTGGAGTGAAGATTGTCAAAGAAGACGAGAAAAAACCTCCAGGTGCCACCAAGCACTGATAGGACCTGGACTTTAAAAACCTCCCTCTTTTACACGAGGCAGTGATGGTTTCTGCTGTTGAAACAGTCAACACACACGGGTCAGACTCATGATCTGCATGGTGGCTGCTCGAACACACTGCAGACAACGTAAAATCACCAAATCAAGCTCAAGTCACTCACTCGTAGTGATAGCAGAAAAGTCTGAGACACAAACAGCAGATCTTCGGGCTTTTTATCGGCTGGTTGAAATTTGCTGCTCTGCAAGAGTTAAGGGATCTGTTTTTCAGTCACTTCATGGTTCGCAGGTTAAAGTCTTCAGTCATTGGTTGAAGGTGCAAGTCAAGTCCCTTTATGAAGTAATAATTTACTTTTTACAGTAATTATTAGTGTGCAACTATGCATGAATAATGATTTATTATATGATCTTCCATTAACAGAAGGAGACTTTGATTTTCATTCACTTTAACTTGGTCATAAAAAGCTGTTATGAAGGTTGACATAATAACTATTTTGTACATGCTGAAAAAGGTCACTGGCCATCATTAAAGGACTTCTTTGACCTCTGTTGGATTGGTTATAATCTCATGTGTTGAGTTGGCTGCATGACTTGCAGAATAATGTAAAAGCTTTTCGCTCTTTTCTTGTTTGTTTAAGATGCTTCTTGTCAGAGAGGGAAACTAACAAACTTGTGACAAACACATATTTACAGAAGACATCAATTAAACACTTAGTTGGACTACTTGTTTCTTCTTTGTGTGTGTGTGTGTGTGTGTGTGTGTGTGTGTGTGTTTGTCTTTTATTTGCTCTCTACAGTAATATAATATTCTCTTTTCTAAACTTGCAAATAGGAGGTCACGACCCAGAGAGTATTTCCTCATATTATAAATCTATGATGAAAAAGATACATGGAGTGAAACTTCTGTCTCCGCTCTCAACGAAACAAGAGCTTGGAGGGATTCATTGTCAAGTATTAGATTTAAATTATGTGACCTACACGGTATGGATATGTAAATAGGGAGTCAATTGAGGTTCTGTGGTTTTGAATCTGAATTTGACAAAATACATGCATCACATACGCTGATTTTCCACAGTAAATTATTGATTACTATTTTGAGAACGTACACTCACTGATATTGTTAGCTGCAGTGGTGGAAGAAGTACACAGATCTTTTTTTACTTAAGTAAAAGTAGCAATGCCACAGTACAGAAATACTCTGTCACAAGTCAAAGTCCTGCATTAATATTTCACTTAAGTAAAAATACAAAAGTATTGGCATCAAATGGCCAATATATGGCATATATTTAAAGCACCAAAAATTAAATGCAGAATGGCCCATTTTCAGAATAATGTATATTATATTATTGTATTATAATTATTGACAGGAGCTAATCTTAAATACTTTATATAATGCTGGGTAGCAACAATTAATCTGAATCTCCAAAGTAACTAAAGTTGTCAGATAAATGTAGTGGAGTAAAAAGTACAATGTTTCCCTCTGAAATGTAGTGGACTATAAAGTAGTAGGGAATGGAAATACTCAAGTAAAGTACAAGTACCTCAAAACTGTACTTATTGTACTATAGTTAAGAGTAAATGCACTTAGTTACTTTTCACCTCTGGTTAACTGATGGCTATGGAAGCCCATTTCTGCCAGTACAAAAAAAAAACAAAGATGAAAAAAAGTCGAAATTATGAGATAAAAAGTTGAAATTATGAGCAAACGATATGCAATCCTAAATAAGGCAACTATAACAGTTGACTTTTGTAAATGTTTGATGTTGGATTAAGTTAAGTTGCTGTTCAATGAAGGTTGCCACCTCTGCCACATTGGTTTTATTCTTTCTACGCCAGAACTGCTTCTTCAGTCCCGTGTGAATCAGCAAGCAGTGAAGTGTTTCATTTGTTGTAAAGCCACGTTTAAAGTCCTCAGTGTACTCACGATCCATTTCTGACAAATTAACCAGGAGAATTCAAAGAGCTGCTACTCTCATTGTTGTTTGAAAGTATCTCATAATTTTGACTTTTTATCTCATAATTATAAGATAAGATAAGCCTTTATTGTCCCACAGCGGGGAAATTTTTAGCGTTGCAGCAGCCAGCAAAAGTGTCATATATAGAAATACAATAAAAATAAATAGAAAAATAGGCATAGGCAAAATGACTTTTTATCTCATAATTATGACTTTTTATCTCATGATTGTGACCTTTTATCTAATAATTGTGACTTTTTATCTTATAATTATGACTTTTTATCTTATAATTCTGACTTTTTATCTCATAATTTTGACTTTTTATCTTCCATAGAGGGCTAACGTCACATGACCTGCAGCGTCATCCTTTGCGTTTTCGTCGCCTGTTGGTGACGTAAGAAAACCGCGACGCTGTCAGGACGCTCTACCTCCTTTTGCACATGTACGCGACCTCTAGATCTCCGGGTTTGTAGTTCGTTTCGGGTTTTGTATGTTATGCAGAACAGATAACAATGTTTCTCCTGAGGAGAGCTGCGCAGACGAGCGGCCGCAGGTCGTTTTCTGCCTCACAGACTCGCCTGAACGACAGAAAAGTAAGTAGCAAAGGTTAGCCCGTCAAACATTACCCGAGTCAGCTGACAGATCCAGGTGCGTTCACTGCGTTGATGCGTCTGCAGGGCCTGCTGCTGGGGGTGTTTGAGAAGGAGGGAGAGGAGGGCGGCCTTCATCTGACCGAAGCAGCCGCAGGTTTTGACCAAACCCTGTCTGGGAAACTCGCTGAACTGCTGAAAGTGTGAGTCTGTGACATCTGTCAGCATGTGTCTGTTGTGTGATGACAACAATAGACACTCAGATGCCAGTTTATTAGGCACTAATAATACCACAGTCTTAAATCCTACCTACAGGAAGGTGTTGGACTTATTGGTTATTTTGGGAGCTAAATGGTAAAAAATCTATTCCAGTCGTAGACCTTGTTTGATATGATGCCACTTAATAAATCTCCACTGTCACTGTATGTACTGTTTTTTATTTTTATTTGTGAAAGATTCTACTGCAAAAGATACGTGTGTTGATATTGGCTGTACGTTGGGTGTTCATTAGTGGCGTGCTGTTCAAATACACTGGATCATATCGGAACCAATACGGCTCTAATTAAACTGATCGGGTATTAGGCGGATGTGGAGATCCACATTTAATCACTGTGAACTGTGAAAAAAACCATACAGTACTGTGTCATTCTTAATGGATATCATGCTAACACTGTGTGTCTCACTCACTTTCTTGCGTAGTTGGTTAATAAAGTGGTTTTGTTTCGTACTTTTCAGCTCTGGACCAGCTCTCAAGAAAGGCAAAAGCAGAGTATTTTATGGAATCCAGAAGGTAACAAGGTGTGACGTTAGATTAAGAAACCCCCGTCTCTAGACAACATCAGAGTAATTCGGTCCTTCCCGTGTCTTCTTCAGGACTTCCCGTGTGTGGCAGTAGTCGGGCTGGGGAAGAACAATGCAGGTGTGTGTGGGGCCGAGAGCTGGGACACCAGCAAGGAGAGCATCAGGCAGGCAGTGTCGGGTAAGACACGCGACTCTGCTCTTCTCAGTGCTGCCTAAATGGGGAGAGTTTGTACCTGTCTGTCATCTGTGTATTTGTTTGCGTGCGTTCAGCTGGATGCCGGTTACTTCAGGACCTGGAGGTGAACCACGTGGAGGTGGACGGCTGCGGTGATGCCCAGTCGGCAGCAGAAGGTGCCACTCTGGGTTTGTTTCACTATGACCAACTCAAATCCAAGAAGAAGACCAAAGTGACCACACAGCTTTACGGAAGGTAGCTGTAGCTGCCCTGTAGCCTAAAGCTCGGGCAAACTGAACTTTACAGGTGTTTGGCTCTTGGGTTAATACAGACGTATGCAGCATCATGCTGATGTTTATATATGTCTCTGTGCATTTGTTCTTAGCGCTGACTCGGTCGGTTGGGAGAAAGGTGTCGTGTATGCAGAAGGCCAAAACCTGGCGCGGCTACTCATGGAAGCTCCAGCCAATCTCATCACTCCTACTGCTTTTGCCAACACCATCGAAGAGAAACTAGTGCCGCATGCTGAACGAGTCACAATAAATAAGAGGTTTGTGCCCCATTCATCATCACTGACTACGTTTACAAGGACTGCAGTGTTTCAATTCGAAATATTCTATCCCTTAAAATAAGGTCTAGTCTTGGAAAAGAGATTTTACCTAATAATTCATGTGTTTATGTAGATCTCAGGCTTGGATAGAGGAGCAACAGATGGGAGCGTTTCTCAGCGTGTCTAAAGGGTCAGAGGAGCCCCCTGTCTTCCTGGAGCTACATTACAACGGTTCTCCTGACAGCAGGCAGGCCCCGCTGCTCTTAGTGGGCAAGGGCATCACCTTTGACAGGTAAACAGTGATAATACACGCTCCAGCTCACTGTCAGTAAGATAGCTGGATCTTCTAAAAACGTTACAATGCCCACATTAATGTCGTTTTGTCCCCTCTCTCTGTTTGCCGGCAGTGGTGGTATTTCTCTGAAGCCGTCTCCTTCTATGGATGAAATGAGAGCCGATATGGGTGGAGCTGCCACCGTGTGTGCGTCTATTGTCACAGCAGCAGCTCTGAAACTGCCCATCAACATTATTGGTGAGCTTTTTGACAATATGGATCATCCAAGAACGTGTCTTTGTAAACATTCAGAGTCCATAAAACCCCCCAGTGGACTTTTTAAAATGTTTTTATAACTTTGAAACACTGTGAAAAAACCTATTGTAATGTTTAAGTGAAAACAAATCTCTTAGCTTGTCTGTTTCCACTGGTTACAATAAATCAGGTCTGGCTCCCCTGTGTGAGAACATGCCCAGTGGAAAAGCTACTAAACCAGGTGATGTTGTCACAGCCAAAAATGGAAAAACAATCCAGGTTGGTGGAGCCATGATGAAATGTGACAGTTTCAAACAGTTACCTGTGTGTGATATGTTTGTGCACTTATGTGTGTGTACAGATGATCAGGTGTTATTGTTGTTGTGTACAGGTTGATAATACAGACGCAGAGGGCAGACTGGTTCTCGCTGACGCACTGTGTTATGGGCACACATTCAACCCCAGAGCCATTGTCAATGTCGCTACGCTAACAGGTGGGATTTTTCAATTAATTTATTTACACAGTGACATTGGTGACCAAAAACAGCTGATATTTTATGTTTACATTACATGTACTTCATGTTATGAGACTTCAACTTGACTTTCGTTTGGTACGATTCAGACAAACTCTGGTGGGTTTGCTCATTTGGTTTGGGGTGAAAGATGTCAATTGTTGCGGACCAAACAATCAGAGTGAAAAGCTGCGTCTCAAGGAAGAAACTGTCAAGGAAGTCTGTTTAAGCGATCTATATAATTATGCAAAATAATTTGGTAACTAATCATGGAAACGTGTACATGTCAGGACTTGATTGCTGGAATTTGTGATTCATTAGAAAGTAAAAAAGATTTTATACGGAGGTGTGTTGGAGGCGTTCAATGGTCTAGTGCATATAGTACAAGAACGTCCCCAGTTCAAATCTCTCTGGGCATCTTTGCTGCATGTCATACCCCCTTCTCTCCTCGTATTCCCTGTCTTTACAGTACATTCACTATAAAGGCACAAATTCCCCAAAAATTAATCCTAAAAAGAGGTGTGTTGTGGTTGTGTCTCTGTGTGATTTGGCAGTTCCTCATTAAAACGTAAAGAGAACTGTAGCGATCCCACAGTATCTATAAACCCTGTAATTACTGTACAAGATGCCTCTTTTTCGTCCTGTTTCAGCCTGTCCGTTATTATTCATGACATATGAGGTTCAGCTTTAATCTCAAGTATTAGTGCTCATAATCACTTATTTCTTCTTGAGCTCTTTGTGACACCAGAGAAGATAAATTAACACATAATGTGCTGGAAAGTGCTGCATGACTTGCTGTCACGTGGGTCCACATAGCGCTAATGATGCAGGATGACTACTAAAATCACTAAAACTGTCCAATGAATGAGTTGCCTCCATATGAGTTCATGTTTACAGCTCTTAGTTTGTTGGTAGTAAGTCGGTGTGAACATGAAATGGACCAGAACTGAACTGAACTGAACTACAGGTGTGAAACATTATCACCTCAGGCTGATAATGTTGCATGATTAAATGAAAGATATGAAAATATAATCAGTAAATATTAAAATGTGTCTTCTTCTGTCTCCAAGGTGCGATGGATGTAGCTCTTGGCTCAGCAGCAACTGGAGTATTTACAAACTCTGACTGGCTCTGGGAGCAGCTGCACAAGGTACTGTGTCTGCACAATAAACACACTCACAGCACCTCAGTCTCTCAGCTCCTGTGTTGAGTAATTGTGTGTGTGTGTGTGTGTGTGTGTGTGTGTGTGTGTGTGTGTGTGTGTGTGTGTGTGTGTGTGTGTGTGTGTGTGTGTGTGTGTGTGTGTGTGTGTGTGTGTGTGTGTGTGTGTGTGTAGGCTAGTGTTGTGACAGGTGACAGAGTGTGGCGGATGCCTTTGTTCCAGCACTACACCAAACAGGTGACTGACAGCCAGCTGGCTGACCTCAACAACATCGGCAAGTACAGCCGGTACGTATCTCGCTGCACTCAGTGAGCGCCCGCAGCTCCTGCTTCAGACATCAGAGTAAACAGAAAATTCATCGCAACATGTCCTTAAGCCCAAACCTGCAAAAGTATTGACAGTTAGCTGGATCATGACCAGTGAACCACGTACATGAACAATATAATTATGATTTTAGATGAGAACGTGCAGGTTATTGTAAAATCACCATGATTGCTTGGTGTTATTACAATTACATTTTTATAATGAAGACTTGCCTATACTTAAACATGATAAAATATACAACAAAATAAAAGTTTGTACACTAAAAAAGAGCAAAACAGAATATAGTTTGAGATACTGTGAACAAAATGACTCTGAAACTGATCAGCACTCAGCCAATCATATGAATGCTGCTCATTTTGCCTTTATTTCAAAATAAGAGCGCAATGTTAGTCAAGATAACTTCATCCAGGATTAACAAATAAATCCCCAAACTGCTTTCAAAGAACCAAATTATCTGGGTTATGGAATAAACAGGATTAATTTAGCATGTTGGTCTGAATTAGTTAAGCCACATTTGAAGAACAGGACCTAGGAGTATACTCACGGCTTTATTTACCTGAATCCGACTGTTGTGTCTGTTGATTATCTTTCTAGTTCCGGCGGTGCGTGCACAGCAGCTGCCTTCCTGAAAGAGTTTGTCACAGCTCCTCATTGGGCTCATCTGGACATCGCTGGTGTGATGATTAACAAAGATGAAATTCCCTACCTGAGAAAAGGTATGTCTGGAAGACCAACACGTACGCTGGTGGAGTTTGCTGCCGGACTGGCCCACAATGGCTGAGAGATTGACACAGTATCAGATCGGACACAAGACTCTGACTGTGAGCTTCTTCTCTGGCAAGACTGAACCTCGATCTCTCAACACAGACAGAAAGAAAGAGCCAATGGTTTAAAGTTTAGCAGTCCATGCACAATTAAACGGTATAATTTCCATGGAAGAGCTCTGAGAATGTTGGCAGTGATTCATAGCTGTATTCTGAAAACCAATCTGACAGCTTGGATATTTACATACAGCTAATGCATCGATGTAAGAGGTTTTTGCCACACTGTAATGCGTGTTCAGTGTCTACCCCACACTGTTGTGATTTCAGCTGAAAAAACCTGAAGCTCTGTAATAACTACACAGTTCACATCATTTATATGTTGTATAAATAAACTCTAAGATTTTAATTATGTGTGTGACACATTTGTTATCACTAGGGCTCTGTTGTCGACACAACATGGATGTACACTACTTGGCCAAAAGTGTGTGGACACCCAACATTACACCCTTGTGTGACTGTTGAACACCTCATTCCAAAACCATGAACATTAATGCGCTCTTTAACAGCATCTACTCTTCTGAGAAGGCTTAGCACCAGATTTTGGAAACTGGCTGCAGAGATTTGCTCCCATTCAGCAACAGGAGCATTAGAGAGGTTGAACGCTAATGTTGGACGATAAGTCCTGCCTCACTGACGGTGTTCATCCAAAAGGTCAGTCAAGGTGTCTTCCACACCAAACTCTGAAAATAATTTCTTTATAGACCTAATTGTGTGAGGCAGTATTGTCGTGGAAAACAGGGAAACTGTTGCCATAAAGTTGAAAGCACGCTAGTATCTAAAACAGTGGTTGGTTCCAAACCTTTTTGGCTTGTGACCCCTTAAAACAAACACAATTGCACGAATTGTGAGGAGTTCAACCAAAGAGTGTTTTTGCCTTCTTAAATTGCTTCAAATGAATGATTTGTAGAATTGTAGAGGTGAAAGTAGCCAAATATCTCACAAGAAACAAAATACAGCAAAAGATAAACATCATAAAATATTATTGTGTGCTGTGGCATCAAGATTACTCTTAAATGAAACGAGTCGAACCACCAAAAACAACCCCAGACCAACAAAAGTGTGTGAACATGGCTGTCCACACACTTTTGGCCAGAGAGCGCGTCCCTCTGTGTGCGCATGTGCGGGCCGGATAGCGAGAGGAAACACTCGGATCAAGATGGCGTCGTCCATGAGTGGGATGTTCTCCGGCCAGCAGCCGTCTGGCGCACATCCCGTCGGGGGTCCCGGTGGACCGGGCCAGCCGGGCTTCCCCGGTACCGCTACCAGGGCCCAGGGAAACAACACGCTGGTAGACGAGCTGGAGGCTTCCTTCGAGGTAGGAGGCCAGTGTGCTGACTGTTCAGAGCGGCTCATTAGCTTCGCGCTCCGTAACTCCGGACCCGACACCTCCAGCTGTGACTTACTCCTGTCTCCTTTTCCAACACGAAAACAAACCAAAAAACCCCTCAGGTGACAGCTGACATGAAAACGACAAATTTAACCCTTGCTCCCTGTGTGCATCTCGTGTTTCCTAAGCCCAAAACAATAGCAACTGTGCTACATAACATCACAACAACACAGCTGTGTCGAGATGCGACAGCCAAGACTACAACTCCTTCATTTCCCACTAGCTCAGGAGTCATACAATATGGCCACGTATACTTTGGTTTACTTTTATTCTGGGTCTGTTTCCCGTGGTTTGGATTAGGCCCCTTAGTTGTAAAAGGAAAATAGATGAGAGTGTGTCTCCGTCTTTATGGCAACAGCTTTGAATGGCCACTTCGAGTCACTTTATTCCACCAAAACAATCCACTCAGTATACCTATATAAATAAAATACACATGTTAATAAGCAATAAAGGAATAGGCCCTTTTCGACTTTTATGGTAGGACAAAAACAGGTGTTACTAATAAAACATTAACGATGGCTCTGCTCTGTTCAGGTGTTCCAGTAAGTCACGACAGTGTGACAGTACCGTGTTCCTGAAACCAAAGCATTCATTCATTTTTTTTTATTATTTATGCCTGTGCTTTTTCTACTGTGACATTTCAAAATGTCTTCAGTAAAAAAGGTTAAAACGTTAGACGGTTAAAACATATCAAATAGTAGTAACAGTCTGCACAGTCTGTCCATCAAGTGTCCAGATTTCAATTCACACTTGATGGCCCGTAGGATAGTTTGTTCCCTTGTTAGACCTGTCCCAACTGATTTTCAGATAGCGGCACCGTGAAACTGAAAGCTGCTCTTGAACGCAACATTTCTGGCTGCTGGGATTTCAAGGAGATGTAGCTCCCACCTAAGGCTTTCGCTTTGCACAAAATGAAACCTGTGAAGAAATGGTTTTCATTGGAACGCCCTCCAAGAAGAGTGAGGGCTGTTACAGCAGCATATTAATGCCCAACAGTCACATGCAGTGTGAGTGTAATGTTCGTAGGTCAGCATACTTTTAACCATGTAGTCTATTATCTTGAATCTTCTCTTCCAAATTACTTGAGCTAGAAAGCTGGTATCATTCGAGGGGAAACAGATTGTCATGGCAAAGCAACATTTGACAGAGCCCATCCTTGGTAGCCTGCTGGTTGTCATCCTTATTCATCCAGTCAGGGACTAGAAGACTACAAAACCTCCTGCACCCAAGGAGTTGGATTTTGAACCACTCATTTAGAAAAAGGCTAATTTACTCTGTATTTATTCTTCAGGCATGTTTTGCATCCCTGGTAAGCCAAGACTACGTTAATGGAACTGACCAGGAGGAGATTCGAACTGGTGAGTGAAGCCTCTAATTTGATTTTTTTTAAAAGGTAGTTTTAGTTTATCTCGTATTGTAATCTGTATATCGATGTACACCTGTTTGTCTGTTGATTGCAGGTGTTGACCAGTGCATACAAAAGTTCCTGGACGTGGCGCGACAGACGGAGTGCTTCTTCTTACAGAAAAGGCTTCAGTTATCTGTGCAGAAACCAGAGCAGGTGGTGAAAGAGGTGAATTATTATACTGACTTGCATTCTCTAATAAAAACTACTCATGTTCCACAAACTATAAGCACAAAACAAACTCTTGGATATCGCAAACTCCTTGTTGAGAAACATTATCTGTGTCGTACCCAGGGTTCACTGGCATTGCCTTTATTTCTTAGACCTGAATTTTTGACACACTGTCAGTGTTTACATATTATTTATTTCTCTCCATTTGTTAATGTGCCTTCTCTCTTCTCACGTACATTTTTTTCTCACTTCAGGATGTGTCAGAGTTACGTAATGAGCTACAGAGGAAAGAATTGCTGGTTCAGAAACACTTGTCCAAACTGCACCACTGGCAACAAGTGCTCGAGGATGTGAGCGTGCAGCACCGCAAACCCTCGGACCTCCCCCCTCCTGGACCCCTGGCCTTTCTGGAGCAGGCCTCTGCGAGTCTGCCCCCTGCCCCTTTAAAACCAAACTAACACACCAAAGGTACGGTCACATTAGACCTGACCTGTAAGTTAGCTACAGCCGGCTGCCCACTGTCAAGTGTCAGCCTGTGAGAAAACTGGAGAACAGTTTGCTGTCACTGCCCAGCTGTGGGGAAATCACAACATAGATAGTTTTATTTCAACTTTTTTTCAGTATTTTGATTTATGTAAATATTTCTGTTGCTGACTTTTTTTTTTTACTGTAAAAATAAAATAAAATTTGTGAATATTTTGAATTTGACTGAAGTCTTAATTATGTTTTTCCTTTTGTACAGTGCTTGCATATAAAAGTCAAGATCCCGGCTTATGCTGCTTCAATTTTGAACGTTCTTTAAGTTTGTCTCTCAGTGCCCAGACTTTATGGAAATGCAATACTGAATCACTGGAGTTCTCCTTTAATCACCGAAGCTTGTCCCACATGAGACTTTGATGCATGTTTAAAATATCCACATATTTACATTAAATGTCAGTGAAATCTTGTCATTATGGGTCAACAAAAGAACCTGCTCATAGCTTTAATTCCATCATCCGTCACTTTTGGATGAAATCATGACAGAAATGACTTCAGATAAGCCATGACTGAGCCTCCTGTTGTCTCTAATGTATTCAGCGTCTTCACACCATAACAGACTTGTTCTCCCCAGATTCACAGCTATCGCCTGTCCACTGACTGCACAGCCAGACACAAATCTTCACAGATGGTCTCCGGGCACAAAGCTTTTTGCAAAACGGGGGTCTGTGGTTGTGATCTGAGAAAACGGGGAACCATAGATTTAATATTGCATTTGTAAAACTCCAAATGGGCTCCACTTTTCTTCTTTGAGATCATGTCTACTTAACTGAATTAGCTGTAGTTGTGTAAACCCTTGTTATACATCCTCTGCTTGAAGCTTTACCTTATGGAAGCCCATTTCTGCCTGGAAAAAAAAAAAAAAGAATTGACGAAACATGCATTATGAAAACACAAATACTCAGTATGTCAAATTTATGAGGGACTAAGTCAATATTTGCATGCATAATAAAGATATAGTAAATCAAACTGTTTAGTTCGTTAAAATTAGGAGACATTAAGTCAAAATCATGAGAGATCAATATTTTCAGTTACTAAGTCAAAATATGTGAAATAAGTATGAGATACTGAAGAAACATGAGATTGTAAGTCAAAATTGTGAGATATATCAAAGTTTTGAGTCATAATTATGAGATATGAAATCAAAATGATTGTTTATTGGGATCCCAATAAAATCAAAATTGTGAGGTAGTAAGTGAACATTGTGAGATACTAAACCAAAGTTTGAGATAACATGTCAAAGTTGTGTTATTCTAAGGCAAGTTTTGACGTACTAAGTCAAAAGTTTCACTCACTAAATCAAATTTATGAGATTTATTAGACACAAAATAATGATTATGAGATATTAAAAATGGTGACTTACTAAATCAAAATTATGATAGTCAAAGTATTATGCTATCTTAATTCTACAACAAACCTCTTTCTGTGAGTGTAAATTTATATTTAATGTAGGCCTATAGTTATTTCTATTTTAACATCCAATGACAATCGTGCACCTTTCTGTACATTATACAACATTATCCACTGATTTGCACTATTAATGTACCGTATTATTGGGCACAATCATTGCACTGTGTGTATATTCAATACATATTAGAGTAAAATATTCTGGTCTTTTAGTCTTTACTCTCGTCGTTATTTTACATTATTTGGCGTTTTATTGCTGTGTGTTCTTACCTTTGTTTTGGGTTGTTGTGAGTTGGCTGCTGTAACACTGCAATCTATCTATCTAGATTCTAAAGTAGTCAAATGTTTGACTTTGCTTATGTACCATGAGTATTAGTATTTATTCTCATGTCCCTGTGTGTGTGTCAGCCTCCTCCCCGGTCAGTCTTCCACAGCTAGAGGGAGACAGTGCTTTCTTGTGGGGCGCCTTGGCTGCTCAGAGGACCGTCTTTGCCGACATGTCCTTGTTTGTGCGTTTTAATCAGCGATTGGAAAATAACAGGTATCCTTGTCCGTCCGCCTCTCGCACCCATATACACCCAGGAGGGAAGAGGGGAGAATATAAAATCACAATAACCTCCGCCTTTTTTTTTTTTTTGACGCTGCGGTTGACTCCTTTTCCCTAGCGTTTTTTTTGTTGTTGTTGTTGTTTGTTGTCGGGGGCGCAGACAGAAGAAGCAGTCCGCAGGGTACAACAGCCGGGTTGAATCGCAACGTGTTTGTGCTGAAGTGTCACCGCAGTCGGGCTGTGTGTTCATATGAAACAGCCTGATTTAATGGGACTGCCGTCAGCCCGCCTCGCCGCCTCTGGACACATGATCGCCGTGATTCACGCTTGAATTTAGACCCACCAAAGACGACATTGTGGATATGGAATGGTGCATGCCGCTGGGCCAAGTTTTCAGCCTCTGAAAAACGCCGGAATCATGGACAGTCATCCGCTGTAAGTGCAAAAAAAAAAAAGCTGAGTGTGTGTGTGTGTGTGTTGACGTTTCCCAGTGGCTGCTTGACTGATGGTGCCGCATTGACAGAGACAGCGGCCAGCCGGTGTGGCTGCACACTGACCGGTGGAGCGGCGGGGGGAACCGGTCACTGATACCCGGGGACTGATACCGAGCCTGGCTGGGGGTTATGATGTTATGATTTGTGGTTATAACAGAGGTGTTTTGTTTATGGCAGAGAGGGGATGTGTGTTAACCGCCATATAGTCGTGTGTGTGTGGGTGTGTGTTTGTGACAGAAAACAAGGGGCCACGTGATTTTGCAACGAGTAGCATAATTAGATGGACGTTTTATCATGAAAAGAGAGAGGCCATTTGTGTGCTGAACAGTGGTGGGAAGTAACTAAGTACATTTGCAAATTTGAGGTACATTTCAGAGGCACATATTGTACTTTTTACTCCACTACATTTGTTTGGCAGCTTTATTTTACATACAAAACATATGATAAGCTTATAAAATACAATACCTTCCGTAGCTTCCAACTATTTTTGACTTGTGACCACTGAAATGACCAAAAATACTGCTAAGACTATAGGGAAAAGTCCAAAGACTGAATACAAATCTGTGTAACATTGTCTTTTTTTATTTCCTCTCACAACCCCTCAGATTTGTCACGTAGCCCTCTGGAGGGGCCCGAGCCCAAGGTTGGGGACCACTGGACTAAACTAGCTAACTGTATATAAAGTAGTTTTAAATCAGGTCCACCTCAAGCAGTAAATACTACTAGATGCATCAGTATTAACTATTTTAATTTATGTAATACATAATAATACATCAGTCACACAAGTACTTTGATTTATATTACGTTTGTACTTTTACTCAGGTTTTATTTTGAAGGACTTTTACTTGTAATGGACTATTTTTACATTAAAGTATTGGTACTTTTACTCAAGTAAAGGATCTGAATACTTCCTCCATTCAGTACGGCTGAATATTAGTTAATAATGTTTGTGTATTTGTAGTTTGAAATGCCGAAGATATGCAGTATTCAACAAATTCAAATTTACACTCAGTAGCCACTTTATTAGGTCAGAGCTGGTTTATCATGCAGGCCCCCGGGTTCACTGTGATAATCACTGTGATTATTTGATTAATTGCTGATTGTTTAGGGAGCTAAAGTACTAAATCAACTCTGGCCAGCCCTGCATTATCAGCTAATGTTGTGGGCCAGACTTGTAGAGGGTCCCTCTGTCAAAAGCTCATCTGAAGACATTAATTATTAGTTTATATTGAGCTCACAATAGATGATTGTAATCTAATCACCTCATACCAATTGACACATATAAAAGCTGAGGCCAGCTAGTATTATTCCAGCATAGGAGTACTGGTTGGGCTGGGTCTTTACTTAATGATAACTTGATAGCAAAAGGGTAAATATACACTGCTCAGAGGGTGGGAGGTGGATGGTGCGGTGTCAGTAGGGACCAATTTATTAGGTACCCCTAGCTAAAACTCATGCAGTGTAACAGTCCTGCAATAAATCGTATCTTTACAAGGTTATAATGTTCAGTTTTTGTTGAAACTGTTTTAGAGAGGTGTTGGTGCAACTGTATGCTCATTTTGGAGGCTGTAGTTTGTGGTGGTGTTGAACTGGACTGCGTTATACTGAGAGGAGGTTTTTAATATTAGTTATAGTCTAATATTATACACCTGGTGAATGCAGTTTCATTTGTGGTGCTTACAGAATTGAGAAATGACATTTAAAACATACAACAGCAACATCTCTCTCCACAATCAAAGGCCCAACTACTCCGAATAATCCTGTCAACAGTTTTTATGAGGACTATGTCTGTTGTAGAAAGTGTTGTGTTGTACATCTCAAAACCCCAGAAGACAAAGCCAAAACAACATGGCTAGAAACGTCTAGAGTTAAATGAAAAAAAAAATATATATTTAATATATATATATTTATTTGTAATTTGGGTGAAAGTAACTAAATCACAGTTGCAAACCGTGCTACAGAGCTGACTCATAATAGGTTTCATGCCAGAACAACATTTGTCATGTACTAATCAATCACGTCCCTGCTGGTTAGTTTCAACCTGTGACCTCTGTTTCTCTTTCTTCATGTAGTGTGTCCGTGCTTGGTGTTTATTGTAAGGATTTTTGTGTATGCTTTGCTTCCCTTAAAAAAATAAAACACAAAATTCAATGGTTTTAATAGTGCACCTACAGATTGACCTCTTTATAGCTGACAAATGCTTCTAATTGACATTCAACCTGCTGTGATGCACCCTAGTTGAAGCAGTGTTTGTAATTTATATAAATTAAGCTATTATGCATGAGGTGTTTACAGTATTTTATGTCATGGTCATGTAAAGATATTCGTTTCTGATTGGCTGGCAGGTGCCCAGGACACCTCAAACAAAGACCCAGTCAACACATTAAAGGGTCGGTTCACCCAAATTACAAAAAAACATGCTTTATATTACATACAGTACCTCTTGTGGTTTGATTAAAAAAAAAAAAATCCATTCACCTCCATTGTATTGGAGTGGAGGCAGAAATCTCAGAACCACGAGAGAGAAATGAAAAAATATGTTTGTTTTTTTTCTAATTTGGGTGAACCAACCCTTTAACCACCTAGTTTATAAAGGTATATTAAACTGAAGGCACCAATAGCAACAGTACATGCTAATTGCTACAGTTCCTCCCAGCTAACAGTTAGAAGGTGAAAAAGACCTCGCGGTATCACGTACCTGCCTACCTCCTGTATGTAAAAGAAAGCAACCGTCCTATATCTGCCCTCAGTAATGGGCACCATACTGATCTAGACATGCACTATTACTTATTCTCTGGTAATGTGTGTGCATGTTTGTTTGTTTGCTTCATGCATATGTATCTGTACTGTTCCTCTCAGGTGCACTAGACTTTGTCCACACGCTCTGGAGAAAGAAGACGGGGTCGAGAGGCAAGGTCCTGTCACTCTCAACCCTCGGCACATGAGGAAGGCGTTCAAAGTCATGAACGAGCTGCGCAGGTGATGCTCACTCTCTCCTCCGTTCTTTGTTGTCTCATCATCCACCATTTAAACTTTAATTGTAACCTCTCAATGTGTTAAATGCCCTGCACAGCCAGAGCTTGTTGTGTGATGTGACCATAGTGGCGGAGGATGTAGAGATCGCCGCTCACAGGGTGGTTCTGGCTGCCGGGAGCCCCTACTTCCACGCTATGTTCACAGGTGAGGACTCTCTCTTCCATCCATGCTGCTGGACATCTGGCATGATCTTTGCACCAAGTCTTTCAGCGTCTGTTTTTTCGAGTTTGTTATGTCCTGTGTGGTAAAGGATGTCTAACACGTGTGTACCGACAGGTGAGATGGCGGAGAGCAGGGCGAAACGAGTGAGGATAAAGGAGATGGACGGCTGGACTCTGGGCCTGCTGGTAGACTACATCTACACAGCGGAGATACAGGTCACAGAGGATAACGTGCAGGTAAACGCACACACGTTCATACTCGCATAAATGCATTATCTGTTAACTTACATCCTATTATCCTATTGAGCAGACTTGCACTCTCAATGGAAACATAGCCACTTCTGTTTTAACTTAAATATTCCAATTTTCTTCGGGCTAAAATGGCTGTTATATGACAGTATTTGTTAGCCAGTTAGTTGGTTTCTCTGGTGTTAATCTGGCTACATAAATGCTATCAAACAAAACGTATTACTTTGAGTCAGGAGGTTAAGAGCTGCATTAGTATTGTGTTGCATTACACAACAGCTGGTGAGTGATCAAAATTCTCCGGCACGTCTTTAAAGATCCCATGAAATAGGTACTTGAACTTCCTGGAAAATGGCAAATCTTCAGAGGTGACTTAACACTGCACTAGCATCCAACCAGTGAAGTTATTCCACACTTTTGAACAGTCCCATCTTTCTGACCGCCCTATCAAATGAAACTGCCTTTTTTTCCACAACTGATGCTTTCAGATTGACCCCTAACTGAAATGACGTCCCATTAATGGAAAAAATGGTACCGTTTCAGTTGACCTTTAAAGTTTTTAAAAGGCTTCAGGAAACAAAACCTGACTGCAAATAACAAAGTGAGACGTTTTTATTGCCTCTGGTGACATGTCATGTCTTCATTTTCATTTATCACAACCAATAACTGTGTATTACTGAGTAGGAGACGGCACGTTACTTGATACATGATATGTTATTTTCCTGCCCAGATCTTTTCCATGCACAGGCATATCAAAAAAAACTTACATGGTAAAGTAATCAGGGTTTTCCACCAGAAGTGTTGCTGGGTTACATTTATTAGATTAACCTGAAAATGGGACTCTGTTCTCATGATCACATTGATGTTGCTGACATCAGATTGCTGCTGAGATTAGGGAATAATCAGATAATTCCTGTAGATTACAAGTATCTATTTATTTCATTTGATAAATGGTAAACACATGTTAAGCACCTTTTTAAGCTAATTTCTAAACTCCTGCCATTCCTACAGGGAAATACAGTATACTCTTGTTGGAAAGTGTAAAAGATTAAAATCAAACTAAAAGACATTTTGTAGTTCTTACTGTACTACTGTTATTTACAGTTTAGTCTGGAAACACAGACCTTGTACTGTTATTAGAGAAGTCTCAAGTGGAGCAGTTTAGTTTCTCACTCAAGGAAACCGTAGCAGTGACAAGCAGGTCTGACATACAGATGGTGTCTCTCCACACCAGGCCAACCTGTCACCCCTTTAATTTAATTCCTCTGCATTATATAGTACCAGAACTACCCCTTTACGCAGGGCGTTTTGTGTGTGTTTGACAGGCGCTGCTGCCTGCAGCAGGCCTGCTCCAGCTGAATGAGGTGAAAAAGGCTTGTTGTGAGTTCCTGAGCTCTCAGCTTCATCCATCCAACTGTCTGGGAATACGAGCCTTCGCTGACCTACACGCCTGCTCTCAGCTCCTCACGCAGGCGAACAGCTACGCAGGTTTGTGTGTGTGCAACTCTATTTTTGTATGTGTGTGTGTGTGTATGTGTGAACGGCTCCTATTGCTCTATTAAAATGGGTTTGTGTGTGTCCCAGAGGATCTGAGATGGTGGATGAGACAGAATGAGAACAGGTTTAATTAATGAAAATGTTAAGGAACACAGTTGTGGAAAAAAAAGCTGTGTTCATCTGCAGTCACAGAGTAGTTTTTTTATTTGATGTTTATGCTGACAGAGCAACATTTCACTGAGGTGGTTGGGAGTGAAGAGTTCCTCAATTTGGGCATGGAGCAAGTGTCCAGCCTGATCGCCAGCGACAAGCTCACCATCCCCACAGAGGAGAAGGTACACACACATTCACCCTGCTCAGTATACTCAGGTAGGACAGCACGCCCACATTATTGCACCTGATGTGATTTAAAGTGTGTACTTTATTGTGTAGGTTTTTGAGGCAGTGATAGCTTGGGTCAACCATGATAAAGATGTCCGGCAGGAACACTTGGCTCACCTGATGGAACATGTCCGCCTGCCGCTCCTCTCCAGAGAATACCTGGTGCAGGTATGAGTGTCTGCATCTGTATGTTTTTGTTTGTGCTCTTAAACTGAACGGGGCTGATGCTCTGTCACTTAGCATCTAACTTGCATAGCTGCTAGTCTCTGCTCAGTTTAGAACCGGTCCAGCTAAACCGGAACTTGCAGGAGTTTAAAACACAGCTACTAAACTGGACCTTTGTTTCCACTGTTTTGTACAATTAATCAATATGAGTGAATGTGATTGCACCATGAGTGATGTTGTGTGCACGATTATTGAGATTCTCACCCTTGACAGTGGCCTGATGTCTTGATGCAACGTTGATAATGAATTTTGTTCCACCAATGAACAGAACATGTTGCACATGTGACAGTTGACTATCACCACCATTAATTAATATCATTCTAAATATTTCAGTCAAATGTACATCTTGTCGTTGCACATATGCCCCTTATTTCTTTTCAATCTACTGCAGTATCAATAATCTGTTAGTATTAACCAGTGGTGGAAGAAGTATTCAAATCACTTTCTTAAGTAAAAGTAGCAATACAACACTATAAAAGACTCCTTTACAAGTAAAAGCCCTGCATTCAAAACATACATAAGTAAAATTACAGACTTTTTAGCAACTAGATGTACTTAAAGTATCAAAGTAAAAGCACTCAGTGTTATATTATACTACTGGACCATTATTGGTTAATTAATATGGAAGTGGTACTTTAACATTGTAACTTAGTTGGTCGACGTGGAGCTAATTTTAGATACTTCATATAGTGTTGGGTAGTTTAATCTATAATAATGCATCATATTTTCTTAAATGATTTTATCATTTGTTTAATGTAAAATCTGAATCTCTGCAAAGTAGTAACTACAGCTGTCAAATAAATACAAGTACAATGTTTGCCTCTGAGATGTGGTAGCATAAAATGGATATACTCAAGTAAAGTACATTTGTACTTAAGTACAGTACTTGAATAAATGTACATAGTTATTTTCCACCACTGGTACTAACTTACACTACAACTGCGGTGGTAATCATGTCCTCCTTGCAGACGCTGCACTTGTGGTGGTGCAACAACTGGTTGTTATGTTTGTCAGATAATCAGTAACCCTGTCCGTGGCAAAAATGAATTATTGTAACTACACAACTATAGAGGTTTGACACTTGATTATAGTGTTGCCTTCAGAAGAACATACATGGTGAAAGATTTTAAATGTTAGAAATTAATCAAATGATCTGAGTTGTGTAAATCTGTCCTTACAGTATGAGTTTAAACCTCAGATACGCTGACCTCTGCAGGAGTTTAGGTGATTTCTAGAGGAGCACAGCAACCAGGTTCAGACTAAACCATAGGTGCAGTTTAAACCGCACTCATCATGAGACTTTAACGCAGACACCACAGGTTTGGACCCATCATAAACCTTAAACCACAGCTGATCTAATGACAGAGCAACAGCCCCAGTTATTCGCTGATCGAAGGCAGATGAGTTGAGGTTTTAAGCTGCATTTGTTGTCTGTAACATTTCTTGCCTGTGGATCACTGTTCTATGCTTAAGGGTCAGTCTTGTTTCAACACCCAGGCAGAATAAATACTCTCTGTCTGTGTTTGCTAGCACACAGCCAGGCAACATGTTTATACGTATCCGGAGACGCTGTCCAACTAGTTTTTTTCCGCTGCTGTTGAAACAGAGAGGAGGTGGCAAAAACATCGGGGCATGTCTTTTCTCACACCAACACCAAATGAAGTTAACTGACATTTTTCAGTCAAGGAAACTCCTATCGGTATATATTCTAGTAAATTGATCTGAGTTTTGTATTTTCTGTTTTTAGTCTTGTTTATTACTAGTGGGTTTTGACATCAAAAGGAAATATTTGCAGGTATAGATGACTTTCACTGTCACTGTTTCACTGTTGCTCTGATTCAACTGAGAACCGATTGGTCCAAATTTTAAAGCAGGCTTTTCCCAAGTGGCCTACCAACCTGGTTGTCTTTTCCCAAATATTCAAAGATTTATTCGTCACACACATAATGGCACATAGTGCGATTCGTGAAATGCTTGATTACCATCTCCATAGATTGTGCATAGCATCATAAAATGTGGTATAGTAAATATGTATGTATGCCCAATGGCAGCTGGGATTGGCTCCAGCCCCCCGCGACCCTCTAAGAGGATAAGCGATATAGACAATGGATGGATGGAATGGAAAAATGCACTAGTACTGACTTTTAAAAAAGAAAGAACATTTAAAGAGAAAATGTAGGTAAAAGAAAATTAGCACTTAATTAAAAAGTGGATATGGACCATAGAATATGAAATATGGCTCGATAATGGACATGAGGATGCAGAAAAAAATATTATTATAGGCATTTTAAAGGATAACAAGCTTAATTAAAGTGGAGAATCATGTAAGTATATACAAGACATATACAAGGTATCATAAATCAGTATTGGAAGCAGGATTCTAAATTTTAATCTTGCCCCTATTGTTATTTTTTGGGTATCCAAGGAGCTCAAACACCCAGATACAAGAAAGCTTCCCTCTCCTTGTTCTGTATGTGTGTTGTTTACTGATTTACTTTCATTGATAACGAAACAACTGTGTGACTTCCAGTTTTGGTTGCAATTTAATCTTACTGTGCTGTTAATGCTGTTCAGGTAAAATATGTTAAGTGCCATGAAACATTAGATTTGTCAGTAGAATCTGTAATAGTCTTGATTTTGTATTATGTTCAGTGTGGATTTTCCTTTGATTTTAGTTATTCAGTTATATCTGTGTCTCAGCTGCTGTGGCACAATATACTTTAGCGCTTTCTAAATCCAGTTGTCTGATTGGTTCCTCTCTCACTCTTTGGTTGTGTAAGCGGGTGGAGGAGGAGTCTCTGATTAAGAACAGCAGTGCGTGTAAAGACTACCTGATTGAGGCCATGAAGTACCACCTGCTGCCAGCAGACCAGAGAGCTCTAATGAAAACTGCACGCACACGCATGAGGACTCCAGCCTGCTGTCCTAAGGTATTTAAACAGTCTCTACTAAGTAATGAGGACTTAGTAAATAGTAAAAAACTTTAGTTGATCTACAATTCTTCATGTAAATGCACTGCCGTTCTTGTTCTGTTTAGGTGATGGTTGTGGTTGGAGGCCAGGCTCCCAAGGCCATTCGCAGTGTTGAATGTTATGACTTTGAGGAGCAGCGATGGTACCAGGTGGCTGAGCTCCCGACCAGGAGGTGCAGAGCAGGTAGGAAACCCTCAATAACAACAAACTGCATCACAATTAAAGGGGCTGGAAGAAGAACGCGGAAGAGGTGGGTCCAGCAGAGGCCCTGAAGGCCAGACTAAACCTTCACCTACTCCCCAAATCACCAAACTGATGGTGCATTCAGGTGGTCCTCATCAACGTGTAAATATGAAGTTCATAAAATTAAGTTTATCAGCAGGACTTTGCCCTCAAACAGCCAAAAAAGTGTAAATACCACTGGATAGGTTTCGTGATATATTGCCATTGTTATTGGCAAATAGCGTACATGGTTAATATTTAATATACTGTATCCAAATAACGTCGAAAACTCTGTGATTGACAACGTAACTAGTTTACTGGTGAGAATTAACAGTGGTGTTCAGGCCTTCTAGTGGGTTTTTCATTGGTCTAACTGAGATATTTTCCACTGACCACATGAACACAAATACTGTACTTCGTATGGTGTGGTCATGTGATATTTCGAGATTTTATGAGTTGATGAGATTCACCTGAACACTGTTTCACAAAATGCAGCAGCGCACAGTAGAATGGAGGATATTGAGGGTCGTCCTCCAAATTCAGGCAAAAGAAGGCTGTATTTCTCTGCAGTGTATGAATATAGAACAGAGCTTGTTGACACATGATGATGTATTCATTTTAGAAATACAGACACAGCTACAGACTGTGGTAACTTCTGTCTTTTTGATGCCACAATCAGATGTGTGTGTACGCTCCCAGGTCAGATCTTGGCATTGAGATCCATATTCCAAGGCGTTCTTGTTTGGTTTTAAGTATTGTGCATATTTCAAGGTGATCTGGATATTGTTGCAAACAGCATCATTCTTCTACCATGCCCCCTGGTGGCATGTGTCTGACTATTTTCGACCATATATGCCCCCACAGATAGGCCTAACTGTGAAGACACATGGGGGAAAACAAGTTTGTTATAAGGTTGTTACATCGGCAGAAATGCCAGAGGTGGAAGAAGTACTCTGATTTTTTACTTAAGTAAAAGTAGCAAAAACACAGTGTAAATATACTGTTACAAGTAAAAGTCCTGCATTCAAAATTTTACTTAGAGTAAAAAACTATTAGCATCAAAATATACTTAAAGCAGACTCATGCAGAATGGCCCATTTCAGAATAATATATATTATATTACTGGATTATAATTAGTGATGCATTAATGTGTATGTGCATGTAGAGAATCACTAATGTTGCAGCTGGTAAAGGTGGAGCTAATTTCAACTACTTTATATACTGCTGGGTAGCTTAATCCATAATAATATAAATATATCATAATTAGTTGATTTATATTTTGTATTAATAACCTGAATCTGCAAAGTAACGTGAGTGAGATGTAGAGAAGTAGAAAGTAAATACTCAATAATACTCAAGTAAAGTACAAGTACCTCAAAATTGTACAGTACTTGAGTATATGTACTTAGATTCAATTCAATTCAGTTTTATTTATATAGCGCCATATCATAACAAAGTTATCTCAGGGCACTTTTTCGAATAGAGCAAGTCTAGACCGACTCTTTATATTTAGAGACCCAACAGTTCCCACCATGAGCAAGCACTATGCGACAGTGGCAAGGAAAAACTCCCTTTTTTCCTTGCCACTGTCTGGATAGATACATTCCACTATACTGTAAAATGCACATTACATTCAGTTCAGACTTTCTCAACAGCTCTGGACTCAGTCTTCTTCATGGGAACCAGGAGACACCTTAAAAAAACTACACTGGAAACAATGTAGGGAAGCACAACGCTGCCATCACCACTGCTCTGTGCTGTTTAAATACCTACTGCAGGACCATTTGTACAAAAGGGGGACAAAAATTAAGGTTTCTCTCAGACTTGATGCAGTTTTTACCCAATGATTATTTAAAATGTGATGGGAAATACGCAGTATGTTCAATCACATATTCTGGCACAAAATTCACATGGATGTGTCCAGTGTGGATGGACTGTATTGATCCTTGAGGGGAAATTCATAAAAGAAAGTGTAACCTCGATCAAAGATGACCCTCCCTCCCCACATTGTGACATTTCCCCTCTGAGGCTACTTCAATATTCACCCTCACTAGACTAGGCTGCTTGTGTGTGAAGTCTTTTTGTAGATATTTGTGTTTACCTGTGTATTTCCTGTGTTGTTGTCTGTAGGAGTGGTGTACGTGGGTGGGTGCGTGTATGCAGTTGGTGGTTTCAACGGTTCTTTGCGTGTGCGGACGGTCGACTGTTTTGACCCAATGATGGACCGATGGACGAGCGTGAGCAGCATGCAAGACCGCCGATCAACGCTTGGGGCTGCTGTGCTCAATGGACTCCTGTACGCTGTGGGGGGCTTTGACGGCAGCACAGGTACAGTTGTGTTGGTGCGACGTTGCAATGTTTTTTTTTTTTTTAATTGCCGTGATCAGTGAGGCCATCTTCAAGACACTGAATCCCTACAGGCTTTTTGTTTGTGTAACAACTGGAAATGACAAAATATGTGATTGTTCATGGTGTTTTTGATGCACGGTCTCTGTGTGTTTGCAGGTCTGTCGACAGTCGAGGCGTACAACGCTAAGACAGACGAGTGGTTCCATGTGTTGCCCATGAGTACCAGACGAAGCAGTGTAGGAGTGGGTGTTGTCAATGGTGAATACAGTTCCCAGTTCAGTTTTATAGTCTGCACAACACCTTATAAACCAAACAATAGTCCTGCAATAAATACAACTTTTGGCTCGAAGCCCTTGATACAATAATGCATTACTGCACTCTTTTAGTGTTGTGATGACTATAAAACACAGGAAAACGGCATGAACAAACTGATTACAAGTTATCAACACCGAATGAAGGACACTTAATCAAGCAAGCAGACTATTTATATAGCTTTTTGTTTAAAAAGTTTACAGAGGGGTTTTACAGGAAGAAGAAAAGGGGAAAAGAGAGAAGAGACACAGAAGACAAAATGTAAAACAAAGAGAAATAAGTGTATAACCCACAAAGTAAAAGTTCTATGGATATGGCTATGGTCTGGCTACATTGCATCAAAACCTTTGTCAGTTTCAGCATTTTGAGCTTCACACATTTTTTTATTTCCTGCATGTCTACCATATGGTATTTTAATGTGTTTCTGGTATTTTGTCCATCACCGCGCCTCCCTAATTCTAAGTTATGAACTACACGCATTTCTCGTGTTTTTCAGGGATCCTGTATGCAGTTGGAGGTTATGACGGTGCGACCAGGCAATGTCTGAGTACAGTAGAAGCTTACAACCCTAAAAGCAACACGTGGAGCTACATCGCAGAGATGGGCACGAGGCGCAGCGGAGCGGGTCAGTGTGTGTGCGGTTTTGTTTTTACCTTTTTTAATTTGTTACATTTCTGAAACTTTAAGTCAACAGACAGACAAACCCTTCTCACAGATTTATCCATCAAAACAACATAATTATGCTGCTCCATTGATTATAAATCCATGGTAAGACAGAAATGGTGACCATGTCTGGTAAATATCTGTTGTTTTTTTTTGCCATGTGTCCAATGTCTTCCTCAGGTGTAGGTGTGTTAAAAGGTTTACTTTATGCTGTGGGGGGTCATGATGGTCCATTGGTGAGGAAGAGTTGTGAAGTTTATGATCCGGCCTCCAACAGCTGGCGACAGGTAGCTGACATGAACATGTGTCGACGTAATGCGGGTAAGGAAGACCGTCTGTCCACCAGGTATCAGATGTTACTCTGCTAGACGTCCATTACTTTTCATTCTGTGTGTGTGTGTGTGTGTGTGTTTTCAGGTGTGTGTGCTGTAAATAACTTACTCTATGTGGTGGGAGGAGACGATGGCAGCTGCAATTTAGCCTCTGTGGAGTTCTACAATCCAAACTCGGACAAGTGGACACTACTGCCGAACTGCATGAGCACAGGACGCAGCTATGCAGGTGTGTAGGCAACACGTGTGAACATACGTGCTGAAAACGTGCAGGTACATTGCTGCTAACTTAACATTTTGCATCCAAACTGCAGTGAGAGGTAACTTTGGAAAAAGGTTGAACTTATGTTTGAACCATAGTTTAATATTACTTTTTTTAGAATCGTATCATAATCATGTAAAATTCATAATTGCCAGCAAATGGAAGTTTTTGTTTTACATATGTGAACAGTTTTGTCTGATGTAATTCATAATAGCAGTGGAACACATTCAGTGTCAGTATTCATTGTCTGGGTGAGACAAAGGACAATTTTCCTGCCTTGGCTGGGCAATAAAGTTTATTCTATTCTATTATTTCAATTTGTTGTACAGTTCGCTCTCTACTTACTGTTTACTTTTTTTTTGTATCGGTATAGATACTTAATTCAGATTAATTTTGACTTATGGGTAGTTTTTCCTCATTCTTATATTTTTTTTATTCCTATGGTTGCTCTGTCCTTTTTGAACTACTGTTTGTTATTATGCTGACCTAATTCCCCCCCAGGCATCAATAAAGTTTTATCTTATCTTAAGACAATATCATATCAAGAAAATGATGTGCAGTGCCAAATACAAGCATTACAACTATTCCTACTTTTAACACTGGTATTCCTACTAATGGTATGAGCAGCAGTAATTATAGCGGACATAAAAACTTTTTGCTTTCATTATTTTTACATTTATATTAGATGTTTTCAACATTTGCCATGTATGAAAATGATATCACGTGGCGATAGTGATGCATCATCCTAATCTTTGTTTTTTTAATTTATTTATTTATTTTTTAACCACAGGTGTGACTGTGATCGACAAGCCCTTATGACTGCTCTTGACACCTGCCACTGATACGGAGCAGAATATGTTCTCCTGCTGAATACTGATCTTGGATCTGTCTATAATGCCAATGCTTCGATGGTGGGGCAGCATTAGCACAGGCACTGACGAAGATGAAGTAAATGACAAGATTGTTGTTGAGGATGACGATGAGGATTTTTGCACTTACCTGAACGGGGGAGATGTAACAAATGGGGGGGATCTAACCCGTGTTTTAATCCCCTCCTGGCAGGACTGCCGCAGGCGACTGGACAAACCAGTTTGAAGCAGCACTGTACCACTGCAGTGTCATTGAAACGCTACTGATATGAAGCTAATATAACTGCAAAGTTACTTTAACATTAGTAATGTTAACATGAAGCAGCTCTGAGAGAGACCACTGATCTAATCTATGGGAGAGGAAGGCAGAGAAGGACCGTTTGGGACTGAAATCTTTGTTTCTCCTTCGTTTTTATCCTCCTGAAAAGTGTATGTGTGTGTCTGACTGACTGTGAGTGTGTGTGCGCTTGCATTTAAAGGTGCTCCTTTGCTTGCACATGTGAGCATGTATGTTTGTCTGTGTGTGGTGGTCTGACGCCGCATGAACGCACTCTGTCTGACCTCTGGCCTTTTACAGTGTTGCAGTATGGCTGTTCAAGAGTGCCTGAATGTCAAATTACTCCCCTGCTTCCCTCTTCTTCTCCTCCGTTATGTCTCGGGTACTGTTACCGGACGGACCACAGCTGGACTCGGCACAGCTGTTCTGGGATATAGAAATGCATCTGGGAGCTGACTTTAGATTGGCGATGATGTTGCGTTAATCCGCATGAATTCAGAATAGCCGCGTGGGAAGCAGTTGCAGAAAATGTACATTTCTTCTTTTAAAAAACAAAACAAAACGGACTTTCACTGGAGCACGACTCTTCTGGTAAAGGAGAAGCCTCATTCATGTTGCCAAAAAACAGCGACAGACAGAGGGAGAAGCTGTTTGAGATGAACAGTTGGATGTATCAGTGCTTTACTGTCTTTGCTGTGGTTGTAACCACTGATGACAACAACAGCCTGAACTCACTGCATGGTCCCCAACTCTAACCTCCTATCATTCAACAGTACCCCCTTCTCCCTCGGTGTAGCAACCCTATTAACTACTGCGCACCCTGACGTACTATGAATGTGCCAATTTTAATGTCTCTTCATTTCTGTCTCTCTTTACTACTTTACTAATCTGTTCTCTCTTTCTGGAAAGTGACCAAACCTGCTCTTTTCGTTTCTTTTCCTTCAGCCTCTTTCTCTTCCCTCTCCTCCTATACTGCAAATTGCTATAATAGTAACTGGTATCGCTGTTTCTTGTCAGTGTGTTGAGGAATGTCACGTAGGCTAATGACTTTGAAAATGTTTCATTACTTGTTTTATATTATCATTAATAAATATGCTTCTTGTATTTAAAGCTGTGAAATGATATAATCTGTTTTTAAAACTTTGCCAAATCAGTAAAACATTGAAATGGAACGCGGTGTGTGTGATATTTCAATAATTAAACAGTGATTAATTTATTACAATTTCACATGTCACCGTTAGTGTCGGGTATTGAACATTAATACTTTTTTTGTATGCTCAGTTTCACACTTAACTTTTCTGCCATTTTGTATTTTATTTAGGCAAAGTTACTGTACTTAAGTACAACTTTGAGGTACTTGTACTCTACTTGACTGCTTCCATTTTATGCTATTTTATACTTCCACTCAACTACATTTATTTGCCGTTTATTTTACATTTAGTCAAATATAGCATACTGTGATGTGTAGGTATAAACAGTAATATATATATATATATATATATATATATACATATACACTGAGATCATGTAAACAGTAGAATATGTATGTACAGTACTACCAGCAGTAAGTATAGTATAAGTATGGCAGTAGTATGAAGTGTAAAGTGACATCCATGTATCAGTACGATGCGAACAAGGATGTAATGTCATATGAATAAATGTAGATAAACTTAAGAAAAAACAGCAACCAGTATGAACAGGAACTATAATTAGCCTATATTTTCAAAAAGGGGGGTAAACAAACAAAAACATCAGTTTAGTGGTGCTTTAATTAAATGTAATTTTTTTTTTAAACTGGGAAAACTTTGTACTACGTAATTTACCTGTCTCAAAGCCTCTACAACATTTCCAAAGTTGACCTTGGAGTTACGATCTGTTATAATGTAAATGTAAGGCGGAAAACACACCATCTCTGTCCTCAGTGCTGCGAACGCTGTGAAAGCCGAGCTCGCCTCTGATTGGCCGTTGCTGTAGAAACCTTCAGTCTCACTATCATCGCTCCATCCCGCGGACCAATCGGCGACGCCGCTCGGCCCCCCGACGTCAGTCTCCTCTCTTCTCGGCCAATCAGATTGTTCCATATTACTGTACTTCACCCGGCCGGCCGCCGGACGCTCAGGTAGACGGGACGTACCGCGGACAGGTGAGAGTTTACTGTTGTTGTTGGCTTCAAATGATTTATTTAGCTGAACTATTAGCAGCTGTTGCTAAAGTACATCGGTTGCTTCTGTATTTGAGTGTTTGTTTGGCAGTTTGTCGGCTTGTTACCTTGAGGTGTAACGTTATAATGTGTTGCTAACGGTCTGTTAGCAGTGTGATTCTGCATCATTCTGTGTAGATTTATTAAAATAGTATTTATTATTATTTATTTGTTGCCTTATGCACATATTAAGCAACAATGTTATGTCATAGTGTACCACAATTAATTTGCTTTAAGGCAATATAAAACAACAACGACAAAACAAACATTAACACCTGTTAAAGGAATAAATATTAACGTTGAGGTGTGGTAATTATGTGCAACACGGTCTTTTGATTTTCAGATCTTCTACTTAAGTAAAAGTAGCAATACCACAGTGTAGACATACTCTGTTGCAAGTAAAAGTGCATGCATTCAAAATTTTACGTAAATAAAAGTACAAAAGTATTCGCATCAAACATTAAAATACCAAAAGTTAAGTGCAGAATGGCCCATTTCAGAATAATGTATGTTATAATATTGGATTATAATTACTGATGCATTACTCTGTACATCAAATGTTGCAGCGGGTAACAATGGAGCTAATTTTAATTTCTTTGTTGATTATATTGTGTAGCCTATTATTAATCTGAATCTGCAAAGTAACTAGTAACTAAAGCTATGAAATAAATGTAGTAGAGTAAAAAAGTGCAATATTTCACTTTTCATACTAAAATAAAGTACAAGTACCTCAAAAATTGTACTAAAGTACAGTACTTAGTTACTTTCCACCACTGATGACGTTACAATACCTTAATACAAGTGCACGGTGTGAATTGTGATCTAAAAATTAGATTTTTGTGAGTTTAGTAGTTGTTGAATGTATTTCAGTGGTATAATTCTTCCTCTTACTTCCTTGTTGTGCTTTTAAATTCAGTAAGTTGTGTTCCTCTGCAGCCTTTAATTAATTATTTTTTTCTGCCATATTTCTTAGAATGGACTATTTCCTTCCAATTTCTCTTCTTTACCTTATCGTGGATTTTTTTGAAAAGACAAACTTGGAGAAGACCAACTAACATGACTGAGAATATCAGCTGCCCACCTGTAGCTGTAATCACCTCAGACATGCGTCCTGTCTGAGAGTTGTACATGTAACACGGTGTTCCTGTTTTCCAGTCTTCTCTCCAGACCTGCAGTCACCTTGCGTTGTCCATCATGGCGGTGAACGGCACGGCAGACATCTTGAGCTCTGCCTACCTGGCGGTGGAGTACGTAGATGCAGTGCTGCCAGAAAACCCCTTCCAGCCCTCCCTGAAACACGCCTGGGGCTACATGATGGACAACTACACCAAGTTCCAGATCGCCACCTGGGGGTCGCTCATCGTCCATGAGTTCATCTACTTCCTGTTCTGCCTGCCTGGTTTCCTCTTCCAGTTCATGCCCTTCATGCAGAAATACAAGATCCAACCGGTTTGTGTGGGTTTTTGGTTGTTATGATTTTATTTTCAAAAATCTAAGATGACATTCCTATTAATAGACCCTCTCTCTATGCATGGCTGTGTGTGTGTGCAGGACAAGCCAGAGACCTGGGAGAAACAGTGGAGATGTTTCAAGATGCTGCTATTCAACCATTTCTGTATCCAGCTGCCTTTGATCTGTGGGACTTATTACTTCACTGAGTTCTTCAACATCCCTTATGACTGGGACTCCATGCCACGCTGGTCAGTGGAAGTACAATAAAACACACCCGAACACATCATATTTAAAGTACCCAAGACATAGACTCAGTGAGCTAGATGACAATATTTTTGTTTTTTAGCAAGTTAAATGTTAAATCCATGCCTGTGCTAACTATAATGATGGTATAAACATGACAGTTTTAGATCCCTTTTTTAATGTTTACCCACTCTCTCTCTTTCTCCTCCTCAAGGCCGTATGTCCTGGCTCAGTGCTTTGGCTGTGCTGTTGTTGAAGATACCTGGCACTACTTCCTCCATCGCCTGCTGCATCACCGCAGGATCTACAAATACATCCACAAAGTCCACCACGAGTTCACCGTGAGTAAAACACTCACACACACACACGTGATAAGATAAATAAACACAAACTCTTTACTGAGGAGTTACTTATTAAACATGCTGTAGCTCCCACACACGTAAAAAAAAAAAAAAAGTGAGCACACACACACAAACACACACATGCATATGTCTTCCTAACAGTGTCTCCGCTGTCCCTCAGGCTCCATTCGGCATGCAGGCAGAATATGCTCATCCCGCTGAGACTATCATCCTGGGAGCTGGTTTCTTCATCGGCATCATGATCTTCTGTAACCACGTGTTCTTCCTGTGGGCCTGGGTGTCCTTCCGCCTGCTGGAGACCATTGATGTCCACAGGTAGGACACAGGAACAGCTTCCACATATTTTTTGCTGCCCTTTCCTTCCCTCGCTCAGAGGTCTCAGAAATAGAGCTATGTTAGATAGTTTATATAGCTAAAGAGACTAAAATATGAGCTATACACAGTTTCAAACATTGGAGAAACAGAGCAGCAGTTACATCACTGATTACAATGAACAGTGAGACGATAGTAACATGTCAACTCTGTCAGTAACTTGCGAGGTCAACCACTAGGGGGCCACAGAGAACACCAGATACATGATGCATGATCATATTATCAGGTGACATAGAACTCCTTTCTCTTGGGTTACTGCAGACTTTTTATTATAATACATTAATACACAAATACATTTTGCTGTTATTTTTGGATTACATTGGACTTACATGCACATATGGCAAACATGACTCCAGACAGGAGGCTCACAGACTGTGGTGATATAAACAATATCAAATTCTAGATTGATCAGGCAATCTAGAATTGCCTGATCAATTAAAAACTGATTTGCTAAAATGTCATTTAAAATAAAATTGAATTAAATATAAAAATCGAATTGAATTTTATTCATATTTTACTTCACTCTGATCCGTGCATTTTCCTGGTTTTATGTCTTTTTGTAAAGGACTATGCAACTATCTCTAAAAATAATATCTTTATTAATAATTAATATCCATTATTATTTTACATTAAATAACCCACTGATTCTAAATTACACAATCTTTGTTAGTAATTTATATCATTAATAAAATCATCCATTAATCACAGATACAATAGAACATATATAACTCACAAAAGTTACAAAATGTAGAACAATACACAAAACGAGAGAGAGAGAGAGAGAGAGAGAGAGAGGTAAAATAAATAGATTTAGAAAAAATTTATTAATAAATAAACATGAAGAATTCCACCATTTCTTCCAGACATTGCCTTCATTTAATCTAAACCATTTCTCCTGTAATCATTTTGCTTTTCTTGCAAGATAAAACAATGCTTTTGATAAAAGTCAGACTTTCTTTCGCCTTCACATCAAAAATGAATTTTAGCCAAGAGTGCAACACTGTTTAACACAAGAGGGCTAAGTCATAAAGTGTTATTGTTTGTGGGTAAATACTGCAATAGAACTAAACTAGCCATCTCTTGATATCCAACCACTAGGCAGCAACATGAGGACAGACCCAAAATGAATGCATCCTGTCTTCAGTATCACCATTACAGAAACATAATTTTTAATCATTCCTATGACCCATCTGAAAAAAAAAGTCTTGTTGGAAGGATAGTTTTAATTATAAATACTGACTCTTAATATTTGAGGCAAAACAAAAATTGGACTTTAATTCCTTTTTTTCCCCTTGCTCCCTCTCAGTGGTTACGACATCCCTATGAACCCGCTCCACCTGATCCCGTTCTACGCCGGCACCCGTTTCCACGACTTCCACCACATGAACTTCGTTGGGAACTACGCCTCCACCTTCACCTGGTGGGACAAGCTGCTGAAGACGGACAACCAGTACAACAAGTACATGCAGAAAGAGGGAGACAAGAAGGAGCAGTAAACTACTCGTGCCTCTGTTTGTTCATACACACACACACACACACACCTGGTCTGTCAGGAGGAGGGACAAAGAGGCAGTGAGCTGTACAGACACACATTGAGCACACAAACAAACAGTGCTGCTCTTCCTTCTTGGTACACCTAACGAAACACACACACACACGCACACACACTGAAGGTGTACTTTAACTGAATCAGCACTACTGTGGTTTGATTCTGAATCGGACTTACTGTTGACTTCAGTCCGTCTTCTGTGCCTTTCTGCAAAAGAAGTATTGTCTGCTTCTGTCAACTGCTGTTGGCTGAATAAAAACCATCAACATCCTCATTTTGATTTGTTGCTTTGTTTGATCATTGAATGAAAAAAATTGTACCACACGACTCTCTTGTGAAATGCTTCCTGTATACCTCTGAATGTCTGAGCACTTTAGCGCTTCCTCTTGAGTCAAACTGAGTCAGAGTGACACTGTGTTATAGCTGCAGTTCGGTGGGAACTGTGGAAACTCAGCGCCGACTTCTGAAACAAGTCAGGCATGTTTGGTGCAAACCCATGTACTTTTTTGATTAAAAGGGATTGGCTCATATGGCACTTCCAGGCTGTTCAAGCCTATTTTGTTTAAGACTGTAAAAATAAATATATGTTTTGGTTTTACAAAAAGAAACCTTGAAAATGTTTTGTTTTTCTGTTGTTTTTTGTTGTCATATTATGTCATATATGTCATAAAAATGTATGAACAAATTTGAACAGGGGTTTGGTTGTTTTGAGCAGTTTTTTTTTTTTTTTTGACAGAATTTGGAATTTTGTTACAAAAGGAAACTCCATGTTCCTCAGACCATGATATATGTGCTGCTGTATTAATAAGATATTGACACGTGGACACATTTCTACAGAGAATGGGATCACTGACAGTTTCTGTTTCAAATTAACAGCACAGATCTGAATCTTCTCAGTGAGTGTTATCTTTGTCTCTGTAGACATCTGTGTTTGATGGGGAAGTGGATGAGTTCGCGAGTGTATCTACTGCTGTAGGTTCTCTCCGTCTCCTCTCTGCAGCGCTGTGGACACACCCCTACGGCCCCATCCAGCACATACAGCTGCATCAAGTCAGCCAGCAGCAGCCGGTACCAAACAGGAAGGGAGGCAGTTTTATACTATGGACAGTCACTGAGTTACAGGAATAAATGGATGGATAACATGGACAAATACACTCTGAAATAGATTCATAAATAAAGGTTATCAAATGAATAACATGATTATATGTTATTCACACTTTAAATTCTCTTGTAGTGTCACCTCTGGGATTCATTTTTCATAAGCTATTTACTTTGGTGCCCTGTAATGAAAAAACACCTGAAAAATAATAACTGTTGGGGTTTACAGTAGGGTTGCAGCTGATAGTTATATATATATATATATATATATATCGTTTAATCTGTTTATTATTTTTTCAATACCAAAGAAAATAAAAAGGCAATAGCCCTACGGAAACCTAAACTGTTCAATATTAAATGAGTAAATAAAACATTATGAAATGAATAAAGAAATGTGTAATAAAACCATGAAGTTGTGAAATAAACTAACGAACAGGCACAGAGCCAGTTACTTATGTGTTTCACTGTTGCTGGAATAAAATAAAATTGACTTGCAGTAAAAGTCTGTTATTGTGACAGAAGAAGAAATAACTTTTTTTTTTTTTTTTTTTTTTTTTTTTACAGTTTTGACAATTTATTGGATTATTTATTTATTTATATTTGATTCTTTGGGTCTCCATATAGACTGTTCTTTATTGTCTGCCCTGACTTTTATCTTAAACATATAAAATAAACACCTTCTGCGGTTCATATCTGAAAGAAACAAAGTCTTTATTTTGAAAATTGTGACCGGATGTACTGATCCTCTGTCGAGCTTTACACTGGAGGGAGTCTGCGCTCAGGTACGGCAGCGCATCACGCTCAGAGAGAGGGAGAGAGAGAGAGAGCAGCACAGGGATAGATATTTATAGCCCAAAGCGAGGCTGCAGCACAGAGATAAGGCTTGGGACCAAGCCGCAGGCAGACAGACGGACAGACAGACAGGGCTTAGGGAAAAGACACGTCAAAATGAAACAGTTCCTTTCGGTAGTTTTATTCGGGGCCGCAGTGGTCGCCCTGGTCAGCGCAGCCGGTACCGAGGGTGAGATCTCCTTCGAGTACCACCGTTATGAGGAGCTGCGAAAGGCGCTGGTGTCGGTGTGGCTGCAGTGTCCGACCATCAGCCGCATCTACACCATCGGGGAGAGCTTCGAGGGCCGCGAGCTGCTGGTGCTGGAGATGTCCGACAACCCCGGGACGCACGAGCCTGGTCAGTTTTACGCATACGCAAAGTCCGCTTCATAATGCGGAGAATGTGCACCCCCATCCCGCTCCCTTTGTCCCCGCTTTCCTTCACGGTAGGAACCCGTCACCGCACGCTGTGATCACGCACAATTGCGCATAGCGGTCTTATTTTGTGTGATGGTTATGCAGAAAACGAGCCGTGCGGCTGATGTTGCTCAAATGCCCCCGGAGGAACGGTAGAGGAGGAGCGCAGGTGTGTCGTGCTGTGCGTGAAACGGTGAGCGCGAGGCCTGCTGCATCACTTTAGAGGAAACCTACTAGATGATAGATTGTGGGATCAGCCACGCAAAGCCGCCATTTTGCTGTTTGATAAAGATCTCTTATCCCGAGTCGTGGTTCTGAGAAACAATATATATATATATATATATATATATATATATATATATATATATATATATATATATATATCCCAAAGGCGGTGGATCATGCCACGGCACATTGGGCTGCGTTTTGAATTAACATCCCTTCCAATCAAAAGCAGATGTATCAGCAGTGTTGGCTGCAACATATCAGAGAAAAGAGTTCAAAAGAGGAAGCCCTTGACTGAATATTAAATGACCCTGTGAGTCCTGAGAGGATTAGAACAGTTATGATAGTGGACCTAAGGGGTTTCCCAGCATCCCCATCACACTCACCCATCCTGTCAGGACTGGACTGCAGGCAGGAAGAAACCATAGAGTAGAAGAAGTGATGTGAGCAAGTGTGAGACTTCAGTTTACACACCAGCCACAGGAACTGCAAATATGTGCAACCGCCACTGCTGTTTTTAGATGCAATGCACCTTCTTCTTGTTCTAAAATCACGCCTGAATAGAGGAAAAAAACATTAAGTGTATTTCCATGCAGTGTAGCATCACCTTGATATTGATCTGATGGTTTCAGAATGTCGAGCATTAAACAGCAGGAGTACAAAGCATCAGACAATATTAAACACACTTGTTTTCTCACTGTTAAAAGGAAGCTGTTTGGACCTGGGCTTCAAAAGCTTTTTGGAAATGGAGGATGGGCCTGAGTTATCTTAAGCTGTTTGTGCGATGGAGGCAAACACTGAGAGCCAAAATCTCTGGAATGTTCCTTTACTTCTTCCCTGTCGTGTTTTATTTCTGGCTGGAATTAAATCACACTATATATGATTCAATACTGTAGCTTTTAGCTATTTCTTAATGTAAGAAATTGAATGCTTGTCTACATCTTGATGAAGGTTGTTCTGACCAGGGGCAATGATGGAAATAATTCCAGGACTTTATCGATCAATCCCTGACATAGTCTGACATGCTGTATTTTATAATTATATTCCAATGTTGTTTGTAAACCAAACCAAATTTACTCCAGTGAAGATTTTTTTTTAACCCCTTAATCCAAAACAAACTTAACATTGAGTGCACAACATACTTTCCTGATAGTGAGAGGACACTGTTTTGGCACCTATAGAGCAATAATGCAACGCTAATGGATTAACCTGTAGTACATTTAACCTTTAATGAACGTCTGGGAACGGGGTCAGTGAATCCTGTCCAACTCTCTAAACAGGACATACTGCAGGAAGTGATTAATTTCATCCAAGTAATCCTGAAACTGAGCCCTCAAAAGAAAAAAAAAACGTTGCCTGTAATTACTGTATATATAGTTTACAGTCTAGTTTGTGGTGTTTCAAGTAGCCTATACTGTATGTCTCATGTAGCTTTTTTTGTGTAAAGGTGTATTTTCTTCTCAGGGTGTATTTGTGTGGTCTTAAAGGTGCACCGCAGGTTTTGTGTGTTTTGCAGCTCGCATGGTCACACAGTCTAATGACCATATGTACGTACTAAATAAGCCAGTAATAGTCTGGTGGGCGTGCGCAGGCATGAGTCACAGTAGCGATGTGGAGCCCTTATTACTACCAGATGAGTTTCCAAGCCGCTGCTTCACCAACAGGGGCAGCACCCCACCCCTCCACCTCCTCCACCTCTGCTGAGCAAAACATCCACAGCTAGAAGGAGGGGGATGAAACAGAGAAGGAAAGAGGGAGAAGAGCTCCAGTGACTGACAGGGCAAAGGAGAGAGAGAGGGACGGAAAAGATGATGGTTTCAGTATCAGTATTCAGTAGAAAAGATTAGTGTGTGCGTGAGTCAAGAAGAACAAAATCTGCAAAAACTGGAATCATTTTTAAGCCTCCCTTTAAGTTGCCCAACCAATATTTTATATCTGACCCTGCGATGTGTTGAAACTCTAAGGTGGAGCCAAAATAGCAGTTGCCGGGGCAACAGATCGGCTTAGTGCACTGAGCTGACTGGCAGCTTGTGGTTGGCTGGCTGGCTTGCTCCGGAGGACGACGGTCCTGAGCTCGAGCATCTGTCAGTAAAGCAGCCATCTGTCATACACTGCAGCACAGGAACTGCTTATAGAGTGCAAACAGACTGGTTACATATTAATATATAGTGCTTGAAGTGTGGGGACACGGGCAGTGGTGGAAAGTAACTGAGTACATTTACTCAAGTGCTGCTCTTAAAGCAGCTGTAATCATTATTTTTATATCAGATGAGTACTTGTATGTGAAAGGGGTCCCTAGATAAACCCACAGAAAACTATCACAAACTCTGCAGTTTATAGCGTCTTTAAACTCTTGTTTGAACTCATTGTTTAGGTTTTACTGCCGCTAATAGCCTGCTGTTTAGGTTCACTCTCACCGCTCTCGTCGACGTCCTTTTCTGTTTTTAACAAAAAGCTAGTAGCGCTGCCTGCCGAGCTCCAAACAGCAGACAAAGTTAGCGATTAGCTGGTGAAGAAAGTGAAACATCAAGCAGCTAAAGATCCAGATATTTCCCTCAGGAGTTGGTGGTGACTAAAAGAGAGCCAAAAGGAGAGTGAATATTGGACGTACATTTGCCAGACAGACACAAACACGACTCCAAATGAACGCTAATGTTGCTCTGTGTCTGCTGTGTAAATAAGCAACAAGTTCATCATATCAACTTAAAAAAATGACAGTATGTCCGTGCTGTGTTTACAGCTAGTTTCTGCCTCTTCTAGAATCAGCTATTGCAAGTTTAAAGCAAAAATTCAATATGGCAGAGAATTGAATACTAAGTTAAATATAAAGCTACAGCCAGCAGTGTTTAGCTTAGCTTAGCACAAAGACTGGAGATGGGTGGAAACAGCTAGCCTGGCTCTGTGTAACGTTAACAAAATCCATCTACCAGCACCTCTAATTCATAAATGTCGAACTTTTGCTTTCAGTACAATATTGTGATACCTACTTGAGTATTTCAGTTATTATGCTACTTTATACCACTACATTTCTTTTACTTTACAAATTAAATTTTATATTTATCTACCCAACAAAGTAATTAAAAGTACACATTAACACATCTATAATAACATTCAACAATATTTTATATATAATAATATAATTAACAGGGGCCATTCTGCTGCATAGTGAGTACTTTTGATGACAGTGTGTCCGTTTACTTAAGTAAGATTTTGAATGCAGGACTTTTACTTGTAGTTGAGTATTTTCACAGTGTGGTATTGCTAGTTTTACTTAAGTAGGATTTGAATACTTCTTCTGCCACTAAACAAAGGGTGACATGTTTTTGTTTTTTTTATTTGAAGGCGGTGTCTAGTTCTTGCAGCTGGGTCATATTTGAGCTGCAAAGAGGGTTTTCTCTTCAGTGAAATGGGCTCTGGGTAAACTCTTTTGTCTCTCACGTCTGGAACTATTTACAAGGCTTCTTTGTATGAGGAGAAACCATATCTTGTAATTGGCTTGGCTTTGTCTGAAGGTGAAAAAAAAAAATCATGTCGGTATCATCCAATATGCTGTAGACCATCTCATGTGGTGGAGAGTTTTATCAGCGAGACACACTGCTGGATATGGGGGTATCACATGACATATTGCGTATTGAATAGAAAGTGTAACACAGGTAGACATGGATTTAATAGTGCACATTACAATGGAGGACAAGAGTGTAGAGAATAGAGAATTGTTTGGACATTTGAGCTGTGAGGAGCCTCCTCAAGCAGAGATAGCAAAAACAGCTGAGAGGAAGGAGGAGCCGATGAAAAACTGAGATAGAAAAGAAAGGAATGGTGATTGAGAAAACGGGAAGTGTAACAGGAGTGCGAGGGTGACGAGGGAGCAGAGGAGGGGTGGGCGAAAGAATGTAGAGGGAATAAGGGAGAGGCAGAAGCGGAAAGAGGATGAGAGAAAGGCCAAGGCATCAGCCAGAGGGTCATTTATAATACATCAGACTGCCGCATGCATCCTCCTCCTCTCTTCCTTCACTGTGCTCTGACTGGTTCTTCTTCTTTGTGTCATTTTGCTTCTTCTGCCGCCAAAGCCTCCTCTCTGTTCCTTGCTTTTTCCTACGCATATTTTCATTTTCTTTCTCTTTCCCCAATTCCCTTTTATTCTCTTGATTTTCTTCACTATTTGCTGCCTTACAGGTTGTTTTTGTATGGTTTGTATGCTTCACATTCTGCATCTCAACATGCTGCGCGACGTCGCTTCATGCCATGCTGTGTGTTGGTCACTTCGAGCAGCAGACAGCCGAAGTCCCGCCTCCTTTCATAGCCTCTGTTCTACTCGCTTCTGTGGGGTTTTTGTCAACAGGTTTTCTCTTGTTTGTCTTTCTGAAAAAGCTGAAACATGTTGGTGGAGTTGTCTGTCCATTTTCTAAGAGCTAAACATGTATACTAGCACGCAACACTTTGTCATTTAACCAAACATATAAAAGCAGTTAGTTTTCATTCAACAACTACAACTCCCACAAAGCTAAGAGGCTAAGAATCATGGGACATGTTGTTGTTACGTACTAACATTGTTGTTTTATCTTGGTTAAAATTAAGAGGTGTTCAAATTGTACTATCTTACTCTACACCAGTAGATACACATTAATGTAGAATATGGACATTTGAGTTGTAAGTATTGGAGCTGAAACAGCTAATCGATTAATACATTAGTCGATTCACAGAAAATTAACCAGCAACTCTTTTCATAATTGATTAATTTTTTAAGTCAACTGAATATATTTTGGTTTTGGACTCTTTGTGGACAAAACAAGACATTTAAAGACATCACCGTGGGAATTGTTCACAATTTTTACACCAAAAATGAAGCAATGAATTGAGAAAATAATCTGCAGACTAACTGATAACATAAGTAATCATTAGCTGCAGCCTTAGAAAATATAAAAAACACTCTATTTAGAGTGGACAACACAAAAGCTTGAAAATAAAATATACAGGGCTCGTACGAAGTCTTAAAAGTTTGGAAAATACTTAATTTTAACCGTTATGTTTTCAAGGTCAGGCATATGCTTGAATTCAAATATACTCCTTGAAAAATGCTTGATTTTCAACATAATCTGGTGTTTCTCATTTAAACCAAAATTCTTTTAATATTTAAAACGAAACAATGATAAAGGGTTTGAGAGTCTGGGAAATTTTGGTTAAGGTTCGTTGAAAGTGCTTGAAAAGTGCTTGAATTTTACTCTTAAAAAGCTGTATGAACCATGCATATAAAAAACAGGGAAATCTCTTTGAGTTACAGAAGCTAGTGACACAGTGTCTAGCTTGGAGAAGGTTTGGGATATTTGCTATTATATGATCCAGCATTTTAGCCTTAGTAAAACATTTTTTTGACCTGTTCTGGTGCTCCATCTCTTCTGTATCTGTCTCTGTAATATCAGGTGACGGAGCTGGCAGTCATTCAGAGCTAACAAACTGCTTGTATATGAGGGTGTGTGTGTGTGTACACGAGTACGAGACAGACGGTGAGTAAGAGTGTGTTTACTCAACCTCCCAGTTGATTTGTCTCCCTAAGCACCTGGCCATGTCAGGGTTGCCACGACGACTGAGAGCACCCTAATGTGGTGCTTCCCTAATAACGTTGCAGCAGCAGTCATTATTACGTAGTCACCTAGGAGACCGTATTGATCACCTGCCAGACACTTTTGATAAAGCGTAGGATGATGCAGTGGGTTTTGTTACCCTCAGATGTGTTTTATCGACCTGTGGAGAGTAAAAATGACCCGGAGTTTAAGGGAGGAGCTGTGCCACATCAGACTTTTTCACACATTCAGAAGAAATCCAAGGAAAAAGAGAGGTTGTCCACACAGAATATCGCAAGGTTGCAGAAATGTAATGATGCAGCCCTCTTCTTCTTCAAGCAAACATACATGTGAACAAAAAGCAGGCTAAGAAAGTCGATTAGTTAGTCTGTTTTGATAATTGATTAAGAATTTTTTTCAAACAAAAATTTTTCCCCAGTCCCAGCTTCTGCAATGTGAAGAGTTGCTAGTTTTCTCTGTTTTATATCATTGTAGACTAAATGTATATTGAGGTTTTGGACTGTTGGTCGGACAAAACAAGACATTTCAAGACATCACCTTGGCCTTGGAACTGTGATTTTTCACAATTTTCTGACATTTTATGGACTAAAGAATGAACCGATTCATTGTTGGTTGCAATTCGGAGAACACATGACACATCATTAAGTTTTTGGGAGCTTGCAATAATTAGTGTGCGGACTACCCCTCCTTTTCCTGTGCCTGTACCCAATTTAGCTTGGAAGTGCACACCGTCCACCTTCTTTGCTTTAAATGTACAAACACTACCACTGTTGTACATTTACCAAGTATGAAATGTTGTTTTACATAAAATGAATTCATCTGTGAACTTTGTTTCTGTTTCTAAAAACGTAAATGGGAAATTGTTATCACATGTGGTGGTTATACATTTCAAAAGTGAGCTGTCTAAGAACCCCATATGCCCATATGTGAAGTTATCACTTATCAAATGGATGAAAAATTTACATGTGCCATTTTTCTTTTACTTTGAGTGTGCGGTTATGTGTGTGCACAAGAGAATAACAGCTCAGCGAGGTACAGACAGCTTGACAGGGAAGAGTAATAAATTGAGAAAAAAAGGGGAGAAGACACAGTCGGCCCCAAGGGGGGAAAGGACATTTTGATTTGTTCCAGCTACACGGTGATGCATCACACTCGCCTTTGTGTAAAAATCAGCATCCTCTGGTCAAAAATGTGTGTGTGTGTGTGTGTGTAAAAAGAGTAAACAGAGCTGTTACATAAGCGTGAGTTAGCACAAAATTACAATTAATGATATTAATACAAATGTCAGTATCAGTCCTCATTAAGAATTTATGCAGTGAATTATTAGCCCTTCCCCCGCCTGCCCTGCTTCTGCACATTACCCAAATCCATCTTAAATCCATCAATACCTACATGTGTGGGAGAAAGGAAAGGTCTCCAGATATTGAGCATCTGTGTAATAACTTGAATCGTAGTAACTCATTTAGACAGAGGCCAACTTCAAAGTGTGTGCGTGTGTGTGTATGAACATGTGAGTGCATGTGTTTGACAGCTCTGTCAGGCCTCTGAAGCCTGTAAAAACCATTCACCAACGTCAGGACAGAAAGAGTTAATTGTAGTCTTGAAATCATTAGTAGCAACTCACAGAGGAACCAGATTTAAGTGTTTATAAATAACCTGACTACCAGATGTGTGCTGGGCGGTGTGTGTGTTACTCGCTCATGTAGCCACTTTACAGATACATCAAACACTCAAAGAAATCCACTAAAATGGATTCAAAAGATGCAAATATGAAACCACACTTGTACACATGCATCTTGATTTTTTTAGACAGTATATTAGAAGTGAGAAGTACAAATAGGAGAGAAAGAATCTCTGAAAATGTTCAAATCAGAGTAGAGGTAAAAGAAAAAACTATAAAACCACACACAAAAAGCCCCCAATAAAAACAGGACCCCTGCTGCAAATTGGCTTCAAACACACACACACACACACACACACACACACACACACACACACCCCCCTCACCATCTGCTGATCTGGAGCTACATTTCATAACTCGTAACTAATCTCAACAAAAGACGTGTTTTTTTGTTTTTTTATAGTGCTCAGTGCAGCCACAGAAAGCCACAAATCTCTGTAGTTGATGAAAAGAGTGTGTACAGTATCCTGTAGCTCATACTTAGTCATCCTCTTCTACTCTCTGTTTTGTTAAAGGGCTCTATAAAGCTCCTTAGTAGCACTTCTCTGTATTTGTACAACATGAAGAGAATGAGAGAAGAGAAGGAACGGTTAATTAGTATATTAAAACACAGCTTCACTTAGCACACTGATATAAATAGCTCTCAAATATAAAACCAGTACCTATGATAAAGGAAAGCAAACCAAGTAAAGGTAAAGCAGTCTCGTCGTGTCTTTATGCCCATGCACGACATGGCAAACATCAGTAAAACAAGGAAACAAATTTAGAATGAAACACATTCAAACAGCATCAGCTTAAGTGTGTATATTTTAAAGTTAAGGTCAGAGTTAAGTCTGAAATGATAATTTGATTAAGCAATTGTGAAACTATGAAAACAGTATTGGACAACAAATTCAGTTGTAGTGATTACAACAAGTACAGTAACTGGATTAACAACAGTATAGACTAGCTGTCAAATTAGTTGCACTGTCCCTCCTGCCAGGTAGAAACAAAGTCTCACCAGTGAAAGATCAGAATCTGAATCAGCTTTATTGGCCAAGTATGTGTATGTTTGACGTTTCACTGCTGAAATACTGCAAATACTCCAGTGCTGCTGAAAACATGTATTTCACATGTGCTTTTTTTTTGTAGGGGCAGTGACAACATGAAGGGTGACTCACTGATTACAAGCTAGCCTACAGTACAAACAACATGAGCTTCATATGTTGCAAAAATCCTGGAGGACCCCTAATTTTATAACATCATGTCCTGGAGTCAAACTCTCTGTGAGGTACTAAAATCTGATCCCAGACCTGTCACTCCAGCAGGATGCTCTTCAGCAAGATTTAGGCAGAACAATTTGTGACAGTGTCACTCAATAATCCACCGTCTCTCGGTCATTATTGTCCAAATGGAGTCCTGGACTGCGATGTTCAATCCTGTTTAACCTTTCAGCTGATGAGCAATGTGTGTTTGTCACTGCTGGTGTGTGTGTGTCCAGGGTAACCTCCCTAACAAATGAGAATACTTTATCAGTGACCTTCTTAGTCCAAAAGAGATAAAGGAAATGTGTGTTACCGTGACTACCGACTTAACATGGCTCCTTCTTACAAAGATTGAGACGTTATTGTGATATTTCTCTTTGTGATTACGTGGCCTGTTGTGTTTTGTGTTCAGCCTCTCGCTCTGAGCCATAAACACGCTGTACAGATGAAGGTTGAATACATAATGTGGAATTATAGCTCCGTCTGTGACTCAGTAACACAGCAAGTGTCTTTTTGTTCCGTGCAGGTGAGCCTGAGTTTAAGTACATCGCCAACATGCACGGCAACGAGGCTGTGGGCAGAGAGCTGCTCATCTACCTGGCTCAGTACATGTGCAACCAGTACCAGCAAGGCAATGAGACCATCATTGACCTCATCCACAACACCCGCATCCACTTCATGCCCTCCATGAACCCAGACGGCTTCGAGAAGGCCGCTTCACAGGTGATGACACAGCACACACACACAAACCTGATCCAGGGATTTACCACCAGATAGATTAAACTTACAAGACTACACACATTGACTTTAAACACTGGCTTTAAATCACACATACACAGCAAGAATAGTATAATTATTAAAGCTCCAGACACATGTCCAAACGTCTTCTCCTGTTTCCTGCTCAGCCTGGAGAGATCAAGGACTGGTTCGTCGGACGCAGTAACGCGCAGGGTGTGGATCTGAACCGCAACTTCCCCGATCTGGACCGCATCATTTATATCAACGAGCGGGAGGGTGGAGCCAACAATCACCTGCTGCAGAACATGAAGAAGGCCGTGGATGAAAACACCAAGGTACGCAAACAGACACCTAGATGCAGACAGTATAAGTGATTACAGGATAAGGCTGGTGTTACGTCTTATTGTCAACAAATCCCATAAAAACACCAAAACAACAATGCGTCACTCAATACTTTTTCAACCTATCTACCCTGTCTGTGGCACTCAGCCCCAAACCCATTCATTCCTACTGAACATGGAAATCTTTGTAACGGGTCAAAAATATACAAACTATAATTTATTTTAAAAAAAACAACAACAACTAAAGCATCTGGCCACTGCAGTTTTTAACAAACATTACTCAAACAGGAGTAAATAGTACATTTGTTAGGGACTATTTTTAGGTGCGGATTAAAAAACATTTTGGTCGTTTCATAGGATTTGTTGACAATAAGAAATACATATAATATCACCAGACTTATTCTTTATTTCTTTTAAAGACATCTGGTGTGTGGAAGTGGTAATATTTCAGATACAGAAATGCCTCTTTGACTTTTGCAGGTTGTTTTTTTCCCGTCCTGTTGATGAAAATATTCCATGTCATGCACCAAAGGTGTATTATTCCATGGCTGAAAATAGTCCCCAGAAAATGCACTATTTACTCCTGTTTGTGTGATATTTGCTAAAAACTACAGTGCCCAGTTGTTTTAAGAAATTACTGAGCTTTTAGAAAAAAAGAGTAATTTATGAGTTTTTGCCTCTGCAGCTGGCTCCAGAGACCAAGGCAGTGATCCACTGGATCATGGATATCCCCTTCGTCCTCTCAGCTAACCTGCATGGAGGCGACGTGGTGGCCAACTACCCATATGATGAGACCCGCACTGGTACATAAACACATATGTGGACACACAATCTCAAACACAACATTTTCCTGTTGTTAAATTGTGTATAAACGGTTCCCTTGCTCTATATGAGAAGGTTTCCACTGTTTTAATGAGACAAATATTTGACCTATAACTAAAATTTATACAAACATTTTATTAGTTTTTTCTTCAGAATGCTGTAACTCTAATTTAAATCAGATGGAAAATGCTTACTTCTACAGCTTCCTACGCATTATTACTCAAAGTAAACAAAATGTGTTTGCGCAGGCACACATTTAATGCGTTGCAGATGCAAGTGTTTAGTTAATGCTTTATCACAGCTGCTGTCTAAACACGGTGCACTTGTGTGTTCTCTTCCCTCTCATTCCTCCTCTAAGGCTCCACCCATGAGTACAGTGCCAGTCCAGATGATGTGATGTTCAAGTCTCTGGCAAAGGCCTACTCCATTTACAACCCCGTCATGTCCGACCCTCAACGGCCCCCCTGCCGTAAGAACGATGATGACTCCAGCTTCAAAGATGGCATCACTAACGGAGGGGCCTGGTACAGCGTGCCAGGAGGTAAGAGACAACAAGCTCCCAATATGTGTAGCTTTGATGAGTTGCAGGTAAAGAGACACCTGGGCTTATAGGTTAAACCTGGACTGGATTTGGATGAGGTTGATACAAATATTAATATTTGAGAGTTACTGTATATACGATATATGGGACAATATGGGTTGCCCTGGTGGCCAAGGGGTCTAAGACCCTGACCATGAAATCGCAATGTCCTCAGTTTGAATCTGTTCAGGGACCCTTGTTGCATGTCACCCCCATCTCTTTCTCCTTCCTCCACTCCCTGTTAACTCTCTACTGTACTCTGTTTAATAATGTATATAAGATGACATTCTTTTTTTTTTAACATAAACACAAACATTTTTGATAAAGATCCCATGTGTTTGGTTATTAATGATATGTGAGCAATATATGCATTGGAGGGGATATTTTACCGTACAAAAATAAAGTTGTCAGTGCTCTCTGGTGTACAAGTTAAGCAATGGCAACACTTACACATAAACATAAACATATCTTTGGCATTTCTGTACTGCAAAATCTTGTTACTTATCATCCAGCACTAGCAACAATACAGATAGATCTGTGTATATAAGCTAAAATTGACCATGCTGATATATTAGACTGGCTTGGATCTATTTAAAAACTGTAATATGTTACTAGCGTGTCTAAAAAATGTTTTGACAAAATCTAGCCCATTATAACCATAGAAGCCTAAATGTTGGAAACCATCTCATTAATGTCAGCATTTCTCTCTTCCTCCCTGTTTTTTTTTTTAACTGACCCGTTACAGGAATGCAGGATTTCAACTACCTCAGCAGCAACTGTTTTGAGATCACTCTGGAGCTCAGCTGTGACAAGTTCCCCAATGAGGACACACTCAAGACCTACTGGGAGCAGAACCGCAACTCCCTGGTTAACTACATCGAGCAGGTAGGCAGCACCACCAGGACTTTAAATATGTCCTCAGGTCTTCATTTAGGTTCATTTGGTGAATGGGATACAGTTTTAAATCTGGTATTAATGAATTTTTATGAGGTCAGTCTAAATTACCATTCCAAAAAGCAATGACTCAAAAACCAAATCAACATGCTCTATTTTATTCTAAGAGAATAAAATGTTTTATTACATGGGGTAAATTAAAACATGTAAGCATGTATTTGTGAGTGCCAAAATAAACCCTGTGACTGTTCCAAAAGTGACTCAAGATGCATTTTCTGATTTGACACCTTTATGGTCAAGGTGGATAAGTTTAGCTAACTAAAACTACTTGGTTAAGGTTGGGGAAAGATTGCCTTCATGGTAAAAAGAAACCAGTGTTAACCGTTGGTTGGTGATGGGACATAAACCAGTTTTATCTCAGATCTTAGACGTTTTGTTATGGTATGGCAACATTAAACTACTTCCACCTTTGCTACTAAGAGAGGACAGTCATTGTTAGCATGACCACAAGAGGTGAAACAAGAAAACATTGCATTGTTTGTTGTCAGTGTTGCTGTCCTTTATGCATTTTATTCACATGATCTATGATTTTTTTTACAGTCAAGTAAAGCATCCAGCATTTCCTTGTGTAATGTTTTGCATATTTTCCCCTCCAAAGAGCACTATAGCATTTACATCCAACCCCAAACAGACATTTTTACCATCTTTCCTTGAACCAAGCCTTGATTATGCCTCTTTGTGTGTGTGTGTGTAGGTTCACCGTGGCGTCAAGGGTTTCGTGCGTGATCTGCAGGGAAACCCCATTTCCAATGCCAGCATCTCTGTGGAGGGCATTGACCATGACATAACCACAGGTATCAGCATCCAATGCAAATTCACATAAATCTGACAACCATACCCAGCACACCCATTGACATGAGGTGTGATGTGGGAAATGTAAAAGTAAGATGTTATAATGCCATCTGGTGGACAAACCTGGTACTGCACCACTTTTTCAGCAGCTGATTTTTATTTGCACCTGCTCATTATATTACAGTGATAGTAACAGGTACTCAAAACACTCTAGGTTGTGAGGATTCGTTGGATGCTCTGTTTGTTGCTTACTTACATGTATTAATGAGAAAATCTATATTTTGTAGCCAAAGATGGAGACTATTGGCGCCTACTGGCTCCAGGAAACTACAAAGTGGCAGCCTCTGCCCCAGGATACCTGACTGTCATCAAGAAGGTGGCTGTTCCCTACAGCCCTGCAACCAGGGTAAGACTCACAGACAAATGAACCAACCAAAGTCTGCCTCACATTCACTGTGAGCTCCCTTCATATTTACAAGAGGGTAGCTTACAGAGGAGCTGACAGAGAGATTTAACACTATCCTTAAATCAAAGCATCTTTTATGTCTCCAGTGCCAGTCAAACGTTTGTGAACATCTTGTACAAATAGCATTTTTAATTCAATCTCAGGCAAACTGCAAATGCATTGTTAACATTCTAATATTAGAGCATGTGAGTGAGAAATAAGTATAACTAATTAAGGAATATTTGGAAAAGACTTAACTTTAACTTGATCACTCCAATCAGGCACCTCCAGCAGAGAAGATACTGTATATTTGACTGATGCTTGCACTGTGAAAATGGTTTTAACAAATGCAAAATGGCGTATAAAGGCATGTGGCTTTAAAAACCTACAAGTGTCCAGTTAGGATCTGATGCTTCATTTACACCTGGTTTATTATAAACAGTTTATATCTGGAGAGGGGTTATCCCATTAAAAGGGCAGTTGTAAATGCAGTGAGTAAAACCTGATCAATGGTTCTCAATCTTTTTGCTTCAAAACAAAGCGAGGCCTATTTAAGAATGCTTTATTTTATAACTGTATATTGTCAAAAAATCCCAAGAAAAGACCAAACCAACAGTGAATGCATCCTACTATTATGTATTGCCTGTGTAGCCGAAGAGTTATGTAGCTTATTCCTAGACCTAATTGTTGTCCAAAAACTATTAAAACCACATCAGTGAGCCACACTGTTGCACTGGATACAACATTTGTTTTTTTTCCCCGTCCTGCTGATGGAAATACTCACTAGTTCACCAAATGTGTATTATTCCATGGCTGAAAATAGTCCCCAGCAAATGCACTATTTACTCCTGCTCGAGTGATGTTCGCTTAACACCACAGTGCCCAGTTGTTTTTGGAAATTATTGAGCTTTTAGAAAACATTCAACTACATATTTGTGACCCGTTTTTAAAGATTTATGTCTTAGGAAGTAATGGGTGGGGGTCTGAGAGCCACACATAGGGCAGGGAAGTTGGAAAGTACTGAGAGACAGACTAACACATTGGTGGTTTTGATCTTTTCATGGGATTTGGTAGTAATAAGAAAAATGTAGAATAAAAGCAGCCTTATCCTTTCAAGCCATGCAGGAGGAGCCTTAGCTTGTCAATTAGTCTTTGTTGGGACATTTAGAAATTGGAATCTGTAAAATAAGAATAACTAACTCTTTACATTTTACCTCTAATCTGTCCCAATGTCTCTCTCTCTCTGTGTCTCAGGTGGACTTTGAGCTTGAGTCTCTGACGGAGAGGAAGGAGGAGGAGCGGGAGGAGCTGATGGACTGGTGGAAGATGATGTCAGAGACACTGAACTTCTAAAGCGTTTGTCTGGCTGACGATCGGACCGTCCGCACATCGATGTAATATATTCAACATTATGTGTGCCCGTCCACTCTAAAAAGAATATATTGTCTCTAATTTGTTTTGTTCTCTTTTGTTCATTATTTTAATGGATTATATTGTTTATTAATGTAATGGTTTGCCACATACTCCTGTAGATTGTTTGAATATCCTGCAGACACACAAACAAATACTGACAAACACAGGAGGAATTTACAGGTAGTTTGGTGGCAGTGAGATCGATATTGATTTCTGTGGTATTGTGTTCTTTATTGTACACGTGATTGGTAACCATGGCACCCATCTATATAACCAATGAGTGACTGAGTAATTATGTATGTAAAAGAGCTGTTTACATCATTACCACATGGCTCTGACCATAATAATTCGTCTTTTCTCATGTTTTAAATGTCTCTGTTTCTCCAGGCTTTAGTACAAACACACAAATACAAACACACGATCCTAGTGCGCACACACAAAAAACACACACCCTTTCAACTGTAAACTTTCACACACACACACACAGTTTCTCTCTCTGTTTCTTTACTGTAATATAAAAAAATACAACGCTATGGTTTTGAGATAATCAGGGACATTAAAAACACTGTAAACATTATATTGTAAACAATTTATACAGGCAAGCTCATTTCCCTGTATGTTATTGATGTTGAGATTTTTTTTAACTGGCTGCAGCACAGCTTTGATTTTAGCACAAGATGAATGGTTATAATATATACTGTATTTATGAACTATAGGAATAGCAAGAAATGTGTGGTTTTTGTAACTAAAGATAATCTAAGAAAACAAGGCCATGACACCTGTAAATCTGTCCACCTCAGTCTACCCAAAGCCATTCCTTTGTATGTGCACTACACAGGGAATACTATGGTACATAAAGGACTGTGATACATGTTGAAGTTGTTTTTCAAGAATAAATTAACACTAATCTTCTGCCTGGACACAGAACGTTTAGCTTACTGTATGGATGCCGTTCCCCTGGTTTGAGACCCCAGAAAGAATTTATTGAATGTATTGCTATAGAAAGAGTTACAAATGCAAAGAATGAACTGATCAATAAAACTCCCCTCTCTATGTTGTCAAACTGCAGTCGTGTGTCCTTTGTTTTAGCTCATTTAGGTCAAAGTAGCCACCCCAGAAAGAAACTGGGAGTGTCCTACACGTGTTAACTGGTGTATTGCACTTCTTAATGAGAATGAATGGTGCACACTAGTGAGGATAAGGCCTCATTAAGGTGTGGTTAGAACCTGTTACTCCCTCAAAACTGAAAAAAAACAAACATCTTTTTCCTCCCTAGTATTTATAAAGACCAAAATAAAACTGAATTTGGGAAAAGTTTGCTGGTTGCAAGGAAATGTATATAATTAAAATTGGTTGAGTTGGTTCCCCCATACAGTTAATACTGTATGTGGTACAATGAAATATTTCCTTCCTTTAGAGGGTTTTATTGTAGACTTGGGTGGGAGTAAAATAAAGTTTAGTCACATTAAAAAAAGTATGTACCACAAGGGATTAACAGTACTTTACGTATGGTAATGAACAAAATTCTTATGAATTAAAATTCTTAATTAAATATAGAAAGAAAGTCAAAGCGATAATAAAAAACAAAAAAAATTGGAGAAGGGATAGTATGATGTATTGTATTGTAAATGTATTCCCTTTCAAAAAGTCCCTCATTAAGATAAGACAAGATAAGATAAGCCCTTATTGATCCCCAGAGGGAAAATTCAGGTGTTGCAGCAGCACAAGGACATAAATAAGTACTGCGGATAAATAGAGAAAAGTAAAAAAAAAAAAAAAAAAAAAAAAACATAATTAGAAGAATATCAAATACAAAATAGAATAGAAATAAAAATAGAAACTATACAAGAGCAATTAAACTCAAACTTACAGGCAAGCAGTATACATACAGCTTGTCACACACCATAATAGCCTATAGAAATATGATGTAATAGCCTACATAATGTGATAAAACAGTTTAACAGTCAAAAGAAAAGTCCCTCAGAAATATGTTTCAGTTGTGAAGGAGTCCTGTAGAAATTATGCAGGGTTTTGTATAACTGTCCTATTTTAGCGTTTATTTGTTTTTATAAGGAGGCACTGATTGTGTGTGTGTTGTTTGTAACCTATTGTTGTATTTGTCTGGGATAATGGAGGTTGGAGGTGGGGGCATTATTATTATCGTTTTGTCTTGTTGCTGTAATTGTTTGTATGTCTGTTATGGGATTGTTAAACTATATATTTACACAGAAAACACACTATCTTGAAGCGAACATTATCAGCTTCACGGTTGCTAACATACAGTCGGGTTGCTAAGAGACAAATGCCAGTATGTTCCATTTCTGGACGCTAAAGTGTTGGCGAACAGCTGCGTACTTACACATCCAACAGATGAAGAGCAACATTATCGCCCCCCTGAAGTCCTGTCCTCATAGACTGTATATAAAGTATATATACATCATCACGTTTGGTGCTTGGCAGATGAAAGGTTGTAACAGTAAGTATATGACTTTATTTTCCTGGCGATTCATTCATTCATTTGATTTAGTATAGATATAAAAAACATACAAAAATGCAAAATTAAAGGTTAGCTAACAGGTTTTATTATATACTATATACCTTGTTTTATACAATTTATTTTCTGAAAAACTAGCCTTTTTCTGTGTCAAAAATAATAATGTAATCATAGTAGAAGTTAGTGAAATAATAGTGTTCAAAAAAGTACACTACATGTGTCACTTTGTCAGTGAGAAATAATTCACCAAAATAATATTTGCTGAAATATTGTATTGTATCCTGGTCAAAATTCATATAATTCCTATAGCTGCAGGTTTTAATTACTAATTTAAATTTAAATAGTAATTCAGGTTATAATTTCAGAATACAGGAGCATTGTGTTGGTCAATGTGAGGTTCACTTATGAATGATTGTCTGTTCTTCAATAGTCAAAGTCACTGAGTTTATCTCTCAGATGACTCCCGTTAAAGTGCATCTGCAGTCTTCTGTTAAAACAATGTTAAGGTTTTACAGCGGTGGATTCTCAGTACAAGATGTCCCTAGTACTGTGAAAGTACTACATGGTAATGTTAATATGAAACTACATAAATCTAGGTTCACGTACAGCACAAATTTGGTTAAATGCAATGCAAACTGCGAGTGTATGTTGTAGGTCCTGGACAATGTGTGTGTGCTTAACTTTAATAATTGGATCTTTGTAACGACCAATTTGATTTTTAGACCATGAAACTAAGGACATTTTCTAATTTCAAGACAGGCTATTCCCAACCCATCAAGAGCTGTTTGAAGGCTACAATTTGGTTCAAGTGTTAAGATTGAATATAAGACTAGATTAGGTTTGGTTCAGGGGGTTAATGTTAAGCCTAGTTCTGATGGACAAAGTCATGGTTAAAGTAAGAAAATGCAATATCTTAACATGGATCCTCACAAATACAGTAAGCATGTGTGTTTCCCTCCGTGTGTGCATGTTTATGGTGAAATTGACTAATCTGACTGTAAGAGTGATAATAAAGTTGAAACTGGAGACAGTAACAGTACAACGTATGTGTGCACAGTGCAGTGTGAGAACGACTGTGATTAGTGTGTGAGAACCTGTCAAGCAATTTTACAGAACTTTACAACTGACATCAAATCAGGATAAAAGTATGAAATCCAAAAATGGTATTTCCTTTCATTGTGTACCACAACATTGTGCACAATGCATCCCAGTGTTTTATACAATCAAACAACAAACATTTATAAAATGAAATAGTCCCATCACTAAGGAAAAAATGCCTGTACACTGACAAAACACTTGAAGAAGCTTGTCAGATGCAAGTTAAAGTTATACATATCCAGCTGGCGACAAAATGTGAAAGAAAAGTGAACGTTTCAATCGCAGGACTAAACTGAAAGGCCCTGCACACCCATGGTACACCCTCACAGGTGATTTCACTTATTTTGCTGATTACATGTCTCCTAAGGACTGTGTGGGTGTGGCAGACTGTTTAATTGACATCCCTCTGACTCTTCAGTTTGCTTTGTTGCACCTCTTATCATTCAAATAAGTACATGGGGTCCAGTGGCCTCATGCGGCACGAGTCTAATCAGCAAGCATAACTGAAAACACCTGTGTGACCAATCACGGAAAAGGGAGGGAGAAGGTGTTTTCCATTAACCCGTTAACTCATGAGCTTGTTATGTGTGGTTACAGGGACTACAAGGACGTCAGAGTATCGACAGGATGAATATATATGGATAGTACATGTCCACTTTAAGTTTTTTGTCAGTGTGCGCTCATTTTCGTACCTATTGGGACTTTTGACTGTGGCTACACGCACCTTGTATAGCCTAAATTCAATAGCACAAACCTTTTCATATTGCTTATTTTGCTCAGAAAGAAATAGTAACATTAATAAATACTTAACCACATTATCCCTAATTCTCTAAACAAATTACTGATTTTTTCCCAAATGTATCCTAGATTGATTCATGTGATTACTGCAAACAATCCCAATTACAAGTAATCAGTTACTGTTGAGTTGTGAATCACAAAAAACCCAGGATATGTTCGACTGTGTAAACATGTTTATTAGTGTAATTCTAGTGTGTTACAGACACACATGGACAAATCTGAGTGACTGTGAGTTTATATGTGAATGCAAGTTTGACTATAGATGCATACTGTATATCCTTCAGCCTAAAGCAGGAATGCATTGTTGCAGGAGTGTATTGTTAAGTATTCACCTCCTGACACACACACACACACACACACACACACACACACACACACACACACACACACAGAGCAAGGGTGGCACTTTTAGTCCAACTATGCAGTTGAATCAGCTGTTTTAGCATTAGATGCTAACTCTGCAGATCAATGCCCCCCTTGGTCTATTAGTCATACCGGCCCTATTAGCATCTGCTATTAGCATCTCCTCATCAATACCATTGATCAAGCTGCTCTGGCTTCAGGACACAGAGGAGACCTGGAGAGAGAGAGAAAGAGATTTTATATCACTGTAAATTGGATGTCTTTCAGTTTTGGACTGTTGGACAGACAAGACAAAACGTTTGAACAGGTCACTTTCAGATCTTGTGATGGGTATTTTTCGCTATTTTCTGACATTTTCTAGACAAAACGATTAATCGAATAAACAAGAAAATCTGCAGATTCATTTTTAGTTGCCGCCCTAGTTGACATCATCAGTTTTCTTTAGCATTAACGAAACTTTGTCAGCAGACTTCCCAGTATGAACTGTATTTGGGTTAAAAACTGCAGAAACCCTTGTTTGTTGTCGTTGTTTACTTTTTTAAATATGCAGCTTCACTGCAGATGAGATGAGGTGATATTTCAGTGAGGTATTATTTTCTAAAATTGTTCAGCATCTTTGCAGGCAACAGTGCAGCAACACAACACAGATGATCTCAGACAAGAACGGCTTTTTGAAAGTATACATCATCTGTAATTTGGTTTTAAATATATCAAAGAAGTCATGTTTTGTTGCATAAGTGTCTTTCTTGTCATGGCTTTCATTTGTAATTTTACACTCTGGCCTGGTGGCAGAGGTGTCCAGCGTGACAGCAGTCCATCTTCCTCTGTCATTACTCCTTTAATCCTGCAGATGACAGTAGTGTGCTGATGACCTGACAATCACTGAGAGAAGTTTGCCCCTGAGGTGAAAATCAGTATAGTCTACTCAAAGAGACAAATCAGTCTCTGCAGTCCCTCTGTAAGGATCCACCGCCTGGTCACGGATCATTACTTGTATGTGGATTTGAGCTCTTGTGTCATGTGGCTGTTGTTAGATGTGGTGACTGTGGACTCGGTGAATGTTCCTTATTAGAGAGTGGTTTCCCCTTCAGAGCACACCGACTCCCAGAAGTTCAAAGTGACTGCAGGCCCATCCTTTCACAAACCTCAAGTGGGTGCAAAAAAAGGGCGCCTAATCTTTTTCATCTGATATGTAAGAAAAGGTGTAGAAAGTGGAATTAATGGCCTTGAGAACATTAAGAACCGTTGAGAACACAAAACAGTACATCCTCTCCTCTCAACTGTGCTGTGTGTGTGTGCGTTCGCGTGTTCCTTTTGTGTGCTTGGTTACTTTACTTTCAGTCAGGAATTAAGTAAGGCCAAGGATCAGTAGAGCAAACTGCCAACAAACAGCGAGACAATGCATCACTGAAAAGCACAAAGTCATCAAAGCAAAAGGTAAAAAGTTAAAAACATCTTTATGGCTGTGACTTATATTTATTTGGTACATCCTAAATTGTTTTGGACTTTCCCTACATTCAATACTTTGTTTATTATACTATACTATAGTATTTTCTGAAAGTTATGTGAATTGACATGATTATTGAGTTGACTATTGGAATGAAACCTCCGTGAGATGCTGTTAGCTTTTCAGCATTAGACTCTACATGATTCAGATTTGTTTTTATACATGCCTCGTAGGTCTCTCTAACTGTGTACTCCTTATTTTATGTGAAATGTGCTGATGAGGGGTGGCTACAAAATATGCCTCAGAAGTTGCATTGTTATGAAGATGACCGTGATCTTCACAGATGAACCAAGTGGATAGCTGACCGTAAAACTCTGTGATACGTAAACCACAGAAGAACTAATTCAGATAGACAAAACGACTCACAAGCTTGATTTCCTTATCTTAGTAAACAAATACTTAAAAGTATTCTTAGCTACAGAATGTGTTAAATTAATATTACTCAGTCATAATCCATGATTTTCTGCTTGTTTTCAGTACAAAGAATTAAACTGTGCTCAACTGTGAGGATGGAGGATCTTGTCCACAAGTGTATTTAATAAGATATAGTTTATTCGTCACCGAAGTAAATGTGACAATTAATCGCCATTGCCCAGCTCTACGATACACTGTAACTTAGGAAATTAACTACTTTGTTATGCACCGTGTGGCCACAAACATGCCCCCCAAGCTTCAAGCTTTAGACAGACAAGAGAGAGAACGCCTCTTTGTATCTGTATATGTTAGGGTCTAAACTGTTGCTGATGATACCTTCTTTTCCTATAGGTAGTACAGGTTGACAGGTGTAGAACAGCACCACCCCACCACCCAGCCCCTGTGAAGAATCTGCTAATCATGACTGAGTGAGTCTGTGAGTCCTTTACAGGAGGTGCTTCACATTAAATCATTCCACATAAAATAAATGTAAGACCTGGAGAAAGACATCAATTTTTACAGTGTACAAAAGTGGGGGTCTGAAAAGTCTTTCTACAGAAATTCAACTGTCTCACACACACACACACACACACACACACACACACACACACACAGAGTCTAAGGTCTTCACTGCTTATTTCTACAGCCTCTCTGAAAGGAAGCATATCTGCAGGGAGCAGAGGCCAGGGTGCACACACACACACACACACACACGCACGCACATGCACACAAACACAATCCCAAGTTCCTGAAGAAGTGCCGTGTCAGCAAGGGACTACTGTTTACATTTACACACACATACACAGACAGACACACACTCATACAGCATCTTGGGCTTTCAGAGCAGCGAGATGGTGTGAACAGGAGGATTTAGTCTGTTATGGAGTTATTGCTCACTCTGTACACTTCTTCTTTCTATGTCACCGTTCACTTCCCCAAAATCCAACTCAGCATCATCTGGTCTTTTATTCAACTGTCATGCTCCTTTTGCAGCATTGAAAAAATGTCCAGATCAACAAATAATTTTAATATTTAGTCTTCAAATGTTTTTGTGTCTAACTAGAAAACCTGCAACTGGGGTGAGAGTAGTTCCCCTGTGTCCAAGTGAAATTTCCCCGCTAAGTACTTAAAAGAAGAACAAGTCAGGAGTTCATTCTCTGGCGTCAAGGCAACACCACAAGGCATTTTCACTGGAAATACATAAGCACCTACAGTGCGTCTACTTTTTCTCGTTGTTTTAAGTAAATAAAGACACAATAGTTTGATTAAAGGATTTGATAAGATGATTGTTTTTGTAATTAATTCAGCAACATCTCATTTTAGTATTGTTGTAAATGGGAGCAGGGCAGGCACTGATGTTTAAGGGTACATGGATGCTTTTACGGGGTCACTATGCCACACATTTATACTTTGTATCAGCCCCATCATATTAAATTCTTAAACCCAATTATTGCAAACTTATGTTGTGTGTACGAGTGCTGTTCAAATACACTATTACACTTGAAGATTTCCAGAGATACCAAACGTGTAATGTGTCTAGCAGGGAAATGTGTATTAAGTAAATCTTTTTTATTTTTTATTTTCACTTGATGTAATATTGCAGACAAAAAAAAGGCATCTTAGATTTTAGTATTTTACACAGTGTAAATGTAATATACTATAGCATAGCTTTAATAAAGCACTTAAACAATCAGATACAGAATATACATGTGATATTGTTAAAGGAATAGTTCAACATTTTGGCAAAAATGCTTATTCACCTTTTTCACTGAGAGTGGTTAGCTTAGCATAAAGACTAAAAGCAGGGGTAAACAGCTACCCTGGCTCCATCCAGAGTTGGCAACCCACGTCATCGCCTGTGAAGCTGCACAAAAGTGATGGGCAGATAAATAAACTGAAACATAACTGACCCTAAAGTCGCAAATTGTTGTTTCGACATTTCTGTTTGTGTACGGATTAAACAAACAAGATAAATCATGTTAATTAGTAAGCTTTAGAGGTATTGGTAGGGGTATTTTGGAACTTTGTACAGAGCCAGGCTAGCTGTTTCCCCTTGTCTTTATGCTAAGCTAGGCTAATCACCTCCCAGCACCAGCTCTGGACTTAACACACAGACATGAGAGTGGTATCAATCGTCTCATCTAACTCTCAGAAAGACAGCAAATAGCGTATTTCCCAAAATGTCGAACTATTCCATTAAACAGTGTGAAAAATATGCTTTATCTAACTTTGAAGGGAGGGTGAAATTTAGGGGGAACATGTGAAACATAAGGGTGTGAAAAGTCACAACTGGACAACTCCTCTGAATGCTGTCCTACATAATTTTCCAATCAGGCGTTTATCAAGGAGATATTCTACTATATAACTGAAACTGGGAAAATGTTCATTCCATCCTCTCTGTTCCCTTTTCCAGTATTCATTTCTTGGTTTTCCAGCTTTTCCTTTTACGCCAACATGCATCCTGCGTTCATTCTTCTTCTCCCCTGATGGCTCATTCTGGTGGCACAGAGACAAAAGCGGTCGTGTCATCTTTCCAGGATCATCAATGTGAGCCACAAGCTGGCACGTGCACTCCCCCGCAGTCACGCCCACATGCACGAACACACAAGAGGCAGCGGAGGAGAGATGAAGGTGGAGAATCCGAGCCCTGCGAGGTGCAGAAAAGAGGAAATAAGAACGGGAGAGAGAGAATGGCACGCACAGCTTGGCATTTAAACAGAGGATTTCCTCTCTGTACCTCGTCTTCCCTCCGCTCTCTCTGTTTACATAAGGAGAGACTACTTCACATGGCTCATATGAGAGTCCAGGAGTGTGTTTGTGTACGTACGTATGTATGTATGTGTGTGTGTGCTCTCTCCACTAACACAGGAAAGTAACAGCCATCATTTATATAAAAAAATAAAATAAAAGTTTCACACTCTGTCCTAATGTGTTTAGTGGAGGTGTGAATCAATGAGTTGCTTAAAAAAAGCTTGATATTCCCCTTAAAGTTACTTCTAAGTGAATACCTTCTTATAGTTTTTTTGTTTATTTGGCACCAATCAAATTTAAGAAATAAAGTGATAAGGAAATGAAACTGCTTAGACATTTTTGTAGCTACTAAACAATATCTAAGCATTATCATCCTCTGTTGTACTGTGGTGTCAGCAGACTGTGTTCCTGTGGCATTTTAGCCAAAAGGTGATGGATGTCTCTGGCCACCACTTTGCTCCCTCAGGAGGGATTTCATAAAACACTTAAGACACTATCAGAGTCAGCAGGCCTGAGAGAAAACATAATATTTTCTTTTTTTTTTCTTACCTCTGGTATTCTTATCATTTCTGCCCTTCCTCTGCCTCCACCTTTTATCAGCCGTCCAATGTTTCAGACTGCCTACCTTGTAGAAAAAGTTGCTAGTTTGTTGGTTACTTTATTGTCAGCAAAATGGAAAATTGTCTTTGGCTTCATCACTCAACATTAAAAACAACACAAGACAAGTAATGACGGACATCAAGAACACAGCATCAACATAAAAAACAGTTTTTAAAGACTTAAAAGACTAAATTTCTAAGCTAACGTTATCTAGTGTTGCATTCTGTAGGGGAGCTTCTTCTTCTACTTTTGGTTTTATGGCTGCTGTAGGGGAGATGAGCTGAACTGGAGCTGAAGAGAGGCAAGGAACTCAGGAGTGCGCATAACATCACATCCTGTTCCCGGAAAACTCCATCCCGAGTCCTTGAAATCAGTCCACAGGCTGTTATAGGCAACCAAGAAAGTGGGTGAAGGTCTCATTTTTACTTTACGTTACAATCCATTCACACATAGGCAATACAAAGTCATTAATACATGTAAAATGCTACATATAGTACCTTTAAATCAGATCTCCAATTAAAGTTATTGTAATACTAGGCTGAAAATCTGCATTTCCCTGCCCTCTCTGGTTAAAAGTTTCAAGTCTATTGCACCACGCCCATCAGTGATGCTGGGTGTGGTTGGGTCTGGTCACAAGTGGGCTCTGTTGCACCTGTGACCACACTCAACAGTGATGTCACAGTGTACTCACACACCCTGGAGTACAGCTCTACATCACTGCAGTACGGTGAGAATTTAATAGACGTTTTTGGCCACTTGGGGTCAGCAGAACAAGCTGTAAACACAACACTGACATATTATCAACATAAAGTTGATGTAGCAAACATGTTAGCAAACAATTGCCTATTTACAAATCCAGCAGACACGTAGAAACATTAGCATTCATTTGGATTTGTGTTTCTGGCGAATGTAAGTGCCTGTGTCCTTATTGTGTTTAGAGATATATTTACAAAGTGACGATTGTTTAGAACAGTGATTCCCAACCAGGGGTATTTGTACCACAAGGGGTACTTCTACAGTTACCAGGGGGTACGTGGAAAATTGTGAAGCTCAGCTAATTTGAAAAACTTAAAATATGATTTGATAATATATATCCACATATTTGTGATTAAAATCAACACACAAATAAGATTACACATTTGTGTGATGCTGATCTTTGTAGTTATTGTCACAATAACTTACCAACTATGGTAGTCTGACAGCACAAGACATGCCACAGTTTTCCACCAACCTGAGCCAATTGTAAGTTGATTAACTCTGCAGAAAGACTAGAAATACTACTACAAGCTAAAAGTAAAGATACTGTTAATGGTTGAAACAACCAGTTTCACTCCAAATGGCAGTAGCACGAATGCAAACTTGGCCAAAACTACTAATAAATACCACTGAACAATACCATAAAGCCATCCCTTCTATCAAAGGGGTATGATGAAGGGGTAGTTAGACCCATCTGATAGGGCTGTGGGGGTACATCAGGCAAAAAGGTTGGGAACCACTGGTTTAGAACAAAGTAAGCATTTGGATGGACAGCAGAGAGGAGGATTATGCTGCAGGTGTGGTTCAAGAAGTTTCTATAGATGTTTTGATACTGTTTCTCTGCAGTGAAAATTGGAATCCAACTGACTGAAGTTAGAATAAGCAATTTAATCACAGTCTCTGACAAAACCTTAAACATTTTACAACTAACTTTTGATTTGAATGTTTGACAGATTCTGGGCAGAGTATATACCTTTAAAGTTAAACAAGTACAGTGCAAACCTTGTGGAGTTGAGCTACTGCATATAGAATTGATGGGAAAGTGTGTTTGAGGAAAACAAAGCTAATAATAGTGCTCCAATACCTGCAGACCACAGCACCTAGGGGAGTCTCGAGGGGCTGCTGCTCAGATTGAGGGTTCCTCCTGATGTGTGTGTGTGTGTGAGTGTGTGGTTTCAGGGAGGGGGGGTGGTGGTCAGTGTGCTGGGTCAGAATGCTGGCGAGGTACTTTCACAGAGTTTCAGAGACGCACTGATCAATAAATGCTTTAAATAGGGACACAAATACCTGCACACAGCATTAATCTCAATAGCTGGATCCTATTTAAGAAGGAAGCATTTTGCTGAATAGATTGGCTGGATGGCAACCACACAGAGGTACAATAAGTGGTTGGAGAGGCCCAAATGCCACTCAGTTCCTTTCCTGGTGTTAATTAGCAATTGCTCAGGAGGGAAATCCAGACCACAAACACACACAGACGCGCATAGAAACACACACACAATGTTGAATAGTGGTTTTTACACACAATGCCCCAAGTTTTGGTTTATTTAGTTTTAGATAACTTTATTAATATCCAGAGGGTAAACTAGTTTGGTTGCTCATGCAGAGAGACAAATATATAATGGCGTTCCCATCAGTGGGGTAAGGTAATTATGACTGGCCCCAGTACACACTATTATGACGGGCCCTAGTGCACGCTAGTTACTTGTTATGAAGCACACACACACACACACACACACACACACACACACACACATTCTATTAGGCCTATATATATTTTTACCAACAATGTGTTGGATTTTATAGTCGAATTAGTTACTTAGGCTATTGTGAAACTAGAGAGGTCAAAGAGAAAGCTCTCTCTGGCATGGTAGACTGACCAATTCAGTTTAATTTTAGTATGAACTCCCAGATATTTGCATGACGAGGAAATAATTTCAACCTGCTGATTTTGTAATGCTTCCTCCTTCAATAACCAGCTCCTTCCTCGTATAATATTAAGGTTCAGGTTGTCACCTATTTTTGGGACAAAAATCAGGAGTGTGTTGACCTACACTAAATAAACTCCTGTGTGTGTGTGTGTGTGTGTGTGTGTGTGTGTGTGTGTGTGTGTGCGCGCGCCTCCAGGGGATTTGTGTCCGTGCACCGGGCAGCAGTGTGTAGTGGACAGCTTGCGGCTGGATTGATAGAGTGACGTCAGCGCGCCGCTACCTCTCCCCGGGGGCAGGATTAGTCGGGAGCAGCAGAGACAGCGCTCCGGTAATCTCCCGGTAATAAATGGGGGGAGACGGGCACGTTCGGAACTGCCGGTACCGAGTGACACCGGAGGCCCCCTGAGACTCCTGAGAAGATCCAGCTGCATTTGAAGCATGATGGGTCGCTTCGTGACGCCGCAGCAAACCGACGCGCCCCGGGCAGGTAAACGCAGCAGGTAAGCTGCGGAGACGCAGGGTGAACTCGTCTCAGGAGGATTTGCATTGTCAAGGTGTCCACAGGCTGCACCGCTTGTCTGTCAACAACTGCTGCTGTTTTATTTTTACTGCTTGTGTCTGCCGTGTGTGCGCTTGTAGGTTGCACTTGGGAGATTATGGGTGGTTGTTGACAACTTTACAGTGCGTGCAAAATTTAGGGAAAAGACGCCAAGTTTAACTGTGGCGGTAAATGTTCTTTTCTCAATTTTAAAAGCGTCTTTGGTTTCACACACACAAACACACAGTAGCCTGGAGTAGAGGTTCCTTCAGTGTACCTGTGGGTACCAGTGATGCAGTGGAGGATCATGAACCCAAATGAACTCAGTCATCTGTTGTTGACCGACCGACTGCTGGCAAGGTTAGTGTTTATGACAGATTAGAGAAGACATCATAGCTGAATGACAGACTGATCTATCTATCTATATGCTTGATTGATTGTGTACTCCATTATTTGGCACAGATGGACAGAAAACTCGTTCAATTTAGCATTCCAACTTTGCTGAATTTACAGAAAAACAAACAAACATTACAATAGAAATAATTAGAAATAAAACTCAAAATCGTCAGTAAGTGTTGGTTTCAAGTAGCCTACATTGTTTCGGAGATTGAAGAACATTCCCCAAACACGAATGTAATCAGTGTTTTGCTTTATAATGATTACCCTCTGAATGTCATATCTCGATCTGTACCGCCAGGTAGATGGTGTTCAACGTGCTGAGGCGAGCTTCTTTTTACGCACAAGGCCCAATTAAGCTTAATTGTTCTGAATTGCAATTAATCTACCCTTAGATCTTTTTTTCCATTTCTTTATTTCGAGGACTCAATGAGGAGACGAGAGGGAGTATACGGACAGACTTGTCATGATCATAAAGGCAACCTATTCTATTTAGCCTACTACCTCAGGGCATTTATGGTTTGGCTGTCACCTACTTGGCACCTGCCTTTAACTAACCAGATAACACCCATTATGCACCGCGTCTAACGGGTGATGGATACTAAAACCCAGGCCAATTTGTAGCCACCGTGTTACTTTTACCGCTGCCGGTTTTTACTGCAAGTTCACTGTATCTAACGGATCCGTGTGAGTGAAGGTCCAATAACCTGTAAAGATCAGTGGGCACTTCCTCCACTGTCACCGCGCTGAGATGAGAAAGGAGCCCCTCAAGTGTAGACTATTTATTACCGTGGGATACCCAAATGTATGCGCCTTCTATCAAAGTCTTTCTCTGGTTAGTGTGTGTGTGTGTGTGTGTGTGTGTGTGTGTGAGAGAGAGTCTTTGCACATTAAAACGGCAGCAAATGCTCAATGAATAGAGACAATAGAAGAAAAAGAAGGTTTTGGTTCTGCACCACTTGGGTCGATGTGTGTGTGTGTGTAGGCGGTGCGCTGATTCGGGTTGAGAGAGACAGCACTACTACCGGACACAGGAGAGAGAGAGAGAGAGGAGAGAGAGAGATTGCACTATACGCGAGAGAGTGTGAGACAACAGTGCTGGTTGGAAATATGCAAGGCGGATGTTTCTTGTGCGAGCAGCAGACTCGCCGCCGTGCGTCTTTGCGCTCAGAGATCATCCAGTCCTGATCCCCTCTCCGCTTCTCTCTCTCGTTTATCCCACAGCAGCCTCACCTGCGAAGCCTCAGCGGAGGACAGCGGAGCTCCTCAGCGGACACTTTGCTGACTGACAGACACCGGCACGGACAGACAGACACCTCAGTGTACTTTTACCATGGAGGGGAGCCGGGCAGAGTAACTTACAGCAGCCTACAGTATCCACAACCAGACTGTCAGAGAGGAGAGCGATCTTCACAATGACCCGTTAAATTCCTGCCGCCGATGCTTTCTTTGGAGAGTGGACTGACCTTCTCCTAACGGCAGAGGAGACGAGCAGAGGGGCCTTTATTCGTTTATTTCAGTCTTCAGATGGACCGAGTGCCCTCGGCACTGGCCGCTAAGATGCGCTGGATCACGCTGGTGCTTGCCGGCTTGACTTTCTGGGGCAAAGTGACTATTTGTAACTGTTTCGACTACGAGGAGCCAGACTATGATTATTATGAAGAGGACAGAGCGGAGACCATTGACTACAAAGACCCGTGCAAAGCTGGTGAGTCCTGTATTTACTTTTTTTATTTTTCATAAAATAACAGAGTATTTTAAGTGTTTTTGCGCATCTGGTCGTAGTGACCCTACCCTCGAGCGCGCTGGTACTAGTGTGGCACGTGTGTGTATGAGAGATGACAGCGGTCGTGTGTGTGTGTGTGTGTGTGTGTGTGTGTGTGTGTGTGTGTGTGTACACTGGTCCAGATGCCCCTCTTTCCCCACCCTTCATAACCGATAAGTCAGTGTTTATAGTGATCCCACGGGGGGATGCCACGTGCAGCCCGGTGACCGTCCTGCTAAGCCCAAGTCCTTCTGAGATGCACGCGCACACATTCGGTGCGTGCATCACCTGTAGGCAGAATTTTGGTCCTGATTATGGCCGAAATGTTGGTGCATATACGGACAGGCCGCGCATGTAAGTTTGTGTGTGTTTGCGCATGCGTCCAGAGATGAAATCAACCATCAAGGAAGATGAGAAACAGCTGGACTCAACTGTAACAAAACACGCGCGGATGCACGCTCTCTCTCTTACACGCACACCCACCCACACACACACACACACACAGTGATAAAAATTTTGTTGGACATTTAATGACAGTCTCGGAGCTGCTGTGGAACAACAGTGTAACCATGTTTGGTCTCATTAGACATACAGATGTGTATATAGTGAAAGAAGGAACATACAAATTGATCATACTATAAATGAACATGTTGAATGTGTCAACAAATTGTTGTCACTGATTTAAAAAGGGGTTTATACATTAAAAATGTAAGTTTTTCCTTCAGTATATTATAGGTCTTTTATAGGTGTGTGTGTCATGTGTGGTGTCTTTGTGTGCTCCACCCAAATGAACTCATGTTTTCGACATAAAGCCTGGAGATTCACTTAAGATTTTATGCAGTCCCTGTATTAAACTTAGCTTTCTGTCTTTCCTTCTTTCTCTTACTACGTATTGTATGTCCTGTGTGTACAGTATTTGTGGGTGTTCAGTCCATCTACTTATTGTAGTCTGCGTGGGGCTGGGTATAATTTGAATAAATTCAATTCTCGTATCAATATGATGACTAATTATACCAGCACAGAACCTTTTTTACCCCAATATCTTAGATCAGTACCTTAGTGTGAGAAATGCAGACATTTAGTCATATAACTTTTCCTAAAAACCTAGTCTTAAATCACAATTAAGTGTTGTGATTTTTAGATGTAGATAATATATGTTCAACGAAGAAACTCAACAAAAATTCAATGCTAACTTTCGAAACTTAAGATTATGGACACAGCTTGGTTGGTACTCAAAAGGTATCGAGGCTCAGTTGTCGGCCCTAAGTCTGCCTTCATCTTGCACCTATGTTTTTGTGTGTTCAGGTGTACAGACATGTCAATCTTCTTTTAACACAAATATCTTTTTATGATCACCGCTCTTTGTCCAGACCATGTAGCAAAGATCAATGACCAGTAAGGATAATTCTTGCATGTTAACCCTCCTGCAGTACCAGCATCATTCCTACAGAGCAGGTGGAGGAATCTGAACCTCTCCTCTCCTCTTCTGTTTGTGCAAAGTTGCAAGAGAGATTTTGCGGTGTTGTAAGACCAGTAAGCAACTTCTTCGTCTAGATCTTTGTTTTGGTTACACCCGTCTGACTGTGTGTGTACGTGCAGATGTGATTGTGTACACGTATGTGTTCATATGTGGGTTTTAATGGCACTTTGTGGCCCTAATGTTATCTGTGATGACACGTTGGACTGATAAGAACTCCACCCAGAACGCTCCACACGCTGACCGAAACACATTCCTCGCATACCAAATACACAAACCTGACAACCCTGGAAACTAGCCAGTGTGTGTGTGTGTGTGTGTGTGTGTGTGTGTGTGTGTGTGTTTTCATGTGCATGTTACACTGATCTCTGTGTGGGTGATTTTATGTTGATACTGCAATCCCATGACTCTGTGGTTTTTAGTTATGCTAAGATCTGACCGTGTGTGTGTGTGTTTGGATGGATGCCGGCAGGTTACAGGGAGACAGTCAGTCTACATATGTTTGAGTAACTGAGCGACTCTTGTAGGTTAAAATAACTTAGTGAGAAAACATAGGCAATGTTTTTATTTGCTGGAAATTTCAGTGTACATAAAGAATGTATTCATTCTCACACGCTTAGATTTCTCACAGCAATTGCACACATGAGTATCCCTTTCTCCAGAGCTCTCCGTGATTGATACCGCTTTCTGTTTCTTCCTATTTAGTAAAATCACATGTGCATGTACAGCATCTTTTAATATTTTTATGTTATTTTTAAGGCATTGCTTTGCCTTTAATAGATAGTTGACAGTAGAGAGCAACCAATAACGCAGGGAAAGAGAGGGAAGGGGGACAAAATGTGGCAAGACTGTGCCTGTCTGGACTTGAACTGGGAACATTACATTTACATAGTATACATGTTGTGTTCAGATTAAATGCGAATCAAATGTCTTTATTCATGCCAATTTGGCTGCTGGAGTACAGTCCTTGTTTCCACAAACAACCAAGGGACTGTATGGACATTTCAGTAGCTACTTAACAACATGCACATGTGTGACAGATTTCAAAACACTCCATTTTGCTCCTGTCTTTATACTTTAATGCAGTCATTCGCCTCAGGATAACCTGAGGGTAGCCTAACATTTTCAAATCAATGTCTTCATGGCAATTAACATCACCTAGATCAAATCCTTACGTTAACTTTTTATGCATTCGTGCCATCTCTAATTTTCATTTTGTGTTCAATCTGAATGCACCGGCAGACAAGTGTGCTTTCAGGATTTACCAAACATTCACTTTCATCTTCCTCTTACATTCTCTTCTGTCACGATGAGCTTCTGAATGAGGTAATTTTATTGCATATAATCTGTATGTGCATAGTGCAAGGACTAGTGCTGAAATGGTTAGTAGGTAACCCGATTAGTCAACTGACAGAAAATTAATCGGTTGATAAAATAATTTAGTTGCTGTTATGGAGCTTTCAGGCGAAGCACAGGGTCCTTATATACAGATTGAGTTTTCTCTGTACATGTTCAAACAGTTCTTATTCATGTTGACTTGACTATTCATGTTGACTATTTCCTGACCTTGGATAAGCAATTAACCTTTATTCAAGCATTAGTTATTCAAATATATCAAGCAAAAATGCCAAACAATCACTGATTCTGGCTCTCATATTTAAGAATTTTCTTATTTTTCTGTTTTATATCATATTAAAATAAATATCTTTGGGTTTTATACTGTTCATAGGACAAAACACACATTTGTACATGGGCTCTGACTGAGAACTTGTAATGGGCATTTTAAATTTTTTGAATTATTTCTCTATTAACCTTTTCCATTAATATAGTTACATGATTAACATATAGATACATATATTGAATATCTGTATACATGATACCGTCAATACAAATCAAATAATTTCTTACGCCATCTTATGCTCGTTTTGCATTTACACAATCGAATCTCCAAAACCGTCCTGCTGCCGCCACCCAAAGCGGAAGAAATACTAATAGTAAATAAAATATACATCAATGTGTATCTTCCCAACATCTACATATACATAACTCACACATAAACCTCTAACATCTCAATACATACACAGGTATGCACACTCCAGTCGGAGTCTACACATGTACATGCATGCACATACATTCACAAGTTTACAGTGTCTAGGGAAATACAACTGAAAATGAACATGTTTGCATATGCACATCCATCCTTAAATTGAAAAATAATCAACTGATTAATCGATCATGAAGACAATTGTTAGTTGCACCCGTAGTGTGGACCCATTTTGTTGCCAGTGTGTAAAGAGTTGGTGGCTGTGTCTTTCTGTGTGTGTGTGCAGCTCGTAAGAAGTGGAAGCGGGGCTCATTCCAGGCCTGACCCTGTGGCATCGGTCTGAGTGGTTGGTATTCCACCTCCTGTTTTTGCTGGGAAAACACAAGGGGAATATTTGGCTGTCTGCTTATCTCCTCCAAGTCCCGCGCTGGTAGACAGGAGAACACACACTTCCAGGCCTTTGTGAAGTGATTTCCCTACGCGAACGCACACATGCACACAGACGCACACACTCGATACACACACACGCAGAGCTCCCTCCATTCACCCGCGCTTATCTCTTCCTGGTTGTCTGCATCCTGCTACTCAGCTGGAGATGACACACACGCGCGCGCATGCACACACACACTCATATGGACGTGCACGGGCTCCTACGCTCACTCAAGAGTCATTCATGCTTCCTTCCAAATCACTGTTCTCGTAAAATGCTCACACAAACGGAGTGAAAGCAAAACAAACCCCGATGTCCGAGTGAAGCTGTGGGTCATTTCTTCAGGGGTGACCCAAGAGACCAACTGCCTGCTCTCTTCTTCAAATACAATAGTTGCATATCATAGGAGTGTGCAATAGTACAGTACAATACACAATGTACACTTTCTCATGGGCGTACATCCCTGAACTCAAATGTTACAATGCAGGATTTACTATAAGAGCTCACACTGCAACAAAGGTGGATAGATGATGAAGATAAAAAATTAGCATTATGATTTCAATTATATTTTTTAAAAGAAGAATAGTGGTTTTGTTCTCTTCATCATGCACAATCTGAGCAAGTCTATTAAGAGGCAACAGCAATGATGCAGCTTGATCGCAATACATTTTCCCCAAATCCTGGAGTGAGGAATTATTCTTTTCTGTCCCCACACAGAGTCAGGTAAAAGAGTGTAGAGTTCATGAGCACTTAAGTAGCATGAATACTTACCTCACAGTTTCCATGTGGAGCTCGAACCACGACCTTCCACTTGAGGGACGATCTCCACCCTGCTGCCTACATGGAGTGGTTCATGTTGGCTGAAGCTCATTCTGATGAAGATAAAGACCGTCTGCTAAATCTTAGTGGAGCTGGTAGAGATACAGTGCTGATGTTATGCATGATATCACTGTTATTTTTTTTACATGTGTAGGGAAGAAAAGCACATGTTGGCAATTTAGCTGTTTCCAGTAACTCACAGAGTTTGACGTCATTTGCATCCAGACATTTTTAGTCTACTCGCTGTGCTTCCATTGGAGTTACTCCTGACCTTTTGTAGTGTCTGGTGGCGATCCACTCTAAGCACTTACTTGCTTGAAAGCAAAACTACATTTTCATTACGTTTCAAAGTCACTGTCATGTCGGTTCATCTTAGCTTGACAAATACATTGACGCCTTTGGTTGTTTGTGTCAGAAAACATTGTACTGCACCATATTTAGTTTGTGTAAACTGTGTAAAAGACTGAATTCAAAGGGAATTTTTGCATTATTTGAATTTGACTGCTGGGGACCTAGCTAGCAACATATTTTTGTGTGTAAAAAACTTACCTGAAACTGATGTGCATACGTTCATTTCCAAAAAAAGAGACCTATCCAAAAATGACCCGAGGACAATTAGTACTGGTCCGAAACATACCCAAATAGAGAGAGAACACCTACACCAGTAACAGCATGATGAAACAGCAGTACATATTTGCCCTGAACGTCAAAGTTTACAAATTCTCTCCCACCTCAAAAAACACAATTTTCTCCTGTAATGATTATGGTGCATCATGTGATCAGAGCTGATAACGATTCCGGGTCGGGTCTCTGATACTAGCAACCCAGTAGATCCATAAAAACTATGTAAACCATGTAGGTGTTTCTGTGACAGCCAAAAACTTACCAGGAACTCCAGTTCTTTCTGTGACGTTTCTCCAGAGCCTCTGCTTTTTTCCTCCTGTCTCTGAATATTCATGAAGTGAAGTTGTACAGCCTGAGGATAACCACGAATAGTGAATCATTTTCAACTCGCACTAATGCATCTTTGCTTCAGTTCAAGGGTGAATCTGTGTCTGTTCGTGATGACGTGTGTCTTTCAAGTGACTATTCGCTCGCACTGCTGCAACAATTTGCTTTGAATTTAGTCTGACCGCAACTTAATACATCTGAAATACATCAAAAGTCCATTTAGATTCTACACTGTATGATTCATAAATAACTGGCGTCTGGTTAAAATGTAAAAATGTTTGTGATGACACCTTGTGGACTGTATTCTACGTAGGTTTTTCTGGCTGTTGTAAAACAGAAAAGCAATTGAAGGAAAGGTTCGTAGAAACAACACATGACCAGTATAGTGACTGCAGGTGTTCGTACAGCTGTTTTGATATAAGTGTAACACTTTTGTATTCTGTCAGTGCACCAGGTGTATCTTAAAAAGCTGAATGTGTCGGTGCCCATGCCCATGTATGTGTGCTGTTGAGTTTTTCAGTCAGAGAGTGAAGCCCACCATGTCGTGACAGTGAGCTGCAGCTACTGTTCACCCCTTCCCCCATTCCTCAGTAGGAAGGAAACTAGAGCAATGTGTGTATGTGTGTGTGTTTGACACTGTGGCTGTGTTTTTGTGTGTGTGTGTGTGTGTGTGTGTGTGTGTGTGTGTGTGTGTGTGTGTGTGTGTGTGAGCGAGAGGATGAGCGGTCTCACTCATATTATATTAAACAGGATTTTCCCGAGCAGAGTGCTCCTGCCACTGAGCTTCCGAAGTCTTCCTCAGGATTCCCGCCTCAGCACAAACTCTGCGGCCGCGCTGAGAGCCGGCTGTTTGTTTTGGAGCGTCATTGTTCCGGAGCTGCAGAAGCCATGAGTCAGCACCGCTGTCACTCCGCCCACCTGCCACGCATTGCTCAATTATTAAATGTCTGGCTGCTTTTATGTCACCTAGCTTTTCCTGATGGTATTTATAGCAGCAAACACCCATTATTGGCCGAGGAAAAGCCACCTTCTCTTAGAGTCAAGAGACAGTTTTTACAGCTGTCCTTAGTATTGTAGGAACCCAGCTGTGGTCACAGATGCAGCCTCCCCGCATGGCACACAGCTACACACTCCAAACTATGTCCGCTTGGTTGATATTTGAGCTAGAAACAAGCCTTACTGTGTACAGTTATCTAGAAGTGCTAAGTCAAGGCCAACTGGACTTACTTTAGGATCTTAAAGATGTTTCGCCTCTCATCCAAAAGGCTGACTGGTGGGGAGTCCCGGGCATTTAACCTCTGTAGGAACAGTTACAACAGTTACAAATTGTTGGGTTGTCTTAACTTTAAACCTGCAATCCAGCAGTTACGGAGCAACATTAGCATTCATTTGGAGTCGTGTTTCTGGCCACCTGGCGAATGTAAGTCCAATATTCACACTCTTTTAGCTCTGTTTTTGGTCTCTACCATCTCCTGAAATATCGATGCTATGAGAGCGGTGAGAGTGAACCAAAACAGTAAAGTTACATACTGGATGGCTGAACAGTGAGCTGAAACACACTATAAAGCTCCGTAAATGCGAAGGGAGCTGCAGATTCAGGTGATAATTCTCTGTAGGTTCATCACTACGAGCGACCCCTTTCACATTGTCACATTGTTTTCACACTGTCATTTGCTACATTATTATTATAGAAATATTGATAGCTGCTTTAACAAACCTTCCAACATTATTACTGTTTGAAATATTGAATATTAGCTGTGTCAGATTTCATGTCTTAACCTAATTTATTCACTGTAATCTTTATATGAAACTCATTACTCTTAATAATTAAACTGAAATCAATGTTACATCAAACCTCAAAGAAATTAGTCCTTGAATGAGTGAAGCTATGAAAACACTCCTGATGTACAGATGACATACAGAACAGGACTGTCCACCATCCTAACAAAAAATAACATTGTTTTTCATTTGCTCTTTGTTCATGTAAAAGCCCGTTGCCTGCCGGGCCCCCTGTGTGCACACCCAGGGCACCCTGATGATTAAATCAAGCCATGTTTGTGTCCCGTCACAATGTCTGGCCAAACCCATGACCTGCTGGAGTGGAATCTCAGTGTCACAGTAATGTGATTAGGAGGTTACACCAGCTCTGTGTGTGTGTGTTATATGATATTCTGTTATTTTTGTCTCATACTGAACATTTCTTTGCCTGTTATCCCCTTCAGTTTATGTGGTGGAGTGCTCTTTAAGTGTGTGCTCTTTTGAAGCCTCAGATGTTTGTTTTACTTCGCCTTGAATATTATAATTATCTACCTTTCAGTGTAACACACCCACAGAGAGTGTATTTGCAAAGTAACTTAATAACCTTTTTATTTTAAATAATCTTCCTTTTATCTTCTTTTACTCATGTACTTATAATTTTACTGTGACTTCAGAATTATATTTTGGTTGTCTCTCCAGCGCTGGCACTTGTTTTTGGTCTGATGTGCTCTCATGAGGTCATAGAGCACAACAGCGCACACGTTGGATTCATAGCGATTTATGTTTCAAAAATAAAAAGATAAATAGTTCGTGTTGGGAACCGATGGCAGCCTGACAGCATTTCCCTGTTAATTTGGATTTGGTTATGATCAGTCTGGGTTTTATTTCCGGGTCGTTTCAGATGTCCAGTTGTTCGCCTCACTGCTCTGCCATCTGTTTTTAGCTGCGTTCATGCATGAAGAAACTTTGCTTCTCCTTATCTGTAGACAAACACACATACACACACACACACACTGCCGGAGGTAAACACAGTGACGTGTCAGTAGAGAGGTGTGTAATTGGATCTTTGTCAGTGTCTGGGACTGTGTTTAAGACAGCAAAAACTATGAAAAAAAACTGATACAAAAACTTAAAACTATGACATCACAGATACATTATCCTTAACTCTGTAGATTCACATTAAACATCTGTTAAAGAAAACTGGTGGTAAAAGTCACAGCTGCTTTAAGGAGGGTGTGGGTGTGAACTTTATGAACTTGGACGAAGCTTCTACATTTTTCATTTTTTTCCTCTAAAAGCCCATTTCTGAGCGATGACATTACAGACTCCAGCATCTCTTCACATTGCAACACCTTACATAGCCAAGTGGCACATTGTGATTCCATCATAAATACTCACAAAGAAACCTATAAGGGATAGTCTCTAAAGTGATGCTTTCACAGTGGACAATGGAGGCTGTGGTTAGCTTGGTTTCAAAGTAGTTCCAATAGAGACAAGTATCAAAACATCCATAGAAACTTCTCAAACCACTCATGTAGCCCAGTATGCCTAAGAATAATGTCCACATTGGATGATTCCACACCTTACGATTTAAGTCCAATGCCAACATTCAGTGCAGATGCAGGAAGTAGTGTGTCCCATACAGTGGTGGAGGAAGTAGTCAGATCCTTTACTTAAGTAAAAGTACTAATACCACACTGCAAAAATAGTGTTACAATACCCTTACAAGTAAAAGTCCAGCATTGAAAATGTTATTTAAGTAAAAGTATGTAAGTATAATCAGGAAAATGTACTTAAAGTATTAAAAGCAAAAGTACTGAGTACAAAAGTAAGAAAAATTGCTGCTGTTACTGTTATACTATTATATATTATACCATTAGATCATTATTACTCATGGATTAATGTAAAAGCTGGATTTTACTGTAGTAGTTGGTTGAGGTGGACCTAATTGTTAACGGTTTTGTATAGGACTGCTTCTAATGATTATTTATAACTAATGAATCAATTCATCGACTAGTCGTTTCAGCTCTTCTCCCCAAGGTATCTGTAAGGATTGAGACAGTGGCCATGTACAGTATTTGGCCATATTCTGACAAAAATATGATTGTTTGGAATATACTGCTCATATATACATGCTACAGGAGAGGTTTGAGAAGTTGTGATACTGAATTTAGGAAAACTTGTCACTATTGGAATCCGGTGTAAAAGCTGTGAATCCAAGCTGACCACAGCCTCCATTCGATGTAGACTACCAACTATGAACAGCCACCTTTCCATGCTACAGGGGTTGACTGAATTATGGAGATTTTGGGTGGAGTAGTATCAGTTTAATGGCCCACTCAGCTGGGTAGCATGTGCTGTACAGTTTTTGGGTGTGCATTTTTCTGTAACCATGACTGTTTTCAACACTGTCAGTGCGCTCGAACTGCAGCACCTGTTGTTGCTCACAAAGGGTTAATATAGATCAAGCCGCTTGCACAGTGATTACTTTTGGAGAAAATCCTCAAACAGGGCAGAGATAATCTCTTTTTAATATTACAGTACAGTTCACAGTCACAGTTATATACAGTATAATAACATCACACAAGTGGAAGGGTTCATACACATGCACATGTTCACACACATGCGCGCACACACACACACACACACACACACACACACACACACACACACACACACACGCATACACATTTTAGCCCACCTACAGTGTGACCTTATATTTGCTTAATGAGGAGCTTAGTGAGATGTGTGTGTTTGTGTGTGTTAGATACACCCCTGTGAGTACAGCATGAGTGCATAACTCAGCAGTGCACAATTCTCTACTGTATTGTACTGTAGTATCTGTAAAATGTCAGAGGAACAGATCAATCTCATATAGTAACAAATAATATGAGAAATGTATTGATACTAAATGATATTGTCTATATCAATATGTATTTTTTAAGGTTACTGAATGTGGGTACATATAGTACAAGTCTGTACATACAATCAGTGCATATCTGAACGAAAACAGAATATTTTTCATCAGTGGAGTCTGCATCAATGTAGTTTCCGAAAGTTTGAAAGACATGAAACAGCTGGGATTGTCTCTAAGATTGTCTAATTTTCTTTTTTTTTTTTTTTTTTTTTTTTTACAAAAACAGAAACGTATACCATCAGAATATTGGAAAAGATGCTATAATAACATACAAATAACACACATAGTGGCTTTGAGGGGATCACAAAATAGAAACTCTAAATATTCAAGCAGGAGACAAATAAATTGTGAGATTGAATATGATGTTATCTTAAAAGTAGAGTTACTTTTTAACAAGCCTTTTTTTTAAAAAAAGAAAAAAAAGCTGTTCTACCCAAAGTTTTAATGATTTATTCATCAATTAAAAACATGTTTGTTTATGATGTTTTCATTAATTTACAGTTTTACTTAGTTTCTATCTCATAGTATCTATAAATGCTAATTTAATTGTTCAGTTTATGAATTGTTACTGTGTCTTATCGATGTATTAATAGATAACTGTTAAGCACTGAAAAGATTACGATCAGGCTGATGTGTACTCCATAGACTGCAACAAGTAACATCTAAGTATTCATTTGTACTGTATTGTTCAGGTACAAATTATGTGTCAGTGGACATTGTTGCATGAGGACGAGCTGAAAATGTTCATATTTCGGCTCTAGCAAAGACACACACACGCAGCATCACACAGAGCCACTGTTGTACGCCTGTTTGACATTTGTTACCGGGCTGCAGAGTAAACTTGCAGAAAAGCCGACATTAGTTCTGTCTGCCTGAGAAGTTGATCAATACAACAAAAACCTGTCTGCTCAGTCTCCAAACAGCCAACATGGTGGGAGGCAGTGGATGCATGTGAGGGAAGTCTGCCTCTTAGTTTGTGTTTGGTGCATTATCCCTGTGTGTGTGTGTCTGTGTGTGTGTTTGCTGCAGTGCCCCTGCTGAAGGGCGAACAGTAAGGCCCTGGTCAGCATGATGTAGGTCTCCTGGGACGTCCTGGGGTTTTTGGATCAATACTTTTCCTCCTGCATCTCCCTGCCTCACTGTCCTCACCCCTCCTCACCCACTGGCTTGACTTTGGGCTATTTATGGTATCTCTATGGATTAACAAGACCCCAACGATCAATGGGCCAAACTTACTATCACTGTACTCTCCCTCCTCTTCTTGCTTTGTATCTCTGCTTGTGTCAGCTCCTTTTCTCTGCAAACCTTTTAGTCCTTGTTGTTTCTCTTGTTGTCCAAAATATCCGAAACTACAAGGTGTGTGTAATGTCACAAACAAACTGTCCCACAAATAGAAGCAAAAGCCAGGGAATATCATTTCTAATGCAGGTGCAGTGTGATACAGATAATGACCTTTTGCTGGTGAAGTGTGAGTTTCTTTTAGGTGTAAGTGGATTTTTTGCACCCATTTGGTAGTTTTTGTGGCTTACTATGACACCACTTTGGCAGAGCTTGCAGTAGAGGGGAGTGTCAGTAGAAATTGTGTCGCCCACAGTGCAATTTGGTGTCAAAAAAAACATTTGTACCAGCGCCTGTTCAGACCACATCATAGTACAAGTGCTGGTGTAATTGTGTTATTTTTGTAGCTTTATATGGAAAAGCCACATTGACATCAACCTCTTCAGAGTCAAATAAACCTCTTTTATACATGTCAAGTTTGACTGCTTTACTTTTCGACCAATCGACTCACTGAATGAAGACTTAAGTAAAAAAATGTATTGTTCTACAAAGTTTGTTATATCTGCACATTTCATTACTGTGTGAATAATTGTTTTCCAGCTGCAGATATGCGTTGCAAAAACTGTAGTGACATTACAAATCAAACAATATATGACAAGAACTGATGTGATTGGTTGTGATTGATGCCTACCACGACATCACCAAATGATAACTGTTTTGTCCTAATCGACCCTCTTTTACAACTGCGCCTGTACCAGCTGTGTGATGGGATTTACCTGCTGATGAAATGACCAAAAACCTGTCGCTCGTGTCCAAGTATGTCAGCAGCACAAACCTGCACTAGCACCTGTGTGTACTGTGTGCACTTTGATTCAGACAAACAGGGCACTGATACAGTTATACAGATACAGTATAATTAACTAATAATGACAAAATGCTCTGTTGAATAGCCTCAGCTGAAGTAAAGAATGACAGAAAATGAATCAGCAAATATTGTCACAATCGATTAATTGTTAAAGTCATTGTTCAAACAAAAATGGCAAACTTTTCAAGGTTCCAGCTTCTCAAATATGAAGCATTTGAGGACTTGTCTTAAATTATAGTAAACTGAATATTTTGTGGGATTGGACTGTTGGTTGAACAAAACAAGCTGTTTGAAGGTGTCACTTTGGTCTCTGGAAACTTTTGATGGTCATTTCGGAGTCTTTTCTGACATTTTACAGACCAATAGTTATTTGATTAATCAAGAAAATGATTAATAATGAAAATCTTAATTCGTTATATATAATATATTAGGTTGATATGTACATTTTAAGGGAAAAAAGTTAATAAATGAACAATGTTTAAGGAACTGTCATCATAGTTGCTATATGGGTTTAAAACACCATTTTATATTTTGAAATGGTTTGACATTATACGCATTTTTTTTTCAAGATTGATACCACTCTCATGTCTGTATGCTAAATATGAAGCTACAGCTGGCAGCTGGTTAGCTTAGGTTAGCATGGAACAAGATACAAGGGGAAACAGCTTACCTGGCTCTGTCCAAAGGGAACAAAATCCGCCTACCAGGACCTCTAAAGCTCACCAATAACACATGTTATATCTTGTTTGTTTAATCTGTATCCATGTCCCAAATTTTACTTTTGGACAGGCTAGCTGTTTCCCTGTTTCCACTCTTAATGCTAAGCTAAGCTAATCAGCTGCAGGCTGTTGCTTCAAATATGAAAGAGGTATCGATCTTCTCATCTAACTCTAGGTAAGAAAGAGAATGAGCAGATTTCCCAGATAAATGTTATGGGTTTGAAAAACACCATTTTATTTCAAATCTATTTCACAGCTGTAATGTTTTTTCTTTCATGTAAATGTAACTTCTTTAAGGTTCTTGAGTAAACAGTGTTACATAGTGTTGTCAACATAATAGATACATGATATATAGTAATGAATAGATATAAAACAGATCTCAATAAATACATTACAGCAGCTCTACCCTTTAGATAAGACATTATCTTCATATCTATCTAACTAACATATCATACACCACCATTCAACAGCACACACTCCCAGTCTGTATCTCTGTGGTCATTGTGGTTTGCTCCTCACTGCAACAATAGCTCGGAGTCAAGCACAATGGCACCCTGACCCCTCATTTCCTTTAGTGGCAATCCTGATTAGCTAAGTGACAATCTTCTCCCGTGCCATTGTTAATGTATTAGTGTCTTGAATCCCTGTGGAGGGCAGTAACTCGGCTCAGCTAATCATTTAGCGATGGTTATCATTCAGTTGTTCATTGTTAGAGGCTGGGAGATATGTTGTAGATATGGAAGGAGAGGGGGAGAAAAAAGAAAGTAACTGGGCGAACAAGGGATCCGAGATGTGCTTTGTCTGATGCTGAGGGGTGTGTGAAAGAAACACAGCCACATGCATATCACAAGTTTTAGTGTTGTAACGCGTGAGAGTTGAAAAAGGTTGAGGATGGGGATTGAAGCGGGAGCAACGGGGAAGGAAAGTTTTTGAGTAAGATGATGATGAGAGACAGGCAGATGAGACATGCCGTTAGAACAGGGATGATTTTAAGATTTAAGATTGAGAAAAAGTGTTTGTCATGGTTGACATATGCAGTCTTGCACACACCACCACAAACCTATGTAATAATGTCATCGCAGCTTCCCACAGACCTTTCATTTAATGCTCGAAATTTGAAACGTGGACCCACAGTTGTAATCAGCTCGGGGTCACAATAAATTTTTCCTTTGTCCAGTGTACCCACGTGTACAGTACACTGACAGAGTTACTGATCACTGTAATCATTCAGAGTTAAATCCTAAGTTCTACTTAATATGAGGCTCCAGCTGTCTGAGTTAGTCAAATCAAGTGGGTATCTTCCAAAGTGATGAATGTTTTTAATACAAAATTCTCTCTATGTGTTTCCACAGACAGCATTGCCTTGCTGAGCTGCAATGGAGGAATGGTAACAAAAAGTACCCACTTGATTTGACTGCTGATGCCTCATATTACCTTTGGCTGAACTTAAAACACATTTTTGAACAGAGTGAGGACTGTGGATTTTGTCCCCTCGCACTTACATAAAAATCATGTTAGGAAGGGATCTCTTCACGGCCAGTGAAGAGTAGGAATGATTACAGCATCCAATAACTGTTTTATATGGATATGTGAGTATTGTTTTAAGACATACTTGATGAAATGTGAAGTTATCCTTTGATGGTTGTGGACAGTGTGCACGAGAAAGGAGGACGTGAGGATGAGGGTGAGAGGCTGGACTGGTCCAAGTAAGCGGGGGTGGGGGGTGGGGGGGTTGGTGAAGGGGCAGCGAGGAGTGGAGGGACAGTGTCACTTGCCAAAACGCTTACACATCGCCTGATATCAGACCACCGGGGGCGGGTGACTGTGTGGGTGCGCCAGAGAAAGACACAGAGGGTAGGTAAGGGACGGAGGGCGACAAAGCTGTACTAAGCTCTCTGGGCTGATATCAAACACAAGTTTGAGTGAAACCACGATGACTCTGTACTGTAGAATGACAGTGTTGCTATAACTCAGAGAATCAATAACCAGAAAATTCAATTCATGTGATGACTTAACCGCTACAGATAAAGAAAATACCTGAGCTACTTCCTGGTACGTGACTTGTACCGGGATAGTGCAGATAGTGTATTTACCTAATCAAAGGCTCTTACAGCGCTGCACTCGAGGTCTTAGCGGGTCAAACAGTTTGTACTTGACCTGAACTTAAGTGAAAAAAAATCCAAGCCTGAACAGCCTTGAAACAGGACATAATTCTGTTAACTGGATCCGATTTTGTTCAGGTCCAGTGGTTTTAATACCCACATGTTGAAGAAAAGCAGTCAATTACTCGTTGGCAAATCCACGGCCTACAAATTCTTTTATGCTCTTGTAGAGTTTTTGTTATTTCAGTTTCTGACTGAAACAATGGTTGGGATGACCGCTGGTTAATGAGGAATGTCAATTTTCTTTACTTATATTTAATCATGGTAGTTTTCCTGAGAGCAATACTCTCTTTTTCAAGAGGGCTCTGTCCACACTCACACAATTACACTAACATTCATACCTGGAAGCTGCCGCAGTACAACCACAGTTTGATTTGTTGGCCACTGAGTAGCTCCACTGGAGCATTTGGGGCTGAAGGGCCTTGCTCGAACACACCTTAGCTTTGGTAATTTTATTAATGACAAACATAAAAATTAAACCACACACAAAAAACAAAACAGACATTTTTTCAGAGGCAAGTCTCTCTTATGTTGCAGACAAGACATGACAAGACAAAAAATATGTAGAAAATACAATATAAGTTGTGAACTTTACAGAGGGATGGCTGGAAAAATACCACACACCTACATGAACATCTAACTCACTAACCAAAACAAACCAGCCAACATGGCTGGCAAACGCAGTGCAGTGCTCTTGAATTAGCAGGCACAATGTCAGACTTTTCTCGGTTCCTGTTGGATCCATTACAAACTTACTTTTGAGATGACTGAGGATTGAGACTGGGAAAAAGGTAGAAATGCAAGACCCGAGATGTGATGTAAGTTGGGTCATGAACTTGAGTTTGAATCATAAAGAGCGCACAAACACGCACACTCACGTTGTTCCAGTGACACCACTCATGAAGACGAATATTACATTTTGCTTTTAATAATAACAAACTTGTCATTTCCAGTGAATGATGTTAGTGATTCTGCTGCTGTTTGTGATTATAACAGATGTTTTTCTCTTAACTTCCAGCTGCGTTCTGGGGTGACATCGCTTTAGACGAGGAGGACCTGCGCATGTTCCAGATTGACAGGACGATAGACCTCACACAGCACACACACATGCACACACACTCTCGGCAGGGCCACACGTCTGGTAAGTGGACTCAACATCTCACTCTCACTCAGTAATCATCATGTAATGCTCTCTCTCATGTTTCCTCTGAAACTCTCTCATTACCCATCAGCTGCAGAGTAAAGCAGCTGGAAAAGGAAGGAAGTAGACAGGGGCCACCTGAGGATATCAGCATTTATTGTGCATTGTTCGTGTTTTGATTCTTGGCTCTTGCGTGTGTCAGGTGGTCTGGAGGAACATGAAATTGCTAAGAAGAGAGGATCTTTATACCTACTGCTGGAGAGAATACGTAGGTTTGGCTTCGGTAAGGACCCTAAACTTTAATACACACACTCTATGGCACTCTAATGGCATCCTAGATCTTTCAGGGACACCACTGGTTTCCATTTATTTTCATACAGTAGGAAAACCAACTTCTCTGCAGAGACTTGAAGCTTTGATCAGACTTTTAAAATCCAGCTGTCTGAGCAACTTTGAATGCACTAGAGGAGATTTTTAGTCACCGCTTGCCACTGTAACTATGCAAACTTTGACCAAAAAAAAGGTGATGACACGTTCATTGTGATAGATGACAATGTCGAGAAACTTTTAAGTCTCTGCAAGTTGATTTTCATGCCATAGTGAAATGAATGGAACTGAATGGTCGCCTGCTGATGTATGAATTGCCCTGCTTGGAGCAGTACTGCGCAGAAAGTTGTTTCTTTTTCTGCTTTTCAGCTGCAATTAAAGATGGAATGCAGAATAATATTTTTGAATGTAACAATGCAATAAAAAGAATACTTGGAGACCAAACTTGATTGGCGAAATATCAACCTTTAGCTACCCTGTTTGTTGCAAAGGCTGTTTGTAGCAATATTCACATTGTAGCCTTTAGGTCTTTTCAAGAAGTCATTTTGGCTCATTATAAAACTTTCAAAATGGCTAGAAACAAACGCTAAGTATTTGCAAATCGCTATTTGCCAATAATAAACCACTATAATGTGAATATGGCTTAGATCACGCAAACCACTGGTCCTTTTAGGCTTCATTTAATGGAGAATGTCCATTTCACTGTTTTGACTGATTTTTTTTTGTGATGAGAAAGTCAGACGCCTCTGAAGCACAATCAGACCCAGATGAAGGCGACAGGCTGAAATGCGTCAGTTTTATAATAAAGTTGTTTTCAATGCTCCAAGTGTTGCTAGACAAGAACAGTTCAAGACTGCTTTCCTTCTTTATGCTATTTGCAAGTGGGCAACGTTACCTCTACTCTACTGAAGCTAAATCAGATCCAGAACTTCAGAATGTTTGAGTTTCCTTTTTTTAGCACAATTCAACACATTCAATATACATTATAAATTGATTTAAGTTAAATGTTTAATAAAACAGTACATTGCACTGCCACAGCTATATCTGTCTGAGTTTTATTTCCTTCTGATCTGAAAACAAACTCTGAAAGGTCATGTACAATAAGAAATAGTGTGATCCAATAATCTCTGGGCACATTTATGAACTGATATTCATAATAATAGACCAGTAATTTATTCTGTTTAAACACACATAACACGAACAAGAACTTGCGGTAAAGGTAGATTTGACTGTTGTTTCTTTCTCCTCGCTCTGTTAGACTTTCTCCCAGAGAACTCCAGCAAGGGGCCTGCCAGTCCCAAGAGCCAAACTGGAAAAGGTGGGAAGACTGGGAACGTTGTGAAGAGCCGTATTCCCCGAGCGGCCACATCCCGAGCTGAGAGGATATGGCCTGGGGGAGTCATTCCCTACGTCATAGGAGGAAACTTCACTGGTAAGCAACTCTACTGGACTGCTGCTCGTACTGCTTAACAGTACAAATACACACCGACTGTGTGATTGTGTGAAAGTAGGATGTAAAATGTGTGTGTTTCAGGTAGTCAGAGGGCCATGTTTAAGCAGGCCATGCGTCACTGGGAGAAACAGACGTGCGTAACTTTCATTGAGAAGACAGATGAGGAAAGCTACATAGTGTTCACCTACAGACCCTGCGGGTGAGTTTGGTGAATCTCTTTGCGTAAGTGTGATTGTGTGTGAGTGTGTACCTAGAGTTCAGTAGTGACCTTGTCACAGCGAGAGACGATACGGTCACCCAACAATGGCTCCACTTCCCTTCCTGTCCTGCTCCTGTTTCCAAATCCCACCAATCACACTGCTCAGTCCTGAGTTTTTGTACGTTTGTGCAGTTTTTTTTTTGTTCATACTCCGCAGAAGTGCATTGTTCTGTCGAGTGGCAGCACGGTGGGGTCATAGTGTGTTTGTACAGTGGTGGCACTTCACTGACTGGCTGTAAGTTGTAAGGTTTTAGAGTAGCTGAAATAAGGACATTTGCGTTTATCTCTCCAAGCTGTTGTTGTTCAGATGGTTGAAAGAGTAGGATATGCAGGATATTTGAGAAATTGCAGAATATACTAGAGCTGAAATGATTGAAAGTTGATAAATCAATTAGTGGATCAGCAGAAAATGAACAAACAGCAATTGTGATAATCGATGAATTAAAGTCATTGATCAAGCAAAAACAACTCCCTGGTTCCAGCTTATCAAATATAAGGATTTGCTGCTTTTTCTGTTTTCTATTACTGTGAATTAAAAACCTTTGAGTTGTTTGGACAGAAGAACCAATTTGAAGACATCACCATGGGCTCTAAATGCCATGTAGATGAATGAAAGATCTGTGTGTTAACTGATGATGCCAGCTGTCTTGTGTTCTGCGATACGCTGGCTGCATCAGAGATTAGACGCTTTAATCTGATGTATAAATACTCTGAAGCTTGGATGTGGAGTGTGTGTGATAGAGAGAGACAGAGAGAGAAATGCAGAAAAATAAGTAATGGTTTATGATGGAACCACAGTACACATGTAGCACCTGTTGTGGGTGAAGTAGCTGTACTGATATTAGAGCCGCAAATGCTGGAAGAAAAGACTCTATCTACTCCAGTGACTCCTGATCCTCGCCCTGCAATCAGCTCGCTGGATAACTTTAATCAGATTTGTTAGCCTGGCACGGATATCTCGGCTAACCAGAAAAAAACAACGAGTGACGAGTGTGTGTGTGTGTTCTGTGAGTAGCGATATGTGAAATCTCACAGCTTATTCACATTGGGTTATGAAACAGCAGCGTTATCGGAGCATTGTATATAAATAAATCCTGCCGTTTTTCCTCTGGTGGACGTAGTACGGGGCAGGAAATCCTGAAAAGACTGTGTGTGTGTGTGTGTGTGTTCATACAGCACTGCTGATGCTTTCTCCACTGCCAAATGTGTAGTAAAAATCATCCGCCTATCTCCCTGCTATCAACTTCCTACTAATCCTTACTAGGTGTTGTTCCTATGTGGGTCGTCGTGGCAACGGGCCCCAGGCTATCTCCATAGGCAAGAACTGTGACAAGTTTGGCATCGTGGTGCACGAACTGGGTCACGTCATTGGCTTCTGGCACGAGCACACGCGGCCTGACCGTGACGATCATGTGACCATCATCCGGGATAACATCCAACCAGGTGAGACTCAGTATCCAAAATGCACCTGGGTCTCTGTTACTGTAGCTGGAGACAAGTAAGGACGTTTATGGATACAGTGTGTGTGTACGTTTTCAAATTCACACTTGTCTGGCCCTGTGTGAGTGTGAATGAGGCTTTTAATGACTGTGAAGTCACCTAGACCCCCAGACTGTCTCTTTTCCTCCCACACACTCCTCTGCACCACAACGCAATCTGACAGGTGTTAAATCGAATGACATAGCAGTGTATCAGAACTGACCCAGGTTTTTATTTAGAAACAGATCAGAGCTCTCAACTGCGCTGCTCTATTAGACTTCAAGTACTTTAATAAATGCCCTTAAAATGCCTTATCTATTCAGACTTAATCATTTAAGTAAGTGTACAGTGTTGTATAAAGAATATATTTGTGTAAGCGTTTATGGTAGCACACTAAAGGGTTACAAGCTAAACCTTCTAAAGCTGCTGTCCTTGCATGTGTGTGTTTGTATGTGCATATGTGTGGTTCCCAGGCCAGGAGTATAACTTCCTCAAGATGGAGCCAGGGGAGGTCAACTCTCTTGGGGAGGCATATGATTTTGATAGCATCATGCACTACGCCAGGAACACCTTCTCACGGTAACCAGCAGCACAATTTCATCTCTGGCAAAACTGATTTTTCTGTTTTTTTTTTCTGTAATTTTGTGAAACCTTTTTGAACGTGTTTCTATGTTGGTGCTGTTGCTTAGTGTTGTGAGGTGAAGCTAATAGATAGAGCTACCCCCGACCAACTTTTATCATCCAGGGCAAGTAAAGGCAACGTGTTAAACATTACTACAGAAAGAGTAAAACTGTTCCTTTCTACTGGGCACATAGTGAATTACAACCTACAGTAATTTTTAACTGTATTTATCACCATCATTGCAGAGATGTGCATGAACAGCACCTTACTTTTATAAAGTGGCCAACAAGCTACAACGTGTAACAAACAAAACAGAGCAGGTATTTTAGCCAGAGACATTAGTGAAGGGGACACAGTTTGCTTCGTTTTTGGACTCCTGCCCACATGTCAGAGTGACTTGCTAAATCTTGGGGGTCGACAGAATACTTTGCAAATTTAAGGCCAGATGGAATTTGTAATTATGTATAAATCACACGATATATTAGTATTTGTGCTGTAACTGGAATAAAGGAAATAATACAGATGCAAAACTTATGTCCGAGTCAGGCAACTGGTTATTAAATTATAGCAGTGTTTCCCAATCTTTTTGGCTTGGGACCCGTTAAAACAAACCAATATCTTCTTGTGACCCCATGTCACTAGTTGCGTATGTCTTCTGGTTCTGACCAGTTCAAACAGAAAGTGATCTGTTTCTGTTTTTCTCTTTTATTTAAAGCGGCTATAACCAATATTTTTATACTAACAATGTATCAAATGACAGTGTGGCAGTGTGAAAGGGGTCGCTTGATGTTATGAACCTACAAAGAATTGCTTTATAGCGAGTTTCAGCTCATTGTTCAGCCGTCTGGCTGTAACTTTACTGCTTTGGCTCACTCTCACCGCTCTCATAGTGTTGATTTAGCCACAGAAGGCAGATGTTTTCAGTGAAAAAGCTTTATAAACCAACTGTTTGCTACCTGCTCAGCACCAAACAGCAGACAGACACAGTAAGATACTAGCTGGTGAACAAAGTGGAGCATTTAGCAGCTAAAGAGCCAGATATTTCCCTCAGGAGTTGGTAAGGAACAAAAACAGAGCTAAAAGAGAGTTACTTCTGTAACTTCTGGATGTGTAAATTAGCAACTGTTTGCTAACATATTTGCCATATCATCTCAAAAGATAATGATATGTCAATGCTGTGTTCACAAGTGGTCTCCACTGCCCCCAAGTGGCCAAAAAATCAGTTATTGCTGGTTTAAATATTTAATTATCCAGTAATGCACAAAAAAAGGCAAAGCATTAGAGAAAGTCTAAATAAACACACTTTTGTGCAGCAGAAAGATGCTATTTCTGCTTTCCTATCATTTTATTAATCTCATGACCAATGTAAAGGGTCATGGGTACATGTTTTCCATGTGAGGATGCTTTTTAATCTCTGCTATACCTACTCTCACAACCCCTCCTATTCCCCACTCAGCTCCAACTCACACATTAGAGGAAAACACAAAACACAACATTGGTGGGGCGATCAGTATTTGCATGGAGGTCATATTGCTCTTAGAACACAAAGATAAATGTATGTGTATTGAAATCTTTTATTTGATATTCTTGAAATCGGAGCATGATGTGTGTTAAATCTCTCATTTTCTCCCTGAAGGGGGATGTTCCTTGACACCATCCTTCCATCCAGAGATGAAAACGGGGTTCGGCCTGCTATTGGCCAGCGGACCAGGCTCAGTAAAGGAGACATTGCACAGGCAAGGAAGCTGTATAGATGTCCAGGTACTGATATATTTACTATGAGACCACAGTGTCTGTGTGTGTGTTGTTGGAACAAAAGATGACCTCTGTTTATCTGCTCGTATCTTTGGTGTAAAATTTGCCCGCCCCTCCACTCTCCCAAGGCACAGAGGTGAAGTTGAGTAATTTGTTTTTCCGTGTGACGCTTCCCTCTCTGTTTTCGGATCTCACAGACATCACACACACTCTTCCCACATCAGTTCTTACGCACACCCGTGCTGTTCTGGCGTCCCTCTGGTCCCTGTTGTACGGTTCTGACGTGATCTGGATCTGCTCTCAAGCCGAGCTGTGCAGTAATGTCGAAAAGGTTTACGATCGCAAAAGCTGCCACCCTTTTTTGGCCCACACACACACACACACACACACACACACACACATACACACACACACACTCACATCCCCAAGACGAGTTCATACTTTAGGTCATCGTGTACGCATGATGTACTGTATCTGAGACAAACAGATTAAATAACATTTGTCACCATTATGGTCTACTTAAATTCAGTGATTTTGTGTGTGTATTTATTCATTTTGTCTCATTGTGTTCTGTTAAAATACCATTTATCTGAGAATATGACATGCATTGTATTCATTAATATGAATAACTCCATGTATATTACAGTATGTATTTTATTCTACTAAATCCATTTTGATACTGGAGCGTGTCCCAGCTGGAAACAGATACAACTTCAACCTTATATGGTCATATTTGAGTGATACCATATTCACTGACAGATGAACAGAGCCCCAGGGCATTGTGGGGGAAAACAGCATGCATGATGGGATAGGAGGGGCACATTTGGCTAACCTCCTTTTGAGAGGAAGCGACGGCGTTAAACCCAGAATGAAGGATAAAGAGAGCAATATTGTCTGATAATTTTCCATGAATTCCCACCCAGCTGTAATAGTTTTTTGTTGTTGTCTTCATTGTGATGGATTTAAAGTCTGTCACTTACAGTAAATGACTCTACTACTGGGGAATGTTTAATTCTGCTAAACGGTGACGAGGCTTAATGACTGTGGTCGGACCTCATGTGTATACTGATACACACAGGAATACAAACATGCATACTGCAGCCTTCAACATGCCAAACTAAAACAAGCCAACATGAAACACAAGTTTTGTTTTGGAGGGTAATTTTAATTCCTTTAGTGTTTTCCGAATCAGAAATACGTGTCTAACAGTTTCCATATGGATGGATCAGACATTATAGACATAAACTTTGGCAGAGAGTGTATGAGGCTGTTGTTTTGACAAAATAGTCGTACAGGAGTATATTTATTTTGGGAAATTGGCAGTAAAAGACTAAGAATAATAATAGATATGAGAGCCATGTGTTCATTAGTAATATACCGATCATAAGTATCAGTACACAGCTGAAAGGATTATGCACAACAGCAGGACTCACCACAAAAATGTAATTCCATCTGTGTGTGTGTGTGTGTGTGTGTGTGTGTGTGTGCGTGTGTGTGTGCGTGTGTGTGTGCGTGTGTGTGTGGGTTGCAGCATGCGGAGAGACGCTCCAAGAGTCAACGGGCAACTTCTCCTCTCCTGGTTACCCCAACGGATACCCTTCATACACACACTGTGTCTGGAGAATATCTGTTACACCCGGAGAAAAGGTGCACACACACACACACACACACACACACACACACACACACAGAGTAGCACCCTGCAGTGCAGTGAATGTGCATGCAATAACAGACTGCTGACGGACTGACTGTATATTGATTATATCCAAACACTTCAGGTACCACCCTCTTCCTCTTTCCTGCCTCTCCTAGTCTGGTCTACATTGCAAACATCTGTATTAAATATATTAAATATTTTACTTTTGCTCCACCAGATCGTTCTTAACTTCACCACCATGGATCTGTATAAAAGCAGTCTGTGTTGGTATGACTACATTGAGGTTCGGGATGGATACTGGAGGAAAGCTCCACTGCTCGGTAAGATCAAGGAACAGTCAGCCAGGGGTGAGCTGAAGGAGGGCCGGAGGGGCACTGGTTACCCTTTAATAAACAGGCAGGACATTTGTGCCTTTTCTTAATTTCATGTTCCTTCATTAGCTTTTTAATTCTGCTGAAATCACACACTGAAATCACCTTAAATGATTAAGACTGCTGTGACTGTAAGGCCATGTTTAGACTGAGCACTATCAACAAGGATTGTATTGAAATGATTGAGGAGGCAGTGATTTTTTTGATGCAGGGCTATTGTCACATAACAGGAATAAGTGCTATAATGTTTAGAAGTGTTCATCATGGTTTTAACATCACATTTCATAGGCTATATTTCATCAACAATCACTGGACAACACAAGTTATGTTTCTCACAGGGTTTGTTTTTACGTGTGTTTTTTACAGGCAGGTTTTGCGGAGATAAAGTTCCCGATGTCTTGATCTCCACTGACAGCCGGATGTGGATTGAGTTCCGCAGCAGCAGCAACTGGGTGGGAAAAGGCTTCGCTGCCATTTATGAAGGTAACTGTATAACTAAATATATACATTAGAGCTTGCATAATTCACACATGCACACATGTTTCTGGTGTTGTTGGTCAGTGCAATTAATGCTAATCAATCCTGTCTCTCTCTCTCTCTCTCTCTCTGTCTGTCTGTCTGTCTGTCTGTCTGTCTGTCTCTCTCCTGTGCAGCGATCTGTGGAGGGGAAATCACGAAGGACTCAGGACAGATTCAGTCTCCCAACTATCCTGATGACTACAGACCCTCCAAAGAGTGTGTGTGGAGGATCACTGTGTCCGAGGGATACAACGTCGGGCTCAGCTTCCAGGCCTTCGAGGTGACTCACTCCTTATGTGTGTCTGTGTGTGTGTGTGTGTGTGTGCTTAGGAATGTCTGGGTCAAATTTCACGCTCGTATAGCTGCTAGGAAGTTAATAACGGTGGTGGTGGTGTGTGTGTGTGTTTGTGTGTGTGAGTGAGTGCACAGAGACACAGAGCAGCTGAGGATTAGTTTTGTAGTTTGAACACTGTAAAAATGTCAGTGTGCTAAGCAGCTCAGTCTGTAACCCTCCTGACAGGTCAAAGGTCAAGGTTCACCTTTACACAGCAGCTAAGATCAACCTAATTTAAAATCACCCCATTTCTCTTCTGTTCTGTTCTATTTTATACTATTATGTTCTATTCTAGTCTATTTTATTCTTTTCTATACTATTCTGTTCTGTTCTGCTCTTTTCTGTTGTATTCTATTCTATTTTTCCTTCTATTCTGTTCTATTATTTACTATTCTGTCATGTTCTGTTCTTTTCTATTCTATTGTATTCTGTTCTATCCAGTCCTGTGCTTTCCTGTTCTATTGTTTTCTATTTTTATTCTATTCTGTTCTATTTCTGCTTATTCTTGGACTCTAAGAATGATATATTTTGGGGAAAAGGACTTTTTCTGGGGAAAAGGGATATTTTTTTCAACCTGGTTTTTATTTTTGGTGAAAATATTATTTCAGTCACCAGCTTTATTGATGGCATCTGGGGTCAGGTAATATTGGTACAATAGAGTCCATCAGAGCAAAGTGAGCAGTCAAACTATCATACAACAAACCTCCCAGTTTTATAAATCTCCTTTTGAAGATCAAATGTTTTACCAAATCTTAAATTATTACCAAATCTTAAATGTCCATCATATTTTGTGGACTGACTTCTTTCAATTAGAAAGATAGCACACAGTTTTTCTGTACATAAGGGGATTATAATAATACAGGAATTACCTTATTATTTATTATTATTAGTTTGCTGATCAAAATGTTATAACCAGTATGAATGATGGCTAAAACTACGCAAATAAGATCCAGCTTGTAAAAAGATGAAGTTTTCTTTAATTCCTTAAATCCTATTAACAGCAGTGTCGAGTATCTCATTGTGTACCTACATGAATGTTTTTGTAGATCGAGAGGCACGACAGCTGTGCTTACGACTACCTGGAGGTCCGAGATGGCCCTCTGGAGACGAGCCCTCTGATTGGTCGATTCTGTGGCTACGACAAACCTGAGGATGTGCGCTCCACCTCACACACACTTTGGATGAAGTTTGTCTCAGACGGGACAGTTAACAAGGCCGGCTTTGCTGCTAACTTTTTCAAAGGTGTGTGTGTATGTGATTAAGAGAGGCTGTGTGTGTGTGTGTGTGTGTGTGTCAGCTTTTTAACCAAGCATTCTTTATGTGTGTGTAAATGTGCTCTGACGTGTGTGTTTTTCAGAGGAGGACGAGTGTGCCAAGCCAGACAATGGTGGATGTGAACAGAGGTGTGTAAACACTCTCGGCAGCTTCAAGTGTGCCTGTGACCCGGGCTATGAACTAGCTCCTGACAAGAAGAGCTGTGAAGGTAACTGTGTGTGTGTGTGTGTGGTGAAGTCATGTTTGTATGTGCATTCCTTTGTATGCCGCTGTGTGTTTCTGAAGGATATGAGTCTAACTCATCAGAAAAAAAAAGATCCGAACAGCCTCCATCAACAGGAAAAAACATCTTTCTGACGCAAAGCCACATGCCTTGCTGTTCCAATGCCACACATGCTGTGAAGGACCTTTAATCCCACGAAATAAATTAACTACCCGTAATGACCCACATACTGAAACAACTGAACAAACCACTTCTGAGGCAGAGAGAGAAAAAGCTTTGCCAGTGAAATATCCAAATTGTGGTTTTGCTGTACTTCTTTGAAGAGCAGTAGTTTTTTGGCATCCCCAGTGAATTTGTATGTGGGAAAATGATGTAGAAAGTTGATTTTTAAATTGTATATACAATTACAGTGACATTTGGGCTCATTTTTATAAGGCGTTTCGCTAAGCCCAACTCAAAGAGGAGAAATTGTTGGAGAAATGCACGGCTGAAAGAGGTCAAGTTCAACAATAATAAATACGTTCAGGAGAAATAACGGGACGTGGTGAGACGTTGAGAAATTAAGCTGTACAGGTGTTATGGTGTCTTGTGAGTGACTCATGAGTTATCTACTTCCCCTTGAAATTAACAAACGTCTCTATTGATGACTTTCACACACACGTTTCAATTTTCCTGTGAGCTGAATCTGGTTCCTCTATGACAAATATTCCCAGTGGCATCATCAGTAGACGCAGAGTCTGCAGCCGACAACGGACCTGTTTGTCCTCCACATTCCATCCTTAACTACATCATATCAGAAATATACCCCTCCTGACTAACATAAATGCAGAATACAACTGTGTTCATCAAAAATGTGGCAGTAAAATCTCCTCATAGCACAAAACCAACCACTCATACATGATAGCTCTGTTTCTTTACATGTTGGGAAAATTGTGGATTTGACAGGTTCCAGTCGGTGCAGCGTGTAATGCCAAAATTCACAACTTTAAAAGCTAAATTGTCGAAAAAACAGCTGACCAAGGATTGAATGGATTCACCACCACCTGTTAATATACAATGCGGTTTGGCGGAGTCAGGGGAATCATGTGACGTACCTGACCACGATGTAAAAAAAAATGGCTCAAAATTCCTACTTTTTCTATGCAACTCTGTCCTCGTGGCTTGTAAAACATGGAAACATATATATGTGTGTGTGTGTGTCTGCGTCTGAATTGTTTGTGTGTTTCCAGCGGCATGTGGCGGTCTCCTCTCTAAGTTGAACGGGACCATCAGCACACCTGGTTGGCCTAAAGAGTATCCACCCAACAAGAACTGTGTGTGGCAGGTGGTCGCTCCCACTCAGTACCGCATCTCCATGCAGTTTGAGGCCTTCGAGCTGGAGGGAAATGAGGTGAGTGTGTGTGTGTTTTGTTGATGATGTCTGTTCATAATAGGAAAAGGGAGATGCTAACCATAGTAGCCACCTTGTGGACGTGTGTTACAAGAGCCTTGTTTGTGTGTTTAGGTGTGTAAATACGACTACGTGGAGGTGCGGAGTGGCCTTTCGTCCGACTCTAAGCTGCATGGTAAATACTGTGGCACCGAGGTCCCTGAAGTCATCACCTCTCAATACAACAACATGAGGATTGAGTTCAAGTCTGACAATACTGTCTCCAAGAAAGGCTTCAAGGCTCACTTCTTCTCAGGTAAGACACATGTGGTACATCTGTGTGTGTGTGTGTGTGTGTGTGTGTGTGTGTGTGTGTGTGTGTGTGTGTGTGTGTGTGTGTGTGTGTGTGTGTGTGTGTGTGTGTGTGTGTGTGTGTTTGTCAGGGGTGGGCAGAGCAGTGTATTTTGCCATATCTTTGTCAAAGTACAATGACGAAGTGAACTGTGCTGCAGGAGTAGTTTGAGAAGCTTCCAATATGGATATTTGGATACTTAAATGAAACTGCCTCATTTATTGTAACTGACATAAATCTAAGCTGCAAACTTGGATAGAGATTTTTTTTAATAGCTCACCTGGAGCTTCGCTGGAGTCTAGCATTCGCCCACAGATTGTCTTCATTGGGCTGCAACAAATCATCTGTTTGCAGGGCTAAAGTTTTTTACCTGCAGACTATTTCCATCCCTATTACAACATCGATATTGGATGAACCTGCAACCCCCAACCTGTTTTAATTGATTCTACTGTGTTAATTCATAATACCTACAATATCCATACATAGCGGCTACTATATGGTTAAAAAGTTTAGACCACTAAAACACTAAGTTAAGGTTAGGCAAAGATCATTGTCAAGGTTAAATATCAAAAATAGTTCAAGCCAACTGCTGGTGGAAAATTTTCTGATTTTGTGTCCTCTGCCCACCTCCACTGTGTGTTAATTTGTGAGTACGTCTGCTTGCATGGTTAAGTATTTGTGGAAATATCCATATGTGTGTGTGTACCCCTCTGTTTTTCTGCCTGCCTACACGTGTTGTGTCCGTCTGTCATGCCGTGTCTCCTGAGCCTCCACCGGCTCTCAGGCCTCCTGCACCCACCCTGCGCTCTGCCCTCTCTCCCTCAGACAGGCTGGCTCTGTGTCAAGAGCGTATGATTGTGTTTGAGTCATGCCAGGACATAAAGCGCGGCCGCTCTCCCACTCGTGGCCATGTCAACAACAAGCTGGCAACCTCGTCAAAGGTCAGAGGTAACATGACCTCACAGTCGGCACCTCTGATTGGCTCTGGTCTACTGTGTGATGAGGGAATGGATGGATCCTGTTTTAATGGCGTGGATCATTATTTATTCCATTCTCCTCCAGAGGGAAACATGTGCTTGGTCCCAATTCCATGTTACATACTAATAGTACTATCAGTAGTAGTATCAACTGGGTATGGGTGATAATACAATATTAACATTTATCGAGTTTCAGCAGAATAATGAAATCGTTATTCAAATTTCTGTGGTCCGAATTAATTATTCCATGCAAGCTGCAATTAAAAAAAAAGAAAAAAATTTGTTTTACACATATGAAGAGTTTGGTGGGACACAGTTCATTGCTTTCAATATCATATTGATTATTTTATATGATTTGATATATGATTTTGCCTATATTTTCCATATTGTGATGTATATTTATATTTGAAATTTTCCAAATAATATTATTAGTTGCAGTAAGTACAGAAGAAATTAATGTATTGTAGTGTACTGTTTTGTAGTAAAGGGAAATAATTAGTGATGTGCACCCATGAACGTCAATCAAACTGCAACTTTGGGAAGCTACAGCCAGTTTCAAATTTGGAAATCTCCCAAAAAGTAATGATTTCCCAAAAATTATTACTTTTTTGTTGTCTGATGTATTCCAGAAATGCCACAAGTGCACAGTCTTTATTTAACAAATTGAACTGAATAAGATTAAATATAATTTAATTTAATTAGTATGTAGTATGGAATTGGGACACAGCTATGATTCCCCAGTAAAATCACAACAAATATCAAAAATATATACTAGCTGTTGCAGGGATGAATTTGTTGCATGTTAACATTAGATAATAACAATTTTAGGAAGTTGTCCTGAAGAAAAGATCCAAATTTCTCTTTTTTGACTCTAACATTAACAGTAACTAAAAGGGAAATGGCGAAACTGATCAAAAAGGCAACTTCAACATAACATTTTGGCCGCTTTCTTCTCCTTCAGAGGAAGTAAAGCTGTCAACTGGATGAGCTTGTCAAAATTCAGCTACCTGCAGAACACCTGGAGTTAAACCCCTCAGTGGAGCACAAATTACTTACTCAGATATAGATAATGTGTGTGTGCGTGTGTGTGTGTTAAAAGTTGCAGTGTGAGTGGCTGTGCTATTGTCAGAAGCTTCCAGCGATAGCTTTTGGTTGGCAAAGATCCAGCAGCTTTAGGGAGGTCCCTTCGGCCTCCCACACACTACTAATCCATGTGAGTGTTCCTGTGTGTGTGTGTGTGTGTGTGCGCGCACACACGTGTGTGTGCACGTGGACATTGTGTGCTTGACCTGAGGAAAGCTACAATGAACACTGTGTAGCATCAACTGCAAAGCTTCTTAGTCTGTGATAGGTTGAGACTGAGCCCACAATAGCACCATAATACCACATCAGACACAGACAAAGACACGCGCACACACACACACACCGAGAGAGAGAGGGGGATTTAGTGGTTTCATTAAAAGCAGATCTAGTTTGATTTACAAGCTCTTGAGTTAAGGTGAGACCCGGCCTCTGTGTCTAACCTCACATCTCTTTATAGGAATCTGTCTCTCACTCACAGTCTCAAACACACTCTCCTCCGTCTCCCACACTCTCCCTGTACATTCTCTGAATTCCTGTGTGGTCATCTGTAAATCACCACCTCTCTGTCTCTGACACCATCACTGTCACTGTCAACGTGGCTTCCCCACACAGAGCGAGACTTCTCCGCTCCTTCCACCTCCACCCTGCGAGCCACTCTGTTCCTCCAGTGTTCAGCTTCACTAAAGGGCTTTGTCGTCACCCAGCTACACTGAGGAGGCGCCATGTGGTTAGAAGAAGTCATAAATTAAAGGGTGAGGGAGAGAAAATGAGCGAGAAGCGAGAAAACACTCCAGTTTTGTTGGCTGCTGGCTGTAACTTCATATTTAGTGTACGGACATGAGATTGTATCAGTCTTCTCATCTAACTCTTGGCAAGAAAGCAAATTTGGCGCATTTCCCCAAAATTTAAGGTGTCTTTAATTATCTATATATATATATATATATATATATATATATATATATATATATATATTATATCTTATCTATGTATCTGTAAATTGTTTTTCCGCACTAGCTAGGTTTAAAAAACATCTTCTTCTTAATGTTTTGAATGCCCATTATACACATAATTTATATTTTTTAGGAATAAAATCCAAAAACAGTTCTCTTGCCTTGCTGTACCAACATTACTGTATCACCATCATAAAAACACACTATAACCAGTTTTGTTAATTAGGTCATTATTTGAGCCAAGAAACATATTAATTAGCAAAACAATGTATAGTTGTATACAGTAATGACAGTATGATCAGAATGAACATGTGCAGCAGTTATAGTAGGCAAGATAATATATAGTGCAGGTATAAGTACAAGTAATGGCAATAGTGAGACATTATATTAAGAAATAAACAGCTGGAGGTATGATATGAATATTGTGTATACACTATAGATCAGATATATACAGTATAGACAGTAATATAAATATGAATACACTAGTCAGATATACAGCAGTAAGGCGTTATTGTACTTTCAAGAAAATCAGTTCTTCTTGTTTGTATGCAAATTTGTGGAGCAAAGTGCTCCAAAATCTAATACATTTATTTATGGGGAGAATTTGTGGTATACATTTAAGCATCAGCATGACATCAGCATAACTTAATGTCCCACATCTCCTACCATGTCACAGAGAAGTAGGGCTCCAGTATCTTTCCAAAATTATGACATGAGGCTTATAAGATTCAAACGTGATGACAGAAGCTGTCCTCACATTTTGCAGTTTCTCTTCAGCTGGCTGGGTGAACACGTCAGACTGATATAGCAGTGGTGGTCTGGCTCCGAGGAGAGCGCAGCTGATCTGAAAACAGCTGTTATGATCAGAGACTTTCCAGAGCCAAGGCCTCAGTTTGACCACAGAGCGACTATAACCATGGACCCAAAGAGCAGCACAAAGACAGTTTTACAGGCCAGCAGAACCACACACAGACTTACACACTAACTACCTTAACCCTTTGTAGTTGTCTGTTGTAGGAGGTTATTCTTCTCAGTGCCTTAATGCTAACTTTTGTTGATGCTTTCTTTTATAATACCTTCATTTCCTCTAACCTTTCTTTTGGATATCTTTAGATGTTAGTATTTTAAAACGGTTGGGCTGCAGACATTTTTTAAAGCTGTTACGCTCTCCTTAATTCACCTTTTGCTAATCCCCACCCCCCTTAGTTACTGTTGCTACGCCTGTCAAGCTTTCCATTCTAGCACGGCACATATGCAGTTTACAATGATAACAGTAGCAGATTTACCACCTGAAATTCTAAGTAATTCTTGAAACAATGGGTCCCTGAGGTAAGAGGTAAGCAAAAGCAGGCTTTTAATTTCTGGCCAGTGCCTGTCCATTTTGTTCATTGAAATCACAGCTAAAATAGTTAGCTAATTAACTTTAGCATCAACTAAACGTGAGTCTCAGGACTCTTTTTAAAATGAGAACCGTGTAAAGGATGATGACTACATGCATGAAGACTGTGGCTAAAACATGTCATGGGCAAAAAATCAGCATCCTCACAAACTATATTGAATACATGGAAATAGAGGTGCAGCATTGTTCTTATATTGCAGGCGACACTGAGATTTATTTATGCTTTACTGTACCTTGTAAAAGAATATTTAACTTTTAGAAGAGAAAAAGCTTTGGGGATGTGGATTAACCGATGAGTTTGGCAAAAGTAACGCTATCTTGGGTAATGAGAGGAAAGTAAACTTCCCCAAATCCAATAAACTGCAGGACAAAGTTGCTAAACGCTCTGATATACAGTAACCAGGACCAATGCCCACACAGTAGGTTATATTAAACAGTCCTGAAAGCTTTCTTTAAACCCCACAAAATAATGCAGCTAATGAAATAGGAGTAACGCTCGGTTACTGCTGTATGTAGTAAGCTAACAAACACAATGTTTTATGCATTCATTACACTTTTGCTCTTATGTTTTAGGATTAGGAAATGCTAAAAAAAAATGTGGAGATGTTCAAAGCTTGACAGGCCACGTCACAGCTGCTACACTATGACTAGAGAAATGCTGTTTGGGTTAGGGGTTCAGTGCGCTGTCAACTGACCATCTCTCTTGGCTTTAACGCTCAGCCCTGTAATGATAACTTTAACTTGTCGGGTGAATAATGAGCAGTATCTTGCAGTCTTACAGTTCACCATGTTTGCCTAGCATGGTTGCTGGATATTTATGTTCGTGTTTCTCTTTATTTGCCATTTGTCACATTCTCGTGTTTGTACTGTACATTGTTTCGTTGACCTTACCTTCCTAGTTTAATTTGATTTCCGTCTGTTCCTCCTTATATCACTGTTTGTTTCTCCACCTTTGCCTTTTCCCAGCTATCGTTTTCTTATCATCTTTTTTTTCTTTTTCATAAACTCTCCTCCCCTTCCTTAAGGTCTCGTCCTTCCACTCCTCTTCCCTGCTTGACCTCTTGCTTCCCTCCACCCCGTCTTTTTTGCTGTTTCCACATGAGTGATGTGTTGCATGTGTATCTCTCACAGACAAAGATGAGTGCAGCAAGGACAACGGCGGCTGCCAGCACGAGTGCATCAACACAGTGGGCTCTTACGTTTGTCAGTGTCGCCATGGCTTTGTACTGCATGAGAACAAACATGACTGTAAGGAAGGTGGGTTTCACGTACATTCACATCAGCACACACACTGGCATAAAAACATCGGAGTGCACATGCACGTGCTGCCACATTCACACAAGCATCGTTCATCATACAGCCCTTACTTTGTTTATCCACATCATAGTCCACATGACAACAGACTGGTCCTTTCCATCTGAGGATTGTATTTTCTTTTCATACATACATTTCCACACTTGGAGCCTGCAAGCAGAGCTGTAGACTTGAGGCACGTGTCACATCAAGTTACAAAGGTGAAGACTAGAGACATAACTTTGACTTCAGGGCTGTGAGACTTGACTTACTTGAAACTTGAAAACATTCAAGTCTCAAGCTATGACCTGGTAAAATCCTGAAACACGAAAAAAACAAACAAAAAAAATAACAAAAAATAAACAGCGTCAGGCAGGCGTGAGGTTTACCAACATGCCTTGAATAATTAATTATTCTAATTCTATTCATTTTTATTCCTGTGCATTAAAATGACTTGCCGTCACCTATTAACACTCCTTTGAAGAAAAATGTTGAAATGTTGTGTCATTGTAATGCTCAGCATTTGGATACCTAAAAGATTTTCATTATTGACTTGGAAGTTGCTCAGGATGACTTGTGACTTGGTTTGAAAGACTTGCGACTTGACCAGGACTCGCTCTGAATTACTTGAGACTTGACTTGGACTTCAAATTGTCAAAGGACTCAAGACTCGAATTGGACTTTATAAAAAACAGTGCTGGTTGCTAGTCACTATAGCTCTGTTCACTGAGACTTGACTTGGACCTGCCCTTTAGGACTTGAGACTTACTCCGAAAGACTTGAAACTTACTCTGAAGGAGTTGAGACTTGACTTGGACGTGTGTCAAATGACTTGTGAATTGATCTGGACTGGCCCTAAATTACCTGAGACTTATACTGAAAGACTTGAGACTTGGCTTGGACTTAAAGGACTTGAGATTTACTTTGAAAGACTTCTGACTTGACCTGGACTTGCACTAAAGGACTCGAGACTTACTGCGAAAGACTTGAGACTTACTCTGAAAGAATTGAGACTTGACTTGGACTGGCCCCAAAAGACTTGAGGACAGCTCTGACTGCTAGTCACCATAGCTCTGCTCACTGAGACTTGACCTGGACTTACACTGAAGGACTCGGGACTTACTCCGAAAGACTTGAGACTTAACTTGAACTTGTCTCAAAAGACAGCTCTGCCTGCAAGTCACTAAGGCTGTGTTCAGTGTGATGTGTGTTTGTGTGTGAGAAACAGACACACAGAGAGGGGAAAAGGTTTCAGTTTGACAGAAAACATTATTTATTAAAAAGCTGTTAGCCCACTCCCATCTGCACACACACACACACACACACACACACACACACACACACACACACACACACATACACACACACAACTGTTGAATTGACATATTATACTCAACTCTTTGAAGTTGAACTCTTGAACGTGTACACACACACCACATCAATACACACATACACACCTCACTAAAGGCTCCCTGTGCTGCTCATAAAAACACTCATGTTTCAAACATCTGGGAGCTTGAAAGCTTCCCATGTAGCGCTGTCTTCCTGTGTGTGTATGTGTGTGTGTTTGTGTGTGCATTAGACCAGCTTGACCCAGTAACCTTGCAGAGTCATGCAAATCCACATTCCCATCACACACAGCTTGTGTCCGTGTGTGGTTGTGTACATACAGACTGTATGTGCGTGTGAAAGTTTCAACATGTGGAGATGGACATTTGGATGGCGTGAGATGTGCTGTTAACATGTTGAATTAATATAAAACATCACCTTTTAGTGATAGTAGTCACCTGCCAGAAGTGTGTAACACTATGAGACACCAGCTGTGGAAAAGAAAAGAAAGCAAGAAAGAAAAAAAAACTTAAAATCAATATCCTTTATGGTCTCAGGGATCCCGTTTAATCTTTTTCATGAAAGGAAGACATCTGTTAAGCTTGAAACTGTTATTTACTTAATTACTGGTAATATTGTGATGCTGTAGGATTGTAAACTATTACATTTCCTGTTACAGACAATAACTTGGTAATGTGAAAACACAACTGTGGCACAAATTCTTGTCAGAGCTTAAATCTGTATCATGTACATAGCTAGACTTTTTAACTGCACAAGGTGGTGTGAGGGTCTTCTGTAACAATAGTGTGTGTGGAATATGACATCTGTATTTAATACATTGCCTGTTAGAAAACTCTGCTTTACATGTATACATGTAAATCCATCCATCTCATTCTGTACGTGGGTTCAGTTTGTCTGACTCCAAATAAAAACTGTCACTCTGGAATACATCTTGTTGTCTTGTGCATGCCTCCTGCCTCCCATCACCTTCATTAAGCCATGGCATTCATTTAACTCACACACACACACACACACACACACACACACACACACACACACACACACACACACACACACACACACACACACACACAAATGCCATGTGTGGCTGTGAGGGCTGCCATAGATAGCTTTTGGTGCTGCTTTTAACTGATACAAACTCTCCAGGAGGAAAGCAGTCGAGTCCAACTTTAACCAGAAAGAGTTGCTACACAGTTGGCAGCATGCTACACTATTAGCCCACAGCTGATGTGTTGACATGAAGTACAGTACTAGATTTATAGTTAGTCAGTTGTCCATCAGTGATAACTGAAGCCAAGCTGCATTGCATTGAGGGATTACATTGCTTCTGAAAGTGAAATTATTTTTAGTGTATTCTCCTTAGAATTGTGTTGCTAATGCTCGGCAGTGCAGAGTCTGGGAGTAACTAACAAAGCACTTGACTACAGATTAAAAATAGCATTTTGGCTGGCACATTTACAGCAATATTTATTAATGTACACTGTTCCTGTTAACTAATAAAACAAACTGACTACTGAGTAACTGTTTCTGTAATATAATAGAGTTGCAATGTGGGCAAAGCTGCAGGTCCCAGAGGTATTTTTTTTTCACAGAAACTTATTTTTGTTGTGTTGGAGAAGACCCCAGCCAGAGGTGCAAATCAGAGTTGTGGCGTTCAATTGTGTTGAGATCTTCTTCCTGTGAAAGGCCATAGCATATGATTCACATCATTTTCATATTCATCGAATCATTCAGTGACCCGTCGTATAATGTATCGAAGCATCTGAACTCGTTATGTTTCTCCATTAATGTATTCAGGGTTTTCCTTTAATTTGTCACTTGACTGTCGTTGCTGAACTCATCCAGAATGGATCCTGAATCCTGAATGTGAATTAATTCAAATGATTGGATGCATTAACAATGCGCAAACTGTGGCCTGCAAGGAGCTGAATTTTGAGCTCAATAATTAGATGGATCCAATGCTACACATCCTGTGTTTTTAGGATCCATTTCCTTAACATCCAATAACCAATGGCTTAGATTTTAGATAGCATTTGCAACGAGTACTGTGTTTTGTAGGAATGGTGTCTGAATATAACAATATGCTTTTGTGTCTATAAATAAAGATCACATTCAAGGTTCAAATAACATCCAGAATAATAACTTAATTTCACAGTAATGGATGGCTTTTACTACTACTATTACTACAAATAGAGATATTTTTTGTCTTTTGGTACTTTGTATGCTATACTCCATCAATGCAAAGTACATAAGGCTGACTGTAGCAGTGTGTTGCGTGCATGTGTTCATGTGAAATTCACACTGAACTCGTCATCAGGATGTGTTTCTTTGAAATCTTTTCTCTCACTTTTGGTTCTCTCGTTTCTCTCCTTCCTGTTCCCTTTCCATTTCCTCTGACCTTTTCCTGTGCAGCCATGATTTTAACTTCCTCTCTTATGTGTGCTTGCGTGTGTGTGTGTGTGTGTGTGTGTGTGGATATGCATGTGTGTGTGTGTGTGTGTGTGTGTGTGTGTGGGTGTCCAGCTGAGTGTGAGCACAAGATCCACAGCCCCAGTGGGACCCTGAGCAGCCCTAACTGGCCAGACAAGTATCCCAGCCGTAAGGAGTGCACCTGGGACATCACAGCCACGCCGGGACACCGAGTCAAGATAGTAAGTGTGCTGAAATCAGGCAGATTTCTCTTTCACTCTTTATACCCTTTAGCAATATTGGCCTCCTTCCCTTTCTCATAACAATATATTATTCTTTCTGTGGGGTCATATCGTATGTAAAAGCCTCAGGCTGCCCTCCTCCCTTCTTGCTCCATGATCTCTCTTTCCCATGTTCCACTTATGAAACCCAAATGTGAGTGGGGGGAGAAAGTGCACGTTTGTATATTCGGGCTAACTAAAGCGTGTGCTCATGCGTTAGAAAGAGGCCTTGGGCAGTGGCCATCTGCGTCCTTGTGTCTTTCTGTCTCTGTGTGTGTATGTGTGCGTTTTGCCTGCTTGTGCACACACATGCATGCCTTTGTGCATGTAAGCATTTATGTGTCACCACAGATAGTTGTCTCCACATTTTTCGAGTTACTACAGATGTACGTATTTAGGAATAAACCGATATATTATGCTCAGCTGTGTGCATTATGTGTTGGTTGAAAAGTTCCTAGTCTGATTTGCATGGTTATTTGTCCGAAGAGAGACAGAGAGAGGAAGGATAAAAAATAATCTCAACTTCTGCGACAGTACGGTGTTTGGCTAACAGCTTTGATGCAAATGGAGTTTCTCCTGACTCAGTAGCATTCACAGAAGACGCTCAGTGCCGTTTGCAAGCTCACCTTGCAGGTGATAGAGTGGTCTAGACATACACGCACACACACACGTTCGTACTTCTATACTTGTGAGGACCCTTATTGGCATAAAGGTTTCCCTAGCCCTAACTTTAATCATCGCAACTACGTGCCATTATTGTTGTCATTTGTTTAGAGTCAGCTGCTAACCTTACTCCACATCCTTATATGCTGCTCCCACTGTTCATGTGCTTATTTGCATCTTGTATAATTCATTTCTGAGGATACATGCAAGCAGGAACGCAAAATATGTGTAGTTAAAAGCATTAGCGTTGCAACTAACGATTCTTTTCAATAGTGATTGATCTTCATGATTCATCGATTAATCATTTGGTCTATAAAATATCAGAAAATAGGGAAGAATGCTAATCACAATTCCCTAAAGCCCGAAGTGACGCATTCAAACTGCTTGTTTTTCGACCAACAGTCCAAAACCTAAAGATAATTAGTTTAATATCACATAAAATCCTCACATTTGAGAAGTTGGAACTAGGTGATGTTGGCATTTAAGCTTGAAAAATCACTTCTTAAATATTTTTGTCCATTCATTTTCTGTCAGTCCGCGAGTCAATGAATCAGCTAATCTAAAATGCCTGTATACCTCGATCCTGGTCCTCACAGAGATATAAGATCAGGAGCGCACATGCTCACATTCACACAGCGTGCTTCAGATAATCCTCCTAAAGTCCACTCGTGTTGCCATGCAAGTAGTGTCACACACACGCACACACACACAGTGCAATCTTTATACTATGAACACACTCCTCCTGGTCTAGACACACAGTCAATTGCACACACACACACAGTACAGTCTGTAGTCCTGCAAAATATTTGGATTTGGCTCTGCACCTCACTTCCACTCTGCGGCCACACGCTGAGCTCGCTGCAGGTTATCAAAATTGTCATCAACTGATAATCTCTTGTCGCCGCTTACGTAACTGAAAACACAAATTACACATTTAGTAGTTTTTGCACCTGTGTTGAATGTGTGACTACATGTGATTTACACACAAACGCACACAAATTTGGGAAAGTTGTTCTTGTGTGTGTGTGTGTGTGTGTGTTGAGATTAGCAGGGGTGCTCTCTGTAGCCACAGTAATGACATCGCAGCGGGATAAATTTAATACCCGAAATCTGAGCATAGACATGAAGGTCATTCTGTTATTGCATCTTCACTCTCTGTCTGTCACACACACACACACACACACATTCACACACTGAATTCTCTTGGGAGTAGTAAACAGATCCACAAACCAGCGTCTCGCCCGAGCTACATCTGGAAGCCATCACGACCCCAGAATCAAACACTTCCCGTCTCCGTAACGGCATCCTCACATCAGCCCACCTTCGCTCTCCTCTCTCCTTCCGTCTGGTTGGTAGAAATCAATGCGGTGTGGTGTTTTTTGTTTTTTTTTGTGGTGGCGTGATGGAGCACGGCTCGGGAGACAATCAAGAGAGGTGAGGGACTGTGTGTGGGAGAGAGGCCTGCAAGGTGTTATGACTCAGAGCACGGTGACTTGATTAGATTATGAATCGTGACACTGTGAACATGCATGTCAATGTGTAGGCAAAGAAGGAGGGAGGCAGGGGTTCTGCTCTGTAGTATTAAAGAATAGGAAATGCAAATATATTTATTTTGGTTTGAAAGAGTTTTTAAGGTGTGTAACAGTTTGTCAGCATCTCTACCAAAAGTGTCTCACATTGTAGCAATTCATTAAGTTATTGGTGACAGATATTTTGGTTAATATATTTTTTTCATATTAACAAGGGATCACAGGATTAAATGTACTTTTACAACTTTCAGTTCATTGTTTTGGTTTTCTGGCCCGAAACTTTACTGTTCTGGTTCACTCTCACCGCTGTCACTGCATCATTTATTGGGCCGCAACAGGCAGACGTTTCCAGATGAAAAGCTCTAAAAAGGCTGACAGACAAACTGGTGACCATAGTGGAGCATTTAGCAGCTAAAAAGCCAGATAATTTTCTGAGGAGTTGGTGGGCACCAAAACAGAGCTAAAAAAAATGAGTGAATATTGGACTCACAGTCATCAGGCGGACACAAATACGACTCCAAATGAATGAAACTGTTTGCCACATTTCATCAACTTACATGGTGGTCAGTGTTGTGTTAAGTTTATTTATGTTTAGGTTTAATTCAAGATTTGTTGCTCAGTAAAGCTTAGTAAAGTTTTCTACATTAATTCTGAACTCAGGTGTGCCTTGTTGCTGTGAAATAATTAGATCCCAAGTCAGAGACACAAGGGAATGAGTCACACATTACGAATTAATGCTCTAACAAGGGATCCACTGTCTTCTCCTTTTCACTCTGACTTGCCTTCTGACTGCCTTTCATTGTCGTTGCTCTCTGATTTTGCACCTTTCATCTTTCCCCTGAATCATGTCATGCATACGTGCATAAAGCTTTAGTACATACATTTGCGGCTTTGTTGAAATTGTGAACAAATGAGGACATCACCAAGAAGCCTCGCAGCAGTCTCTCAATTCTGCTTCATTGCTTCACCCACAAAACTAAACTACTTTACTGCACGAAACGGGGGAGCAGGCCACAGACCATCCAGTGCACACAGAGCTAATGTCAGCTCAGTTGGGATTTTTCTGGCACAACTTCACCTACTTTCAAGGTGCATGGAGAAGAGAAAAATTCTGACGAGGTCAAAGCTACAGCAACACTTGTAGCTTTGGCCTCTTCAGAGGTTTCTGTACTCGGTGGAACAAGTGAAAGATTATCGACGTAGTTTCATCTGTGGTGCTCGAAGCATTGAAAAATGACTTTTGAGAAACTCAGAAACAGTGTCCCATTTATTCTGGAAAATCCAGGGACATCAGCTTCAAAGGTTTTCACTGGAACTACTTTCTTACAAAGAAATAGTCCCTATAAAAACATGTGGACAGCGAGGTCAACAGTTAATCTTTCAACGCCCACTCATATTTCACTCAGCGACCTCTCACCCTCCCTGTCTCTCTGCCTCTGCCTTTCCAGACCTTCAATGAGTTTGAGATCGAGCAGCATCAGGAATGTGCATATGACCATCTGGAGGCCTTTGATGGGGACAGTGACACGGCAGCCATCTTGGGTCGATTGTGTGGCAGTAAGGTCCCGGAGCAACTGGTCTCCACCAGCAACAAGATGTATCTCCGCTTCATTTCTGACGCCTCAGTACAAAGGAAGGGCTTCCAAGCGACACACTCCACAGGTGTGTGTCTGTGTGGAAGCACATTTTAGTGTTTATGTATGTTGCAATAATATCTCACTTTATGTGCATCACTGTGTGTGAGTTTTTGTGTCTGCAAAGAGCCTCACTCACAGTCACCAGCTTGGATCTTTTGAAGTTTGAATAGTTTTTTTTTTTTAAGAGCAATATCGCCCTCTAGTGGTTCACAGCAGCACACACACGATGAAACGCATTCATGAAATCTGACTTGAGTTTATTGACTATCTGGGACAAAACAAAATCTACCAAATGCCTAATTGTTCTGATTACAAATGTCACTCTTTCCTAATCCTGTGTCTCTGCAGAGTGTGGAGGTCGTCTGAAAGCAGAAGCTCGTCAGAAGAACCTCTACTCCCACTCCCAGTTTGGAGACAATAATTACCCGGGTCACACTGACTGCGAGTGGCTGCTCACAGCCGAACAGGGCTACGGCATCGAGCTGAGCTTCATTACTTTCGAGGTAGAGGAGGAAGCTGACTGTGGTTATGACTACATCGAGCTGTACAACGGGTACGACGCCAACTCACATCGACTCGGTCGCTTCTGCGGATCAGGGGTAAGACTTCATGTTCTTATCAAAGCCTTATTTTGCATGTGACTGTTAAAGGACTACACCAATGTTTTGCATGTTTTGATCCTTAACTACAATTTCATGTGTAGGCTACTAGACATTTTTGCTGATCGTATTTAGCCATTAGTTGTTATTCATTTACATTTGGTATGAAAATGTAGAGGATTCCTCTAGTGATCATTGTCATTTCATTGTCAACAAATCCCATTAAAAGACCAAAACCAAAACAATGAATAGATTTCACTAATGCGTTTTTTTTTTTTTTTTGCTTGTGTAACCAAGCAAAAATAGCTCCATTGTTGTCCCAAAAACAATTAAAAACACATCAATGAGCCACACGTTTGCACTTGTTCCTTCATTACAGTGATCATTGGCACTGTTGTTTATTTTGAGTTGATCCCACATATACCGTCCTGCTGCCGTAAATACTCACTAGAGCACCAAATGTGTATTAATCTGCAGGTGAATTTAGTCCCCAACAAATGCCGACTTAGTCCTGTTTGAGTATCGTTTACTATAAACTACAGTACCCAGTTTCAAGTTTCAGTTACAGAATGAATGAAAACTTGGGCTGCCTGGAAGGTGGAATAAATACACAAAACACTCCCCATATACATAAAACAAGCCTAAGCTCTAATGTAAAGTATATTTGATTTGTAGTTAATGGACTAAATTATGCAAAAAACAGTTATATGAACTTCTAAATGTCTGAGAAAATGCTTCACATATGTCTCTATCTTCCCCTTCCTCAGCCCAGGGAGGGGATTTACTCGCCCGGAGGTGCTATGCTGATCCGTTTCCATAGCGACGACACAATCAGCAAGAAGGGCTTCCACATACGCTACACGAGCACCAAGTTCCAGGATAGCCTTCACACCAGGAAATGACCTCACACGCAGCCCGTGACCTCTGACCTCTGTGCAGCCCCGCCACTGTTACCCTGACCTTCACCATGGCAACGAGAACAGTACAGCCTGTCCCCTCTTCTCGGACCCACAGACAGACGTGGACCGCTCGCTGGCCGCGGGAGGAAGACGATACTTAGGTGAACATTTGTCTCCCTCTGTGGCTCCGCACAGGTCATCGCACTCTGAGATGGGACGGGGAAAAACAACGAGATGTCAATACGAGCTTCAACAAATTGTGGGGAAATACGCTGACGATCGAGGGAGCCATTTCTTGTGGCGGAGATGGTTTTCAGTTTCTGGACATCGAGCCACCCTCAGTGTGGACAGAGGGTTGCTGAAGATCCAAATCAGTTTACTGAGACACTCATGGGTGCACAAATGCAAACAAAAGAGTACAAAACACACACATAAACACACTAGATTCATATTCAGAATTATAAACTATGGATGCTTGAGAAACTAAGGAGCTTCTGCCTAAAAGAAAAATGCATCCAACACGGGAGTTTTGAGTCTTTTCTGACTCCTTGAACTGTGCGACTTACTGTGATCAGACGGCTGCTCATACATACCCACAGTAACTGAGAGGAAACTCTAAATAGACATTTTTATTGCCTTTGATGCCTGGGAACTGGTCTCTTCAACCCAGCTCAGAACGGCTGCAGATGATTCTATTTCACGTCTTATTGTAAAACACGTTGTGTTTACTGTACGTGTGTCTGTGTGTACAGAGAAAAGAAGAAAAAACAAAAAGCTGAAGTGCGTCATTTGCCCTTTTTGCTTAAAGCTTATGCAGACGACCATCGTGGAATGGGGAAAAAAGAAATTTAAAAAATGCAAATGGAGAATTTCCAAATGATCTGCAATGTTAAATGTTAAGCCTTGCGTTATGTTGTGTGTGCTGTTTTTTGAGTTTGCACCATCTTGTAACAAACTGTCATGGATGTTTCCACCTCACCACCCTCCCAGAAGAAATCATGAGATTTGTTTTTGTTTTTTTTGTGGATATCGGAAGGGAATATTTTCACAGCTGTCGGCAGAGTGGCACGATTCTGATTGAAGGAGAGATTCCCATGGTGCTAAAAATAAAAATACACAGAATGACAGATGACTTGCAGATGGAAGTAAAGGTTTTCAATGCGAGACACAGTCAGCGTGCAAACAGCACACTGCATCAACAGCACTAGTCCTGTGGAACTACAATATTGCCTTAGAACCAAAATGTATGCTATCGGAGGTCGCTCCTATGCTCTTGCACAGGTGTCTTGTGTCAGCGGAGTGTTTTCTAGGTTTTTTGGCAGCGTATTTAATTTGTTTGGAGATCTTGAATGGTTTTATTGTGGAAAAAACGAAACATGGGAAATGTAGTCTGTGTGAGATAGAGTGTCAATGGTGCATGTGTGTTTGTGTGTCATTTTTGTAGCTGCTCTCAGAGATACATACACACACACGCTTACACATCCGCAAATACACACCTCATTTGTGTGCATTTTCCCGAAACATGTCTGAACACACACTTCCTTTCTGTATATTTGGAGCGTGGAGAGCAAAGTGCTGTAAAGTTGAAGGAATATCAAGGTGCACACAGGTTGCATCATTTCTGTGTTAAATGCAAACGTGTAAGTGTGTGTTATAGGAGATTTATAGTGAAATAATGTGTATGTCTGTAAAGTGTATGTTTTTAAGTTGAATCATTCATTGCTGTACGTGCCAAGCTCCAGGTGACCCTGATCCACTGTAGTCTTTGTTTTATCATTCCACCTCTGTGTCTGTAGTTCAGAAACACTGACATGACGTCCTCTGCATCAGTCATTAAAATACACACAGGTAAAAACTACACTGTGTTTCATGGATTATTGCTACGTTTTGTGAATTAATTAACGTTTGACTTGTTTAGACGAGACAACAAGTACTGTGCCGAGTGCCAAATATTGATCCGTAAATCAAATCCTGGCATTTTCCCTTTGTGATAATTAGTGTTTTCTTTCACATGATAATTATATTCTGGAAGCACATTTGATGGTATTTAATGGCTCAGATTATTTGCATACAATGTTTGTTGTAATTTATTCCACAGATTCCCAGTCACAGTCCATGGCAAAGGTGTAGTTAAAGAGCCACTGTAAAAAAAAAAGTGTTTTTATTAGACTAACTTTTATTTTCTGTCTGCAGTTGTTTCTATCACTTTAAAGCCTATTATTCTATGTCTACAGCCATTTTATGTATTTTGCCGTGGAGACTGGAGTGTGTGCGATTAGAGTAAATAGTGTTAAATTATAATCAATTTATAAATTGACACATTTTGGGAAATGCATATTCGCTTTCTTGCCGAGAGCTAGCCTGACTCTGTCCAAAGGTAAAATATGCCCCCAGAGCCTCTACAGCTCACTACGTTTTTACATGATGGTTTTTGTACGGATTAAACAAACAAGACATAACGTGTTGATTAGTGATTAGTGATTTGAGGTGCTGGTCGATTGTGACTTTGAAGTTTTAGTTTCTGTTATTACATTTATTTATAAGTGAATATGTCACATTGTTTTCAACATTATGCTGCAACGCTGTAATTTAAAGCAAAAAAAAAAAAAAAAAAATGAAATGATGTCCAACCCAAAGAGACACAACAGGAGCTCTGATCGCTCAGCCGATGACCTCTGACCCCACACATGACTCCAGCAAACACAGAACAGCTGATCAATCAGACCTCCTGTTGCTGCTTTGATCATTTTTTTTAATGCAAATGTAATCAGTACATTTGTAATTGCTTTTCTCAATTTATAAACTAATTACAATTAAACACTGAAAATGGTACTGCCATTATGATAGTTATAATTATGAATCATAGAAGAATATCAATATGCATCAAGGCTTTAATCATTTTAGGCTTGTAACAACAATAATGTTGCTTTACTTTTGACTTTTGACCCATTTTAAACACCACAGCTTGGTGGTATCTTGAGGTTAAGCCACTTACCTTTATAGGATCAGCTGATGAGCTTCAGCTGTCACACATTTGTTGCAACACACTTCCAGCTGTTTGCTGCCACTGTCATACATCCCGTTAACCACCAGAGGGCGCTCAGTATGAGCTTTTTCAAAGGTCTGCTCTGAAATCTTCAACCGTTTCCCCCCAAAAGTGAGTGTTCATAGTGATTTTACTTAAGTGACTGGTTGTAGGTTTTTCATGATAGCTTGACTTTCTCCGAGATTAATACAGAACATTGATCGAACATGTGTAAAACTCATAAATGCCTGTTTTAAGGTGAAACAATACTTTTAATTTGAACTCATGAGAGCAAGGCTCTGGGGTGTTCATGCTGTATTATTCATGTTGAATTAACACCATATATTTTAGGACTGGGTCAGGTTGACATGGTCAGACTGTAGTTTCACAATGTTTGTCTGACCCTCTAAAGCTGCAGCACTGTGTTAGACTGTGCCAGTGTTTTAACTTTGGCTCCATCTACAGTTCATCCAGAGAACTGCAGTTACCATCACTGCATGTTTAGGCCAAACTTAAGGACCCAAATTAGAAAAAAACAAAAACATTTTCTTCATTAAAAATGACACGAACATAAAGCACTTGAGACTTCAAGTACTCATGCATATAGAAGCAGGGACAATGTGGAATTTATAATAAAAATTCCTTTTTATTAAAAGCCTTTCAACCCTGATGACCAAGGTTCAAACCGGTCTGTTTTTTTATCTCATGAACAAGCCATGTAACCTATAAAGGCTTTTCATTATAACTTCCACATTGGTCCTGCTCCTATAAAAGCAAGTGCCTGAAGTTCTTTGTCTTAAGATTACAACCATTTTTCTTCAAGTGCACCAACCTTTGAGGAAAAACTGGGTGAGCACACCACTCCTTTTCTTGACTTGCGTTGAACAATTACTAAATTATTTAGAGCAGCAACTAACAATTATTTTCATTATCGATTAATCTCCTGGTTATTTTCGCAATAAAGTGATTCAGTGTTTTGTCCATAAACTGTTGGAGGAAATGCCTATCACAATTTCCAAGGTTACATATTCAGATATCTTTCTTTGTTAGTTCAAGAAGCAAAGACGTTCAGTTTACTTATAAGACAAAGAAAAGCATCAAATCATCACATTTTAGAAGCTGGAACCAGGAAAAATATTATCAAAATAGTTACTAACTAATAATTTCAGCTCTTGAATTATTACTTTCTAGAAACAATAACCTGGTTACTCTGGATAATGCACAGACCCCAGCGTCAACAGTTCATTAGGAACTATTTTCTTGAACGAAAATAATGAAATGAGGTTGAACTGACCATTTAAACTTTTTTAACTCACATCCACAACTGCTGAGTCTAGTCACACGTTCGGCTCAATCTGCCTACAATTCCCACAGTGCACCATGTGTAGGGCTGCAGCTAACGATTATCTTCATTACTGATTAATCTACCGATTATTTTGTCCATTAATCTTATGGTCTATATAGCCATCACAAGTTCCCAAAGCCCGTGCCGATGCCTTAAAATGTCTGACTAATTTACTATCACAGACAACTACGAAAAGCAGGAAATATTCACATTTGAGAAACTGAAACAAGTGAGTTTTCTATTTCTATTATCTACTGAAAATAGAAAATGAAATCTGGATGAACTGACCATTTAAAGATTTTTAGCATCTATGACTGCTGAGTCTGTGCTTACACAGTCTACTGATTCTGCCTACAGTTCCCACAATGCACTGTGTCTACACTGTTTTCCCTTCTCTTTTATTTCTGGTTTTCAGAGAAATGAAAACCAGAAATAAAAGAGAAGGGAAAAGCTCAGAATTCCCAACACGAACCCAACATTTTTACATTAATACCACACTTGAGACTCCAGGAACCTGTTAATAATTTAAAATCGATTCCTCTAAATAAACTGGTAACTGTGATAAGACTGAAAAGTTCTTGACTTTCTTTGGAAACAGTGGTTGACAAAACAGTCTCACTACAAAATCTACATATATATATTTAAAGACAACTGGGCGTATTCCACCTGCGGAGGAAGATCATGTGATATGACTGAAAGCTCCAGAACAGCTACAAATGGACCTTGTGGTGAGATTGTTTTGTCTACTTCGGTTTCCAAGGCCAAGAACTGTTAAGCTAAAATGGACAACAAAAGTCCTTAAATTGCTCGGAAAAATGGAAATTTCAACATCTACAATTCCCTGACAAACTTGGCCAACTTCATCTGCTTGAGGAAGATCATGAGATGATATGATTGAAAGCTCCAGATCGGATACTAAATGTGTTGTTCTGTCATGTGCACGTGAGGTGTGAGTGTGCAGCTCATTTTGTCCAAACATCATTTTTGGTCACATAGCATCTTTAATACCACCATTATAATAATTAGGATATCAAAAGTATCGAGTATACATACATCATTTGCATTGCGGTACACAAATCTGAACTGATTTATGTTTTTATATCTTTCATTCGTTGTTCTCAGGATCAACTTTTATTGTCTCGACATTGTGCTGATACATTGAATCGTCCTGAAGAACTTGACGCTATTTCAGGATGGAGAACATTTAATTGGACATGTATTGTTAAGTAATATAAAAAGTTTTCGATATTTCCAAATGTAACTTGAATCCTATAGTCTACTACTTTCCAATACCAATAGTCAAGAATCTTGATATAAGCCAAACTAGAGTCCATGTCACCAAAATCAAAGTACTTCAGGTAGGTTTCTTCACCTACAGTGGTCTTGATATTCTGTAGTTTTTCTTCTCTTTTTTGCAGTAAAGTTCTTGAAGCTGTGGGAACAGTCTCTTGAAGCCATGCCTGTTTTTGTAACAGTCCCAGTAAATGGATTCTCAGGAGTCTGAAGATGTGTGTGTTTATGTGTATGTGTGTGTATGTGTGTGCGAGTGTATTGGTTAAGGAAAGTGAGGGTCAAAATGGTGAAACACCTCACTTCCTCTCTCCTCCACCACCTTTCACGGTCTCAGTCTGTGCTGCCTGTCAGACGCTGGTGATGGAGGCCAGGCAGTTTGATGACTTCTGGAGTTTCTCAGGCTGTGTGGTGGGGGGTTCTGGGATGGCGCGAAAGCTGAATGGCAGTCCAATACTACTGGTGCCAATGTGACCGGGGCTCAGCGCTGGATTCTGCCGTCTATTGCTTTCCACTATGCTGGATGTGTTGGATGCAAGGCTTTCACGCGTCCTGCACAAGAGACAACATACAGTCAAGTGTTTGGTTTCAAAATACACTATGAATCAAAATACCCGATGAAAAATCTCGTATTGTATATAGCGTAAGTGGTGCTTGGCTAAAAAGAGGAATACCACTAAAACATAATTGAAAGTATATTTTGCACACTGAGGAAAAAAGCATAAACATTGCAGTTAATGAGAATGATAAAAAGAGCAAATTCCTTCCAGGAAAAGAAAAGATTTCTTTCATTAAAAAATATGTTTTACAAATAAGCACAAAAGCTTTTTTTTCTTTTCATTCATCCTCAAAAATACAAAAGAAATACATAGGAAAAATCATAGAAATATATTAAAGTCTGAGTACAAGCAATAAGCATTTTAAGAGTTGATAATTAAATCATATTAATATAATACATTATTAATATGTGGCACGTGTTCAGTGTGTTATATAATAACTTATGTGACATTATTTATTCCTCATATATTTAAGCCCAATATGTATGTCTAAAGAGTACAATGACTACACTTTCTCAGGAGCCTACATATGTAGCATATTTTATAATATGTATTAAATTTTCCGCATGAAGATCAGCTTGTGAAAACAGTTGTATGTCTTCTGTGTCTCTGAAGGGAGGTTTCCACAATCCGAAAAAAATAACCCAGATGATGTCATCAGGGTTATTTTCTCTCATCTCAGATTGAGACTTCAAATGTTTTGAGAGAAAGCTTGTGTTACAAACTGGGAGTGAGGAGCCTGAAAGACAAGCGTTTGTAACAGGTAGGAGGGTCTAGAGACAGATGCTATTGAGTTGCATTATGGGAAGTGTAGGATCCAGCAAGCTTAACCTATTCTAGGCAACACAAGTCAGGATATCTCGGCCTCTCCTGCTTTGATTTGGACTATTCTTTTTTTAAATCTCTCTCTCATAAGTCCAAAAACTTTATGGAAGTGCAATATTAAACTGGAGGAATTCCCCTTCTGGTTACATTCTGGTTAATCATGCTTAGATAGTTCACAAGTGATTCACCAACAAGCAGAAATAGTTAGCCAGCTAGTACATTTGTTTGTCTGATCAAGAGATGTTTGCAGTTGTTTATATAAAGTTGAAACTATTCATCTCATGTTAATTTTTTTATCCATTTGTCATTTGCTTTAGCTGTTTTTTATGTACACAACATGTACCTATAAATTAGTTGAAATATATTGTAACACAGTCTGTTATAATCTGTTACTATTGCAGTCATTTGTTGCCATCATGACAAAGAAAATACAACCATGACACTGCAACGTATTGTGAATTGCCAATTCATTTAAATACCATTCCAGTTATTCAGACACCAACCAACATAATTAACATAATTAATAAACTATTGGAATACTACAAATTTATTTATTTAGCATGAAACTGGTGGTAATGCTGTATATTTTGCAGACTTTCCTGTTTGCAATCAAAGACGTCAGAATCGGTGAATCAAATTTAATTTAACAATAACGTGTGTGCTTTACACATAATCACCTAACCCCACAGCCAAGTCCAGGGTCGTGCAAGTGAGTGAGGAGTGTGAGCGTAACACCACTGCACACCTCTCATACAAACCCAGATATGTCAAGTCTTAGGTGGACTTTGCTCTCAGACATTCTACTAGACTTTTGTTAAAGCTGGAAACTGGTCCTTCTCACTGTCTAACCAACATTTTATCTCATTAAATAGCACCTTTAGTCACTAAAAGCTAATCCTAAAATAGCAAAAGATTATATTCAGTATAAATATAGAATATAGCCATACACTAAGTGTCCACTTTATTAGGTACACCTGTACAGTCTAATGCCAGCCAACATCAATAATAAACATATAATTAAATTTACACATTCTAACAATGTTACCAAAAACTGAACATTATGAGCTTCTTAAAGATAGTACTAGAGATAGAATTATATTGTACAGGTGTACCTAATAAAGTGGCCACTGAGTGTAGATACAAAGTCAAGACCTGAATTTGATTGTAAAAGCATTAACCTGGGAGCCTCGCTCTCATCCTGTGTCATAGTTAAGTGAATGATCTCAGTTTCGTAGCATAATCTGCTACAGTTTACATTCATGAGAGTGCATGATAATAAAAAGTAATAATAACAGGTTATGCTAAAAAAAAATAAAGCTTGTAAGTGGACCTTCAGTTGAGACTTTTTGTTTTGTTTTGTCAAAATAAAAAGGTTATTTGGCCTTAAAGTGTTCAGAGTTACCACCACCTTTTGTTTTGCATTTTATTTTTTTTATTTTAAGTGACTTTCACTTACATTATATTACATAAAGTCCCACTGTGTTCTACTTGAGTTTACCTCCCACACTTCACCAATAATGCTAGCTTTTTTTTTTTGTAAGAGCAAACAGTTTGAATAGTGTTCGGATGATAATTCACATGTACAGTTCATGTTAGCACATACCTGGGGGAGTTGAATCCACTGTCCACCGTAACACTGCTGCTGTCCATGCTGTCCAAACGGGCAGAGTGGGCTGACTTCTGGCTGCTGCTGTTCTCCGTCTCCTTGGGGCTGAGTAGGGTCAGATTGGTCTCCAGTTTCCGCTGCAGATCGTGTTCCTTCTCCCGCTCCAGTAGCCACTGCATGGTTCCCTCCCCACCACCACCGCTGCCTCCACCGTTACCACCCCCTTCCCCATGGTCTTTGTTGTCCTCTGGCTTAGCCAACTCTTTGTGCGAGTCCTCCTCTGCCTCTTCCTCTTCCTCATCATCTGATACATTATAATAGTCAAAGGAGGCGGAGGGGACTGTTGGCTCTAAGCAGCCCTGTAAAACTGCAGGTGACGCTGAGGAAGTGGCTGAATTGGAAGGCTGCTGGGGCTCAGGATTGTCTAGGGCCTCTGTTGATTTGGCATGTGAGGCTTTCCGCAATGTGCCGGACTTGGTGTAGCTGCTGTCCACGTAGCCTGTGGACAAGGCATTGTGTGGAGGTTTGAACAAAGTGTCCTTGCTGAAGATCTCCTTCCTCTTGATCACAATACCGCCTCCTCCCCCTCCGGGATCTACATTGTGTTGGTGTGGCGTCAAACGGGCATTTTGCACCGGCTCCGGCGTCTGGCTTGGCGTCAGTCGCACTGAGCCATTCTGTCCCTTTGCTGCCGACAAGTCCTCTTTGTACTCCATCGTGTGAGGAGAGGTGAGGTGAGGCGTTTGGCGGTCAGCCGGAGAGCCCTTTCGGAGTCCCCCTGATGAGGTTAATGTGTCATATTCTGATTTTGCCTGAGGCGAAGGGGCAGTTAGGATTGTTTCATTTGACGTATTGCACTGGAAGTACTCATCTGTTGAGGGCTTAGGAGAAAGTCCCATTAGCTCATTGTACGTAGGCAAGCTGTCTCTGCTTTTGTTCCTCTCCATCGTACTCCGGATCCTTGACTCGTCCAAACTCCCTTTCCCCAAATCAGGCACATTAAAATCAGAGTGGAACTTAGCAGCAGAGAACATGATCCTTGAGTAGTGGGAGGACTTCTGCGTGGCACGCAGGGTGCCGTCATCAGTGTAGTAATGACTACGCTCCTCCAAACTGGGTTCAAAGTCTTCTGGCGCCCCCAGTGTCGGGCCCTTGAGGGAGTTGTCCATGGACCGAGAGCGTTCCTTAGCTTGATCTGACCTCTCGTGACGCGACTTCCTGTCCTGATTGTGACTGTGACTTCTCTGCACTCTGGACTGGCACGTCCCGCGCGACGGCTCTGGGAAGGGCATCTCCGTCCGTCTCTTGGCTAGCTCCCCAGACACGTCCCACTCAGGGGTAACAGGGCAGTACGATTCAGTAATGTTGGGGTTGCTATGGACCAGGTATGTTGCACCTCCACTTCGCCTGCGCTCCAAGGTGTACATGGCCTCCCGAGGCGAGCGAACTAACGAGTGGCTAAAGAAGCGGTAATCCCTTTCCATGAACAAAAGGTCCCAGTTTGAACCCTCAGACGGGTCTCCCCTGGTGGTTCGGGGCTTGCTGTGTGAGCGGGACTTACCGTGTGGGGCCCTCCTGTGGCCCCTCCCCCTCCTGCTGCGTGCACTGTGCTGGGCTGAAGACCCGGCCTTGTTCTTCTGCGTACGCTCTTCCTCCAGCCTCTTCATCACAGCCGTGTGCCTTGCCACATTCTCCACTGTTAGGTCGGGGTTGATTCTGCGAATTATCTCCATCTCCACCTCGCGGGGAATGGGCGTGGTTGGCACGTCCTCGTCACGAAGGGGCCACTCCTCTGGGGGGAACTGGGCTGAGAAGGTGGCCAGCTGCCTCATTTTGTCCTTCTTGAAACTCAGCCTGAAGAGCCTGAGACCAAACCTTTTGGATTGCTTCTCGCCACTTCCGCCGCCACCACTTCCTTCTTTCTTTTTGGTCAGAGTGTCAGTTTTATAAGGGAAAGAAGTGATGCTTTTGCTCTTTTCTGCGGGCTCTTGAGGCGGCGGTTGCTGCACAGGAGGGGAAGTGGGAAGAGGGGGATAAGGGTATGATGGCGGTTCTCCTCTGTGCTCCTTGGCTGACGTGCTCGGTGGAGGTTCCCCACTGTTGTGATCCTTAGGCGGCTTACTTTGATAAGAATCTCCCCTGTGCTCCTTTGGTGACTTACTTTGGAGCGCAGAGGAGTGAAGTCTGGACGGGTCTTCGCGATAGGAGTTGTATGACTCACTGTGATTCTTCCGAGGAGGCCTCTCTCTCAGGCAGCCAGGTGTGGATGGTGTGACGTTGCCAGACTGAGGCGAAGTGCATTGCTGAGGTTGCTGCTGCTGCTGCTGCTGCTGCTGCTGCTGTGACTGTTGCGGTTGGCGCTCTTGCAGCCGATCATCCAGGTGATACCACTTGTTGTTGGTTCTGATGAGGGAAGGAGTGATATAGTAGGTCTGGGGGGTGACAATGAAGTAGCCCTCTGGAGTTGGGTAGATCTTCCTCTCTCGCACCAGCATGTTCAGGGTATGTCGCAGAACCTCTGAGCTGGGTGTAGGCACGCCTGCAGGAAACACATATCAGACAAAGTTGAAGCACAGTTTTATGAATTTTGGTTAAATCTTTTTATTTATATTAAAATTGTTCAAACACAGGAGACAGTAAAATAATCAAAATGATTTTAGTTAAAAAAAGCAAAAACCTAAGATTCTTTCTCTTGCACAATGTGAGAACTGCTATTAGAAAATCATGGTGAGGTGAAAAAAACAAACTGAGCTTGTCAAAGTAAACTGTGGTACGATGTTTCAGTCACCTGATGTAAGTTTACACATCAATTAAAATGTAAATAAGACACACAAAAAAAAAAAATTGGCAGTGAAAGATGGCACTGGGTGAAGATGATGTGAGATATTTCCTCATTTTTTCAGTGCATGATTGAACCCAAAGTTGGTAAAAATGCCAACTAATAACTAATTATTAGGACATTTTTTGAAGATTCTGGTGACCAACTAAACTGAAGTACTATTTAACCGTTTCCCCTTATATTTCCCATCACATTTTATTAAAGAAAAAAAATGATTGAAAAAATTAGCACACTGTATGACAGTATCACACACTGCATATATTCTGCATCTTCTTATCCCAACATTTCATTTAAGTTATATAATGCTTATGTTGAGTGGAATTTTCAAACCATTGTGTCCATGTTTTCATGGATGCACCATTACATCAAATAGAGATATTGTAAATGTATTGTGCAACATTTTATTCACATTTCTCTAAAATTCAGCTCGACACATTCATTATCTTTGGAAACATTATGATCTAACTAGAATTTAAACTTATGTTGGTTTGAATTTTGCTTGACAGCACACAACATGAGTTTGTGCAGACAGACCCACTGGTGGGTACATCAGAGTTTTAACAGCCGTTTATTTAAATGTTCCCTACTATTTTTACCATTTCTAAAGATTTCAATTTTTTTTTTTAAATCCTCTTGAAAATGATAAAAATGGCCACATGTCTTTTTTGCACCTCATTTTAAGTTTTAGGTGAGTTTTAAATGACATCAAATGGGCTTTTTTCCCCTTTTATTTTTTGTTTGTTTTGTTGAATAATCTAACTTTTCTTAAAAATCGGCCCTGCAGCTCACACAAATCCACATGCTTTTTAAGAAATGTCCATGACTTGTACATCTTACTATAATACTGATACCATAACACGATCTAAGATTTCATATGCATGTAAAAACAAATGGTACTTAATGTACTAAACACTCCCTTTCCCATTGACTCCTGAGGATCTTTAATCAGGACGCAAAGCACCATCAGTCACTTCATAAATTACCAAATCAACATTAAAAGTAGTCCATTTTGAACAACACCACTAGACCTTTGTCTAGCAAGGCCTTGTGTTGCCTGACATTACATCACCCCTGTGTTAGTTCTTTTTTTTTTTTTTTAACACAAAAATTATGCAAACTATAAGTTCAACTCCTTTCCAAAAAGAGTGAATTTGAAAAGATGAATTTGAAAGACATGCTTCCCATTAAATTTGACTGACAACAAACCTGTGCTTTAATACATTTTCAGGCTTGTTTCACCAACATTAAGAGCAATCCTGGATTTAATTGTTTTATAAATTCTAGTAAAGAAGAAAATGACTATACTATTAAAACATTACGTATATTCAAACCATTAAAATAAACATTGTGAACATTTTGTTGGAGCATCACAACAATTTTAAGATCATAGTTTTAAAAAACCCAAAGAAATCTTTGTTTTGCACTATGTGAAAAACTGCTATTAAAAAGTGTCATAAACCCCCTTGTTTCTTAAGGAAAGGTAAGATAAGATAATAATTTGTAACAACATAAAATGTGCTTCTTGCATGATGTCACTGAATTCAAGTTTAACAATTAATACTGGTCTGGTTGTTTTTGTTAAGTAAATAAGAACCGTTTGAGATTTTTCAAATCACTTTAACGACAGAATTTACAGAATCATAATTAGTAAATAAATAATTAGTATGTCACATAAATCAATATGTATACATGTCACTTGGGAAAAAAACCCCAAAACAGTATATGATTAAAATAAAAATAAGAGAGGAGGATGGGTCAAGGAACTGAAGATGTTCACTGTGTTTTAGTACATTTGCAAATACATTTCGCAAACATTTTTTAGGAGTAATTGTGGATTTAATATTCAAGTTTGTAAAAAAAAATAGTGAAAAATGTCCACCAGAATCCAACGTGACATCTTCAAATGTTTATTTTGTCCAAATACCAAAAGTATTTTGTTTACCATCATGTATGACAGAGAAAAGCAGCAAATCCTCACATATGAGTAGGTGGTATCAGTGAATGTGTGGCATTTTTGCTTTAAAAAAAAAGACTATTAAAATTATTAATCGATTATCAAAATAGTTGATAAGCCGACAGATTTTCTGTGGATTGACTAATCGCTTAATTGACTTATTGTTTCAGATCTGTTCCTATGTTGTTTGAAAGATTTTACAATTTGAAATATTTCAATTAATCACTAACGTGTGTCAGAGCCCTGAGGTGAGATCAATAGATGTTTAAAGCCTATGTAGATCATTACTTTGCTCTTTGAACCTGGCTTTTACGTTAGATGTGTATAAAATGAAACTTTAAGTGCGTAAATATTTTTGCTTTAGTGAGAGGATGTTAATAAGCAACAAATCAGAAGACAATAAACCAAGGTACCACAGATGTATATAATCACCATTTCTACCTTAGTATTTACAGAAATGTGCCACATAATGTATTCAAAAACCAGTCTCTGCATGCTTTAGTGCAGTCCCATTCTGAGAACGAGGTCAGAGGAGCGTACCTGGGAAGCTGGCAGTGAGGTGCTCCACCAGAGCCTCCTGGTTGACAGGCTTGTGGGCAGAGTTCATAGCGGAGATAGCCAGGCACAAGATCTCCCCCAGCGGGATGAACTGTGACTGGCTGATAGGTGACATACTGATCGGAGACACGTCACCTGCAGGAGGAGGAGGAGGAGGAGGAGGAGGAGGATGGAGGAGGAGGAGGCACAAGCACAACTGTGAGATCATGAATGAACAGCAGGCGCAGCGTGTGAAGCTATGATGTAATGGTCAAACAGCAGCAGTTTGCATGCTGCCTGGAACAGCTCCACCCCTCCTCTCTGTGCTTCCTTTAGCCTCTCATTCCTCCTGTTTCTCGTAGGTTAGCAAAGCGAGGGAGCTGCTGCAGCAACCGTAAGCCGTAGTGTGTGATCACCTGAGTCTTTGCAACCTCGTGACTCAATTCACATCAATCTCACAAACAGAAAAAAAGGAAGCTTATACGCAATCCTTCAGGATGTCAAACCCAGCGTATTTGAATTTTAACAAAATATAACTGACTTCAGCACCACATTGAGAGCTTACACACAGAAATTCTCTGTTGCCTTTGTTGAATTAAGCTGGCTTTGCTGTCAGCAGTAGTGAGTAGTGAGATCATCCTACAACCAGACGGCCCGGCTTCAAGCCCCTCTGAAAGCAAACATCTGCCCTGCTGAAAGGCTGTAAAGCAGCACACTGAATCCACCGCTGCAGCATCTGTGCTGGAGCTGACCCTGTCCTCTGACCTAAATCTGGTGATCGATAGAAAATCACACGGTGCAATCTAGAAAAATGCATCATCAAAGCCTCCATATTCGATTTCTAACATTATGTTTCCAGATAACCAGCAGAATGAAAGTTGCCTCATTGATCAGCGTTTTAAAGTTTTCATTCGCTGTCCACACTTCTTTTAGCCGAGCTGAAATCTGTGCAGGGCCCTGCCTCCTCACCACGCTCAGCTGAATGGTCAGTTCAGCAACACGATGACGTTATCTCTGCTTAGTATCACAGCCCCTTAAGCTTTATGTGGCTTTACAAGGCTTTACTCGGTTTTTAGTAAACATGAGAAAAGCTGGATCTGCCAGTGAATTGGTCCAAAAACATAAAGCAAAACAAAAATCACCCGGCCCTGTGCTTTTATAGTATTTTACTTGTTTTTTTTGGTGAAGTGTACACAGAGCAAATCTCCGAGGGGTGTGGGAATGAGGGTGTAGTGTTTATGTATCACATCTTACAATGAAGCAAGAAAGACCGCAGCAGAAAAATATGCAAATATTTATAATAATAAATGGAACTGAAAGGATCTGAGTTTCTTGATAAGGACATTAGTTTGGGATGTCAGATGTCCCAGAAGCCCTTTTGGTAATCTCGGCAAACACAAGATATAAATCTGTCACAATATTTGGCGCAAAGGTGATGCAACGCATGTATCCTACAACGACTGAACTTTTAGGTATTCAGGAAAATATTACACATTATGAAAATATGTATCATTTAAATGGTACAAAATTGATAAATGTACATTTCTTCATAGTGTTTTATCATTAGTCTTATTTATATTTTTAAATATGGGTCAGTAAATATGAAGATGTGAAAATATGTCTGTAAGAAAGTAGTTTAATGAATTTTAAAATAAGCCAAATGAGGGCAAATAATAAGAGAAAGCTTTAGCTTAAATCATTCAAAATATTTCTCTCTCTTCTGTATTTCTATTTGACCTCATTTGAAAAGTATGACAAGAGGAAGTTATCAATATTTCCTACTTGATAAAATCAAAATATTGTCCACTTTGAACCCTGGCCTTTGCCCCCCAAATCTAACCGTGTCTTCGCTAACTCCCAGCAGCTCTGCGCAGAGAGAGGGTGGAGCCTCTGTTGGTGGGAGTGTCAGACTCACCTGGCGCACGATAACTTGGCGGGGACGGAGAGAAATGAGGAGGAGGAGGGGGAGGAAGATGCTGCTTCTGCACATGGATGTCTTTCTCACTACGGGAGAGACTGTGCTCCAGCGGGCGTTCGGTAAGCTCCGAGCTGGGCCAGGCCCGCCGCATATTGCTGCTGCGGTTCTTCTTCATCGTGACCCCCTTTTTTTTTTTTTTACCAGGTGGGATAAGGTTGGTGGGTGGGGGTGAGGGGGTGGAATGGGGAAGGAAGGAGGGAGGTGGGGAAGGAGGGGGGTGTGCAGGGGGAGGTCGACCAACCTCAGGCTCAGTGCCTCCCCCGCATCAGTAAGAACGTCCCGCTAGAGCGATCACACACCAGACATGGCAGGAACCAGTGTGCACCTTCACACACATACACACGTCTCATTTACATCCACGAGCAAGCTACAAACGACTGTGTTCGCACTGTGGGTGGTTGTCATCGGCTGCTGGGCTCTCCCAGGCTGATCTGGAGCGGTGGCAGCGGCGGCGAAGGTGCAGGTGATTGCGCGAGGCATCACCCTTTCATCGGCATCAGTCCCAGCCACCATTTGTAGCATCCCCATTTGCATGCGTAGGGAGGCACATTACGTAGCCGCTCTGATGTGGGAGGAGGGAGCAGGAGAGAGGTGGGGGGGCAGGGGTAGAGATGAGGGAAATGGGGCATTGGAAGCAAGGAGGACGGCGAGGAGAGATTTCAGTGGAGGTTTTGGGATCCGCTTGTTCCTTTTGAGTAGAAGGTAACAGGGGAGGGGAGGGGAGGGAAGGGAGGGGAGGGGATGGATGGATAGTCAAAGATTCAAAGCTTAAGAGGCCCAGTCTTCGACAATAGCTCAATTCACCACAGGAGTGCTCGGCCGATCCCCGGAAAACAAAAGAGCCCACTTAAAAAAAAAGAGAAATAAAAGCTCCATTCACCCTAACGGGCAGTGAAACCTCAATAGTATGCCAAGCACCGGAGACGCCACGTTCACCTCCATCTTTATCCGATCAAGCACAAGACCCCATCGTCCTTTCGACAACAGCACACCAGGAGAGGGTGGGGAGAAAAAAATGGAGAGCATAGAAATAAATAAATAAATTCAAGAATAGATATCCACCGTTTCCCGCAATCCAACGGAAGAAGCTCCCGAGCCTATCGCCGTAGCATCCATTCATTAACAGGGGGGGATGCAAACTCCAGTCAACGGCAAATCTCTTTCAACGCTAATGCTGCAGCTGCTCCCAGCACCTCCAGGAAGGGTGTGTGAGTATGTGTGTGTGTGTGTGTGTGTGTGTGTACGTGTATGTGTGAGAGAAAGTGTGTATGCGCGCATCCGCCTGCTGCGCGCGATTCTGCGTGAGCATGCATGCGTCTGTGTCTGGGTGATTGAGGCTGAGGGGAGGGGAGGAGAGGATGCGAGAGAGAGAGAGAGAGAGAGAGAGAGAGAGAGGATGCGAGAGAGAGAGAGAGGATGAGAGAGAGAGAGGATGCGAGAGAGAGAGGATGCGAGAGAGAGACAGAGAGAGAGGACATAAGGCAGAGAGGAGAGCAAATATCAACAGCTCGAAACACACACAAGAAAAAAATAAAAATATTCAGCCCTCAGATGATGTCCGGGGAACAGCTCAGGCTCTGAATCTTTGGCTAAATTTCCATGCTCACCCACCGTCCTCTCCCGTTCCCGCACCCTCTCTGTCTTACTATCTCTGCTCTTGAAGGATGAGGGGCTCTGTAAACCACCATGCCTCCCCCTTTTTGTGTCTCACCTGACCGTAAGACCAAAGCTAAACACTTGACAGGGCCCACGACCAAAGGGAATCATTTTTTTAAAAACAAAAAACAAAACAAAAAGGTGCTGATTTGTGGCTTCCTCATCAGTGCTTTTCCACCGGTTGATTCAGTGTAACTACTCTGACTGTGTGGAGCTGTCAGCGAGAAAGAAAAAACCCAAAAGCATCACCTTAATCATGTCCGGAGTGGCAGCTCCTGCTAGCTGCAGACTCCTGCTGACTCACATGTGTGGAGTGTGAATGGACGGTTGGAGGGACAGAATAAGGAGAAAAGTGAGAGGGCAGGACGGGGCACGGGTGGAGGGCGGGGAGTGGGACGGTGTCACAACCAATCTGCTCCAGTTCACTGATACCAAAGAGAAAGAGGAGAGGAATGGAAGGGAAGGAGGGGTGAGGAGGAGGTGGTGGGGGAGAGCGACACCACGCCAGCCATTTTATTTCTCAGTAGTGCTGCAACAGCCTTTGTTGCCATGACGACGCAAGCCGATGATCTCATAGCTGTTACCTTTGAGTGCTGTTCCCTTAAAGAGCCAGTTACTCAAGATAGAAGCAGACAGACGGCACATAGACGAGGACTGACTGTCGTGTGGTTATATGGACAGAAAATACTCGTGCATCGCTGCGGAGACACTGAGATTCTCCAACACTTGTGAGCACTGTAAGGCACAATTACACTAACTGTGGAAAGAACTAGCAGGATGTCCTGATAGTGGAAAGACATTTGTTGAAGAATACAAGCGTCCACAGCGACTACAGTGATCTGAATTCTTGCTAGATGTCCCCTGGAAAATCCTGCTGACTCCAAATGTGAGGCAATTAGAGTTGGGGCCATTAGTCGATTAATTGATTAGTCGGTTTTAGAAATTAGAAAATGAATCCGCAACAATTTTGACAATTGATTCATTGTTTCAGTAATTTTTCAAGCAAAAATGTTTAACACGCACTGGTTCCATCTACTCAAATGTGAGGATTTCAATACTAAAAATAAATAAATAAATAAAAATAGACAGAATATCTTTATAATATCTGGACTGTTGGTTGGACAAAACAAGCAATTTGAAGACAATTTGAATTCGAAGAGATTGCTTTGGGATAATGGACACTATAATTCACTGTTTTCTTACATCTTGTAGATCAAAAAAAATGATTGATAATGAAAATAATGCTCAATAGTTCTCACCCTAGAGGTGATTAATATGTTTTTATTATTGAAGCAGGCCTTCACAGGTTTACCAGGCGTCGTGGTCTTGGAGCCCATGAAAACTAGTGAAAATTAAGAATGACATTTTGTAATCGCTGCTGTTGATCTGACAAAGGCTGATTTTCTGCAGTCAGCAATAACGGCTCTGTGAAGCTGTACTTGGGCACAGCAAGGTGGTGCTTTGCATGCTAACATGCTGATGTTTAGCAGGTATAATGTTCACCATGTTCACCAATCTTAGCTAGTGTGTTAGCATGTTAACATTCGCTAATTAGCACTAAACACAAAGTGAAGCTGAGGTAGTTAGCTTTGCAGATATGTGGTCAAAACTGCCCCTAACCCAATATTAGACTAATTTAAATTTTGACCTGATGGTGGCGTTAGAGGAGAAGTCAGTGGATCATCAGTTATTACAATCCATCCTGATAGGAACATGGATATCTTTACTACATTTTCTAACAATCCAACCAATCATTATCAAGACATTTCATTCTGAACCACTAATGTCAACCTCACGGTGGTGCCTGAGGAAGAATCAGGGGATCACCAAAGTCAGTAGAATTGATTGTCGGGGGACCATGAATTTCTGCGCAAAATTTTGTGCCAGTCCATCAAATAGTAGTTGAGATATTTCAGTCTGGACGAAAGTGGTGGACTGACCGACTGACCGACAGACAGACCAGCATTGCCATCCACAGAGCCAACGCTAGCGTGGCTAAAAATGTTTTGAAGATACAAGTTACATTGTGTTGAACTCTCATTAAATGTTGTCATAGCTGTGTAACCAAGGTCTTTTAGGTGCAGTACATCAGCTCAGAGTAAGACAACACTAACGCAGACTGGATGTGTCTAAAGGCTTTTGTTACATATTACCAATCAGAACCTTTGCATTTTTTATTACCAATAAAATGTAATTAAATGAACCCTGCATGCAGGATGAATCCTACAGGAAAAATATCCGGCTGTTGCATTGTGTTTGGCTGAATATATCAATAACAGGATAGTACTATCCTGCTGTTTAAGACAGTAGTCCTGAGCTGTCAGAGAGTAAAGGATTTGCGGCCTGTTACAACTTCATCCAACTTCCCTGCAAACAGGACCATTTCTGCCGGTGGTCTGCCCTCCAGTGGAACATTTATGACAACACATGTCTGTTTAAAGTCAGCTCTGCAGGCCAGACTCTGAATGAAGAGACAAAATAATTTTTGCCACAACAGCCTACATAACACATCCTGATCTGACATTAAGATATATGGTAACAAATCTGTCTGCTGCGTTAAACATTTCCCCCAATTCTCTACTGGGACCCTCCCTTTCCTTTCAATGGAGACCGCGGCTGTAGCAGGGAATGCAGTGCAATAGTGTTTTCCTGAACAAATGCTCCACTTTTCCTTCCTTAAGAGCACACACTCCTCCCAGGCCATTGTTTTTATAGCCGGCTGACGGATACAAAGTCCCTCAGTTAATCAGATTGAATTGTCAGTTTTAAAAAACACTTTTTTCCCACACTGCTGAAAATCCACAACTTTTGTCTAAATGTATTAATCCAGCTACATTTTGGGCTCTCAGCTCTCTAATCAAACATTCTCAGGCAGTTTTGGGGGATAATCTGCATTATGTAGCAGTCATATGAGTTAATCCACTATATGTTTCACAACAATATGACTTCAGCCTTCTGAAACTTTAATAATCAAGTGGTGTCTGTTACTAATTTTTTAAGAGATGGAGATGCAATGTCTGAGTAAACATGTACCAGAGGTGGTGTCTGTGAGTTTTCTTCCTACAGCCTTTTGTGCAAGGCATATCTATAAAAAAACATGTTTCCAGATGCATTTACTTGTTCACAAGCTTGTTAATAAAAGACAATATCGCGTTGCAAGTATACATTATTCCAAATGCTAACCTTCTACACAAAAAGTTAATGAACAGCCTGCAGTGAAAATTTGTCTGAACTTTGTTTGAACTTGAAAATCTTGACACTTCAGCTAAGAAAATGAGTCACACAGAAACTTGCAGCTCCTATAAGAAAATCAATACTGCAGTGGTTTCCATCTGTGTACTATCATCATTGCTCATTATAGGACATTTCCCATGAGAATAAACAATAAAAACAACAACACTCCAATTAATTCTGGGTGCTTTTAGGGGAAAAATCCACCACAACTATCTGACGGATTTATAGGAATGTTTTGCATGCTGGAGGTATTTCAGGTGATCTTAAATAGGCAAAATTGTTAAAATTTAACTCCTGGTTGAAGTCACACGAGCTTACTATTAAACTAAAGATTGATTATGCTGCCCAATAATGTGCTGGCCACACAGGTGAGTATGAAAAACACAACTCCCCTGCACTGTTACATGCATTGTCTGACTTTTCATCACTGGTGCTGCTCTGAGTTGATTTCCGAGTTAATATCAATCCTGGTTTATGTGTTTAGTGGTGCAAAACACGAAAAAATATATGAGTATCTCATCTGCATCTGGACCCACAGCACATATGCTCTGGTGGTTTTGGCATTATGGAGTCTGGTGAGTTATTAGCTATAAGACAAACATTCCACAGCTTATCAGTGTTTGCTTCAGCAGTGTGAGTGAAGCTACGTCACTTCGTCTGACAGACGTAGACACAGGAAACAAACAAAAAAACAGCGATACAAAATCACAATCTATTTTAAGATTTACCTTCGGACTATAACAGACCCTAAGGTGTTGAAGCTTTTCAATTCAATACAATCAATGTCTAGCAGCTCAACATCGGAATCTGATAACATGAAAGGAGCTGCATTAGTGTTTGATCATTCAGTACACACTAACATTTACAGTTCAGTCAGAACAATGAAGAGTCTGGTCAGTGTTGTGCTTTGTGCAATTGTGTAATCCCAAACTTTGACTTGAAAGTATACCTGTAAAATATTTTGCAGATACTGTAACACCAATACACACTACAGGGTTTCCCCCAGGAAACTGTTTAGCAGAGGTGGTAAGCCACCCAGATCCTGACAATCCTTCTCGTCTTGTGATTGATTTTGTCATTAAATGATGACCTAAACAATTGCTATACTCATTATATATATGGAATTTGATGTGTGAAATAACAACACTGCAAGAACCCCTGCTAGTTTTACCTTTATACCTTTAAATTGCAGGACAAATGCAAGTTATACTTTTATAGTCATACTGTACTGCAATAATCAGTTTATTTTGGCCACTTCGGTCAGTGGAAACAAGCTGTAAACATGACACTGCCATGTTATCACTTCTTAAGTTGATATGGCAAACTGTTGCCTATTTGCAGATTCAGAGCAGCATTCATTTGGAATCACATTTCTGGGCACCTGATGAATGTACGTCCAACACCTGAGTGAAATATCTGGCTCTTTAGCTGCTAAATTGTCCACAATGTTCACCTGCTACTCACTGACTGTCTATGTCTGCTGTTTGTTGCTGGCTAAATGGTGTACAGTGGGTTTATTAGAGCTTTTTCACTGAAATGAGCTGCCTGCGACTGCTGCAAACGAGGTTGATGAGAGCGGTGAGAGTGAACCAAAACAGTAAAGTTGCACAGTGTAAAATCAAAACAATGAGCTGTAAGATGCTAAATCTCTCTCTCAAGCTAAAGGGAACTGCAGATTTGGGTGTCAATTGTCTGTGGCTTTGTCATTACAAGCAATACCTTTCACATTGCACAAACACATTTAACCCATTGTTAATAGAAAAATATTGATTAGTGCAGCTTTAAATACACTGTATTTGCTGGGTGAGATAACACCGCTGCTCTTTCCTGCAGAAAGCTCTTGTTGTATTTCATAAAAGTGTATTAATATTTTCTTCTCCTATAAAACACAGCTGGAAACCCTGCTAATTGTACTTTTATCCCCTCAAATTGCAGAACAAATGCATCAAGTAAACTTTAATGATATTAGGCATGCTTTTACTAAGGTACAAGATTTCCTTGAGCTTTAAACGATAATCAATATACTTAACAAACAAGTATTGAAGATTTGAGGCTTCACCAAATCTTCATCATCCCTTCCTCTTGCTGCATAACCTTTTCTGTTTTCTCTGCTACAGTTTGATGCTGCTCACCGTTGGAATTGATGATCTAAATTGAGACTCTATTGTGAAACAGACATAAATAAGGTGGTCTGTGACTTGTTGCATGCCTCTCTCAGCACACACACACAGACAGGGAAGCTTGTGAGTGTGGTATGACGGTGCAACGGTTAGACTTGCTGACAATACCTCAAATCGTCCAAACCTGTCTCAGCACATACATGATTTATAGCCTTGTCAGAAGAAGATGAGCACGAGTGTGGGAATGTTGATCTGGAGTCGAACTGGGCTGAAAGTCCTGACTCTGAGTAAGTCTACATGAAGCAGCTGAGGTTATAAGGTGAGATGCTGCCTAAACTCCTCTCATCAGACTAGCTTCGACTGGTTTCATGCAACCTGCCAGCTGAACTGTTGCCTTGAATCACAGAGGGAGTAGACAATACCATACAAAAACCTCAGGGGAAAGTATTTTAACTCACAATTACAGAAAAGGAGGGTCATATTAGGTTGGATGCCAATCAGCAGGATTCGCCAGCTATTAAAGAGGCGTGGAAATCAGCATGAAACAACCAGCAGAGTTCTGAAGAGCCACAAACTGCAGGTAAATCTGTCAGAAAGGTATTTAGATCACAGACAGACCACAAACGGCAAACACTGAGAAACTGCATGGACAAAGAGAAACAGTGGTCACAAGTTGAAACTGACCAGCAGGGGAGCAACCGACACAAAGATGTTTTTAGGTCTCTTGTGGCACGTCCAAAATCTCAAGTTAATCGAGAAAAAGTCCACATCTCTTGTCAAACCAAATCTCAATTTTTTCTCAATTCAGCCATCTTGTAGAGTAAATATAGGCTGTGTTTTTATACATTCTGTAAGTCACACTGATGTAAAACCTGCGGTGAAACACGTTGGTGAAATGAAGAAGAATCTTCCAATTAGTCTGCTAGTGTTTCCGAGTTGTTTTTTTCTTTTGTTACTTGAGCACCTAGTTGGCCCGGTGAAGTAACAACAGTGCACTCCTCCTACCAAATACATCTCAAGTCCTTGGGGACATGTCCAAGTCAAGAAACAGGTCTTCATAAGTAAGCTGTGAAGCTTCTTGCAAGTCTTTCGGGTCTCTGAGTGCCGATCATTAAAACAGCAAAGCATCTGAATATTTTCCTTAAATATTTAGGTAGTTTGCGTTGTTATTCAGGAAGTCTCATTGAGATAAAGATCTCTTTAACAAGAGAGACTTAAGAACAAAAGACAATTCAGTCACACTAATGAAAACACAAGTCTTAGTAAAATATCAGCAAGTAGAACTTTAAAGTCCCTTCAAGGAGTTAGTGTCTCTAACTTGAGTTTGTTTTGCAGTTCATTCTAGCAGTGAGGTGCACAACACCCCAGTTCAAGGTTATTTAAGGAGTGCAGCTATGCAAGGCCTCCCTCATGGACTTTTATTAATTTTTTATTGTGCCAGGAGTCAGCTCAAGTCTGAGAGCAGTCAAGTCCATGTCCTCATTTTTGTGACTTAGATCTGACTCGAGTCCAAGTCCCAAGTCTTACAGCTCTGGACAAACATACACAGTATAAGGGGAAATGCTGCTTATACGGCCCAACGGAGTTCAACGTTTAAATCATTTTATTTATGTCATCTAGTCAAATCATTCTGACAGACTCCGTGGCAGGCCAAGATTTGCCAGATTTAATTACATGTTATTACTACTCCACCTTATACTTATTAACACTCTTGTAGATGCTTATGTTTAGCCTACTGCAATTTTTTTTATCAACGATATTTCTTTGTTACTAGTAGATGAATCTGCTTTTAATGTGTCTGTTTTTGGCAAAGCTGCGGGTCAAATCTCCCATGGAAAGATATAGGATAAAACATGAATGACAGCAACTCAAGTGGCAACCAACCACTCTGGTGTAAAGACTGCCTGTGCAGCTTTGCAGTTTTACAGTTGAGAGGAATAGCACGATTATTGTCTCTACCATTTAATGACCTGGATGACCCGACATACCCACCTATGCACTTGAAGTCAAAGCCCTCTGGTGGTTTCAGGGTCCGTCTGGTCCATCCGTTCCTGAGGACTTGAAGGTGAACTTCTTTGCCCTGGACCAGCAGCACATGCTCATCAATCCAGCCGAGGAAGAAGATCTCAGACAGCGCGTGCGTCAGCGCCTTGTTCCAGAAATGCTGCACGTTTACGGCTTTGAAATTAGCGAATACCTCGTAGCCGGTGTGATGCTGTAAGTTTACAGAGTGCACAGCCGGTGATGATGATGATGATGACGGGGCGTCCTCTTCATCTTTCCTGCAAACCTGCGACAGCACCAGAGCCAGAGAGTGCGGAGCTACATGAAAGAACTTCTCCATTCCTGCTTCAGTCAAAGTTCACGGAGGTCCACATGAAAATCAAACAAAAAACAAAAAAAACTATTTCTTAACATTGTTTAGACCCATGGATGTTTAGATCACGCAGAGGTCTTACGTTTCTATCCAAAAACTGCCGGATAATCTTAACTGGTTTAGGCATGTGGACTACAGGGTAAAAGAAAACACGCGGAGCTTATCCAGAGTCTGCAGCACGACGTTGGTGATGTTAAACACAGGTGCTCCATGTAAAATCACGGGAATCAGCAACCTGACACGGCGCACACTGCAGCCAACTAACCCCAACTGTCAGAGAGTATTAGGGCCTATTTTCAGCGACAAAGGAGGCGAGGACTTGTGCTGCGTTCAAGGGCCACACGTAAACTTCTACTTTTCCACTTTTGAAGACCACCAAAGTCAGCCTTTTTGTTAGAAAGTGTTTACCAATCTTATGGTGATCTAATTGTTAACGATGACAGCAACAGTCAATTTAACGTATAAACTCAAAAAACACCAAAAGAAGTTTAGCAAAGGGTTGGATCGACAACACACTAAGATGGAGGGAAAATGTGGCCAGAGAAAGAGAAACACCTGCAGGATTCAATGTGATATCAGCTTCACCAAAGGGAAATCTGGTTTGCTGCAAGGTAACAGGTAAGACTTACACATAATAAACAACAACAACAAATAATAAAATACATTACAAAAATTTGTAAAAACATATGCTAACACCCCCCAATGACCACCTACCAATATTAAATGGAAGACTGATCATCAGCTGCCTCATCCTGAGACTGTTGGTGGTGTTTGTAGTATGTATTGCACATATTGTCCACCTCTTTTACATATGTGGAGTAGCAAACATATTATAATCTTACTATATAATGCAATCCAATACCACAAAATACAGCTTCAAAAACGACCATAGAGTTGAATCAACAGTATCATATAGGTTTCACAAAGGTAGCTACCTTAAAATACTAGTATTTGTTACAGGACTGCTGTACTGGATCTGTACTGTAATGTACAGAGGTATCTCAAGTATTTGCTGATTATTTATGGGCAGAAATCAAGGCACATAAAGACACATTAATGGACACTTGATTGTAGAGCTGCAACAATTCAATGATTAATTGATTCGTTGATCGACAGGAAACTACTTTGCAGCTATTTTGATAATTAATCGTTTATCAGGTCTAAAATTTGATAGTTTGAGGTAGTTAAATTTGAGAATTTGCTGTTTTTCTTTGTTTTACATTATAGTCAATTGAATATTTTGGGGTTTTGGACTGTTGGTCGGACAAAAACAAGACATCTGATGAAGTCACCTTGGGCTCTAAGATATTGTGACGCGCATTTTCACAGGTTTCTAATCTTTCATAGACCAAACGATTAGTTGATTGACAAAATAACTGGCAGAGTAATTGATTACAAAAAGCCCTACTTGATTGTGCATAAATTGCACAAATAATGGCATGTGATTAATTTTTATTTTTTATTGAGTTTCTTCTGTTATGGGGTGTGTGTGGGGGGTGTATTATTTTGTATTATTTGTGAAGCACTCTGTTTTGAAAGGTGCTATATAAATAAAAGTTATTATACTGTGTACATGTCATGCTTGTATACTAGTAGCCTCAGCATCAGCAATTTAGAGGTATTTATATCGTTGGTGTATGTCGGTGTTGTCTAAGTGTCAGCTGTGAGCCTTTGTATTCAGAACATCCAGCAGGTAGTAAGAAGCCTGTTGTTTGTGAAAGCTAGTTTAGGTTAAGTGTGTCTGTGCTGGCAGTGAAGGAATCTGAGGCCCAGTTTTAGTTGGCGCTGGGCCTCAGGATCTGGTGGCCCAGTTCGTCTCACCTCCAGGCATGCCAAATCTGGAGTAATCCTGCCTGTTTACGCTCAAGACAGCGTTCACAAGCAGACCCTTTACTGTGTTTATAGAGGTTAACTCTTGTGCGAAATGTGAACAGAACTGGCAAGGTTTAATAGGAATGTGAGCACTTTAACTTCAGTAATGGATGTTGATGATCTTCACTACTGTTACGGTGTAAGAGACAAAAACAAAATCAGTGACACTGTTTTATAACACAGAAAAGTGGTCTTTATTTTTCAGGAGAAACATTACAACAACCTCACAGTGTAGCTTCTTACAAAACAGAGATATCACATAAAAGCCCGAGAGTGACGTTCATAGCTGCTGTATTATTGATATGACCTAGAAACTGGATTGTCAAACACTGAAATATTTTAACAGCAAAAGTGATTTCAGCATATTTAAAAATGTACTCAGAAATGACCATAGTCTGGATCAGTACACCATCAAATTGTGCTTTGTCTGTTATGAATCACTCAATGCTGGTGGTTACATATTAAAGTTTGACTCACAGTTACACAACAGTCCGTTGGAAATGAAAGTGAAAAGGCATCCACTTTGTCATTTTATCTTTTAAACCCCCCCCCCCCCCAAAAAAACCCAAAAACCCCCAGAAGAAATACATAAACTGCTGCCAAATATGAAATGTAAAGTTGTGTTCAAGTATGACAAACAGCATCGTGCAAGTGGGCTGGCTTTACTCATGCATGCTATGAAGCCTGAACCCCTGGAAATTTAAGGTAATTTACAGGCCACGCTTCATTCAAAGAAATCCATATTTAGAAGAGAAAGACTATGAAAAACATTAAAAATTGAATTCTGAGCTTTAAAACCAACAGAACACAAGATAGCTTACTGGATGCTCCTGAATTTGCTACACAACATTATCCATTAATGTACCTACTGAGTGAACTCATTTAGGTACTAATTCAGAGAATGATTGATTTATTTTTGGTTGTGCAAGCTTTATGTCAGATGTCACTACACTGACTCAATAGTTAAAAAAAACACAAAGAAGTAAAAAAACCCAGATAATTACACACATGATCCCTTCACAGCAAAATAATGTCTTGCTTAGACACTAGAGTTTAATTAAACAGCTGACTCATAAGAAAGTTGATGCTGATGGTTTCATGATTAAACATATAGAAGGTCAAACTTCCTATCAAACTGGCTCCTAATATTTTTCAATGAAATGTATATAGTAAACAGCAATGAGGCATCTACTGGTAGCAAATTGCGAGCATGGAATTGTCAATGTCAATTACATTTTATCTTTAAATGAAAGATGTTTCCATGTTATTTAATGCTTTTGTTTTATATTGACATTGTTTTTAAAAATAACCTTTTTAAAGGTTTCTTTTTTAGATATCTAATGCCTTATATCTTTGAACTGTACTGCACACAGAAAGAACCTCATAATGCAAAGCTTGTGAAGTGTGACAGCAACTTTGCATCACATCTACTCTCACAGAAACATGTGAGCTGAGGCTTCGAGAGATTTTCAATCAGAAAGTGTAAACTAAAATAATTCACAAACATCAACCCATACACATCCTCAAGCCTTTCTTCTGCAGATGAAGGCTGGCGAGGCTGAAGTCTTCTGAAGTAGAGACGACATCAAGGAGAAAAATACATCTCTTTGGTCAGCATTGACACAATGCATGGGATTTGTTTCTTTGCATCAAAGCCTGGTGAATTGGAGATGGATACAAACTCTACTGCCACCTTGTGGTTCACTCGTGTCATGATGTGCTGGAGCTCCAATACTTTTCCATATTTGCTCATCACATCACACAGTGACTGTATGAACCAGGACCCGGTCATAGTATTCCTCCATGAGTAGTAGCCTATAGACAGATGAGTGACAGAAGAAGGGATGTATCAATAAAACAAATAAAAAGGGAACAATAAATATACAAAAAGACCTTTGTTTGCGTGAATGAGTATTAACCTGGGGCTGTGGAGAAGGCATAGAGGAAGTCAGCTTCCACAGGGATCTTGGTAACGCCATCTTCTCCACTGTCTGCTTCAATGCCTGCATCCAGATCAGTGCCTCTGCAAGCCTACTCGGTGTGCACACAAACAAAACAAGACCTGGTTAAAGTTTGCTTACCTTACTTACTGTAAGCAAAACCCAAGGTAAGTTAGTGCTAGAGGAAAAAAAAAGACAAACTCTTACAGTACCTGGATGAAGAAGAGTTTGGGCTTTCCCACCAGTGATTTGCAGCGATCGCCTCGAAAAAGTGATGTGAGGTACTTGAGCTCCACAGAGCCATCTGTACCAAAGAACACACCCTCATCTCCATGACTCAGCAGAACACAAACGAATGAGGCGCAGCAGCTGTGATCTTCCTTTGACACTGAAAAAAGAAATGTATAGCATTTAATATATTTTTATACAAGATGATATAAAAGACAACAGGTGAAGAGAGTCAAAAGGTTGGAGTCTTAGTATTAACCTTTGCGTGGGCACATGTTTTGTATGAATTCTGCATCAAACTTACCAGAAGTTAAAACGTGTTTCATCTGATCGACTGACTGATCATTGTAGACCTTCACTTTGTAACCCAATTTCATGAACACGTTCATCGCGTTGGCTGCGTCTACATCTGTACCATTTCGTTGATTCATGCCTTTAAAAACAAAGCAAAAAGATTGTTTCTGGTTACTTGAAGAACACAAGGAAAACACAACTTCAAAAGAAACAAACAAACACATTTTTAAAAAGGAACCAACATCACTTGGTTCCTCGTAAGTAGATTTAAACATTAGCACACACTGTAGGCAGTTTGATACAAAGCACATTTAGATTGTGTATTTTCCAGTAATCTTAAAAAGGCCCTGCACAACCATGGTACATCCATGACAAGTGATGTGAAAAATGTTTTCATCAGTCTGTATTATTTACGATGATTTTGGTACAAAGGGTATTTTGTTTACACAGAGCCATGGATTCAGGTCGGCAAAAGCAGCATGTGCCGTTTCCTGTGCCGAATTAAAATGGAGTGAAAACCACACCCAACCTTCACAAACAAGCAAGGTGATGGTGGGGGTTTGGAGTGTACGATGTCTGGTGACCTCACATAAGCTCCGCATATCTTCTACATATCTTCAACCTAATCAGCCAGAAAAAGTGAAAACACCTACACAGGTGTAAATAACAAAAGGAAAGATGGCTGAATTTTGAAAGTTTGATAGCTACAGTAACTGTGGTCACCTGCTTTGATAGTAAGAGTGAGGCTGCGGACCACAACTAGCCTGCTAGCCTTTATATAAAATCTAATTGGCTCTTGCACTACATGCTGTAATTTTCTTGGAAACATGCGTGGGGGATTGCAGAGATATGAATCTTCCAGAAATTCTTTGGTTGAACAGCTGTAAACAATCAAATGATCATCTCAATACAGGCTCAACCACTGCTGATGTTTAACCCTGTCATATGATGTCCTTGCTCATGGAATATTACGCTGTTTGTAGACCAAGCAGTCATGTGCACTCAGTTAGTCCTGCTAGACGGGTTTGTCAAACAAAGAAAAATAAGACCATCATACAGGAAATCTGATGCTCTGTAAGAGCAGACTGAAGCTGTGTTCATTGATATCCAAGGCCTTCTTAGCCAAATAATAGCAGACAATGCTTTTCAAGCTTACATTGCACAATGCCCCTAAAGGGTAGGCAGGCTCAAACTCAAGGTTTCATACAGTATCTCCAACTATTGTAGACATCAGGTCTTTATATCTCAGAGAAGCAAGTTCTGGATAAAGTTTGCCCTTTGGATCCTTAAGAGACAGCCATGGTCATGCTTCACAAAAATATTATGAACATAGGACACATACGACAATAGCTGTAATGGCAGTCTTTCTGTATCCTGCCACAATAAAGCAAGACTACCAAAATAACCAAGTGACTTGGCCATTAAATAAATATACAGAAAGAACACTCTCATACACAGTCCACATCGAACTTGGAAGAGGAACTAATGAAATCATGGGTATCCGTAATGCATGACAAAACATAATGCAAGTCATGTGGGTAGCTGAACTTCCTGAAGAACCAATGACAGTACGCTGCACTGGGAGTTATTGAATTGTCTTGTGTTATCAAATGCAAGGACGCATACACAAGGATTAGTGCAACTGCCACAGAGCCAACTTGAACATCTAATTAACTGGCATGGGATGCAGTTAAATTGTTTCCCCAGCAACAAGTGTAAATTGGGTCCCCTAGCACACCTATCATCTCATGAAAGTGTGGATGCGAGATGACTGACCTGCTTTGTTGTACACTGGGCTGGTGTTAGTCAGAAGCAAAGCCTCACTTTACTGTTACCTCCACAAAAAATAATAATAGTTCCCGTATAAAGACCTTTCATGGAGCTCACACAACTCCAGGCCACATATCATCGAATGCAGCAAACAAAGGACAGACAAACACTACAAATAATCACAGGTCCACGTCCCCAACACAAACTGGTCACCCGAGAAAAGACAGGTGAGCCGCCCGGAAGAGAGATCTCGCCGTGGAGCCCAACCTAATGAAGCACTTGCTGATCAACAAGTGCTTCATTAGGCTGTGTTGTGAAACTGACCAACACAGAAGTCAGTTTCACAAGCGATATCCCAGGAGGTATTCCCCTCCATCAGCTTTCTGACAGGGATGCCCCTGCACCAAATGAATCTATCATAGCTGAGGGACCACATTGAGAAGCTTGTGTACGCCAACTGGGAACCACAGGAACCTCTACAGCCAGCTAAACTCTAACTCCTCATAAAAGTTTTAACAGTGTACATTTGATCCAACGGACCCATTAACCTTTGGCTAACTTGTTGGTTTAGTCTACATTAACTAAGCATTTCAAAAGGGCACATTTTTAAGTCCCAATGTGGCTTTTTCTGGACTGCTGGGAAATAACCCTGAACCCACCATAAAGAGAGAATGAACATATCAAAGAGGGACTACAAGTAATTATTTTCACTACCGTGTAACTGTCACTATAAATTACTTTTTGATCATAATTTAGTGTATACAATATAACAAGTGACAAGTGCCTATCATGAGAACATAACATGTCTGACTTAAGTCAAAACCCCAAGGGTATTCACCATTTAAATTACTATTACATTATTAACTAACACTTTTCTGTTCTACAGCAATAACACAAGATATTCAATTTAAACCTGGTTCTGTATCAAATATAATATTTTACAGTGGTAACATGTATTCAGAGCAGATTAATTTTGAACATGTTTCATCTGAAAATGAACGTGTCCCCAGCCCTGAGCAAAAGACCAAAATAAACACCTGTTTTTCGGTCAAAGTTCTTGTTGTTGATGATGATGCACTGGCCGATGCTGGGGAAATTAAGGCTGTATCTGAAGCTGTGGGAGTGAGGCTTGGCATCCACGTCCATGGGGGCAGAGGCAGACGAAGACCCCGAATCCGACCTGAAGGGACAACAAACCACAACACGGTCTATAACTCACATCCACAAGTAACGGACGGGGAAGAAAAAGCTCGCGTTAGATGGGGGAGGACGCATTTACAGTGCGAGTTAACAGGCCTGCATACCTGCTCCATGTGACATGAATAACTCGACGCTAAAATAGTTCACAGAATGACAAAACATCTTATATGCGATAGCTGGCGGGTGAAAACAATATGCTAGCAACGGGGTCGACTTTAGTTTGGGAAATTAACGAAGACGAACAGCTTTCTCATCACTGTCTGCTAACTTGGGCTGGACAACAATAAGCCGCTGTAGATGAAGATCGCTAACTAGCTAAATTAACCGTCACTCACTCTTGTCCATCGCCTCTCCTTGCGTCTATGGAGTCTTCTCCGGCTCCAGGTCCGTTTGCCGACATATTTGTTGATTAAGCAAATTAACCACGGAGCACACAGTGAAATTACACACCCTGTATTATAAAACAGCGTTCCCAGCAGACTACTAATGCTAACTGTTAAAGGCAGCGGGGCTGCGCCTGCTGTCCAGTATACAAAGATGCTGATGTCATGCGGAAGATGCACTCGCTTTATCCTCCCACGCCTGCCGTGTGAGAGGCGAGTCCCACAGCGCAATCTCATGAGATGAGGGCCGGAGCTAGGGTTTTTAGAAATACTGACCAGACACAAACAAGGAACTCTGTTTAAAAAAAAAAAAAAAAAGTCTGATTATTTGGTTTTAAAAAAAATATATATTTTATTTATTCAATTAACTAAGATAAAGTTTTCTCTAATCACTCCACCCCGCCCGCCTGCCAGCCAGCCCACCCACCACGTTGAGGTGTAAATGCTGTTTCCATAGCTGCTTCTACGCTCTACTGCTAGGAATTAAATTCTGGTACTGAAATCTGAAAACTTTTTTTTGTTGGCCTACAGGTAGTGAAATAAATACTTAATATAATAAATCTCAAAATACAAAAAAAAAATAAATAGAAAGAAATCCTGCAAAATACCCACTGTGCTAAAGGTTCACTTTAAGAGTGAGTAAACTCCCCCAGGGCCCTTAAACCCTCTAAATTCCCAGAGAAAATATGGCCCTGCTCCTGATGATGTACTGTATGCTGTGTCAAGAGAAATGTGGTTTTTCTCTCCTAGTATAGCCTCACAAAATTTTTGCAGGTCTATCTCTGTAAAATACACAGATGGAGCCATATATTTCTACCTAGACATTAGTGAAGATATTTTTCAGTACAATATGACTTATGTCAAATGATATTACTATTTGAGTTTGCATTTAAAAAACTCATTGAATTTAACATTTGGTTGTTGTTTTTATTCCTATTCAGCCTGCAGCACATGTAATTAATGTCGTTAACACTGTTCATACACTAGTGTAAGCAGGTTAAAATAAATAATAAAATAATAATAATAAAATCTTTTCAAAACACTTACTGACTAGTATAAACCATTTTGAGATGCTTTGTTTGGGAAAATGAAAAACAACAATCATGTGCACTTCATTTCCATTCAGACTTTAATATTGTCAACCTCTAACACAATCCTGCTAAGAAACTGCATTGAAGGACAGAAAAGGTGAAGGTATGCTCAGAACAGTGAGTCAATACATAATTAATGGATACAATACATTTAACTAATGGACATATGTTTGTAATTACCGAACATGGTTTTCAAAAGAAACTCACAAAATGACAAAACTCTTCAGTAGCCAACATCAAATGTTGACCGTTTTATCTGTCAAATCACGTAGAGCATGATAAATAATGGATGTACTGTACGGATGTGCAAGAAACCCATCACTCACTTTTGACTAATTCTGGAAAGTTGTGGCATTGTATATAGTGAAAATCATAGCTGGAAACAATAGAAAGGGTGAAAAAGGTCAAAACTTAAGGAAAAAAAGGTTGAATACACACAGATTGAATGATGGGGCTACACAATTTAGAACAGTCACTAAAAATCAAGAATATATATATATATATGTCGAAAAAGACAGGACAGATAGAAACCTGTGAAGTCATGAATTTAAGCTATACATTCCTCACACACACACTCTGTTTAAATGACGTATGAAGCGACAGTAAATCATAGTATAGAATAGTTCAGAACAAAACAAATTAATATCATTTCAAATAAAGTTATCCTAGCTGGTAGGGGGCAACTCATGGTAACATGGTACACTCAGCTGAGACAATGATAATGCATCCAGTTCTGAAAAAAACAAACAAAAAAAAAAAAAACAATGAAAAAGACAAAAAGTGCATCACCGCCATTAGATTCTCTATCAATATAACCAGTTAATATCACAGTTACTTTACTATTTTTATATTTACACAGAAATATTTGCAACATTATGTTTTGTGATCTTCATTTTCAGTGTCCTCCTTTTAAGTACACTTGAATATAAAATGAAATTTAGACTTTCATCAATCGCACAGTCCTTCCACTCATATGACAAACAACAACAATGACAAATTCAATGACAGAATTCAGTTTTTTGCAGTTTTCAGCTTTCTCGCTTCACACATTTCATTTTGTGCCACATGTATACGCACTGAGGCACTCTTATTGCTGTCTGTTAAAAATCTACACTCGCAACACACAAAGACTATAAGAACCTAAACCAAGATTAAAGCTATGATCAATACGTTTGAAGGAAACCAGGAACAGGACAAAAACACTTGCCTCACATCTCCCTTCACTTCACTAATGGTCAAGCCAGTAGAGATCAGCACACACCCGCTCAATGACAACTTTAACTGTTGAAATGGTGAGCCTCGACATTTACTTTGAAAGCAGAACAATGGTTGATCCAAGTATTAGTAAGAACAGGTATGAAAATACAAGTCTGACATTTGCGTAGTGGAGAATCAAAATAGACACAATAATCATACACAATATGATTTAATCTTACGAGGCTCTTGCTCTCAATGACCTGATCAACAGCTACACTCTTTAAAGAGTAACTTAACACCCAGTTTTAGCTTAAGCGTGCTTCACAAATTAAAAAAAAAAAAAAAAATGCATCTTCCGCCCATCCTATGTCTAGAATTACTGGATTTTCCCTGTAAAAGACGATAACTTCTGTTGTAATAATCACTATAGAGTGGGAACAGGATCAATTTATAGTGTAATAGAGTGACTGTACATGTAATTTACTAACTCAAAAAACGATTTTACTGTTAAGTTATTCTTTGAAATGAATTGTTGAAAGAAAAACCTGAAAAACACAAAAAGACAGGAGTTCTGAATGAATAGAAATAAAACACAAAATGTCATTCTTATATAGTGAAAAAAGGATTTTTAAAAAAAATGCTTGTATATAGCCATTTATTTATAGCTAATTAGCGATTCTTAAGATCCCCAAACCAGACTTAACCAGGCCAATATATAAGGAGTGGCATAATCATAATGAACTACTTTCACATCTCTTCACCACTACCATGAATTTACAGGGGGATCGGGGGAAAATCAGGGTAAATCAAAAATCACAAAGATTTTGAAATGGACTAGCTGAGTGCAAAAATGAAAAAAAGGCTAATATGTAGGTATAGCACCGCAAATCACCATAAATTCAAAGGCAAATTATGTATCATGTATTTCACATTTTAAACCAGTCCAAAAATAATTGTTGAAATATGCCATTAATTACTTTTTTAAGAAACAGTATTTTTCTCTCCTTTGTCAGAACCACTGAAGCTTATGTATCTATGCATTTGATGTGGTCTGAAACTGGTATAGCAAATATTTATTGTGTGAAAAAGGTTGGGTGTGATTAAACTTTGACTTACAGTGGTGCCATGCTGGGGAAGCTGCAATTAATTCATTGCTAACATAATCATAATCAGGAATGCACAACAAAGACAAACACTTAAATTAAATGTTAGGTAGTAGCTCACTCTATCTAAGCAAACCTTGTATATTGTAAGATTTTAGAATTATGCCTTTGATAGTAGTGTCTTTAAAGAAAATGCATAATAACATTACCAGAAAAACCTGTTGCCAAATGCAACTCAAAGGCTGTACCAAAGAACAAGCATTGGAACAAGTCCAAGTTAAACATCAGTGTTTTGAGAGGCAGTGAGAGGGACTTCTGAACACTAATCAGCTGCAATGCTACAATGTGCATTATATGTACGCTGAAGGTGAAGTCCAGGTGCCCTTAATCCTGAGCAAATCACTGCTGGAAAAGGGGAGCAGAGTGGCGTGATCAGTTGAAGCTACGGACATTGAAGACAGGTTGATGTCAGGCCTCTTACCACCTTCTCATTTCTACACCACAGAGGAAAACTGGCCTGGATCAGAAGATGTCGGGGCACATGTCCCAGTTGCCTTGCTCCTTCGCCTCCCAGTAACCGCCCTTGTAGACATGCAAGGTCTCTCCGGATACGGGGTCATCTAACTTCTCAAACCACTGCGCTTGGTAGTTGTCCTGATGGGCATCTAAAAGGAAAAGAAAGAAAACGTTTTACTAAGAAGAAGCTTTAGAGGGACCTGAGGTTAGGGTTGTGAAGCCACTGAGCCATGACAACACATCATGCTTAAAGTAAGCTGATATGCTCTCAGGTGGTTGACTAAGAGATAGCGATATTTAATGTTTCCGATCGCTTGGACTTCAGATGCACCAAAGTACTCAATGAAATCACCAATTTGCTCCTCTGCCATGTGGAAAGAATCAGTCTCACAACTAATGCCCCAACTGCCCAGGACAACAGCATACTGATCAATGACAGACAAAATGCTACTCTAAAATATTAAAGTACTAGGTTTGTGCCAATTCTACAGTCACCTACAAGGACTACCCACACAAATCTAAATAACAAAAAGCAAAATAAAACAGGGGATAATGGAGAGCAACACTGATGTTACTTGCTTTTGACTTGAGCTCCATAAGGACCTTCCTTGCCTTCCACTATGAGAGACCAAGTTGCAAAGAGAGAAAATGATGGAAGATGAACAGAGGGGTTCTTAATCTAGATTCAATTCAATTCCTAGAAAATTTGAAATAATTCACACTGTATGGTGCTATGCCATGATCAGAATACTTGCTTAGATAAGGGAAGGTCGAGGGTCCATAGGGGGCTGAAAACAGAAGAATTAAGGATGAATCTTTGAGAGCTATGACGTAAAAGATGGGTATGATCTGAAGACGAAGATACGAAGAAGAAGAGCGAATGAAATGTAAGGGGCTACTTGCATGCAACAGGTGTATGAGGGGGAGAGTCCTCTGTGTCAGCTGAACACCAGCACACACACACAAAAAAAGATGTGAAACCACAACTTAATCCAAAATCCACACAAAATTCTTGTTTATGTTAATTTTAGAAGTGCTGTGTGTAGCATATTGAGGGCAGGGGATGGGGGGGGTGTCAACAAAATGCAATAGTCCTGACACATTTTGACTAACTAACTCATATATCATTTCCTGTCACAAAGAGAATCTCAGCTTCTTAAGTTGCACTAAACTGCCCTCTTCCTATTTGTGCTGCAAAGCAATATCATTTTTTTTGCCATTCCAATTTTATCTGACTTGGTGGCAGTGTAGAAACTGATATAAGCTCTTCTCAGTGCTGGTCTCACTTGATTACGTAAATTATATTTAACGACACAAAATTTAGTGATGTCAAATTGGTGTAGAGTAATCTATGAGCTCTTTCAACCTGAACAGTTGAAAATGCCTCGTGAAGGAATCTTGAATGCCTTGTTCCAAACAGCATGTGACAGAGAGCAAGTTATTCCTCTACAAATATGAGCACCTGTTTGAGTTACTGTGACATCACTAGTATTGAGATATGAGCCTATCAACCTCCCATGGATCTATATGGGTCATTTCTCACTCACTGCTCTGTTAAAATGCTACACAAAGCACCTTTAAAAGTACATATTATGTAAAGCTGTGAAGTGATACTTGCTTTCATCAGAAACCTCATTTGCTTCTGTGCCAGTCTCCACCGCTTCAGCTAAATGGAACAGAAATGGATGAAGGGATGGTAAAAGGTGAATGAAGTGTTTGCAAGATGATGAGAGTAGAAGACATTTAGCACCTTCCTATCACACACACAAACATATTGTACATGTGTTTATGCCTCTAGAGTGCCTATATAGTGTAGGTCAAGGGTGGGAAAAGACTACAAGAAGAGTACTTGCTTTTCAAGGGTGAATCATTGATTGAATCCTCAGTGACAGCTTAGGGTTGAGACAGAGACAGGCAGACAAGGTATTCCAAGACAGACAAAGTGGACAAAAAGATGAATGGATAGAAAAACACTCCAAAACAAAGCTCATTTCCTTCTTTTTTTTTTTTTACCTTCTTCGGGTGAGCTGGCTGCTTTAACAGCCTCCCTCTCCCTTTCTCGACGGGTGGTGCGCTGTTTCTCTTCTAGCCTCTGCTTCTCTGCATTAGCCTCATCCCAACGGCCGTCCTCCATCAACCGCTGGTCAGGGCGTCGTCGGCTGTCTGTTGGCGCCACTCCCTCTTCAGGTTCGTTGAGCGTCAAAGCCAGTGAGGAGAAGTAGTACATGTTCTCTGCTCCCTCTCTGTAAAGTCATCACCATAAAAGATCAGAGGCACAAAGCTACAACAATTTACATACACCGCTACCTCTACAGCTCCACCAACTTTCCCAAAACTACCAATCTTCTTTAAAACAGAAACTCACGGTAAAGGGTTCTTTGTCCAGATTTCTTTGGCTTTGAGGGTCTGATAGACGGTCCTCTGTTTGCCTTCAGTGCCGTTCTCGCCTTTACTGCTCTGCATTATCCTGGAAAACTCCATCTTCTCATCCCAGGTTCCTGATAGCACGTAATGGGCCTTCCCATCCTTATCCGTCACTACTCCTGTTACCTGAGACACAAACAGCTTTCCAGTTAAAGAGTAATCAAAGAGCCTATGGTAGGCAGTACAGGGATTCACATTAAACGTACACTCAGTTACACCTGTACAATCTAATGCAATTAAATACAACAGCTCTGCCATAAATTCTACTGTCACAAAGTTTATAATGTTCTGTTCAGTTCAATTCAATTATATGTTTATCATTGAGGTCATAGCAAAATGTGGTGTTGCACTGGACGAAATTACATTGAGGTGTTTCTAATTTTTTGTCCTTTTCATTTACATACATGAGTGGAGCAGAATATCAGAAACATCTCTCAACATAATGCAGTCCAACACCATCACTAACTAGGATCTCAATGCTAAAACATTTAAGACCTGTATGACAGTGTCGAAAGAAAACCCCCTCAACATTACAGGCATCATAAAAGTAGACTTTATGGCAGAACATGTGCATTGGATTGTATTAGACTGAATAAAGTGGACACTGAGTGTATTTTCTTTCAGAGAGATAGAGATATCTTTAGGATGCAGCCTCTCTATCTCCATTCATTTCAATGTTATTGTAAATTATTTTAAATGCTGGAAATCCCAGATCACTACTAAAATCTAATTAGCTGTTTGCCGCATGCCTATCTAGTCACAGAAATTCCCAGAGATTCAGTTATTTTTGAGATGTCTTGCTCACTGACAAACAAACAAACTGATAAACCAGGGATAAAAACATCCACCTCTTCTGCTAAGGCCATCAGTAAATAAATACATTTTGGACATAAGCAACTGACTGAGGAAACAATGTTCAATTTAATTTATTACAGATTCGTAAACTTTGAGGGGTTTTTCTCTCTTTTTTTATATACAGTATCATAAATCTTCCTGTGAAGAAGCATATCAGCTCTGGCTTTACATACAGTAAGTGCTACATAATAAAAAAAGAACAATATAAAGAAAAAGACCCACCTTTCTTGGTACATCTCTGGAGAAGTAACTGTAGGGAGCGAACTTGAGGTGGCAGCGATCTCCTGTCCTGTGGTTCACCACATCTATCTCCCCTGACTGGAAGGGGACAAAGGGAAGAGACTAAATGTTTTGCTGTTGAAGACTTAAAGGATAAAACCTAGCAGAATGATACGCAAAATGTTTTATAAAGACATCTATGTCATTTATTTATCTCTAAGTAATTACTAGTGGTGTTGATGTTTTGTTAGCTTTAAATTTACCTGGTCAATCCATAATTTTCCAACAATTATGTTGTGTACTGTTGTAGTCACTTTCTTCCAAGAGTAGTGATTGTTGCTCTTGTCAAATATACACTGGATAGGACCTGGGGATGGAGAAGGAATCATATTAGAGCTGGCAGTGGTCATTTTTAACCTGCTCACCCAATATATATATATATAAGATAATGTGCAGAAAAAAAGGATTTCTGTTAAAATTTGTGCACTGACAACCACATCGGTGACCACTGCATTGACTTGACAGTGAAAAAACTACCATGATTGTAAGTAGCAGTCGAACCAGAATTGGCAGGGTGGAATTTTTCTTGTATACTTCAATGAAAGCATAGATTTCTGGAGCTTGCCAGACTAGCTATTGTAGGTAGTGTCATCATTTTACAAGTAAAAAACAATAACTCATGCTAACTCCCAGCCATACAATGTATCATTTGTTCTGCTTTGAGTTATGCATTTTTTTTTAAATTTAATTATGCATCTATATGTGGGAGTATTTTCTGTGTTCTTTTATCTTATTTTCACTTCCTTTAAATTGTACTTATATATATATATACACTACATAAAGTATATATACCTTTTAAAATCATGTATCTCTTGTATCACTTGCCTGTATCTTGTTATATTTTTATGAGCCTGTAAAGCACATTGAAATGCCCTGGTGTATGAAATGTGCTATACAAATAAAGTTGCCTTGCCTTTCAGCTGTACAAATAGAGATACTCTAAATGCAAACAATCAATTGTACCAATTATAAATGATAGCTGGATTTTTTCGCCCCACTGAGTTTACTTCGGTCTGCACGCACTCACCCAAAGGCATGATAGAGAGATATTTTCCTCTAAACTTGCTGGCCAGGGTGATTTCTTGTCTGAGGCTCCAGCCCTTTTCAGAGATGGCATGGTGAGCTGCAGCAGGTGGGTGGTGGCTCACCTGAGAAGAGGCGAGTGAAGCGAAGAGAGAGAAGAGATAGCAACGTCAAGATTTGACCAGCTTAGGACTATTCAAGCAAATAAACATGCTTGCATAAACATACTTCAAGCATGTTTATTTTTTAGAACTGGAATGTGGTCAAACATAAATGTGATCCTCTGGTATGAACTAATACATTTCAGTCTGAACGGAAAAGACTATAGTCTGCAAAAGTCACTTGTTACATGTGTGATGCTGCAATTTCCAGCGTTGTTTTCCACATACCTGTTCACAGAGGGAGCGGTAGCCACACTCTTTTAGCCGATCAAGCTCAAAGGTTTCTCCCAGCAGAGGATTGAAGGGTTTTCCTGTGCGGTGGACAGTGGTGGAGTAGGAAGAGACTGTGAAAGCGGCCACATAACACATCTGCTCTAGAGAGCTCTGACATTTAGTGGCCTTATCCAGCAGCTCGTAGTACTCCAGGTCTTCAGATAGACGTTGCAGCATTGAGAGGGGCTCATTGAAATTCACCTAGAAAGTACAAAGTCGCAGAGAGAAGTCATCTGATTACTTATGATCTCACAAGGAGATGCCACTTGGATACCAGCAAGAGTACAGGTTTCTTACAGGCATCGGTATCTTTGAGAGCTCCTTTCCAATACAGTTCTTCATGATGCTCCACAGATTGAGGTAATAGTTGGGCTTGTCGGGGATACGGGTCCGTCTCTGTCTAACTGGCTCTAGCTCAAGGGGTTGTGGAGACTCTGGATTGGATGCCAAAGACAGTTCATCAACCTGGAAGAAGAGAAGAAAAACATCCTTGAGTGTCAGGTGACTGTGGCATGTTGATGAGCAGAGGAGAAGCCAAGTCAATACAAATCAAAACTTGCTCGCAAAAACAGACTTAACACACGTTTACCGACTGATCGTCCATTCCAATCTCACTGCTGATCCCACTAACGTTGCTGCCAGATCTCCTGGTGGACAGATGAACAACAATGCATAACATTTCAAACAAAACAGTACACAAGGAGAGAAAAAAACAAGAGATTAAAAAATTAAATTACTGATATTTGAAAGACAGACAGTTTATTACTTGTGATACTTGGGGTCAGCAGGGACAGTAATAAACTCTCCCGGGTCTTCCATTGCATCAAAGAACTCATTGTCATCATCCTCGTCACTGGCATCACCTTTTCCTGAAACACCACCTAAAGTGAAGAGAAACAGAGAAATAATGAATGGCTCAACATGCCTCAGATGACTGGTGCATGATTTGAGTAACATGAAGGGTCCAAAGACAGAAGTTCAGTTGGGGATGAGAGCCGTACCTTTGTTACCTAAGGCGGGATTGCTGAATGAAGGGGGGAGAACTGTGGCACCTCTGAAAGCTCTTTCCAAGTGGTTGTGCTGTTTGGCCAGCTGCTCCAGAGTCTCCTCCAGCCGTATCCTCTGGTCTCTTTCAACCTGTAAGGCCTTCTGCCAGCGCTTACTGTGGCTCTGGGCCAGGGAGATGAAGTCTCTACATGTCTTGGGGAGCATGCAAAAACAAGAGTAATATATCAGCAAGAGAGTCAACAACAAGAGCTGTTCCTCAGCAATTAACACTTTGATGACTTACATTGATCATGGCATTAGAGGTGATTCTGAACAGTGTGGCTCTCTCTGTAACTTGTCTGATCTTCTCCCCCATGTCCCCTCCAACATGAATCCCCTTCAGTTCTGACAAAGAGCTGTGTGTGAGGAATACAGGAATGAATGAATGCAGGAACAAATAAACAAGAACACAAAATAAATAAATTACCATCACCCTCCTTTTCTTTGGATATTATAGTTTTTTTTCTAAAGTAATCAAACTGCTCAGTCTGACAACAGATACCTTTGGAGGGCAGACCCATGCTTGACAATGAGATCATTGCAGGTGGTGAGGTCCTCCACTTTGCTGTTGAGTGTGCGCAGTGTGGACTGGACTTCTGAATTACGGCAGCCTCCACCCTGTCCTGAGGTCGGGGGCACTGCAGGACAATCATCACCCGAGTCATCTGAGGGAGAGAACAGGGAAGATAAAATTACTAAAACAAAGAAATGTGATGATTAAATGCTTTACACACAGATAAATACAGACATTTGTGCCTGGCATGCACTAGACTTTTCTATGCATTTTCATATTATGTCTCCTCCATTCTCCAACATATTTGTTTTCCCTCTCACCAGATTCAGCTTGCATGCGGACGGCCTTTGCCTTGGCGAGCTCCAGAGCAGTGATCCATCTCTGGCGCTCTACTTCTGAGCTGGCCTTCAAGTGGTAGGTCTGTGCTCCTCCGTTGGAAATGACAAAATTGCACGAGTCCTCCACAGCAATATTGGCTGTGGCCAAGTTGATGGTGCCTCGGCATGTGTGACCCATCTCTGCCTGGGTCCTGGAGACAAACAGAATGAAGGACTATCAAATGCAGAGTTTCTAAATCCCTGTTTGAGTAAGCAGTAAGTAAGATTTTCTTTCTTGCAGGGCAACTGTATATTTGCTTAAAATTGTGCATATAAAGTGCTATTTAAGTACTAATTTGAAAGTACTGCTCATTTAAAAAGGCCTTTAAAAGCTTAATTAAAAACACTGGATAACTGCCTTAGAAAATTGTTATAAATCTATATTACAGTATATCATCTTTATGTTAAACTTTCCCCAGATAATCAAAGTTAGCAACACCCCTTGTGTGCTATGCCCACTCCCCTAGGTACCACATTGGCTGAAACCCTGTAAATTAATTTCAAATTCAGTTATATACATGTAACTTACCTATAGTAAGACAACAGTCCATTGCTCAGAACAAACCAGCGTCTCTGGTAACCTTTAATGTAGTTAGTCCATTTGAAGAGCCAACCCTTGTACGTGTCTCCAAGGGTTGGAGTAGGGGGCTTAGACTCCGACATCACAACAGCCTGTGGTTTCACTGGGTGAAGTTAGAGCCTGCGGAGAAAAAAAACCTAATCAAAATTTACATTGATATTTCATTGTTGAACATACTACTGTTCATTTGACACATGAAATGTATGCACAAGCTGGTCTTATGGTTGCTACAGACACTCGCGTCACAGAGTAAATTGGCTTGTTAATGTCAACGCGTTTTTGACTAGATTCATAAGCTCATTGTGTCATCCTGTTATGACATACATTCATTTATGATTAGCTTTATGGCACAAAATGTTCTTGACATTGGAAGTAAATCGTTAACATCAACAAATACCAGCCCACTGAGTAAATGCCAGCCTGCTGCTTAGGTTTTGTGAACATTCAATTTAATCTGCAAAACACTGAATCGACACATACATACCAACCTGCCAATGATGGCTGCAATTGGTCGAATTAACGTTACACACTTACATGAATGAATGTTGGCTGGTCCACATCTGAAAATGTTGTTAAAAATCACAACAGCTATGAACGTCAGCCAGGTAGTTATAGCCACCGAAGCCCCGGAGTTGTTTATAATACCGCTATGATATTATGCAGCTTGGATTCGACAAATTACAACATAACAACAAATGTTGGACTGCTGACTTGCCTCCTACAGCCTAATAATACTAATAATCTGTTTAGCTAACGTCTAACGTTACTGCACTATAACGACTCTCACGCTGCCGGTAACAGTCACCTTAACCCACCAGTTGTTTTCCAGGATGACATACAAGTGTCCAGCAAACATAGCCTGGATATTGTGAGGTTAGGGTTACTTCGAGGAACGAGGAGCCGACTCCAAACATCAAAGCTACTTAAAACAGTGTCCGTCACTAAGCTCGCCGCTAGCTGAACAACAGGAAGCCGTCACGCAGCCTGACACGTCGCAGGTGACGCTAACGGTCGTTTATAACTGTCCCAACTCTCCGCTCCTTCGTCGGATATTTTAAGTGGCATCAAGGCACGGCTCACGTTTTCGCGACGCTTACCCTCGCCGTGCAAAACCTTTGCTGTCAACGCTGTGCATGTCGCGCTGGGTGAAGCGACGCTTTCACGGGTGCGTTGCGTAGCACGGCCGCTTCGCTACGGGTTGTGCAACAAGAAAAGCGTTCGTTGAGCCCCGTGACCGTCGACGTTAGTTCCGCTGAGGACAGGCGACGTACTGAGACACAACTGGAAAAAAAACCCCAAAAACTTGCAAAATCATCTATCATCATTCTCACACTATTATTTTTGATGGTTATTTGATCATTTGAACGAGTGTGCGAATTTCTTCGATCGTAGTAAAACAATCTAATACGGTTAAAACCGTTTAATACAGTGGTCTGCGCAGTATCAACACTATTCTTTAAAGAAAGTTAATACTTATATGTTTTCGTTAGAATTTACATTAATTATAACCGTTAATTAGAAGAATTTTCGATTAAATTGAGAGGGACGCCCTGAAAGTAATCACCCAACCCTGTCATGTGCCTTTTGGCTGCTATCTGCTGTACAAAAATTCCATCCTATTTTTGGACAGTGTCTAATGTGAACTGTGAAATGCATATTCATAATGTCGGCTTATTTTATCTCTAATTTGTTGTCAGATAAAAATATTCAAAGGTCAACAATTACATTATTGAATGTGAAATGTAAAGCAGGACTGTGAGCCCGCTTCCTGTGAAGAATTCTCTTAAACATTGTGTATTAATGTATAAATTTAACAGTTAGAATGAAACCATAGGAGTGGTATGCTAATCTTCTGGTTTTTCAGTATTAAGTATTTTCAGCGTTATTTTAGTTCTGTTGTAAACCACATTCAACTTAATAAAGCTGAATGAAATTTGAAATCTATTTTTGCTACTTAAAATCAGAACCCCAAAGCATGTTAAACTATTTTTTTTTAATAAATACTTATTCCCCTTGTTCATTACTACAGGACCTGTTCCTAAACCCGTGCCACACAATGTGCAATAGCTGTCATGAAACTAAACAAAGGCATTTAAAATTGACACTACCCATGTTACATTGACAAACATAAGTTCTCATTAAAACAATATTCTCATCCTGAAGATCTGTACCTTCTGAATTACTCTTCATCATGTGCATTTGCAACACAGAAAACAAAAAACGTTTCTCTCATTGGTATTCATTTTATTGGACAGTTCTTTATAACAATGAGGCCTCTATGAATTAGCATTAGCATTGGAGCAGTTACTTAAAACAGTGTTTGTTTATGTGTATGTGTGTGTGTGTGTGTGTGTGTGTGTGTGTGTGTGTGTGTGTGTGTGTGTGTGTGTGTGTGTGTGTGTATATATGTGTATATATCTGTGCATGTGTCAGTATGTGTTTGTGTTAAAGATAATTCACTCTTCCCCCAAACTTATTTGGTGATGGTGTTTGCATTCATACTTTTCCCACTCCCACTAAGCACAATATATGGTGTTTTCTGAGATTTCTGCTTCTCTTGAAGCAAAGCCACCGTCCCCAGAGGAGTATCACTGCTGCTCATCTTCTTCAGCAGGGCCTCTTCCTCCAGCTTTTTCATCCTCCTCTCCGTCTTCATCTTTCCAGACCCTTTACCATGGAATCGATGTGAAAGCTGCCTGAAAGCTTCTTTCGGAGTGAGCTTCCGCCCAGATTCATCCACATACTCAATCTTCACGTCAGGCTTATAGCTGTCCTTCTCCTTGAAATCTTGAGTGAAGCCCCTGTATTCTTCTCGGCGACTGTACTTGTCATCAAAACCCATCTTGTCCTCAATGCAGTAGTTGTCATTGGGCAAGGCGCCTTTTGGTGCTCTGACACGGGCTACCTTCTGCATTTGGGTGTCCAGTAGACCTTTGTTTTTGCACAACAGCAAGGCAGCAGCAAGGCCAGAGTTGACAATGGGCTCTTCATCCAAAATGGTGGCAGAGGCTGTGGAGAAATCTGGCTGTTTTTGCTCTTCATCCAAGTTAACTGTGCTCCATCCAACATTCTCATCCATTTCTGAGTCTGAATCTCCAGCATCATCTTTCTCTTCTTCCTGTTCAAAGTCCATAATGTCTTCTTGGTCCTCTCTGTTGCCTGACTGTCCATATGTTGGAATATCACCCAGCGTTCTGCAAAACTCTGAGGTGGCGTTGAACACAATGTTGTTCCTCTTCTCGGGATCATTGTCATTGTTGCCCTTTTCAAGCACTTTAATCTGCTCTGCCACCTTCTCCCCAGAGTCTTTGAGAAGCTGCTTTTGCCTCAGTTTCCTCTGCTTCTCCAGTTGTTTCTGCAGCTCCTGCTCTGCTTCATCCTCCTCAAGTGCAGCTGGCTCAGGGGGTGTAAAGTCCTCGTCGTCGCTTATGTCCATTTCTGCCATCCTGATGTCATCAGACATTTGGGGGATATTGTGTGGCAATGTGCTCTTCTCCTCCTCCTCCTCCTCCTCCTTTACTTCCTCGCTGTCGTCATCCATCTGTCTGCGGCCTCTACCACGTGTCCTGGAGCCAAAATCAGTGTTGCGAGTGTCATCAAGGGCAAGTTCATCTGCAGCTGTCCGCTTCTCCTTCTTCCTGATCTTCTTCACACGGCATTTTGTCTTTTTAAAGCCCACCATTTCCTGAGGTGTGTAATACTCCGAGGCGATAGCGAGAGCAGGCATTTCCAAGGATTGGGCCTGATTTCGTAGAGCCTCCCTCATAGCCTGAAGCTCCCGCTCTCGCTCCCCATCAGCAAAGCCCCCTGTATTCAAGCGGAAACTCTTCTTCTTTTCACCCTCAATTTCCTCATCATACTTTGACAGTACAGTGTGGGCCTTAAATGTAACCATGTCATCCACACTCTCCTCCTCTTCATAGGGCTTGTAATCTGGCTTTTTCTTTTTTAACTCCACATTCTTTTCTGCTTTTTCCTTGTCCACCAGTCCCACATTTACAAGCACATCTTCCTCCTCTTCAAGTACACCTTTATCTTGAAGGGTCAAGATGACAGTCTGGCCCTCATTGAAGGAATCCACCTTGTGCTGTACTTTGAGTCCTTTTAGATCTTGAGCTGTGTAGGCATCCTTTTTGCTTTGCGCAAACTCCTCCTCTACCAGACTGCTGACACCAAACTCCTCATCCATCTCTTCCAGAAGTTTGGCTCTTTTCTCTGCCATTTCTTTTTCTTTCGCCAGCATTCTGCTTCTCTCAACCCAAGCAGACGTGTCATCCAGCCAGTCATCCTCTGCTAGGGTCTTGACTTTTCCCAGTTTCTTGTTCTGGATGCGTTTTTCTTTCATTGCAGCAAGCTTCTCTCTCATCTCTTTCTGGTGCGCGATGAGAACAGGGTTGATGGTCTCAGCCACCATCGGTTCCTCTTTGGTCCCGAGCTCCTTCTTGTTCTCATTTAATTCCAGAGGCTTCAGACCCAGCTTGGCTCTGAGTTTGTTCGTCTCCTCAATGCTGAGCGATGCGTCGCCGCTTGCAGATTGAGGCCCCACCTCTGCATTGCTTTCTTCATATCCAAGATCGACTTTCTCCTTCTTCACTCGTGGCTCCCCGCTGCTCTTTTCGCCTTTGCTGCGACTCTCCCGTCCACTTCTTTCCCTGGACCTGGAGCGTTTTCGCTTCTCTTTATCCCGGGTCCCATCCCGATCTGAAGCGTCTCTGTCTCGGTCCTTGTGGCGATGTTTCTTGTGCTCGCGACGGCGCTCTTCTGTGTCCTTGTCGCGGCTCTTTTCCTTGTGTTTCTTCGACGATCCCATTATTCGGGCTACAACAGTTGTAACTCAAAAAACAAAAAAAACGCTACTGTTGTTAAAATATACTTGCTTACACCGTGTGTTGGATACTGGGATGAAAAATATTGCTAGGCTAACTAGCGAGCGCACATTAGCTTTGAAGGCTAAGTGGCTAAACGACGACACAACTCACTCAGTGCGGAAGCAAAAACGAAACCTTGCATTCAAAATCCGACATTAATCGACGACGAGTCAGACTGCGGAAAACCTGCGTAGCTGTGTGTCGTCTTCACGCCAGTTTGGCCATCTACACCCCACGTTCAGCTGCACATCTTTACTCCGTCAAAGGACGGCAAACGACAATTTAATGTTTCCTGAAAAGACACTTCCTGTTGTCGAAGATTGGCAGCTAACGCGCACTGCCACCTGCTGTGTGAAAGTGTTCATATCAGGCCAGGGCCGCGTCGACGAGTGGTCGCTTTTTGGGAGATAAGACGTTATTACTTATCAGATGGCTTTTACCAGACTCATGGAGCATTTGTAAAAAAACAAACAAAAAAAAAAACCTTTACTGCGATATATAAAGCGCCAGGCGACGACATCTGCTCCACTTTCACCCTGAATGGTAATACCAGCGTCCCCTATCTTAGATTGTAAGCTAACTTAGCAAGCGTAGTTTTAAATAAATTGACTAAAAGCCATTATTTTTAACCCGCTGCGTTTGGTCATTAGCTAATGTTAATGTTGGTTAGTCCTGACAGCCGAGCTTGGCGTGATAGCTAACCACGATTCCCTGCTTGACGTTCAGCTTCGCCAACGTTAATGCGAGCCGAGATGCTTGTTTGCTTCAACTTTTACCGAGACATTTAAAGTTAGCTCCGCGGCGAGCAGCTGTTAGCGGGCTAGGTAGCATTAGCGAGCCACCCCAGCAAGCTTGGCAACTTTCGTGACTCGTTGGCATGAGGTTCTGTGTTTTGTTTTGTTGTTTTGATCGACACAAATGACACCAAATGTTGTGGCGGTGTAGCTTAATGTTAACCAGCGGGCTAGCTGGCGCAGATCGGGGTTATTCCGTGTTGCCATGGCGATTGTGGAACGGAATTAGGTCGCAGCCGTTAAGCTAGTGAAGTTCGCCGTGAAACAAAGCGACGTGCGCTCACGTTTTTAACGTTTGTTCGAGCCAACTGCAGCTGCCGCGCCGGTTATCGCGGCACTTTCTGTCCGCTGACATCAACCGCTGACACCGCGGGGAGCAGTGACAGAAAGCTCGCGCTAACTCGCTGCGCGGTGGAGGGAACGTCTCATTGTTTTTTTTCTTCCCCCGGGAACCCGAGCGGGCCACACACACACACACACACACACACACACAAACCCAACGCCAGCTAACGTTAACGTTAACGGACAGGTCACAAAGATAGCTACGTGGTCAGCGTACTGATGTTGTAAAGCGGTTCGTGATTGGAGTTAGCTACAGTTAACGGCTGTTGGTAAGAAATGACGTATCGATGCTGTAATGCAACCGTTAGCCAAAACAGTTGCTTTGGGTTCATAAAACCCGCCTGTGAAAGCTGTTGGCGTTAACAGTCATACCAATTTTTAACGTATGGTGAGCAATACGTCGTTATTATTAGCCAAGTAACTAATTTCACAAGGTTATTAGTGAAATGTGAAGTTTGCTGTCGTTTTTAGGCACTAACGTTAGGTTTACTTACAGTGCCTTGATAACCTTACTTGAAATGTTTCCATATTCTCCTGAAATGGATAATGTTTTTTCCTTGTTTGTTCTTTTCGTGTAAGCTTATATAACGTGCTTGTTGTTCTGTTGTTCTGTGGTCCTGTGTGGTGACCAGTATATCGTTTGTTGTGAATTCCTGCAAGCTGTAACGTTAAGCAAGCAGTTTCCTTAACAGTGAAATGTCCTTTTTACTGTGATGTTTTTAATGTAGACTTGTATAACCTGCTTTTTGTTCTGTGGTTTCTGTTTGGTGACCAATATGCATTTTGTTGTGAATTCCAGCAAGCTGTAAGTGGGTGACATGGCAACTGGAGGCACTCCTTTTGATGACAGTGCAGAAGAGCTGCACAACTGGACTGTAACCAATGGCAGTCTGGAAGATAGACTCAACAACATGGTAAGGGCTGGTCAGAACCTTATAAAAGACACAATTTGACTGGTTGTTTAATTTTCACATAATGTTACATTCGAGGGGCTCCTCAACACTTGCTGCTTTTATTATACAGCCAATTTCACCATCATTTTGTTATTCAAACTGTAAAGTACACGTTGCTCTGTAAATTGTATCTTACTGTGTTGTCACTATCCTGGCTTATTGACGCCATGATATCTCTGATATGTATGTTATACACAATATGCATATGCCCCTTTTAAAAGTAAACATGCATAATAATTAACAGTGAAAATGTTTTTGCTGTTGATCAGGACTGGGGTGTACAGCAGAAGAAAGCCAATCGATCGTCAGAGAAGAACAAAAAGAAGCTGTCAGCAGCGGTGGTGGAGAGCCGCCTGACTAATGATATTTCACCAGAGTCCACCCCTGGGGCCGGTCGCAGGAGAGCACGCACTCCTCATTCTTTTCCCCACATCAAATACACCACCCAGATGTCTGTCCCAGACCAGGCTGAGCTGGACAAGCTGCGCCAGAGAATCAATTTCACAGACTTGGATGAGGTGAAAAGCTGCTGTACTCCATCACTAATTATTTTTAGTAATTCACATCCCAGGAAAACAAGAATAGATTTTAAGTGACATACTGGTAAATATATGAACGTATGGGCAGTAGCTCAGTCTGTGAACAGAGATATTGCAATGAGCCGGTGGTTTGACAAACTAATAACAACAACACTTTATAACAGAACCCAGCACTCAAAAGGAATTAACCCAACTGAATGACATTTGTTTGTATTTCCAGTGCATTGAAAATAACGTGACAGCAGATGGCCTTACCTGTCACATCTCATATGTTGTGGTTTAAAATGGTTTTGTTAACTGGCCCCATTTGCTGCTGTTTATATATGTCTGTAAAACTGTTTGTTAGATGGGGAGTAGCACAACACACAATTTTAAACCTGGCATTATGTGGTAATATGTATGATGCAATATTTGACTTTAAAGGTGCCATGTGGATTTTTTTACCTCTATCGCTGTAGAGCAACATTTTTATGAACAGGTCCCCGTACTGATTGTACGTCTTCGATCAGCATGAGCAAGCACACAAGTGCCTTAATACTAGTTCCTTTTGCGGAATCTCAAGGACATGGCATAAAAATCTAAAGGATTATCACACTGTCAAACGAAATACAAAGTTGTAGTTTTTGTTCAGTAATAAAATGCCAATGCAATGCTGTGATGCATTGGCAAACAGTAGAGGAAGTGATAGAATATGTTTCATAGTTTGGTATAGAGTTGTTTGGCTGACCTTGTCCTGCTATGGAGCTGGGTGGCCAAATGGCAGAGTAGTACACGAAAACAGGAAAAGAAAGGGGGAAAGCCAAACAACAGTGAAAACATGTAAATATTTGTATGGCAGGGTGGACAAAGCTAAAATCGGAGAGAGGATTTTGTATCAATGCAGCAGGGACATTGTTTTTACAGGGCTAATAAATCATGTTTACATGCTTGTAGCATAGTTATCCATAAAATCGTATTTGGTTGTATACAGTGTGTTTTGGACAGACAAAAATTATGTAAAAACTGTTAATTAACAATGAAAAGTCCACCTTTTTACATTTTGGCTTAAAAAACCTGAACACTTAAGTATCTGAGAGTTTTTAAAAGAAAATGTCCAGAATCTTGGGTGGTGATTTGTCTGACTGATATCTTCTTTTCTTACTCAGAGGAGCATCGGCAGTGACTCCCAGGGGCGTGTCACAGCTGCCAACAACCAGCGCCAGTTAGCTGGAGAGAACAAGAAACCCTACAACTTCCTACCTCTGCATGTAAACACTAACAAAAGCAGGGAGCTGCTCCCTCCCTCCTCCTCTGCCCCAGCCACACCAGCTATCACCAAGGAAACTAAGAAACAGAGCCCAGGACTCAGGGATACATTAACCCCTTTGGTTCCTACCAAGGATACTCCAAGGCTCAGCCGTGGTGGCACCGAGAGAGGGCCCTTAGCGCACAGAGAATATGGGAGAGGAGAGCCGAGAATAGACAGCAGCCAGGTAACATTTTGTTCTGTTGTTACTAAGGTTTTTATTCGCTCTTACTCTTGTTTAACTTCCACTTGATGCCTTTGTAGTCTGAGGATTGAGTGGAACAATGAGGTGTTCGTCTCAAAAACACAGAAATCTGTCTATCAAATAGATGACATTTTACTGAATAAGTGAAAATTTTGACCTGCTGATGGTGCTAGAGGTAAAGTCAGAGGATCGCCAAAGTATTTAGAGTTGATCCTCTAGGGAACTTCAACAACAAATTTCATAGCAATTCATCTAATAAAAAAAGATATTTCACTCTGAGCCACAAATGTCAACCTCATGGTGGCACCAAAGTTATTAGGATTCAACCTCTATGTACCATGAATGTTTGTACAAAATTTCATGAAAATCCAATATTTCCAAATACAATTCAAGATATTTTAGTCTGGACCAAAGTGACTGACAGACAGACCAACATTGCCAATGTCTGAGAAACTAAACCAAGTGCAGAGTAAAATGATGGTTAATGATGGTTAGCGGCTATAATGTAGCCTATATAATATTTTTACTATAACAATGTATCAGATGACAATGTGAAAGGGCTCGCTTGTAGTCATGAACCTCCAAAGAATTATCATCCCCTCGGTTTTACGCCGCTTATAGTGAGTTTCATCTCATTGTTTAGCTGTCTGGTTTTGTTTTGTTTTTTTCAGCGAAAAAGCTCTAAAAATCCACTGTACACTACCTGCTCATCACCAAACAGTGAAAGACACCGTGACTAGCTGGTGAACATAATGGAGCATTTAGCAGCTAAAGAGCCAGATATTTCCCTCAGAGTTGGTGGAGACCAAAAACAAATTAATGCTTACTAATGTTGCTCTGTAACTGCTGAATGTGTAGCCTAAATAAGCAACTGTTTGCTAACAAGTTCACCATATCAACTTAATAGGTGATGACATCTCAGTGTTGTGTTTACAGCTTGTTTCCACTGCTCCCAAGTGGCCAAAAAAAGTTACTGCAGGTTTAAGTATATTAATCCTGCTTAGATAAACATTTATTTCCCATTTCATTTAAATTAGTCCCTTTTCATTTGTACACATGGCATTGTCTATGTATGTCCCCAGACTACTCTGTGAAACAAGAACTAGGCTGAAAGTGAGGGAGCGCTAGTGCAGCTGAAACTAGGCTGTATTTAGGGCAGTTTATAAATATGCCACCCTTGGTGCCCAGTGAGTTTTGTGCCCAACCCCCTTTCTGCCCTTATTTCGCCTAGTCTGAGCCGTCGCTGCAGATGCTCACTCACCTTTCCTTACGTCTTTCTCCTGTCTTCTTTTCATTTACTCTTCTGAAACCCACACCTGTACACCGCCCTCCTTTCTTTGTACGGTCTCAGGTAGTGAGCAAACTGGTCCAGATCCGGGAGTACATCAGTAAGGCCAGTTCCATGCGGGATGACCTGGTGGAGAAGAATGATGTGCCGGCCAACGTGGAGCGTCTCTCCCATCTCATCGACCACCTCAAGGAGCAGGAGAAGTCCTATTTACGATTCCTGCAGAAAATGCTGGTTAGTCTGTCATTTGTTTCTTCTTAATATTTTTCAGAATGAATCTAGCTCTTTTCTTTTGTCTTTGCTGTAAGACAAAGGTATACCATTTCAGTAAAATGTGGTCTTTCATGTGTAAAGCTGGTTTCTTAGCTAATTCATTGCTGAAATGGGACCTGTTTGTGTTTTTATCTTGGTGCCTTGCCATGCATATATTTTTAATGGCTTTCTCTGTGGCCTGAAACACTTCAACAGTCAAGTCATGTTTCATGTGATGATAAAATGAGGACATTCAGTAGCATGCTACCTTTCTTTCATTGGTGCGGCTTTGTTTTGTGCTGGTTGTCATTTTGCCTTGACTGGAGCATTTCTGTGATATATATATATATAAGTATTTGCAAGAAACATTTTTTTATGCAGATATCAACATTTACATGCAGGCATTCCCATATATGGAGCATTTGGGGCAGCATATTGCATTGTGAATCATTATCAGTTATTAAGTTATTACTTTAACAATGCCAAACAATTGTTGGACAAATTGCGTACGACATACTTTCCTATTCAGCTATCTTTGAGTCACTGGCTGTTCTTTCCACTATCTCTATAGACCCGGGAAAATGAGGAGGATGATGTGGGGACCCTGGACTCTGCAGTGGGCTCAGGTTCACTGGCAGAGAGCACTTCTCTTAACATCGAGGTCCGCTCTTCAGATGCCTCAAATGCAATGGTGTGTACAAAAATCTGCCACTTTTACCCATGTCAAGAGTATTTGTTGCATTACACCTAGCCATTATTATTACTATAAGGTAATTGTACATTGTCTTTAAACTCAGACACAAAGAAATATAAACCAAGCAATTTGTCCTTCCTTTACTTTTATCATCATAGGTTATCGCCATTTGCTGTGTCATGACCTGACAAGCCTCTTACCTTTTCTGCTGAGTAGCACCGTCTTACCATTGCTGTGTTTTGATTCAGTGTTTGTAATGCTTTGTGGGTGTTAATTTTGTAGGGCGGTAGGCCAGAAACGGTGCGAGTTGATCAGAAGGAAGAGCTGGAGAATCTGCGTAAGCAGCACGAGCTGCTGAAGAAGATGCTGGAGCAGCAGGAGCAGCTCAGGGCCCTGCAGGGCCGACAGGAAGCACTAATGGCTATGCAGAACAGTGCAGAACAGGCACTGGCTGTGATTGAAGATACAGGTGAGATGCACACTAACACAGTCACCGGCCCATTCACAGTCAAGTGCAAACCAGTAGTTGTTTCTTTTCTAGAAATAGTATACATTACTTTTTTTGTAGACAAAGATGCATCAATCCTTTTAATTAAACTGTTATTGTAAGAACTGATTATATTATGGAAGGCACATTTTGTATCAATATTTTCTGGTGAATATGTGAACAGTTTCTACCACTCATATTTAATGATTAACATAAACAAACCCTTTTCTATGTTTAATTCCTTTAACATTTGTTGTTGGCATTAGTTGTCACAGAAACCACAGGCAGTGTTTCAGGTCTGAGCATCACATCAGAACTGAATGATGAGTTGAATGATTTGATCCAGCGGTTCCACAACCAGCTACATGACTCTCAGGTACAGTAGACTCTCTCTCTGGGCTGCCATAATCTCCTTAAATAATAGCTTTATGTCATCTAGAAATATTTCCTACATTGAAATGTCATCTGACTCATGTACTGCAGTTTTGTAATTATTAATAATTATCACACTATTAAGACATTATGTCAATGTCAGTATGTCAAGATATTTATATTGTACAAACTGACAAAGAGACTATAATCTGTAATGTTGGTGTATCCTCTAGTCTACCTCTCATTTGACATGCCATGTCAACTTTTTTAAAATCTCTATTTTATTAAGAAATGCGTCTTAGCTGTTTTAATAACATTTATAGTTCAAGTTTCCATTATTTGTGCCTTTATAGACTAAAGCAGTGCCAGACAACCGTCGTCAGGCAGAGAGCCTTTCCCTCTCTAGAGAGGTGTGCTGGTCTAGGGCTCCCCAGGCTGTAGGTCCACCTCAACACAGGCCTCTCCTCCACTCTGCCTCTGGTCCCCACACTGACCTAGACATGGGGGCAACAGCTGCCAGTGCCAAACTCACTAAGCTCAAAGAACTCCAAGACAAAAAGCAAACCATGGACAAGATCCTGCAGGAGCTGCATTCACTCAGAGACCAGACACTCAATAATAACTCATGTAAGAGTATTTCCAAAGCCTTTTTTTACAGTCATTCTGTAGTGTTTTTCCCTATAAAGTGTAGATGAACTGCGTGTGGTTCCCTTCAGGTCGTGGCTTGTCAACGCAGTGTAGTCTGAGCATGGGAGGATCTTCAGATTGTCCATCTGCTCTCTGCTCTAATGGGGCCTCAGCTTCCACTTCCTTTCATCCTCCACTCACGCAACACCAGGACAGCTCCAATTCCACAGACAAGCTCAGGTACACACAAAAAAACACACATGGCTTTAAGCAGTGGAATAGGCAGGTCAGATGTCAGCAGCGCAGTGGGGTTGGTGTAATAAAGGTTGGTATTGTGAAGACATTGTCCTGGCGTGTCATATAACCTTTTAAATTATTAAACGTAGTATACATTCGCATCTCATTCACACATTTGTTGTTCTTTTCTACTCCTGTATAGAAAGCTAAAGGAGGTCCACAAGCGTTTGAATGAGCTGCGGGAATTGGTTCAGTACTACGAGCAGACTTCTGATATGATGGTGGATGCAGTCAATGAGAATGTGAAAGAGGATGATGATGATGAGCAGGAGGATGAAGATGAGACTGAGGACGGTTCTATGTTTGAGGCCATGTTTGACTCGGAGCAAGAGAATCGCCAGCCTGTAACTAACATCAGGTATGTTTGTCTAAAGAAATAGATAGTTATATTAATGATTGGACTTTTATCAAAAGATGAATCATTGTTATAGAGCTGCAAAGGTTAGTCAATAAGTCAATCAAAAGATAATTGATCTGCAATAATTTGGAGAATCGATTAAGTCAATTTTCAAGCAAAAATGCCAAACATTTGATGGTTTTAGCTTCTCAAATGTGAGAATTGTTGGTTGGACAAAACAAGACATTTGATATCATCACCTTGGGCTCTAGTTTGTTGTTGTTGGGCTCAAGTTACAGTATGATGGTGTTTAGCATTCACAGTGTGTGTAATTCTACTACTGGCATTGTGATGTATGCGTAACGGTCGCTGCACTTTATCTCTTTAGAAATCCACAGCACAGTGGGAACTGGACAGACTTGAACAGCCTGACCAACAGGTGCAGTGTCAGGAGTAGTGCCACTAACAACCGCGATGGCAGACTCAACACTGAGTGTGAGATCAACAACCGGTCAGCAGCCAACCTCCGCAGCCTCAACATCCCCTCAGCCATAGGTATGCTCATGCACACACAGATCCATGTTACAGCTGATGGTAATCTTCCACTTGGGTATTCATTGTGAATTTTTGAATTTAACAAAAATAAAGGTTTGATGGTATAAGTGTTTTGTGTTGATGCAAAGTTTAAAGAGGCCAAGAGACCCACTTTTAAATGACATAATTTTACATAGTAACTCTGGTTAACTGAATCTAAATGATGTTTCTACAACTTTGTGCTCACTTAGAGTGCCAGTACAATAGGGACTCTCCCTATAATCGGGTGAAGGATGACGATGAGGATGAAGACGGTCTCGATAATGATGAAGGGCCACAGGCTGTGGCTCCAGACAGTGAGGCATCTGGGTCTAGTCGAAGAAGCAGTCTGGGGAACGATGGAGGTTTTGCCCAGAAGGTTCATCGGCAGACAGCGAAGCAGAAACTCCGGCAGCTACAGGAGCTGGTGGCCATGGTTCAGGTGAGACAGATGACAGAATAAGAATAAAGGTTCTAAAATAGGGATGTAGCTGTTGCTTTCTGATGGGCAGAATGATGAAAAAAAGGTTGTTAAAGCCCCCATGTGTAGAATTTGAAAATTTCTGACCATGTCAACTTAGATTTGGGGTTAAAAGTTTTCTCATTGAACCTGACATGTTGCATCTTGTTTGGCCTCTTATTTATGAGAATAAGAAAAAAAGAGCTGAGTGGGTGTCAGCTTAACACTGTGTAAAAGATGTGTTTCTGTCCATATCCAGAGTGATGACACAGATGGCACAACGGCTAATGAGGATGAAGCTTTACACCAACAGCCAAATAATACCAGAGCTGCTGTGGCTGGGTCGTTGGGGGCCGTATCTAAACAGAATCCCAGAGAACTCACTCTCTCCAGCAAGGCCAGGTACTGTATATAAAAGGTCTGAAGAGACTGAATGACGGTCTTGTAAAGTTGTCCTAAAACATTATATTTATTGTATTCTGAGTGTTTACTTCTTGTCTGTGTGGTTTGACCTGGATTATTTTGCATTGCATCAAAACTACTCTGGACACAGGGAGAAGCTGTATGAAGAGAAGCTGCGTCAGCAGAAGCAGGAGCTGAAGCAGCTCCATGAAGAGCGCCAGAGGCTCATTGAAATCCAAGGCAAGATCCAGGACCTGCAGTGGGCTTGCCCTGACCTCCAGGTATTTTACATACACACACACACACACACACACACACACACACACACACACACACACACACACACACTTAATGTTTGTAATGTTTTACTCAAATAAAATGCAAAGAATCTAAGCTAAGATTTGATAAGAAGCAAAATCAGTATGTAGAATTGAAATCGCATTTGAAAAAGTGTTTTTGACATTTTGTCCACCCCATTTAAATCAATTAGGGTGGACTAAATAATAGGAACACCTCTCAGTAAAGAACACCATAAACTACAACCTCCAAAATGACCATAATGTTGAATAAACACCTCTCAGTTTCAACAACAACCTTGTATCTTTTAACCTTTTGTGAAGGTAGGATTTATTACACAGCTGTTGTATCAGACTGCATTAGTTTTAGCTTGGTCTACCTCATGAACTGGCAACTGAGTGTAAATCTGCTGTTTTTTGTTTTAAAGGGTTAGATATTTGTATTTACAAAATATACCATTTTAACTTTTTGTGGTCTCTTTTCTAGTCATCTGTATCCAGCACAGTGAGTCAGCAGGGCTTGCTGAGGAAGGTTCCAGTTGCAGTTTCCACTTCGGCCGCTGTCCAGGCTTCCTCTTCCTCTGGACCCAAAACCAACTCGGCTATGCTCAAACCCACTGCTCCAGAAGCAGCTACTTCTTCAGTCACTGACAATGAGGTAACAGACTCCACCTTGCACACACAAAGACCCTTGGCTACCACTAGTTAAATGTCACAATGAGATCTGCACTGTTCTGACAGTACAGATTACAGTTAACTGTTCGCCTCTGTTCTTGCGCTGTCAGCAGCTTTGGTCAGAGATGCGTCGCCACCAGATCTTGCGGGAAGAACTGCGACAGCGCAGAAAGCACCTAGAGTCCTTGATGGCTGAACACCAGAGGCGTAGTGGTCTCATTGACTCTCCCCGGCGGATTGATGACCAAGAAGGACTTGCGACACCCTCACAGCCTGTCAGTAGGGATGAAAGGTAGTAGACATAGGGGCCTGTCAGCTAGCCAGTTTGCTAGCTTTTTAGTTATTTTACATATTTTATAAGTAAAATGGAAGATTCTTGCAGGTGAACCACAGAACCCACACAGCAGCCACATTGTACAATATGAGGTCTTATACTTTGCTCAGGCATTTTGTGGGAGCTGTTACTGGAGAAGGGTTTAAAACTATGGTTATACCATAGACGGCTACATTTTGTTCCATTTGCTGATGTATAATTAGGACAATGGCCACCTGGGGTTCCACTCCCTGCCACCTTGATGATGAGGATGACGATGAGGATGAATATCGCTCAGAGATGGGTGCAGAGGAGGAAGAGGAGCAGGAAGAATGTGCAGAGAGCAGCTCTGATGATGACATCCACATCTACTCATCCAGCAGGAACCAGTGCTCCTACAGTAACAGGAAGAATCAAGGAAGGTCAGACGAAGTGGAGGCAGAAGGAATTGTATTGTATTGATATCTATAATCACTCTGTTAAAATAATGTGCTCACTTTTTTTGTCTTCAGCAACCTGAAGCCTCCACCAGCCTTCTCAGGTGAAGGTAGTGGGAATCTGTCTCTTCATAACAAGACTAAGGCCAAGCAGCAGCAGCAGTCCAGAAGTTTGAATCAGTCTGCGAGCCAGCATGGTACACGGCGACAAGAGAACCTGCGCTGGGCCTCTGAGCTCTCCTTCACAGAGGGCTCATGTCACTGGCAGGAGCAGGTCAGCCAGCTGCAGAGACAGCTGGACTTCAGCACCAGCATGTGTCAGACGCTCATGCAGGACCAGCAGGTTGACACATGCACCGACACTGACCTTGATAATTGACACACGCTTTCACCGCATTTGTAGACTTAATATGAAGTCATACTGGAATTGTCAATGCAGTCACTGTTCTCTACAAATAGCTTTCTATCCAGTCTTTGTTTAGGTGCCTTTTTACTTTGTCTTATTAAACACAATGACACAACTGTCAACCATTCTTCTCCTCTCTCCTTTTCTTCCACAGACACTCTCTTATATGTTGCAAACCCTGCTGACAGGTCAGTACAGTGTGTTTCCCAACAACATGTCGTCACCACAGGTCCACTTGGTCATGCACCAGCTCAACCAGTGCTACACCCAGCTGACGTGGCAGCAAAACAACGTACAAAGGTGAAAACAATAGTATACAATAGTACACCACTTTATTTCTATTGAGTAGTTCATCTTTTAAAATGTTCAATAATCTGTCATACTTTACCTTCAGACTAAAGCAGGTCCTGAATGACCTCCTTCGCCAGCAGCAGCAGCAACAACAGCAGACTTCCTCTTCAGCAGCAGGTTGGCAGACACAGAAGCATGGCTCATCCCAGGAATCCAGCTCCGGTCCCTCAGCCTCTCCTGGTGTCTTCCTCCCCTTCTCCTCTACCCTGCATCCTTCAACCAACAACATGTCAACTGCTGCCATATCCCCATTCCCTCCCAGTATGACATGCATATTTATTAGCTCTTGAGCTTAATTCTCACACACAACATGTTTAGAATGGTGTGCATTAGAAGCAACTGAATGCTAAAACATCAACATGAGGCTATATGGACTTTTCAGGGATTTACACCAGCTAAAGATGACTTTTGGTTATGTTGAGTGCCAAAAACCCTCTTAGCTGTTCTAAAATCAATAGAAGTATGACCTTGAATAGGTCGTTGCAAAATCTGAATGTTCAGAAAATGAAATATAGAGAATTTGGAAAATGTTTTTTTCTTAATGTAGTTCTTGTACACTGGCTAAACATTGTTTATGCTAGTACTATTAAGAGTACTCAATTTCAATTAGTGCATTTGAATTTGAAGTAAGTGATATATTTTAAAGTGACTCAGTCATGCAGAAATGAAAGGCCAAAAGTCCTTCTGTCTAGATTTAATTGATTCTTTGGACCATTAATACTTAAACCTTAAAATAAGTTAAGTATTTTTTCTTTCTTTCACTGCAGGCTTTAACTTATATCCACTCTTCCCTGCTCCCATGGGTGAGTTCCCTCAGGGGGCAGCAGGTCAGGCAACCCCTGACCACCAGAAGCAGCAATTGGACCCCAACACCTCAATCAAAACAGAGTACATGAGTTTCCCTCCTCCATTGCAGCGCTCCCCTCTTAACACCGCTACAGAGAGAGGGTATGCCCATCATTTTTTGCTGGAAAGACATTTATATTTATTTGTGTAAACATTATAGTTCATATGTTTGTTTTCCACGTGACCCCTTTAGACCGGCTGGCTGGCTTAAAACCTCCTACGCAAACAACGCTGTCCAGCATCACCAATCTAAAATGGAGCCCCAAGAGTCTCCCTCCTCCTCCCCCCCTTTCGCCAGCCGCCACTCCCGACCTCAAGAATTCGACAGGGTGTCACAGGAAAGCTTCAGCAGCATGCCTGATCCCGTTGATCCCACCACCATCACAAAGACTTTTAAGGCCGGGCGCAAGGCGTCTGCACAAGCCAACCTGGCCTCACGAACCAAGACACCCAACTCTAAGAGTCGTCGCAGGAGGAGCAAAGGGCACAACAAGAATAGTGAAGGTATCAAGTTGAATCTCCTGTATTATTTGCTATAACCAAATTAGCAAAGACTTAATGAGGAAAATGTCACTAGTGTTTTTCTTTCAATTTTTTTTCAGGCCATGAGAGTGACAGTGTTAGCAGCACTGCAGACTTTGCCCAGGAGAGGGCAGCCCTGTCTCATCAGAAGGACCAGAATAAGAGTCTATTGGACAAGCTGACTCAAGAGAAACTTGACAGCAAAACTAAGCTTGGGAACAAACAAAATGACCTCTCCTCTGGTATGGGTCAAGCTACTTGTAGTGAAAGTTATGCACCCACCTCACCCCTCTTGTGTCTGTGTTTGTTGTTTTTCTTTGTATACATTTAATATCTACATTAGGCCTATTTTACGTTAGTGTTTTTCTTTTTTTTTTATCTTTTATTTATCTTATCCTTTGATATAATTTTAATTAATATTTCTTTGCACATTTGTCATGACCACGTGTTTCATTTCAGTTTTGGCTTAATTTACTTTGTTGTCACTTTAATTTATCTTACTCACAGCCTATGCTTGGAGAACACCCTTCCTCTCTAACAGAATTGCATGCACAGAAGCACCAGGTAAACTCACAATGCAAAATTTAAGCATCATTTGGTTCTTGTGTCGCCTAAACATCCCATGCATGTTCTATTTTTGGCTTAACCTAAACAAAATGTGAGGTCAGACAGACTATTGTTTTTTTACTCACAGATGAGATTATGCAAGTATCCACACAAATCGCATGCTGTCAAATCTTGAACTTGTAGATGCAAGCAGCGACTTCTCACTGTTCGAGGCCCTGAGGGAGACCATCTACTCCGAGGTGGCTACTTTGATATCCCAGAATGAGTCCCGTCCCCACTTTCTCATTGAGCTCTTCCATGAGCTGCAGCTGCTCAACACAGACTACTTACGGCAGAGGGCACTGTATTCCCTACAGGTAAATATAGACACATGTAACTGCTTACTTAACTACTGCTGTTTTAATCTAGTATAGATATATCCTTTATGCTGGGCTCACATTACAAGATATTCAGGCTTGATTTGCCCTTAAAGAGAATATGGGGTGAGTTCTTGTCCAGATTCTACGTCAGAAGGGTTGTTTGGTGCAGAATATCAGGTCATGTGACTGGTTACAGATTTTGATCTCAGACTACTTCCAGATATAATTAGGACAGTCTCAACCATTTTAAACCTTCCGATTTGAGAGATCATACTTCAGAGAGTCTGGACCAAATGTCTCTGCTTCCTGGGCAGACCAGACCTGCAGGAGAGACAATTAGGAGGAAAAAGGGGACTTCTGAAATGGCAGTCATGAGGCTGGTTGAGACTATGGGTTTTAAGGACAACTGTAGGGTAAAGGCTGGTGGAAATATGGCCTTGATCTGCTGAGGGTAACATGTCTTAATTAAACCATACAGATAAAGAAGAGATAAGAAGAGCCTCCTTCTTCATTCTACTTCAATCATTTTGTGTTGGTGTATATACAGTATGTTCTAATGAATTGGCTGGCTGTGGCCCAGGAGGTAGAGCGGGTCGTTCATTAATCCCAGGATTGGCGGTTCGATCCCCGGCTCCTCCTGTCTACATGTCATAGTGTCCTTGGGCAAAACACTGAACCCTAAGTTGCTCCCAATGGAGGCCAGCACCTTAAATGGCAGCTTCGTCGCCATCAGTGTGTACATGAGACCAATCTGTAAAGGTTAAGGTTAAGAAGCACTATATAATCCATTTGAAGTCCATTTATTGTTTAAAGTAAATAGTATCTTGTGATAATTTATGTATTGTGTTTTCTTGTTAAAATGTAATAATTCAATAATAGGTTATTTAGCTTTGTCAATAATGTCACATTTACATTAATGCCTGTAAAGCTTATTTGAAATGAAATGAGAGGTAGATGCACAGGAGTAGTGTGAAAGAGAATTTTTTATTTTTGTAGTTTGAGTGTGTTTGTGAGGTAATCTAAAATTTTAAATCTAGTCAGAATTTTAAAACTCCTATAATCTGAGCCTGGCCTTAGATATAAATGCAGTGTCTCTCCCCGTGTTTCTACCAGGACATAGTGACCAGGCACCTGGCAGAGAAGAGTTCAGCTGAGGACCAGTTGCCCCCCCTTGGTCCCGTGGCGTGGGCTGCAGGCTCTCAGTCTGAGCTCACACCCAGTGAGAGTCTGGTCACCAGTGACGCAGTAAGAGACACATTATTGCTTCCCAGCATGGCATTCTCACATGCCTCTACCAGTCCTGAAGTCTTTCTCTCAGTCCTTAGTGTCATCCTGCCCCTACTTTTTTTTTTAATAATCACTTGCTTGCTAATACTTGCTTCCTCTTCTACAATTCAATACATCTTTCATTAGTTTCTGTCTCTGCCTTGTCTCCTTTCATCCTTGTCTCTCTTTATTCTCTGATTTTAATTGCCCCTCCCCCCCGTCTTCATTGTCTTTGAATTGAACTTGACAGCAAGACTTCAGAAGCCTGTCAGTAAAAAAATGACCCTCATCTCTCCACGACTCTTTTGCCAGATCCGACATGTGTTCTTTGTTCTGGGCCAAGATCCCCAGAGTAATGCTAATTGGGAGCCAGGCCTTTTGTCTGTCTAAATAATGCCTTTGTTCAAGAATGATGGATGAAATGTCTAATTTTGGCAAGAATGGCGAGAGAAGCCCCCATTGCTGTTGTTTATAGTATATGTGGGAAATTTCTCTAGCCTCTATGAATTCATTAGGGTGTTAGACTGTTTTAAAAGTGGATCTGTGATGAATTATCTTCTATAATCCAAATATTTGGGGCTAAAACTTTTTGGTTTCAGATATATGCTGTGGGTGCCTCATAACAGAATCTTCACCTTTTTTAGGAGGTGGTGGAAAAAAACCTGAAGCTCACACAGGGCACGATGAAGAAGAAAGATGATGCAGAATCTGTGGACAATGACAGCACCATGTCAACCTCCTCCAACCTGGAACCATTTGCTAACGACGACCTGGGTATAGTCATGCATGTAGAAAGCATTTGATTTTGGAAAACAAGGGGCTGAAGCTTGTAAAACTGTATAACATCCTGGTGTTCAGCTGAAATGCTTTGCTTATTGCCTTTAACTATATCAAATTGAAGCACTTTTTCCAGCAGAACTACTCAGGGTTTGTCTTGATAAACCAACCAGTTTACACCTCAGGACCAATACTACATGGTCAAACTAAAGGATATTATTTAGTGGATCAGATTCTTGGGAACTTCAGTGACATAGATTAGGAGTGAGGCTGGCATACTTTGCTTGATCCTGTTGTGTAAACCTGGTTACAGGTGCATTAATATCCATTACAGTCTTCTCTCTTTTGCTTTATTGATTTAGAACTTTTTGGATCCCATTTCTGTCTCTTTTTCACTCCCCCGCTCTCCTTTCTTTGCTGCTCCGATAGGCAACACGGTGATTCATTTAGACAAAGCTCTGGCCAGGATTAGGGAGTACGAGCGCATGAAGCTTAAAACTGAGTTTAACCCCTGCAACGCCAGCACTGCAGGTGCAGGTGGCTCTGAAGTCTCAAATGCTGAACATCCTTCTGCTAACCCTGCTGCCCCAGTGGAAGGTATAAGCCTGCCCGAGTACACTATGTGCAAAGACCTGTATCAACACAAGCATTGCAGTTCACTTTGCTGTTTAATTTTGCAGAATGTTTGAATAAAATGATGTTTTTTGTCTGTGAGCAGGAGGTGCAGCTGAAGATGTGCGCTGCCCTCAGATTGACACCCAGCAGTTGGATCGTCAGATCAAGGCCATCATGACAGAAGTCATTCCTTTCCTGAAGGTAGGATAACCAGCACAGATGGATTGTTAGCTTTGTACCAGCAGAGGATGTACTGTTCAATTTTTAAAAAGTGTGTTTTAATTAATGTTTAGTAATTAATTGCTAAATGTTTTAAGGCTCAGATTGGATGTTGACAGTACTGCGTGCACCACTGTGAATGTGAACAGTTATTTAAGAGTTAAATTGTTCTGTAATGTTCATGTTTTCTTTTATTAGGAGAACATGGACAAGGTGTGTTCCCTCCAGCTGTTGACATCCGTGCGGCGCATGGTTCTCACTCTCACCCAACAGAATGATGAAAGCAAGGAATTTGTCCGCTTTTTCCACAGACAGCTGGGAGGCATACTGCAGGTATGACCAGGTCACACAAGTTTAAAACAGATCAAATGAAGAACAGCCTTTTCTGACACATCATTCTCTTCTCTTGCTCCAGGACTCTCTTAGCAAATTTGTGGGCCGTACCCTGAAGGACTGTGGGGAGGACCTTCTGGTGGAGATCTCAGAGATCCTCTTCAATGAGCTCGCCTTCTTTAGGCTCATGCAGGATTTGGACAACAGCAGCAGCATTGCCTTGGCAGCCAAACACAAAAATAAGAAGAGGGCTGAGCAACCCAGTAGAGCAAAGCACAGTCTCAAGGTTAGTTTTTTTTTCTATTCCCACTTTGTATTTTTGGCAATATAATAAAAGTATGTATGAGGAAAGACTTAACACAGAAATGTGTTTGAATGAGACTTCTTTAACTCTTGGTGTTAATTTACTCCTCCAATTAGGAAAATGCGATAGCTGGTGTTGATAAATCAGTTTCTCCAGCCTACACAGATGAAGACAAGGTCAGTCATTTTAATACTGGTAATGAAATTGTCAATAACCACTTAGTACACCAGTAATCAGGGTTACAATATGGTCTCTCTTTTTCTTCCAGGACCGAGATGAGGCTGAGCAGGAAGGCGATACTACTCTCCAGGACCTTTACCTGCAGACGGAGAGGAAGAACAGCAGGAGCAGTGAAGCTTCAGAGGTTGAAGAGGAAGATGAGGATGAAGAGGACGGACAAGGAATGCCTCTGTCAATCAGTAAGTGAAAATATTAAAAAGGGCCCCTTGGTATTATTTAGTGAAGAAACAACCCCCCAAATAGGAAGCCAAAGTGCAGTATAATCTGAGATCTAACTTTTTTTCTTTTTCCCCTCCCTTTCACATTAATTCTGGCATTTTTATCCTGTATATGCGGCATAACATATTGTTAAATTAGTTGTGCCATCACTGTCAATGATAACTTGCCATAATGTTTTTTTTAAAGTCATGATGTAATATCAGTAGTGTAGTGTTTTGCAGGAAATGAGCAAAAATCCCAATCATGCTAAAAGTGACCTTTTTTAAAAAATAAAAATATGTACCAATTCCTGTATGTTTTTTTTTTTTTTTGCCTGAATGCAATTTTATGTCATATATGCATGCATTAATGTAACAAACATGTACCTCTCACTCTTGTGGGTGTTCTTTCAGGTCTTTCCAAAGCGGAGACTCAGGCCCTGACAAACTACGGCAGTGGAGAGGATGAGAATGAGGAGGAGGAAATGGAGGAGTTCGAAGCTGGACCTGTTGATGTTCAAACATCCTTGCAGGCTTCCGCTGATGGACAAGTGGAGCAGGAGGTCAGTGTTACAGTTACTTTTTTCATAAACGACCATAATTTGGTTTAGTCAACACATTTTTCTCAGTCTGACCTGTGTAACTGTGTCATGCTTCAAGGGGACAAGACCCAGCGAAACCCAGGAGACCAAAACTGAACAGAGGAGTTCAGAGAAAGAAGATGATGGTGAGGCCTAGTTGATATTTTCAGTGGAAATTTCCTTCTAGCTAGAAAATGTCAAAGTGGCTTTTGTCTGATAGAAATATCGTATTTTTAGACCCTTTGTTAGTCCGTCATCTTTTATCACATAAGCTTTTGATTTCTTTGTTTTGCAGAAATCAACAAGCCAGTTGGGACTGTGGATTCCACAGTAGAGGACGGTGACATGGCGGAGTGCCAGAGTCCCGAGGAGGAGAGTAAAGTCGGGGCAGCTGCTGCCTCCGAAGGAAGCTCTGCAGTTTTCCATCGCCAGGATGTCCAAAAGGAGTCAACCACCACTAGCAGCCCTGACACAGACTCACCCGTCATGATCAATGTAGATGTAAGTCCAAGGCTGAAGATGCTTAGTTTAATTCAAAATATGCTCGGGATATTTGTATTTATCCAATTATCAGATTGCTACTTTTCTCTGGACTGAAAGCACCATTACTCACTAGTAACACACAGGATACTTTGACCTTTATTGGTGCTGTTTTGTACTGATTTTATTAATATTATTGATGCAGGAGATGGGCTCAGGTAACACCAGTCAGAAATCTGATGAGGAAGACTTTGTGAAGGTGGATGACTTGCCATTGCAGCTTACAGTCATGTGTGAGGTGTGTAACAGCTAACAAAAAAAACTCACAAGGTGTTTATATTTATTATTAATTATAGGGACGTCAAGGTGTAAAATCCCTGTGTGATGTACTGTGTGCTTTAACATTAGGAGGAACTACAGAAGAGAATAGTGGAGGAGCAGCAGAATAACAACCTGTCTGTAGAGATCCTCAATGGGAACACTGAATCGCTGTCTGGGCTGGTGGGAAATGCACATGCACTGAAAGAACCAGGTATGGATTACGATTCTTCTCAGTTAGTATTACAGTTTTATTTGTGTAGTTGCCAAATACCTTACAAAAGCCAAGACACTGTCCCTTGTTACCATGGGTACACATGCAGAAATGAGCTGCTATTTTTGTCTGTATATAAACTAAAAGTCCAACCGTTTTAGAGTAAATTCTGTATTTTCCTTTGTCTTTTTCAGACACTGTCGGTGCCCAGAGTGTGTAAAGATTTATACGGATGTCTCAAAATCTACCGTTTTTAGCAACACTATGCTTACACCCACAATCTGCTCTGGATGTTTGATTGTTGATTCTTTATCTGCTAGTTTAAAGGAGCAAAGGCTCATACTATTGGTCACAAGTTAGCTGTGACCCTTGACACACAACAGATAAAACTAAACCTCCACACATAATCAACACTTAAGTTCATTTTATTCCTGAATGTTCAATGTGATTTATCGGTAATCTGGGGAGGGGTTGTCTTCATGCTGCTGATTATTGACAGTTAAGCCTCTGTTTGAATCTTTATAGTACTGGAACTCCTCTTCAGATCTGCCTTAGTCTCTTTCTTGGTTCTGGGATCAGTTTGACATGAGTTGTGATTTTTTTTTTTTTTATGTTTTATTTGTCTTGGTCTGGCCTTATTGCTGTAAAGCTCATCATTTCTGCACTTGATTCCTAATTATAAAGAGATTATAGTAGGATGGAAGTTCAGCTGTAGCCTGGCTGATTTCAGCTAATCGTTTCTCCAGGGTGAACACGTTTTCCTTTATATCAGAGCTTAAAGCTCAGACTTAACTTTTATCCCTTCAGATGCATCTTTATATACTGTTTTGTTCCATTAATGGTTAATCTCCATTGATTTTCATGTAATTAAAATGTTGACTACAGTAATAAGTTTTAAATAATAAAATGCTAGAACTTTCAAAACTGGTTGTGTGTTGACAAATTTTGTACATCAGTTTTCATGTAGTTAGCCATGTTAGCATTGTTAATGCTGCAGTGTTGTGCCTTTGTCGTTAACTGAATGTTACAATCTCTTAATGCAGTTTACACACTGCACAATACTTGAATAAAACTGATTACTCAATGAGTTGCCAAAAAATTTAATCTTCAACTATTTTAATAAATAGGTTAATCATTCGAGTCATTTTTCGAGCAAAAATGCCAAATATTCTCTGGTTCCAGCATCCAAAATGTGATTATTTGCTGCTTTTCTTTGTCCCATATGATAGTAAACTGAATACCTTGTGGGTTTTGGACTGTTGGTTGGACAAAACAAAACATTTGAAGACCCCTCACCCTGTCCTCTGGAAAATTGTGGTGGGCATTTCTCACCATTTGACATTAGACAAAATGATTAATCAGGAAAATAATCTGATAATCATTAATGAAAGTAATTGTTAGTTGCAGCCCCAAATGAGAAATCTAAAACAACTTGATTCAAAATAACCAGCTCACATGGTACAAATTACATCAGAAACGCAAGTAACAGCATATAGTAACATTTCTTTTAATTAACCATCTTTAAAAATAAAAAGGAAGTGGTCAGCTATAAGTTACATTTGTCACTATCTGTGTGTGAAATGGTCAGTCACTACCTGTAACTAATTTAGCTGTTGTCAACATTCTGACAACAGCTAAATTAGGACTAAAACACCACTAGATTAAAGCAGGGCAACACAGTGTGGAGGCACAAATTGGCTGGATTTGAGACAAAATGCAACAATATTTAGCATTAATTGAATTATACACAAGCATTCATCTCAGGGGTCCCTAAGCCCGTGTTGAAATCCAGTGATGGGACTCATGCTGTAAATAATACACAATTACAGTAAAAAAATAAGAGGGAATACATTTTCAAGTTTGAGTCACTTTTGTATCAATTTCCCTCATTACAGAAAAAAGTAAGATTTAGTATTTTCATCAAAGCTTTAAGTATTTCTGAACTGTCTGTTGCTGTCGAGACAAACTTTGGTTCAGGTGATTGGTAGTTGTGCAAAAACACTTCAAGTTTTGTCCCAAGATCAGCTGAGCTCGTCTCTATGCAGAAATGCATTTACAAACTGATCAGGGTTCAGTGGTTGGACCGTTACCAGGGCATGCAGGGGTTTGGGCAGTCGCGGATATACGACTCCAGTTTTCCCTCAGACACTTGCATCAGTGTTGTGTATGTAGTCAACTGTTAAAAAAAAAAAAAAAAAAGCAAGAAAGTTATTTACACCAAACTAATCCAACTTGCTTTTAATATATGCAAAAACTGTAAGACTGACCTTGTTAAGCACTGGTTTAGTTGAGAGCACATCATACATGGTCTTCAGTGAGATGTTCTAAAAGAAAGTGACAGATCATAGGTGTCTTACCGCTTCGATTAAAAACAGGAATGTAACGCGTCATACTTGCACTTCAGACCTAAACAAATCACATGACTGAGCTTTAACTACATCTGAAAACATTCACATCCTCTAATCAGAGGCAGACATGTGTCCAGTTCTGTACAGGAAGTGAGCGTGTCATCAGTACTCACTTTCTGTGTGGTCTGGTTCATGCACTTCATGGCAGTAGTTCTGCGATCATCCAGGAACAAAGGCTCCTTCCAGTGATCGTAGTTTGTCTCCAGGACATACCACCGGCCCAGCTTCAGGTCAATCCTCAAATACAAATAAATAAAATAAACCTCAACATGTGACATGCAGCTACACTGAGCAACTGATTTGTGAAACAGAGTTAAATCAGGTGATCTGAAACCAAAGCTGTCAATTTCTAGTTGAGCAAGTGGTGTTTCACAATAAATGCACAAGAAAAGCTGAGTCATTGTGACTTTAGAGTTAGGCACAGCTCAAGGTAAAAACTCAAGCAGACGTCTCTATATCCAAGAATGCAAACATACTGTATTGTTTACATTAAATGCTCTAAAAAAAGTACAGAATGAGCTCCAGTACTTACTCCAAGATATTAATGCTGAGCAGTCTGGACCTGGTGATGATGCAGCCCTGGCCTGTACGGTTTCCTCCGAGGATGAAGTAGGCTGGAGCCAGCAGCTTGGTCTGAGCCAGGCTGGTTTTGGCTTCCTCGTAGCTAGTGAGAATGGGGATAAGACTCATTGTCGGGACGGAGACATCGTCACTTAAACACGGAGTGGCAGCATTCAGTTTGTATGCACCACAAATCGGGAACAAACTCTGCTTCCAACTCTGTTCTTTTAAATCATAACCTAAAACTTTTGTTTGCCACGGCCTTTTATTAAATTTAACTCGGGACTATTCACTCATGTTGCACTGAACTGTAAGTGCACTAGTTTTTATTCTCATTCATTTGTTTGATGATTCAAAAATATATCTTCCATTTTATTTTCCTGTTTTAAATCATATTTGTCTTTTTTTACTCCTTAACCTGCCTGTAAAGAATTTGAATTTACTTGTTGAACTGTAATATACAAATAAACTGGCCTTGAAATGGATTACAGCATTTTGGATTGTAGCATTTCTCTACCCAATTTAAAAAAAAAAAAATAGAAAAAATAAATAAATTAGCAAAGCCTTTCCAAGTCTTTTGAAACCTGCATTACAGCAACACGAGTGGCCAAAAAAACTCCACAATGTATGTGCCTTTAAATATCAACGCGGAATACCTGTTTGCATTTTCTAGGACAGAGCGGGTGAGAAAGCTCATCCACATCCCATCTCTCTTCCCCAAGATCCACTCCAGGATTCCTGCATGATGACACAAAAGTCACAAAAACAGAGACCTTATCTCGAAAGTCTGTAGAAAATAGTACCAAGCAAAACAGTTTATCACTCACCAATGTATCCTCCATCAAGGCTGAAGCGCTCATTCATAGTCAGAGTGAATGTGTGCTGGGAGAGAAGGAAGAAAAGTTTATTTAGTCTTTCCAACATCAAGAACTGTGCTAGAAGTATACACAACTCAACAGCTGTCATTGATTTTAATTAATGATTTATGCCGATTGAATCTTCAGTTATAATACTAAATAACTTACAGGCTTGATGCCAGTCAGCATGCCAACATATCCAGCAAAGTTTGTAGACTTGAAGACCGTCTGGTTATTTCTCTTGAAGTCGAGGTTGACCACCAGAGGCTTCAGCTTCTCACTAATGATCCATGACTTGTTTTTCACATCCCAGCTGTGAAGAGGCACAAGTCCGTCTCGTGAGATACCATTTTACCAGAGGCGGGTCAAGACTATCAAGATTAAAAATGGTGATTTTGGGGGGCAATTCTTACCCCATAAATAATCCAAAATCCAGATTTCTACCATGAATGAGGTTACCTGTAAGAGTGCAAAGCCCAAAAGCGTCCAAGTATTGATGTAACATTATTTTAAATTCATTTGAATTAACAATCTCATTCTGGATTATGACCCACCCTTATCGTCTTCTGCAACAACTGATGTGCACACAGTGAAGATCTCATAGAAGATGTTGAACAAGACAACTTCACCTACATCATAAATAAATGGCAGAGGTCAACAGGACATTTTTCAAAAACGGTTACTAAATAGGGAGTTGAGAACACTTGTGTTTTCTTACCAAGAGGAACCCCTGAAACATCTGCAATTCCTTTGATTTCATCCCTGAAAGGGTTTGGGAGAGTGTCTGCCATCAAAGGCTGCAGAACAGTAGAAAACATACCTCAGTCATAAAGCCTTTCATGACAATAAACAAATAAATAAATAAATATATCAGTTATTCTGGGGAAAACATAGTTCAGAGAGAGGAATGACGCTCACCAGCGTAATGTCAACCAGCTCTATCAGCCGTCCACTGGGCACAAAAGCATCAGCCAAGTCTTTGATGGCCTGAATCATGTTGACCAGCTAAAAAGAGAAAGATCATGAGTACAACAACAAAAAGGTGGCATTTCTGCAAGACTAGTTTAAAAAGTACTTGACAGCATTCTTACATCTGTTTTTTTGTCAGTAATCAGAGGCGTCCATCTCTTGCTGGGCGGTAAGTCGAGGTCCACTGTGTACCAACTGACAGATCCTTTGAACCTGATGAAGGATAAGCAGTAAAACTACTGCAGCATAGCAACGTGCCTAAGAAGGTATGCTGCCTTCAAGTTTTACGAAATGGGAAAGAGAAGAACTGCTATAAAGTGAATCTTTCTATGAAATAAAAGCATTTAAAAAAAAAGGTTATTCACACATTGCAAAAATATTTTCATTAACAAAATTTGTCTCTCACAGCCCACTGGTCATGTGATGCTGCCTCTTATTTATAGTCTGATTAGAGAAGGAAAACAAAAAATAAAATTTATTCTAAAAGGGAATGCACACATGCAACCTAACTGATCTAAGGGGTACTCCAATACAATTTAGTATTGCACTTCCATACATTTGGGGGACTTGCAAGAGACAAATCAACAAAGAATGGTCAAAATCGGTGCTGCAGAGGCCGAGATATTCTGGTTTTTATTCCCAAACTCCAAAAACACTAGATCCTACACTTCAGTCAATAGCGTCGTTTTGCTGAATTCTGATTAGTAAACTTTTCCACACCTTTCAAATGCCATGCCCCCAGTCTAAAATGCAAGCTTTCTGTTAGATATGTTGTCTTTAATCCCAATAGAGCTACAACTAACGACAAATATTAGTTTCCATTAATCTGCCAATTACGTTTTAGATTAATCGTTTTGTGTGTGTGTGTGTATATATATATATATATTAAAAACAGTGAAACATGCACATCGTAAGTTCTCAGTGCCCAAGTCTTCAAATTGCTTGCTTTGTACAACGAACAGTCCAAAACTCAGATTAAGATTTGCAATGATATAACACCGACATAAAAAAGCAGCATATATTCGCATTTGACAAGCTGGAATCAGTGAATATTTTGCATTTTCTTGCTTGATAAATGACTTCAATGATTAATTTATTATCAAAATTGTTTGTTTTATCAAAATTTTCCAGTGCATTAATCCAACAATTGCTTCAGCACTGAAGCCCAACCCAAGACAACCGTGACGACATCACCTGGGTTATTTTCTCAGACTTTAGAAAGCTCCTCCAGAGTTGCAGAAGACATTATACAACTGTTTTCACAGGCCGAGTAGCACTGCTCACGATATGTAAACTGATATTAATATGTAAAATGGGTGGAGTGCCAGATTAATCACTTAATGACTAAATGTACATTTTCTTTTCTTCCAGCAGAAGCTTCGTGACATTTGAGTTCTAAAATAAAACAGCAGCCAACAAAAGAAAGAAAACAAAATATATCTTCAATGTCCACTACATTTCCCCCCCTTCTTTCCAACCAACCGCATCATGCACTAACTGCATCTTGTGCATTTGGATGTTAAGGTTTACGAGGGGCAAGTGAAGGCAGCAGAGTTCAGGCGTTACAAAACACACCTGTGACTTGTTTCCTAACCAACTACACAGGGACTTTCTACAACTCAGTTCTCACAAAGTTTCTTTCTTTGACTATTATAGACTAATGTTACTTACGTGGGGCCCTTGGGTGGATACATTTCTGCCCGACAGTCTTCTGTATACTGTAAATACATTGATGTAAAAGCAGTAAATAACAGGGTTGAAGGTTTGTGCGTGACTTACTAAAACAAAAATAACGTTACAGCTCAGTGTAGTCGGACAACACGCCCAGGCTTCGTCAAAAATAACGTGTTAAACAGCACAATGATTGTGCGAAAATGTCGCTTACCGGGGGTATAAACTGCGTCGAGGTGACGGGAAATAAAGCCGCTAAAATGAGAAAAACACAGTGAGCCATTTTTTTTGGAAGATATCACCTAAACCGCTTCTGGTCCTGCTTCGGTTTTTTAAATGAAGGTTACGGACGGTTTCTGCTGCTGTTTATCGTGTGACAGCGACCTCACTTTTATGCAACAGAGGGGAGACCGGAAGCTCTCGCAGGGACATAAAACGTCTCTTGTACAAATAAACGAGAAACACTCAAAATGCGTTTGCAACGAATTGCAAAAGATTAACGTTGTGTTTTCTTTTGTCTGCCATAAAAGCGACAGCCTCGGACGAAATTAGTAAGGAGGTGATACAAAACACCCCTCGAAACAGACTGGCCAGTGGTTGTTTCCATGCGGAAGTGAAAATAAATAACATGACCACTCACGTGCTCACGCGACACCTGCACGTCTATTCAAAAGTGTCTAAATATATTTGTTTGCTATCGTTTTGCTTCACGGAGTAACTTTACATTCAGTTACGTAACTTGTTCAATAACACACCATACACAATAAAGTGTGTAGACACCCCTGTCCACCTACTTTTCTGTTCAGCATTTTTATTACACTTCATAAAGATATTACACAACAAAGATGCAAACCTACAGCAGTCCAAATGGTTTGAGCAGGTAGAAAGAGAGAAAAATAATATATACTTAAAGAAAGGATATATGTGATGACATTTGTTGTAATCTGGAGATAGAAAATTGGAGATAGGCTACATGAAATCAGTGTGTTCAGCCAGATATAGGCTACTGTATATACTCACATGTATAACTTACTGTAGGCCTACATAAGTACATGTTTTAGGGACTTGTACTTCACTTGTGTATTTCCATTTTATGCTACTTTATACTTCTACTCCACTATATTTCAGAGGGAAATATTGTACTTTTTACTCCACTACATTTATTTGACAGGTTTAGTTACTAGTTACTTTTCAGATTAAGATTGTACATAAAACAACATATGAAAAGCTTATTAAATACAATGCATTGTAATATATTAAACCAGTGATTCCAAATCTTTTTGGCTTGTGACCCTTTACAAAAAATGTGTGTCTAGTTGTGGCCTCTTGTCACGTTTCAGACGTCTATAAGTTGTTTAGTTCTACTGAGAGTAATATCCCCTCTACACGTCTCAGATGGTTTAATTTTGTAACTAACAGTTTTTGATAAGTAATTTTGCTGTTAATATATCTGTACCTTTACTTAAGTGGGATTTTAAATTGACATTGTTGTATTGGTACTTTTACTTGAGTAAAGGATTTGAGTACCTCTTCCACCACTGATACAAACACACATACTCATGTACGTGTACAGTATTATGGCTGGAACTCATTACCATTTTCCTTATTGATTAATCAGTCGATTATTTTCTTGATCAGACGATTAATCATGTCCATAAAATGTCAGAAAGCAGCAAAAAATGACTGTCACAACTTCCCAAAGCCCAAATGTGACGTTCTTAAACTGCCTGTTTTGTTCAATCAACAGTCTGAAAAACACAAAGATATTCAGTTTACCATAAGACAAGACAAAGAGAAGCAGTAAACCCTCACATTTGAGTAGCTGGAACTAGGGAATGTCTGGCACCCTTGCTATAAAAATAAGAAATGATTATTACTACATACTTTGGTGGTGGAGCTGTTGTTCGTGGAGTCGGTCTCTAAATTCAAGGGAAACCATAATGCTACAGCATACAATATTTTAGACAATAGTGTGCTTCCTACCCTGTTCTTGCTTCAACATGCCAATGCCCCCACGCACAACGAGATGTCGATGAAAATTATTTTTTAGAGGCTGAATGTCCATCAACACCTTTGGGCTGAACTGGGACATCAGCTGTGAGCCAGGGCCTCATCACCCAACATCAGCGCCTGACCTCTCTAATGCTCCTGGGACTGAATGGGAACAAATCCCTGCAGCCAGGCTGCAAAAAATGTGTACAGCCTCCCAACAAGAGTGGGGGTTGTAAGAGCAGCATATTAATGCCCATGGTTTTAGAATCAGATGTTCAACAGTCACATACTTTTGGCCATGATGTGCACAATGAAGGATGGAAAGTTCAGTTTTCCCGCATTTTGATTTGTGTAAATGAATTTATTACTTTTTGCGGGTGACATTTATCTTGATTACATTAACTCAGGGCAGACATCACACCAAATACAGTCAAACTGATTAGAGATTACATTTTGACCTTTCATCAAAGCTTGGTTAAAGGTCAGTTTTGGTAGTTGTTTTCCCTCTCAGTTTTACTCAGTTATAGTTACACTTTACTGACCACTCAACCACTGTATACAACTACAAAATGTGGTGTTTCCATTCCAAAAACATGGGACCAAAGGTTTAACCAACAGTTGCTCCACAGCAAAGTGAAATGATGGTTAATTATTTACAGAGTAGGCCAGTGGGTCACCTGAATTCTATAAATGACACCATTAAGATGAATCCAACTGGCTGTAAAAAAGAAAATACACAAAGACCAACAAAACTGATTTGACCATTGTCATTTTATTCAAAATATTTAAAAACAAAACAAAAACAACAGTAGGCTACAATAAATGTCAAATCAAATGGCCAAATCTATAAAATCAGGACATTTACAAAACACGGCAGTAATCGACAAAGTTGAGTCTTCACTTGCAGTACCTGTCTGCTTTCATTTTGCTTCTCCTGTCATGAAAAAAAAAAGATGACATGTTACATTCAGTGTTACAGTATGTCTGTGCAATCAATCTGTTATTTTATTATTATTATTATGATTATTACTGATAATTTTGTTTTAATACCAATTTACGTTGCCGGATGTGATAGCATGCATACATTCTCATATATCCTCCTTGTTACTACTGCTAGGACGATTATGTGAATACATTTCTCAGTCTGTTATAATGACAGAATAAGGCTGAACTACCTGCCCATGAGCTTTCACTAGTTCAAATAACACATCGAATGCTGCAAAGTAAACGAATACAAAAATGAATGGAGGCTGGTCCCATTGCAGTGTGCGTGTTACGCTTTTATGTAACATCTTTGTCTGGATCTATACAAATCTCTCTCTGATATATCAATGTAGGAAGGACATTCAGAAAATGTATCTAAAGGTAAACAATTACATTATCAAAAACATATAATGTAGAAACATATTTAGCATCTTGCCTTCATTTTTTAATTCAGCAATATACTCTTCAAAAGAACACACATTTAAGAAACATTTCAGTGAACTGGAAGTCAATTAAAACATTACAAAGTGCACCTCTTTGCTTTTACATGTTGGGGAAGGAGGTTTACAATTTGTTTGTCTCGAATATTCAGAAACTGAACTCAAATGCCAGCCTTTTATTGGCCTTGTATTTCACTGTGTGTGAGAATACTGATGGTCTTAGATGTATTTTAAACTTAGCATAAATTCGAGTAAATAAGGAAGAGTGATAATATAAAACATGTAAATTAGGTGTTTTGAGAATAAATATCTAGTGAGCTTATTTCCACACCTGTCAAGCAAAGCTTCATGAAACTTCCCGTCCGTTCTGGCTCTCTTTAGCGAGGAGGCGTTTTCCTCATTAACCCTGAGCCGCCGGTCTTGAAAACTCTGAAACTTCTTCCTGTAATTCACACAGCAACATTAATGATACTATTACAAAAAGGATGTGCAAAGGCAAATGACTCACCCGTCCATTCACACTCACAATAAACAGACTCACCCTCAAAATTACTTAAATTTTCACAACTCATCCTCTTTTGTAAACTGACACTGAGGCTCTAAGAAGCTAAATCTTTGAAGAAAAAAAAAATCCAGACAATAAGCCCAAGTATTAACTAAAGCAGAGTGTCTAAATGTTGACAGTGGCAGCTAAATAGCAATAGGCTGAATGGCTAAGCCGACTAGGTGTCACAAATCAACATTATACAGTATTATTATTTAAATAGTCAGCTAAGGCTGGAAGTTTTATCAGGGATAACAGTGGAATTTGTTAATGAGGGTGGAATATGCCTTTTATTAATCAAGATTTCAGCTTGAATTTATACATGTATCTAAATAAGCTCTGCTAGAAATTTAGCAGGGTACCACTGCACTGTGTGATAGGCTGTGGGGACTTTATCCTCCTCCTTCTGTCAGTGTGAACCATGAACATTTTCCCTTATAAATGTGCATGAGAGAGCTTGAAATAATCAGTTATTTTAATGCAGGCAATCTTAACAATATATTCAAAAATCTACCACAACAGTGCTATAAACAACCAAGGCATCTAGTCAGAAACGTCTTTGATATTTAGTTTCTCTTGGCTCTGCCCGTGTTTTATGATTCCCAAGCTGCACTCCCTCCTAAAAGGCATTTTAGACGCTAAACACTACATCAAGACACGGGCTCAAGGGCAGCCATTATCAACATGTCAACATGATGAGTCCATTTCCCCAGCATTCATCAAAAACAAATAATAGAGCGGGAACACAAGCCAAAGCATGCCAAGCAAGAAACAGCTTCAGACATATTGCCTGGAACTTAATAGGCTGCAGACGGGTCATATATAAAACACTTGCAGCATCGGAGGCTGAAATGTGGTGTTGCCCGTCCCACTCTAACAGCCGGCCATCAATTGCATCTTTAAAGGCGCGGGACTGATGAGGCGGTACCTTAAAAGGCGTGATCTCACATCCAGGGATGTGATTTTGTTGTCAAAATCTTGGCGGTGCAGACTGACACAATGTGAAGATAATGGGAAGGAAATCGCCGTTTTCCCCCTCAATCAGAATAAAGTGCTCTGGTACTCGTTTCAGAGGAGGCTGAAAGGTATACTGCTTAAACTGCAAAATGTCAAGCTGCTGTCAAACACAACATGTATAATTATTGATACAATGTGACAATAGCTTAAAGACAAATACCACTTTAAAAAAAAGTCCCTTCCAATGTGCTAAACTGACAATAAATTCTATGTACAGTATATATTTTACCTATTACCTTTTCACTGTAATGTGCAGGGACACACACCACTTCAAAACAACATCTAAATTGATTGTTTGTGAGGCAATATAGTTAACCAATTACATTTTAGATTAGATTTTTATAAAGTATAAACCTGTTATCAAGTGAGCAAAATTGCTTATGTAGGTCATATGATAACAACTAAACCATCTCCATGACAATTGAGCAACTCAGCCCAGGAAGGCCAAAGGATGTGGTTGAAAGCGGACCTTTTGTTGAGAATTTAGTGTCAAGGTACCTAAACCAAACATTTCCAGACTCTCAAAGCCTTTAACTGTTACTAAAAATGCCATGGGACAACAAACAAATATGAAGACGGGATTGTTTCATTTCAAATATAATATTAGATTTTTGGTTTACATGAGTGATTGTGTCGATGAGAACATGAGATTATGTTGAGCATTTTTCAAGGAGTATTTTCGAATTCAAGCATATTCCTAACCTGAAAACATAACGGTTAAAATTAGGCCTTGTTCATTGTATGAACCCTGTTTGTCAAACTTATTAGTTGTAAAGAACATAGAGTGACCAGAAAAATAGACAGCCCCACACAGTACAATCCAATACAGACTATTTATTTCAGCTTTTTAATCATTGTTTGCATGTGTGCTCGATTATACTGTTTGCATCTGTGTGTATGTAACACTGTGTGTGGTAGCATTACTGTATACTGTGTATACATGCTGACTGGAGAGCAGTGCGGACACGTTTTTCATTGTATGGAACGCTCCGGTGGCATTTTAATGCATATGGAAATAAATTCATTGAATCCTTGGACAAAATTCCGGGAAACAACACTATGTTTGTAAAACTTTTAAGTGTTATTTACACTATTTCAGAGAGGAGTGGATTACACCCTGGTATTTTTATGAGGCTGTATTGTGGAGTGGTGTGGTGGTGCACTATACTGCGGGGCAATTGCTGCCAACCTTTTTTAGGCTTGTGACCACCTTAAAACGAGGCAATGTCAAAAAAAAAAAAAAAAAGCAAAGATCAAAGGAAAGTCTGAAATAATAAACATAATTTGTGATGCAGAAATGTGCTTTATGGTTTTCTATCCAATTAATCATCTCATGACCCCTCCAATTTGTCTTGTCCCCTTGTGGGTGTGTTGTGTTTCTAATTTTTTGTCCACCTCATTTACAGTACATATATGACAGTGAGTTTCACAAATATAGTATCAATTACAGGACTGTAGTACTGGATTGCATTATAATGTACAGGGGTTTCTATTTTTTCTGGTCACTCTATATTTAACATGAAAGTAAACTAACTTATAACAGCAGCTACCTCCTCCCACTGCTCGAATTTGAGAGTCTTCTGATTGGCTCTCAAATTGCACATTAAATGCAGCACAAAAGATCTACTGAACCTAGCAGAGAATGACAGGAAATTATATGCAGAGAGGAGCCAACATGGGTTTCCTTCACTTGTTATTGATTGGGCTGCTTGAATATTAAGTCAAAACTGAAATTATACACAGTGGAGGTTACGTACACATAATTGACCTCGCAAGACTTCACGTTGCCCCTGTCCTCTTCTGCAATGTCATCTTTATGCTTGACCTCTCGTTCCACACTCGATCTGATCTGTTCATCATTCAGGAAAAAAAAAGAAAAGGTTTTGCATTAAATATCAATACCTTGAACCCCCTGAAGTGAGGTCACAAACATTTTCCCCTTCCATCTCAACAGTCAGGACCCCACAGAGATTGCATGCTTAAAATGAAAGGATTAACACACAACCTTGTGGAAGAACACAATTTACACATCACCTTCAGCATCTCGCCATCCCCTGCTGTCTTGCTCTTGGCCACGATGTCCCCACTGTCACTGTAGGAGATGAAACAGCTATTTGCTGCCAGGAGAGCCATTTTGCCCTGAGGCAGAAGAGAGAGAAAACAGAGGAAGAGGCAGTAGATTAGATAGAATTGCAGTGGGATTGGTTGTTGTGACAGGCATGAAAGGTTGCCTGATATTTGATGTAATAGAGTCTCAAGGTTGTGCCGGGCAGTTTGTTTATAGGTTCAACAAGGCATCAAGGCGAACAGTGCGCTACAGTGATAAGGTAGATGCATTCTGCATAATGAATTAGTTGTTCCTGACTACAGCTAAGTGTTATCTCTCATGGGCTAAACTCCAATCAGCTATGAGGCGAGCCGTGAAAGGCAGGGGACAGCGGTAAAAAATGAGCCCCTTTTTACATGATGTGCCACCACAGCAAAAACGTGTGTATTTATTTCAAACACTAATTGTTGTTCACATGGGCATCGATGGAAATAAGACAATTTACTTACACAAGTACATTTTAATAAGGTCACTTAAGTATAATTAAGTATAATTACATTTGTTCAAAGGACAATTATTCCAGCATTCTTTGCGGTGTCATGCAGTCTTGCCCTACTTAAACCTACAGCAGAAACTAACAATTATTTTCAATTATTTTCTTGATTGCTTTGTCAATAAAATGTCTAAAAAAAAGTTAAAAATGCCCATTCCAATGTTCCAAAAGCCAAGCCAAAATATTAAAAACTGTTTTTTTTAATCCGACCAACAGTTCCAAACCCACAATTATTCAGTTTATTATCATATATGACGAACAAAAGCATTAAATAGTCACATTTGAGAAAATGAGAACCAGCAACATTTTGGCATTTCTGCTTGAAAAATGACTGTAATAGTTAATTGTTGCTAATTACTGTTCTGTTGATCAACTTATCAATTAATCAATTAATTGTTTCACCTCTACTTGTATTGAAGAGAAGATGACCGCACACTAAGCCCCAATGATTCTGATGTATAACAGACAGTTTCCACCACACCTGGTCTTTCTTAAGGCAACTTAAACACAAGTATCAGATACAGCCACATTATATATACACATATATACAGTACATTATTTATACTTATATAATATATATATATATATATATATATATATATATATATATATATATAGATAAGGAAGATAAGGAGAAACTTTAGAAGATACACTCACATCCTGGAAGACTGCTTCCCATTGTTCCCTGGAGCCAATAGCATCAGAGCGCCCCACCACCAAACCCTCAGAGTTGATACCCAGGTACTTGCCATATCCAGACTTCAAGGCTAACCTGCAACAGCAAAAATGACCAAAATGAAATTCTACAATGGCAGTAAACTGGCACAGCCTTTTCAATGCCTCAAAAAGACAGAACATAAAAAAGAATAATCTGATGTTTATTGGGAAATCCAACGTGTTATTATTTCTGTGGCTGTCCAGAATATTTTGTCTTCATAATAGGAAAGGTTTGATAATATCAGTAGAGAGTTAATCTGAGATCCACAACTGAAGAAATGGCTCCAGAATGGGCAGCATCTCCATAAGGAGAGGTTGGAAGGGCCCATGGAAGGGTAAATTACTCTTGTACGTCTAGACACACGTCTAGACATATAAAAAGTCCCTGCAGAAGTGGGATATTAAATCTGTTGGTGAAGGATTATCTGTGGATGCAAATACAATGTGCAGTTTGTCTTTGCGTACTCACCTTGTGTCTGAGACCTTGATGGCAGTAAACTGTTCTGGAGGGTCAGGTCCTTCATCATCTGAAACATATTATGTTTACCTTTTAAAGATTTACAGTTGTTAGTGTTGCTTTTCAAATGGCTTTTTATTGGTGTACAGTACGTTTCTATTTTTCATTTAGATTTGTTATTAATGAGGCTCTTCTCTACCTGTTATGTTAGAATATTCTGTGTTTGACTCGCAACCAAATTTTGGACACTGAGCTTTGATTTTGACAGAAAAAGCTTTTGCCACACAAAACAATCATTTAGTATTTAATTAATTAATTAATCATGTACCACTATTAAAAATGTGCATAATTTCTTCTCACGCCAAGTTTATCCGTGAAGCCTGCTTCATGTTTTACTTATGCATTCTTGTTATTAATAATGCAAACCCTCTGGCTATATAGTGCTGTGCTGATCTGGGTCCAGTTCACCAGCACAGACATTTGGAGTAAGATATGGAAGGAACTGTTGTGTTGCATTTAAATGCTTTATTTTATACCGATGTCTCCTGGGTTCCTCATGATTTCATAAAACTGATTTGCCCGTGATTAGGTCACTTCCTGACCTTTACTATAAATCAAAGTTTCGCACAATTTGCAGTGCGTCATACAGGCATCGGGTCAGGTCAAGGGAGAGCCGAGACTGCGAGACATTAATGAGGAAAGGATTAATAAAGTAGAGGTAAAATGTGACATAAGCTGTTTTTTCATAAGGCTAATTATTTTTGGACTATGTCAGACGGTGACCCTTGGAGTTGGCTAAGAGAAAATCAGGTGTGTGTGAACATTTTTGTTTTTGCAGTTTTCTAAAACGCCGTATCATCCACAGTGTGGCGCCTGTGCAGAAAATCCAGTAAGGCGGGGAAAATCTCTAATCTCTCTTTCTATACTGCTAGCTCGCGTCCTCTTTCATCTCCCAGAAATGAGCTTATGTGCATGCAGAGGATGAGGACCCACTAAGGGAATTGGGATGTTTCAATCTCCCGGCCATTTTCACTGCTTCTTGCAAAACGTGGGCTGAATTAACTGTTAGTAGTGTTTCTTCCCGGACAGACTGTTTCAACGAGCACCACAGTGCCTGAAAGCAGGAGTGAAAACTCTGAGCTAGCTTTGTCCTTACCCTCAACTCAACCCCTGTTCAGCCTTTTCTGTCTGGTGTCTGGATTTACTACTTAAATTCTTACTGCTTTGTGGGCTGAAGGCAAAACTCCCCTTTATCCCCACAACGCCTGGAGCCTACAGTCAACGTAACCTCAAAATTGAGTTTTAAGTTCTTCAAGTTTGTACAACTGTGTGAGAGGTAACTAGAGTGTAGCATTTTCATTTAAAATGCAAAATGAAATGCAGAACAGTTTACATCCTACATGGTGCTACTTTTGCATTATAATCCTGCTATTCCACTTTTTTCTTCCATACTACATATACATCACCTCTAAGTCAAACCTCAATAATCTTAAAAATCTTGGGTGGAAACATTAGTACAAACTGTTTTTGTGTGCGCAGAAATAAATGTTTTATAGTCAAAAAGCAATTAAATAGATATAAATGTTCTACTGTGTTGAGAAAAAAGTGATGGAACCGAGTAAAAGTCACAAGTAGAGCTGCCTGAATGACCCGACTCCTCTGAAATGACTCGGTCAAATTCTGAAGTCACTCCAATGCGTCTTCTTACCTTTGTGTGGCGCACCGACTGTGAAGAGCCCACTATCCAGGGCATGGATGTACGAGTTGTTCTGCATCTCTATGGCAACCGTTCCAGTGATTTCCCCAAAGCTGCTGACAGACCACCAACCACCTGGTTAGCAGAAAGACCCATGTCAAAAGGTGTAATAACACATGGCACCGCTGTGTGCTTGAAAGCCACAGCAACATTAGGTGCAGTATCCAATCAGAGGACAATTTTTGGAGTAAACTGTAGTTATAAAACATACTAGGATTAGTAAACTTGGAATCTTAATCAGCTGAAACAACGTTCATGCAAGTGGCACTGTATCCCAGTGTAGCAGACATATTACTTCTAGCTGGTACTTCTAAACTCTGTGATATACCGTAACATAGAATTAGTACTGTAAGTTTGTCAGCGGGCTGATATGTTAAAGGAGGTTCTTGTCTATTGTATCTGATGTTGTATCAACTGTAACTTGACCACTACAGTTATTAAAATCTCTTTAAAAATCCAATCCATGATCCAAAAATAAACACAATGGTCGCCAAATAAATAAATATACCTTCAATTTATGTGGTCATAAAGAAAATTTCAAATTGTGCTTTGAATGTTAATATTGGCTTATTTTGACATGCAAATATCACAGTGAGAAAGATTTTATATTCATTCTATCAAACTTCTAAAGCTCATTTCCTGCCATCACATAGCAAAGAGCATAAAAAAGACCTTCTCTCATCGTAATTGTCTCACCCATCTCCACTACATGATACAAGAATATTCACTGCTTAATGGAAAGATTAACAGGAGATACAAAGTCTTTGGTTGGCTTCTACAATTTAGTACATGAACATACCAACAACATCAGGCTTTGCTTCTTCATCAGACGCTTTTCTCTTCTTATCTTTATTCTTCTTCTTTTTCCTGTGAAAAAGATATAATAAAACATAAAACAAAAAAAGTCTTCATTTGTAAATAGCTTGCTAAATGTTTAATTACACGGGTAGGCCTTGCAAGCAATGCATGCCCAAACATTAAACCTCTCAAACTGGCAAGTTCATTGAGGAAAGTCAATACATTTTCCTTGAAAATGCAACTGCAAGGCTCTTAAAGTCAATAACAAATCACTGAGTTATCATCAAGTTGTTTTTCAAAATTAATTATGGTTCAAGGACACGAGCTGCAGGACCTTCAGAAAGTATTCATCGTTGTTGACTTTATAAAATAACATAACTGAAAAACAGCGTTTCACTGCCCTCTCTGAATGAAAGTTTCAAGCCTGTTTCACCCCTGACCACACCCAGCATCACTGATGGGTGTGGTCAGAAATGTGCTCTGTTGCACCTGTAACCACACCCACATGATGTCACAGGGTCCTGGAGTACACCTGCACATCACTGCAGCAAGGTGGGAAGTTAAACCACTGGAAGTCAGCAAAAACAAGATTTTCAAGGCATGTCAAGTTGCTCTTTAAATAAATGTTGTTGTGCTGCACCCTGAATTCAATTATTTTTTTGTTGACGGTATATTCAAAATTCCCGTAACAACAAAGTTGATGATGATGTTTATTTATTAATTTGTAAACATTACCTGTAAATATGGAATGCATAAATGCCTCCAAATAAAACAGCAAAGAAGAATAAAGTTTGAGCTATTTCTGTTTGTATAGTACGTAATTATCCCCTCTGACTATCCTCTTCAATCGAAGGATCAGAATAGTTCCTTGTGATTTATCCATTTTCACCATAACGAAGCCTTCTGTATTCGTGTGTGATTTCTTGGAAGTTCTTTCCCTCAATATTTTCTTGGACTTCTCTGTCATATAAACAAACACTATGAGGTTTTCTACATCAATAGTGTTTGCTGTAGCTGAACTCTAATTAAATAATTACTGATACCACGTTAATTAGATTTTGGGGGGAGTGTTTTCCTTGTTCTTTGTCAGGGTTTTAGGTTTGGGACTGATTTCATGGTGTGTGTGTGTGTGTGTGTGTTATAAATCGTTTTGAGCTGTGTGGCTGTGTTGGATGTTAGCTTCAGAAATGCAAATGCATGTTTATTTTCTCCATTCAAGCGCGATTATGAACTAAACACTACGTATTTTATCGGATGTTCAGGCATCACTTAATGCATTTATCACCACTTCTGACATCCTGTAGTTAAATGCATTTTCCTGCAACTCTTGACCGCGTCAAATACTTGAACTTGGGTTGTCTTAACGTTATTTGACGTGTCTGTTGCTGCTAAAACTGCTTTTGCACCAAGTAGCTCGTTAAACACTGAACCACAGCTGATATCTCTAACGTCAGCTAACAGCTAGTCAAAGCAGGGGGCTAAAAGCTCGGCCCAAACGGCGACGGTGAGATTTAAGATCAGACTCTGTCACCATGCTGATAGTTGAACGTTTAGGGATGACTTGGCTTAGTGAAATACAGTAAACTAATTACTACACTTGCAGGTGTTTCGCGTAACAGTAGCGTTTTAGCCTCAGCTAGCCTTAGCATAGGTTACAGAAACCCAGTTATTTAGCCGTGAATAACAGTGCCGACGGTGGCGACCAGTGGTACTAAGTAAAAGAAACACTCACCCTTTGTTAAGACCCTTCAAAACCAGTTTAGTTGATTTTACGTGAGAATATTCAGCCATTGCTTTGCGCAGTGGTTAGCACGGCTACTGAACAGTGTGCAAGTACGGCGGCCGCGCAGGCACATTCAAAGTCATATCCAAATCTCATCCAACCTAAATCTACTTAATCCAGAGGAAATTAAGCCTAGGATACTTTAATATCTTCTTACTACTTTGTGGTACAGAATGGTATATGAGTGACCTAAAAATAGAGATACATTGTAATCTAACAGTCCTGTTATATAAAAAAAGGCAATTTTTATGAAACTATTTCATTTGCTGTTGACGCTGTGTAATAGAGGTGTTGATACAACCCTATGGTAATTTTTAAAACTGTAGTTTGTGGTAATATTGTACTGGATTGCCCACAGGTTGCCATGTTTAGTCCTAATCTGCACCTTTTGAGTGATTTTTGAATATCCATACTGGCCCAATACAGTCAAGTTAACTACAACAGAATAATCATTGCTGTCATTCAACATAATATGCATTACATTGGCTAAATTTTTCTTTCTCGTACATCAGATTTAATCATAGCAGATCATAAATCATAAGAGACATTTTATTATATATATATATATATATCAGGATTGAGGTCAGAGTCTAAAGAAGTGGCATTTGTCTCTTCTTGCCAGCCAACACACACACACACACACACACACACACACACACACACACACACACACACACCAGAAATGTTAAATGTTCTCTGAGTCAAACCCCCGAGACCCTTCCCTTGAAACGCAGAAACAGTCACACCAATCAACTGGTAAGGTAGGCAGTGGGGTGACCTCATGGATGGTGTCCTCATATAACTGTGTATGCTAATGTTGCCTCATTGAACAGGAATGGCCCAATCAGGAGCCTGTGACAGGAGGTAATAAATCATTTGTGGACACTGTCGAGAAGTAAAATAAATTAGACAGTAGCTTGTGTTATCTGCTCACTGCAGTAAAACTCAACTAGTAAGAACTCAATCATCCAACAGAAAAAATTGACCAGACTGGAGAAAAACCAGCCAGACTCGCCATAATAACTCCAGCACAAAACATGTCTTAACCAATGCAAGAGAGAAACTACTGTAATACCTTAGTGAGACTTCTGGTGTTGCTGTGTTTGAGGAAAAGTTGGTTCGGAGTCTGGAAGATTAATCTGGTCAGAAAAGTCTCGCAAGCTTTAAGGAGGTTAGCCAGTGGGGGTTTTCAGAAGTCATGAATCAACATTTTACCCAGCCCGAGTCGAATCCCACTTGTACTCCCTCTGTCATTTGTCAAATTCAATGATGACAGCAATCCCTGTTGTTGATGGGATTAAACAGTCATAACTCGTTCTGAGAGAGCTGAGTGGTTAAGCCCATAAGTACTTAAAAAGAGCTGAAGGAAGACAGTGTCAAGCAAAATGGTAACACACTGTACTTGATGCTATAGCACCTGATTCTGCAGGCTTTTGATACAAAGGTATCACTCTCTAATATAGAACTCTTTATAAAGGGTTTATAGGTTGGTGCTAATGCCTTAATACAGTTTTAATGAATAATTCACTTATGATAGGTTATAAGATCTTAACACAGACAACATAGGGGTTGCCAGGTTGTGAAAAGTTCCCTTTGATGGTGTTTATCCTTTCTTTTTGGTAATGCAGTCATAAATGTTTACAATATATAAATATTCATAGTTTTTTTTTAAACTTTCCAATAAGCCATCAGGTCTGTAGTAATACATTTTAAAGTTATAATCCTTGAGATTTCAATGAAATCAAACCCAGTTTTTGATATGCTTTAGATATATTTATGAAATCTTTTCAACAATACACTAAATACATTTATATTGTGTAATTACCTCTCCATATTGTAGTTTTCATCGTTAGTGGCAGAGTCCACTATTTCCGCGCTGGATTCAAATAGCCAGTTGCCACATGTAGCAATGCACGCTACACCAGTGTTACTGTTTTAAATTGTATCTCATGTCACAATTATCCCTCAAGTCTGCAGTGGTAAATGTGATTAACTTGTTGATAAATTCGTTTTGGGTCCAGACACTCTGCAGCTCTTTTCCAGACAGTGCCCATTTAAATAATGATTTAAAAAGCTAGCAAAAGAGACAATGGAGGTGTCATGCTGGAGAAGCATAAACACCACCCAGACATTTATACAGCATTTATTAAATATTAATAAAGATATTTGTTACAATTTATAAACCCTTTATAAAGAGAGTCGTGCCAATATAAACAAACCAAAAATATAAACCAACTAAAAATGACATCTCATAACACTGAATGCCTCAAGCCTTTAATATAACAAAACTGATATCCAAGTATCTTGTTGTTTAGGTATTCAAAATTAAAGCACCAATAAAACTGACACCCTAAAACAAATGCAACCAAAATGACAGCTCAAAAGCAAAAGTAATATTATGACAAGTAATGAAAAACAGCTTACTTATACCACCTGCCATCTGTATGTTTATTGCTTTACATCAAAATATCAGTGGTAATGCTTTGCCAGCACAAAGACAAGCTCGGTGGAGTGACTGAAAATCCTCCTCATGACATGTAGGATGATACAACTTGTGCAAATAATAATAGTGTGACACATCTCACAGTCTAAATGTTAGATCTGTCATCTGGTGAAGGATGAGTTAATTCAGGAACACTTCCGTGTCCTTTGTGTCTTTCATGTCCTTGTTAAAGTGCCTTTTGTCTAACAAGTCTGCCTGCTCCATTAACTGCCTTTCAACTGTGAAAAAACGCATTTATCATCCTTTATATATACTGTACAAAACCCACAACAGCGTTGACATGGAATTAACTACTTCTTGTTGAGGTGAAATCCTCTTCTTGTTTGTTTTTGTCCCCAAATCGGCTTCACAAATGATTAAAGTGCAGTTTTATCTTTTATTTGAGGTAGCCATCGGGTCAGTGATATCTGTCAGTTGACCATCCCCCACTTTGATCCAGACTAAAATATCTTGACAAATATTGGATGGATTACCCATGAAATTGTGTACAGACATTTATGTTCTCCAAAGAAAGAATCATAATGAATTTGGCGATCGCCTGACTTTTCCTCTAGCGCCACCATAAGGTTGACATTTTTGGTTTTGAGTAGTATATCGCCACAACTGTTGAATCGATTTCCATTAAATTGTAGTACAGATATTCAAGGTCTCCGTTGAGTGACTCCTAATTATTGCCCAACTGATACAACAGCCAATGTGTCTTTTTACATCAACACAAAGCATAAACAAGCATGTTTCTTAAGCAAGCCATACATTTGTTTTGTTTTTTCCAAAGAACTGTGATAACATTTTTATTGAGTGGGACATTTTATAGCTGGAAAACGAACTTATCAGTGCTCTCTGGGGGCAAAATATACAACATTGTTTCTGAATTGCCTCAAAAATATCTTTGGTATTTCTTTCTTCAGCTGACATATATCCTGATACTGATATATCAGTATTAAGCTACTATCGGCCAATACATCAACCTGGCCAATTTCTCTGTTTATCTCTATTCTAATGACTTTGGTGATCCCTTGACTTTTCATCTAGTGCAGTCTAGTGGGAAGCCATTGCAATGAGAGTCAGCACCTCCAAGTCTGAGGCCATGGTTATCTGCCAGAAAACAGTGGATTGCTCCCTCCGAGTTGCTGCCCCAAGTGAAGTGGTTCAAGTATGTCTTGTTCACGAGTGAGGGTAAAATGGAGCATGAGATCGACAGGCAGATTGGCGCGGCGTCAGCAGTAATGCGGGCGCTGTACCGGACCATTGTGGTGAAGAGGGAGCTGAGCCAGAATGCAAAGCTTTCAATTTATCAGTCGATCTACTTTCCAATTGGATAGATGGATGGACATTTATTATATTACATATTCCACAAGCTAATGATGTCCCTCATTTCAACACCCTCTTCACGCCTTTTCTAATTACTTCTCTCTCAGACTTGTTTGTTGTACCTCTCTCCTTCTGTGTGTCTTTCAGCTGTTTTTTTTAAATTTTCATCCTTCTCCAAAAAAACTTTTACTTATGAAGTCTCTTCTGTCACCCCATCCTGTCACCCCCGTCCCCTGACCACCTCCTGTCCTACATCTGTCACATATAATCCTCCAGTGGGGATTTAGGTGATAGAAGGTTAAGTTGCTGACAGTGTGGAGCAGGTGTTTTCATAAGTGGCAGCATGCTGTTACATTGCACTATGGCCGCCCTCTCACTTTGTCAATGTCACTGCTCCTTCACGATGTGTTTCCTCGGCTTTCACGGTGTGTGTTTGTACAGACTGCTCAAGTTTATGATGTGGACGTCATCTGAGAGAGCGAGACAGATGAAGATGGATCAAGTAGCTGTGTGCCCCGGGGCTGCTTAGTTAAAAACGGTGTAATGATGTAATTTCCTGAGAGTGACACTGGGGAGGAGAGTGAGTTGTTGGACTGGTGGAGAATTTAAATGTATGGCCTATTTAAGCCATTCAGTGTATGTAATGTGTGGTTATTTTCACTCTATATTTCACTTAAATTGATGACAATATTTAGGTGGGATGTGAAATAAATCACAGCACATAAAGGTCCATGTAAGAGCTTAATTAATGACAGGTATTTAATCATATGTATCATCCCTTAATGGCACTTTTTTAATAATACCATGAAGGTTTCTGCAATGTATTCAGGTTTCACTTGACTAAAATGAACTGTCACACAGTAATTATGTGATGGAATATTGTATCTCAGGTTGTGATTGAACACAGAGTGAAAAGAAGGCTCTTTGGAAAAGAAAGTGCCTAACATGCATATTTATTCTTGTATTATTAAATGAAGGGAGCAAAAAAACATTTATTAACAAAAGACACACAAGTAAAAAGATTAACTTGAGAAGTGCAAGGAGAGCTATTTATCCTCGGATGAATAGAGTGCCTGCCTTAATACTTTTCATTGTGGACTGGACTACGGTATTACTTGACTTCATGGAGCTCTGGATCTGGAAATTGACTACAGTCTACAGTCATTTAGAGGTCTTATGGCAATTTCGCTGCAGGTTATGGAAGAGAGGAGTTCAGCGAATGGATAAACACCTGTGACATTTCCTTTCAGCACTATATTCAAGGTAACAGTTTCCACACTACTGTTTTTCTCTCCCCTCTTGCTGTATTTTTTATGCCTCCTCTCAGGGAAAATCTTGTCATACTAGATGTTATTTCATTATTTCAGTCCTTAATTCACACGACTAACATACACCATTTTGCTTTTGACATTGGCTTAATTTAAAATCTAGATATTGACTTCCTGATATAATTGAATCACCGTTTATTGATATGGCACCACACAAATGTGTAATCCACTTACATCTCCTTGCCATAAATGGACTAAATGTTATGCTGAATACTAAACAATGCAGGGTGCGATCAGAGTGTTAAAATTAAAATGACTAATGTACTGTAGTGTGCTCTCTATGTAGGTGAAATTATGGTGAAATAAATAGTCCAAAAATATAAAGTATCATGCCATCAATGACCTCTTTCAAACATATGTTACTCATCAAGGTTATAGAGGAAATAAAAGATGTTGAAAACTTTTACAGCCTGCTGCCCTTGAGGACTGTGTTCAGTGCCAGGTTTTATAAAAAGTACACTGGCTTCTGTCTAATTATAAACGTTCTGAAACCAGCAATTTTGTGAGCTACTGAAAATACATTTCTTTTGGTAAATTTTTTTTTTACATCTAGAAATAACATTGCAGGATTGTTGCAAGCGTGTATTTTTCCAAGTTCAGAATGATGACCTGCATACATCTCTCTCTCTCTCTCTCCCATTGACAAGCGCCGTGGTGTTTGCTTTGAATGGTTTAGTGCTTGCTGTCTGTGGCTCTGCTCCGTTGGCTTACGCAGTGTTGTTCTTGCTTCAGAGCACCCCAAATCCCTGCTTCACTCCTTCTGTCACTCCCCCCTCCCTCATGTCTTTTCACTCTATGCTCACCATCTACACAGTCCTTTCAACCCCATCTTCACAGACCTTGAGATTGCCTTCCATTAGTTGTGAATGTTAAAAGAGACTAATTTATTACCCAACCCGGGTCCCTCTGCAGAAGGGCCGAGGAAGGCAGTCAGGCTGCAAGAATGACTCATTGAGGCTTGCAGTTTTGCACAATTTCACTGGGTGGCAGTATACACGCACGGCTCTGTGCATCTCATGACATGCTCTCCACTGATCGCCACTGTGAATTTTAGGCAGCATCCTATAATGAACAGAGAAGACATTCTGTAAGATTTTATTTTGCCTTTAGAGTGTGGTTCTTTTTGCTAAAAGTCAAAAAAAGTGGATCTAATCCAAAGAGATTCATGTAAAATGGTATTCATTCATTTTTAGATATTATACGGGAGAGTATGCTTGAGAATTTCCTTTATTAACACATAACACATAAGAGTCACTTGCTGCCATTTTAAAGTACAGTAGTAATATTGACAGCATAGCACACAAGAGTGAGTTTAGCTGCATGGGGGCAAATAAATTACCTTATTTACACACTCCATGGGTGGTATATTCTCCCCCCTAATTATTCTACTGCTCTTAATAAACTAATTGCACCCGTTGCTGTTTTGAATTAAATTGCGCCGAAGGCTTTGCAGTTCTTGAACGTAACATAAATGCTGTCTCACATCAAACATTTCACCTCCAATATCTAATGTCTCTGATGGTCTCCTCATTTATTAGCCACATTACTCACTGTGGCTGTGCGGCATCCAGTCAAAAAGCCTCCCAGAGTGTGTGAGGGGAGTGGCTGAATAATTCACAGTCTTGTGTATTTTTAAACTCATCCTTATATTTATAATGCAGAGAAATTTGAATCATATGACACTGACACGCTGTTAATCTTTTAGTGTTTGCACATCTCTGTAGGCTTTTATCTGTGAATCACGGCCAGTTACCAAATACATGGGATGCACTCACACACACGCGCACGCATTCAATCACACACATACATCTGTACAAAGTGAGATTTGTAAGCCTGCGTTCATTTCCTACCAAAGCTCCAGAAGCACAGATGGCCTCTTGTTTTCCCCTCGTCTTTCTAACAGAAAGGAGTTACTCGATTTGACATCACCTGCTACAAACTGGCAGGAGTCCATCAGTGGCTTTGAATCTGCTCCAAAAATGACCAGTGTAAAGAAAATATATTTTTCATTCATCCTAAACAATTTGGAAGATTTAAAGACCGTGTTTCTTTAATGAAAGACACTTCTAATTATTATGCAGTGTACTGTACACAGCACACAGTGGAGTGAGAGAAGATGGAATGAGATGGGACATGAATCACCAGCTGGATCTGAACCAGGTTTGAACCCACAGTCTCACAAGCATATGGTAATCATGCAATAATGAACTGTCTGCTGTGCTCTCTGCAAGGTATTCTCTCGAACATATTGCAATGAGTCTGTTCATAACCCTAACACACACACACACACACACACACACACACACACACACACACACACACACACACACACACACACACACACACACACACACACACACACACACACACACACACACATATAGCTTCACTACAACCTTTACCACTCTCGGGGCAGTAAATGATTACTTTAACAAATCATATTAAATCACACAGACATACAGACACAGACTGGAACGCACACATAAAGGGCAGCGTGCGGTTTTTAGCTTACGTACTTACTCTCTTTGAAAATGTCACTGTTATTAAATAAATCTGTCAGTGACACTGACTATGGAACTTTTCACTTCTTGTAGCACATTCAACTCACATGATGAAGCCTTTTGTTTATACATTTGCAGTATGTATTAGGTCATCTGCAGTTCAGATTTACAAGTGCACCAAAATGTGAAGTTTAACTGAGCTAAATGTTTTGGGAAAAGTGTATTGCCTTCTTTCAACCACATATTTACAAAAAAAAAATCATTTTGAACATAGAGACAAAATATTTTTGCAGAAACATTCATATTGACAATCCCCTTATGGCAACTAAAGCATGATTAAGGTATTCAATGCTATCAACAAAGTAGGATTGCTTCCTCACACCACACTGACAAGAAATTACCTTCCCAGGTGCTGACGGATACAGGACTCATATATCAAAATCAAAAATGAATCGCTGCACACTGTGAGGCTGCATGCCACTATTCTTTAAAAGTTAATTTTTATTAAATCTCAAGTGCAGCTGTGTGAACAACTGGTTTCACAGCAGGTGGTATTTATGGTTATGTTTAGGCAAGTGATACTATTTGGTTGAGGTTTGGTTAAGATTGTGCTTATGGTTAAATATTGAAACTGACTTGAGGTACGAGACAGGACGTAAAGCCCGACCCTCAGTGTTAAAGCACTTTGTACAGTCATCTATCAATCCACCAGAGCCCTTAGTTTTCCCTGCAGTCTATGAATGTCACACTACTTCCTGCATTGGCACTAAATGTTACCAGTAAGTTGATGTTGCAAATTAGACGGGGTTGGCATGAGAGGGATTCAAGCTGCCATAAAAGGGGATTCAAGAGCTTGTGGTGCTTCTTGTGTTTGGTGTTGTGGGTTTTTGGGGCTATCTCACATAATCCTAAATGTCAAAACGACAGCAAAACAGGTGAGTTTGGTTGCATCTAGTATTTCTTGTGTTTTTAATGCATTACGTAAATCACTTGAATTGCTTTAATGTATGAAATGTTCTATATAAATAAACTTGCCACGCCTTTCCCTACTTTATAGACTCCGCTTCAGTCGTGAATGATGCCTGTTGAACTCAGGGCTGCTGCATGTTTCTCAAAGAGGACTGAAGTATCGATGAGAGCGGGCAATGTCATGTTGTTCCCTGCAATCAGACACACTGCTGTTAGAAAATAATCAGCTACACTGACACAGTTCAAGTGGAAAATCAATGCAGAATTCCTTGCAGATGTCTTGAACTTATTAACCACCACTTTCACTGCCAGTAGCTGAGGGACTTACTATGATAATGACTCAAATCATTGTAAAAAATACAATATTACATTTAGTTGAGGTGTTTTTTCTAATTAGATTCTGTTTGGCACGCTTGAATGGTTAAACTGATGTTTAGAAAATTGTGGAGTGTTTTCTCATCTCCTATTTTTAAGCTTATATCAACACCACACACAATTAAAAAGATACATTCTCATCTGCTGCAGTATGTTTAAATACAGAGCTGACTTACTGATACTGTATTGGCAACCAGTCCTTTTCTTTTTGCCCCATTCTAATCCCATAGAAATTGTGTTAGGATTATGCACAAAAGGCACTTTTTAGACACAGATTTGCATGTTTGGATTAGTAAAGCCCCTGTAATGGAGGCTTGCAGAAAGCTACCATCTTGTTCTGACACACATTGAACTGATGCATGGTTGCTTTCCCTTTTAACTACCAGACATTAGTCATATGTCTGTCTGCCAGCTTAGATAATTTCTTGCTGGGAGAAATTTGTTCTGTTGCTTACAAATGTAGGAAGCAGAGGGAAGAGTCTCCCTTTTTTAATTATCAACCTCACTAGCCAATCTCCTTGCCTCTACAATGTCTTCTGAACAACAGCCACTAGATCAAATACACTCATTTGCATTTGAGGCGTCCAGAAAATTAAATGTGAGTGAAGCATGGTGCTCTGTATGACTGTACCCCTTAGTGACACCCAGACAGTTTTTAATACATCTGAAACATGATTTACATGAATATATGGCAGAAAATACAAATTATATTGATAATTTAAACTTTTTGTGTTAAAATCAGCTCCCCTTGACACACTTGCAAAAGGAAAGACAGGTGATTCTGTGTTACATTTAAACACATTCCACTGGAAGTCACAGCTGTGAGCTTGTGAAAGTCACAGATTTAAGTAACACTGAATGCAAAGTTACAGGATTTGTCATTGCTGTCTCTGCTTTCTCTCAATCCATTTCACTTTAATTTGTCCTAGAAAATCAGCATGACGTGCTAATAACCATATCTCATGCCTGAAGCAAACAATTAAGGTACAAATTGTATCTGCAGTAGATATAACCAGGAGTTAATAATGTGGGAGAATTATTAGCAATGCTTTTGTGTATTACAGCTAGTGTGAATAAGAAATGATTCTACCTTTGACATAGATAAATACTGACTGTTAACAAATCTATATTTCATGTTGCGTGTTTCTCTTAATATTATAAATCAGGATGGTACTAAAAAACTGTCTACTAGAGCAATTCTGACGTCCACCTGACACAATCAGAATTAGAATTGTGTGAAACAATGGTAGCAAGTAAATACAAAGCTTGACCAATCACTGTGGTTAAATCAAGTTTCATTTATTGATTGCCACATCAGCAGAGGAACACATTGAAATTATAACACTGACAATGTAAGATATTCTGTATATTTTGCTGTCAATGAATAATCTATTTGAAATTAATATAAATATTTGTGAATAATTTGCTCTGTGAAAGATAGTTATAACCAGTTGTGTTTATTTTGCTGTTGGTGTAGTTCAAACATAGTGTGGTTAACTTATGAGGTTATTGTCGGTAAAGTGCACCTCCTAGTTTTGCAATTCAGAAGTTAAATGAAAAGGCTCATTTAGTCAGCAGTTACTGCAGGACGGAGGTTTCCTCTTTGTTATTTTGGCTCAGTACAGCCTTTTTGACTGTTTGGATGTTTGTACTACATTTGTTTGTATAACATTTGTTGGATTGTACTTCTTTGAATAAGAAGATACATTCCAGCTATGTAAAAGGAAGGGTATTGCTGTCTAATTGGAAGATGGAAAGTAAAGCATCAAACTATTCATCTGACTCAGAGTGGATTCGTGAGTAAGCTTCAATTTAAGGTGAATAGTGGAGTTGTAAGAAATAGAAACTCATTGAAAGTAAAACTAAAGTGCCAACAAAGTGGCTCAAACTGAACATTTGCCACTACAGACGTATTATCACCTTAAAGTGCCTTTACTTGGAGTTGGGTTTATGTCCACCCCATGAATATAAGTCTGATATACACTCTACCTGTAGCTCTGTTTTGGTCTCCACCAACTCCTGAGGAAAAACATTGGGCTCATTAGGTGCTAAATGCTTCATTTTCTGCTGTTTGGTACTGGACAGGTAGCGTACAATGGCTTTATCAAAGCTTTTTAAGCTGAAAACAGCTGCCAGCTGTGTCTGGAAACAAGGTTGATGAGTGAACCAAAATACTAAAGTTGCAGGCTGTAGAACCAAAACAATAAGCTGAAAAATGTTAAAGCGCTTCATAGAGATGAGAGGCACTTTGGTGATAATTCTCTATGGGTTTGTCACTTTGAGTGCCCCCTTTCACATTATATGTACTAAAATATTGATGAGAGATGTTTTACATCATGTAATACAGAATTGTCTGTATGGGAGGAACAGTAGCTGGGATGTGCTGATCCAGGGAGCAAATATGATAACATTGCTGCTTGTCTGGAGAGTTGGCATGTATCAACACTGTGAATGGCGCACCTTGACGAGTTGATGTGGGTCAAGACACAACCACCCTGTGGGTTTGTTACTGCAAGTAACCTCTTTCATATTACAAACATTAATTTGATCCATTGTTAATATAAAAATATTGATTAGTGCAGCTTTAAAGACTAGTGTGATATGGATCAGGTCTTCATAGTTTTTACATTAATCAACACATAACTGGTGGTTGTTACTTGCCCCCGGAGTGAAAAAGCTGCAGTACAGGAAAGACCCTGAGATGGTATTCTGAGCTCAGAGAGACTTACAAATTCAAATATAGTTTGGATGTGCAATGTGCACTATGGTTCATAGCATCTCTATGGGTGCCAGGCAGTACATTTGTATTCATCACAGTACAACAGATGCAGTAATGGTTGTGGGAATTTCATAACAGCAGTGCTGCATTTAACTCCAGAAAATGTGAATAATGTGACTCACTATTATGTTTATTAGAAGAGAGATAAATAGCCAGCATCTTTAAAATATCATCATGACCCATATTCAACATACAATATTTATTAATGCTTGAGTGCTTTAATAAATATTATAAACACACAGTGATATATTGGAACACATTTATGGACGTGTGCGCGCACACACACACACACACACACACAACCCTGTACTTCTATACTTGTGAGGACCTTCATTGACATAATGTATTCCCTAGCCCCTTACTCTAACCATCACAACTAAATGCCTAACCCCAACCCTTACCTAATTCTAACCTGAACCTTAAAACCACGTCCATTTTCCCCCACCGATGGGCCTCTCGCTGGCGGTGGATGGCCTCTTCCTCTGTCCGGGGATCGAGCCCGGGTCTCCCAGTTGGGAGAGAGGGACCTTGCCACTTCGCCAAACCTCAGCCTGGCTATAAGACATCCAAGGTGCCCCTGGACCTCAATTTGTTAAAAATGACTCCCCCCCCTTCTAGCAAAATTAAAACTAATCCCTTCCAAATATATTTACTGCTCCATTCCCACTTTCGCCTTTATATATGTTATTTCTAGCGTTTATTATTTCTTCATTGTTTCTCATTTCACCGGATCAACAGGCCAGAGCAAAACAAACATAACCCTGAATACCCTACCCCCAACCCTAACCCAACCCTAAACCTAAACATAATTCTAACCTGAACCTTAAAACCACGTCCAAACCCTCAAACAGCCCTTTGAAGGTCTGTCCGAAAGTAAGGGGTGGCCAAAATGTCCTCACTCCCAAGGTCTAAAACTCAAATTGGTTCTCACAAAGATAGTTGTAGAAGTACACACACACACACAGCAAAAATTCCCTGCTATTAGCACACCTAAATATCATGATTATACTGAATCAGCCAATAGACAGATATCTATTACAAAGGAAACAAAATGAATTAAATGAGCTATGAGTATTTTCCTCTGAGTATTAACCTTCCCATCACACAGGTGGTGTGATATTACCATACGAGCTTGTCATTTTGCCACCATTTAGAACAATGCCAAAACATAAGCTTATTAGATGAGCAGGGGTGGAATCACATGGGCATTGACAGGCTGTCAGAAAGAAGAGGTGCGCAGAACCATATGGCTCTGTTTACACAAATCACTTCAGCAGCTTTGTGTCATTATATCACCAGTATCATGATGCTTTGAAGGTTATCTTGGTCAAAACAGCTTTACAATGAAAATGTAGCTCACACCTCATGTCTGAACTCTATTTGTCTGTCCTCCAACAGGTGTTACAGTGTTAGCAGGTTAAAGAAATGCAAGTCAAGTTAGTTTATCATGACTGAAATAAAACACACACACACACACACACACACACATATACAGTAGGCTACACACAGAAGTTGCACTCCCTGTCCCATTCATCAGATATCTTCAATTCATCCTGGCTTCCACCCCTGGCAGCAGCACCCTGGGTTATTTTAGACAAATCAATGTAAGCCTCCCAGCTTTCAAACATACACGGTCATGAATATTCTCATCAGGTCCGGACCAGTGGCCGGTCAGGACCTTGCTCGGAGGACACCCAGGGGGCCACAGAGGAGCCAATCAAGCCTTAGCACGAGGTTCACTGGTGATTATGATGCAGGGCATATTTTCCATTACCATCCGCTGAGGCGAGACAGCATGACGTGGGCCAAGTTGTGTCTAAAAGCACAAGTTGGTTACTCATTCCTTACTGCTTCTCGCTCTTTACGACTTCAAGTCTGCTGCATTTGAAAAGGAAGATTTTACCATGTAGAGGAGTGTAGCAAAGCTTACATTAAAATGAAACAGAGGTAGAGCAGGGTTGTCCATTAATTGCAGGGATGGCGGCTCGATCCCCAGCTCCTCCTGTCCTTGAGCAAGACACTGAACCCCAAATTACTCCTGATGGTTAGGCATGAACAAGCAAAAATGTAAAGTGCTCTGGATAAAAGCACTATATAAATGCAGTCCATTTACCAAGTGCATTTCCCAAAATGTTGAACTTTTCCTTTATAACCATCTAACTAATACCTTAGTCAGTCAATCGGAATCACTCCGAATCTGATTCCCCTCAGTCACTTACTGATTTTTAAATTCAATCTTGGGATCGAATGTCTCAGAGGGCAGAGAAAGATTTCCTCCTTCTCTCTAAACGTATTTTAGTAAATCCATTTATTGTTTGTCTCCACCTCTCTCGCCCATTAGCAAGCACAAAATGGCTCATTTATCATCTGTGAATGAATTAGCAACCAGGCTCCAGATGTCCTCTGCCTTCTTGTGTCTACTGTGTCTCCCTGGATCTGTCTTGTCTTGTCTCCCCCCCGTCTCTCTCGAACCCTCTCAGTATGCTGATGGAGCTGCTCTGATTGGCAAGGCATTAGACAGACACAGATGAGAGATGAGAGTGGGAAGAGAGGAGAGGAGGGAACGGTGACGGTGAGAGTAAGTAAAGAGGACAGCGATAAAGTATAAATGTGTTTGTAGTAAAGCACTAGAGAGAGATGGTCGAGGACAGACAGGGCTGAGAGGCGTAGAGTCAGAAAGGAAGAGAGGAAAAGAAAGTTTTACATAAGTAAGTGAAAGAGTAAGTGCATGTGCACTCGTGTGTATGAAATATTTCCCCTGCCCTCTCCATCGCTTAGACTCGAGCCAGCGTATTATCAACACAAGGCAGTACTGCGCCGTCCTTTTGAACATGTGATGAACGTACAGATGCAAAGCCAAACAGCCTCACGATAACGGTCAGTGTCCACTCTTTCGCTCAACAGGATGCTCTAAATTCAAACAAGTGCTTGTGCAATTTCATGACATACATCTCAGCCACTGAAGCCCTCTCTTATTGAAAATAATCCTTACAAATCAGCATGTACTTCATACATACAGTGATGTAACAAGGGTACCAGTCAGCTTCAGAGATGTTTTTGGTTTTAAAAATGAATTGATCCATTTTTGGCCACTAGAGGGTGAAAAACACACAAAAACAAGCTGACAGACACTTAAATGAGTCCATTTTCGGGTGCTTATCCAGGTCTGTGTGGTGGTGGCAGCAGGCTATGCAAGGTAGCCCAGACCTCCTTCTCCCCAGCCACATCCTCCAGCTCCTCCTGGGGGATCCTCAGGTGTTTCCAGGCCAGATGGGATATGTAGTCCCTCCAGCATGTTCTGGGTCTGCCCCGAGGTCTCTTCCCAAATTATGTGCCTGGAAAACCTCTAGAGGAAGGTGTCCAGGAGACATCCTTATCACATGGGCGGATCACCTCAACTGTCTCCTTTCAACACGAAGGAGCAGCGGTCCTATTCCGAGCTCCTTCTCGATGTCTGACCTCCTTACCCTATCTCTACAGACACAGGTACCACCAAATCTCCGGCTTATAGAAATGTTTAGGCTAACATGATAAAAATATAATTTCTTACTTACATATCCAGCAGACACAGAGCAACATTGTCATTCATTTGGAGCCGTGTTTCTGGTCACCTGCTGAATGTAAATGCAATATTCACTCTTCAATATTGGAATTGATTTAAACATTTTATTGATAACTTTTAAAGCTCTACTGGGCCTTGCACCGAGTTATATTGGTGAGCTGTTAACCCCTACAGCAGGACCCATCAACTGGCGGCCCCCAGGCCACATCTGGCCCGCCAAAGCTTCCCATCCTGCCCGCAGAATATAAATGAATTCAGAAAATGCAAGGAGGAAATAAATAATCTTGAGAATAGTGGCATGATGGTACAGTGGTTAGCGCAGTCGCCTCCCAGTTAGAGGTTCTTGCTTCGAATCCTCTGGTCAGCAGGATAGGTGAATCTTTTGTTCTTTTATGAATGGAACACGGCCTGTGCCATATTTTCATGCAAGAATGGGGACAAACTTATAGCTCTCATTTAACATTTCCTTTTATTTTTTTTCACATGCTCTTATTTAACATTTCGTTTTATTTTTTTTTTTTTCATATACTTTTTGTGTGTCTGACAAACAATTCAAAAGGCTTTTATTCCGGCTTCTTGCAAGCATTTTCCACCAATCAGGACATTGATAGCACCAAAACCGATTAATATGTCCTGCCAATCAGGACTGCATTCTGCAATTGTGTTTCATATGTTATCTATATTAGATAGATAGATAGATAGATAGATAGATAGATAGATAGATAGATAGATAGATAGATAGATAGATAGATAGATAGATAGATAATTATATGTTATTATTATTATTGATCAGAGCTGCCAAGACTGAACCATATAGAAAATGTAGGGGTCGTAAAAAAACCAAAACAATGAGCTAAACAAGGCTAAAAAGCTCTGTAGAGTTTGCTGATAATTCTCTGTAGGTTTGTCAGTTTGAGCGACCTTTTTAAGATAAAACGTATTGAGTAAAATATTGATTAATGTAGTATGTGGCATGGGATGCTAAAACGTATTTTAGCTCAACATCTGAAAGAAGTGAAACATGCAAAAAACATGCAAGTAGCTGAGGCTTTTGGTTGAATAAGGGCAGAGTGGAGAAAGTGAACTAGTAAACAGCATGAATTTGGATCTTCGCACTATTTCTGAACTTATCTATCCTTTAGTAAAACACTGATGTTGTGTCAAATGACCTCCTCCCACGCACAGGCACATAAACACACACTTGAACTCCACAGTCAGAGAGAGAAAACTATGTGTTGCAGGTACAGCCATTAGGGAATAACACTAACTGAACGAGCACTTCATTTTGAGTGTTCCCAGGAGAGTGAATAAGCCTCTGGTGTTGTTGAGAGATGCAACATAATTGATGATTGCTAACAGTTTACTATGGTGCGCCGTAATGCGACGGTACCTGTATCAAAATTCTATGACAGTCGACTCCCTGCAGTGAAAGGCCACTCAGTATTTCTGTCAACAAAACAAAACCCTGCTTGTTATTTTCTTCCCTGCTGGCTGAAAATAACAAGGAGAATATTCCTTTACTTGTTTTTTTCTCATACTCCTGCTCCAGACAGAAAAGAAAAGGCCAATAGGGGAATATTGAGCTGGCTAACAGACTATGACAGTGTTGCTTTAGTGAGGTGTGAGTGACATTAGAGAGGAGGCGAGTGTGTAGGTGGAAAATTCAATCACGCTGTGAATCTGGTATGCAGAACAATCCTACAGACTCAGAATGAATAATTCTAACTCTTTGATCGGACCAAATCATCTCAGGACTTTTGCCCTGCTGGGTGTGAAGAGATGCTAAAGAGGGCCGGACCCGGAGAAAGACGAGGAGTCATTTCTGAGTGTGGGAGAGGGATGAGCGAGAAGGTGACGAAGGCGAGCACCACCTGTTGTGGGTTATATGTGTAGGAACGTGTGAATGTCTGGCTTTGTATTTTTCCATAATATGATATGTTAATACAGGCTAACAGGCCTAACGAGCTGTGTATAAAGTCTGAAAATAACTGGATGACAAAAACAAAACATCCATCATGGCTCATTATTCGATCACTCAGCCCATCTGCTTGTGCTCTGTAGACGGGCGGAGTGATAAAATAATAATCATTCAGTCCATACACTGAATATGAGTGATTGAGGACTGTAAGGTAGAGAGAAACACTGAAACATTATATAATTTTCTAAATTTCAGGAGCCCACAGAGTTCGTTCTCACACAGAGTGGATGAGTGTTTCTCCTCATTTAAATGTTATCTGCTTGGTCCATTTATATATTTTACATTTCTCTCAGATCTGTTTGAAAAATTTGCAGTTAGCGGGGATTCAGGCCGAAAAACAGCCCTGCATTAAAACAGCGCAGGGGGGCTGCGTTGGTGGGGGCGTGTTGTTTTAGATACTGGTGAAACAATTTAATACGATTCAGGAAGTGCAGTTTGAGTAACAGATTAATGAGTTTGATTTTACAACTCTGGAAAGTTATCATGGTGGGAAACAATTTTATCTTTCTCCAAGACGATCGCAAGGTAAACAGTAGAAATATGGCGTTCGCATTACAAAGTAATCCACCAGGAATATGCGCTTGCATGTTTTTGATTCTTTTCAAAATAAATAAAATAAAATCATATAAATTATTAGTCATACAAAGTATTTATCTTTATTATAGTATTTTAGTGTTTTAACTCTTGGGAAGACACAATGAGATGAGCTTTGGTTTTACTGAATGGTAAAGAAGTGCGATGTATTTATCATTTTCTTATGATAATCAATGAACAGAAGAAACATCTCTACGTGGCTCATAAATTAAAGTCGGACAGGTCTAAGTGTAGAGAGATTATGGCATTTACAATATGATCAAAACAAATGGACCAAAACACTTTGTAATAACTCCCAATGTATAGAGTGAGACTGATGGAAGAGGTTAGAGAAGTGAAGTGACTAATCTCCACACACAGCAGTATTTCTCTTAATTAAAATGGGTGTTCATAAAAAAGGGCAAGATTGTCGGCTTGATGTTACACAAAGGAGTGTTAATTAATGGTGTAGTGGGCGTGTGCAGCAGGTTTCCACTCTGACATATGATATATCACAGATTTAACAGTAACTTCCTGTATGGGTGCCAAGCAATGCAATTTGTATTCCTTGAATAAAGAACCAATTATCACCAGTCCAACCTTTACACTATTTAACATTTGGTTTAAGATTACTTTGATGGCTTTTCTGTTTAATGAAACAAAGAACACTTAGAGAGAGACATATTGCTATATTGTCTTTGTTGTATTGTAACTATTGTACCAGGCTGGATTCAGGGCTGTAGGATTTAGAAATACACCAGTCCACATCTGTCCAATGCACCAACCAAACAGACACAAACCTCATATTTCTTTTGTTATATTTAGTTTTCATATTTCAGTTATTCAGTTAATTGTTAAATTATATTCTCTGTAAATTTTATCTCCTAACTTTAAGGTCTAAATGCTGTTTCAAAGCGTTCTTCACACTGGGAATACAATTCTGGTTGAGAAATACTGAGGCCTTTATAGTACTTGATAGCGAACCTCAATTAAAGATGGTGCATGCTTGGTTGGATTCTTCTTCTTCTTTTTTTTTTTTTAACTTATTCTCCCAACTTTAGGCTGTATTTTATTAAGCAAAGCTTTTTATTTAACATTGATGCAATGAGCAGTTTGATATATATTTTGTTAAAAGAAGAATAAGGGCTAAACAACAAATAGTTGCTTATTTACACATCCAGCAGATACAGAGCAACATTAGCATTCATTTTGAGTTGTTTTTATGTCTACATGATGGATGTAAGTATAATATTCACTCTTGAGGGAAATATCTGGCCTTTTAGATGCTAAATGCTCCACTATGTTGACCAGCTAATTGCTAATTTGTCTGTTAGTCGATTGGTGCTGGGCAGGTAGCGTACAGTGTTTTCATTAGAGATTTTTTGATGAAAATTGCTGCAGAAAATTGCTGGGAGAAAATACTGATGAGAGCAGTGAGAGTGAACCAAAACAGTAAAGCTGCGGGCCACCACACCAAAACAACTTAAAAGATGCTTAAGAAGCTCAGTAGAGCTGAGAGAACTGCAGATTTGGGTGATAATTCTTGGTGGGTTCGTTACTACCAGCGACTCCTTTCACATTACACAGTCACTTGATCTATTGTTAATATAAAAACATTGATTAAAGCAGCTTTAAGTATATCAAACATGGTGGACTCAGCCTATACCCACCGTTTGTAAGTTTTTAAAATGTAGGACCTGTCCTCAATGGTAACTACGACGCTGGCTGGATTTGAGCCAGATACATTTCAGTTACATGGTCTACGTCTTAGCCACCTGTGCCACCAGGTTGCTGAAATAACTCAATTTATAACAAAGTCCTCCAGTGTTTATTGCAGACATATTTTGCATGATGTTTATCTGTCAAGTTTTATCGGTCTATAATTCTAATTTATTAGCATATACATCTATAAAACACCACCTACGTATCTTTTTAACTGCACTGTATATTCCCGTAGCCCTCCCCCACACATGTAAGTCGTGTTTGTAAAATCTGATGGATGACAAGATTTGCTCACAGCTCCTCATCTTTGTTTGAGTGTGTAGGTTGTGTGGCAGGACCCCTGATGGTTCTAAGGATGACAAGTTCAGGTGTCGCTTCACAGACCTGTCTTATCTCCCAGTAGATCGCTATCAGAGACTGTTGCAGTAAAAAAATGTCACCTCGGATGTCTAATAGGATTACTCATTTCCACACTTGTAGATTTTGTAAATGAAACCACTGGAATATATCTAAGTGACAGACTCAAATAGAGCTAATAGCAAATGCAGAGCATATGGCCAAGAACAGTAGGCAATATGACAGGAACATATATACAGGTAAGTTATGATATTATAGAAAATTACATTGCCTCGTCATAAGGGCTTATATACACAGCCTCATATCAAAATAACAAAACCACAAATAAAGGTTGACTGTAATGGGCATCCAAAATAATATGGCTGCCCCCACAGATGTGCATTCAAGTGGTTTTACTTATCCATTTTCCATTTTCTCATTCACACCTTATTTACCATCCCACCGATCTCATTTGCATTGTAATGATTAGACTGTATTCATGCAAAATAGCTTTTTAAAAATGGTTTAATAGTCCTAAATATATTCATGAGATTCCCGGGAGAGTCCCTGTCAGAGTGGGAACCCGCTGTTAGCACAAATAAAAATGACTGTAAAAATCCTCTGTTCTCCTTTTAGTATGTAAAACTGGAGAACACAATGTTCAGCCAAACGCTCCAGTTATGGTATATGTGGAGTTAAGATTTGAACCATTTTTAAATGGCCACAGCCACATATCAGATAAATAAAGACAAAGGCAATATCTATGGCTCTGTGTTGTGCTTGTTTGATTTGTCCAGGTAAACTACCTGAACCTGCAAAACTACTATATGAATCAGTCCTCAACTCTTGTCTTGAATGAACATTAAAACAAACTTTTCTAAGACTTGTGAGACAATAATATACTGTAATAATAATACATTTACAGTGTAACAAATTGTTGTCTGAAATATAGACAAGAGGATTTAAGTAAGATCCCTCAGTGGTTATATATCCTTGAGTAGTTGTCCTGCATTTTTTAATCCCATCTTTCTAAACCTGTCTCTTCAGTACTGTTAAACAGGGAGAGATGAGCTGGAAGCTGGGGGCTGCTTATGGTGAAATAAAGCTTTGATAATGTCATTGTCTTCCATTATGAAGGCTGTAAAGCTTTCAGAGCGGAGTAACAGGGTACTAACTAGATGCCAAGGTCAGACAATAGACAGAACTGACAAGGCTTGTGCACCCATATCACACCTTCATGATATATTTTAGGTAAAGCAAAATGCTCTGTCCAACATAGACACTTCCATGAGTTCCTTCTTTGTAAAATATAAAAGATTATTTTCCCCAGTTTTACGAAATTTATGACTTATCATTGGCACAGTAGGCAGGTGTTTCAAAAAAAGTTTTATGAAATTTATCGTTGGCATAGTAGGCAGACGCTTCAAACAATGAAGTTACTCCACAGTTGCAACTGTGACAACTCGTCTGAACCACAATACGCATCTTTTCAGGCCTTGTTGGACGCAGAAAGCAGCGTCACTTTCATAACCTGAAGGTCGTGAGTTCGAGCCTCACACGGGGTAGCAGTTTTACGAAATTTATCGTTGGCACAGTAGGCAGACGTTTCAAAAAATGAAGTTACTCCACAGTTGCAACTGTGACAACACGTCTGAAACACAACATGCAAAATTTCAGGCCTCGTAGCTCCCTGCCACCTGTAAATCGAGGTTAATCTTGGTAGTGACAGCCAATCGCGTTTCCGTCTGCTACCAAGAATCTACCAAGAATTGGATGCTATGGCCAATCAGCGCTCGTATCGCTACCAAGATTTCCCCCGGCAACTACCAAGAATTGACCAATCAGGAGCGCCCGGAGACGTTGCGGCTGCCGAGTGGAAAAATAAAATCGACAACGATAACGACCGCTTCATTTGCTTCACCAACATGTCAAAAGTGAGTAAATTATTTATAGCTATTGTCAATACAAATAAATTGGCAAATGTATATTTTAACCTGTGGCTCAGTAGGCTAACATTAACGAATAGCTAGCTACCTGTCCCGTCACTGTATTAACGTTATACAGCTCACTTACCGATAGCGATTTTAAGATTTACCACTAATATTACGTTGATGTAAAGTCAATTTAACGTTAACATATCAGGACAAACTAACCTGCCTGTTGATGACATTAGCGAGCTAAGTCACTAAATGGACGTTAAGTTACAAACAGGTGTCCACTACAGTACAGTACAGCAAAAGTTACGACTTTGTTTTACTTTTTCATTTTACTTTAGCCCATCGTGCTGTCCCATACGTTTACTGTAAATTAATGAATAAACTGCTAAGTTAGCAGACTAATAGAACTGTGTAAATGGGGCATAAGCGGTGTTTAATGGTATAATAATTGTGACAGCACGTATAATGCTTAATATGTAATAATGCATAGTGCCTACTGACACGCGTTACCATGTACCTACTGTACATGGTTGTCTGTACTATGTTTATGTGATGACAAGTTGACCGCACCTGTGTATTGGGTCGTGATAACATGTGGATTGTAGAGTATAACACACTGTCTCTATTTATAGTGATTCTGGGATATTATCTGACATTTTGAGCCTGTTGGAAAAATAGACACAGACAGAGCACGATAGAAAATCAACATCACAAGGTGATCATGACTGAATATAAGTGGTAATAATACAATATACATAGCTGCCTTACATAATGTGTTACCAAGTGTTTTGTCCATCTCATCTTCCACAGCTGTGTTATTTACATCTGTTCCCGTTCTGTTTTCTTTATATTTTGATTTTTTTAATCTAGATGGAACCTCGCTTCAGGAGACGGGCTGATGGCAGTCTAAACCTTACAGACACAATGGAAGCAACTAAGGTGAAGGACGCCAACAGAGGAAAGCTGTGGGTGCCACCCCTGTCCCCAGAGGGAGTGCTGGCCAAGGCCAAAAATGCTTTAATTCAGTGCCATGGAGATCCAGCAAACAAAAAACACCTGCTGGGTTTCTTCGAAATCCAGTTTGGTGTGTTTCGCGGGCAGACATTCAGGTGGGTGGCTGAAAATGCCCTGGGATATGCTGCTTACCTGGTAGCAGCTATGAAGAGGGACCCCACAGGAGGCAGCAAAGACTCCCAAGACCATGCCCACAACAAGAGGTCTTTCAAGGAGTATATTGAGCTCTTTCCTTCTGGCAGAATTGCCATTGCCATGAAGGAAGAGCAATATGCTGGGAAAACTCCCCAGCACACTGCCACCACCCAGCTCTCTGCCACCACCCAGCACACTGCCACCACCCAGCTCTCACCAGTTGTATGCCACCTTCATGAGTCGCCTCAGCCACTGTATTTTCATGTGGGACCAGGATGACCTGACAGCCCTGAAGAAGGCGAAGCGTGCAGAGCTAGAAGCTAATGGGAGACAACCATCCGAGGCTGATGTGCTGCGTTGTATCAGCCGAAGCGAGCTAGCCCTGCATTGTAGGAGAACCACCCGTGGGACAGAAGAGACCTGGGCTCTGATTGAGAGCCATATCCAGGCCTTTGATGGAGCCGCTGGTCGTGACACTCTGGGAGTGCCGCTAATCAACTCGGCCCGGATGAGCGAGATCCGGAAGTCCCAGTGGAAGCATGTGGCCTGCATCCAGGATCCTCCAGGTGTGCAGCTCTACACGCAGACGGGAACTGTAGTGAAGGGACGGCACCGTCTGCCAACCTACCGCTGTGCCAGAGGTTCCACATCGCTTGAGTCATTTCACCTGCACCTGAACCGATTCATCCCAGGTAAATATGTGAATCCTTTTTCTCATTGTGGTGTATTTTCTTTCTTCTTTTGCGTCTTCTTCAGGACAGGAAGTTGTGAATTAAACTTTAACTTTTAGTAAATTAAATGTTGGTGAGGTACCACTACCATCACTGGCGAGTGATTGTTATGTTAAAGACAAATGCACAAACTGCAACAGAGACTGAGTGTAAGTTCAATTCGTGTAGGTTTATTTGCTTCAATACAGAATACAAATAACAGAGTACATAATGAGAGGACATTTAGTTATTATATAAAGTACATTACAGATATTTTATATAGATAAACTAACATATATAGAAATACTAACAGTTAACACAATTCATTTCCCACTTCAACACTCATCCCAATAGAGATCCTTAAAATTTTATAACATGATTAGATGTAATTATTAATTAATAATTATGAGATTGAATTAATTGTAAGAACAGCTGTTTGTTTATTTATAGGACATGTCTGTATAGTCTCAGACTATTTATTTATTTGTTTTTTTGTTTCTGAATTTACTTTACAGGTACACTGGCAAGTGACATCTTCTTCCAGGCGTATCTTTTGGATGGACTTGCAAGGTGGAACGAGGGCCGGGCTGTGGCAGCAACATCTGATGAGCAGCAGCCACATTGCTATAATCATCTTCTCCGTCATGCTGCCAATACTCTTGCAGAGGAGGTTCTGGGCGAGAAGATCATCCCTTACATCGGGCCAAGAAAATACACTGGTAGATAACTATTATATTTGTTTTTTGTGACAATTTCATTCAAATTTAAAAATACCATTTTACCACTGAGTTATTATATACTGTCCTGATATATTATCTAATTGTCAATGTTTTTATATTTTAAAGATGAGCTTATTGGAGTGGAATACCTTTATCAGCAAACTGGTAAAGTTCTGCAGGACTACAAGATAGCCATTGAAGAGTCAGAATCCACTGATGTTCATATAGAGGTGGATGAAGCTTATGCTGAACTTGAGGAGTTTCAGGACATCACTGTCCCTACCTTCGACACAGACCGAACACCTGCTGCCTCCTCACAAGCATCGATGTCTTCAGCGTCTATGGTCCCATCATCTCCAACTCCTCCTGCAACCAGCTCCATGTCTTCAGCGTCTATGGTCCCATCATCTCCAACTCCTCCTGCAACCAGCTCCATGTCATCACCCTTTGTGGTCCCTCCATCACCACTGACATCTCCTGCAACCAGCTCCTTGCTCACTCAATCAGAGTCAGCACTTTCTCCTGGAGCACATAGCTGTGAGTTTTACTAAAGTATTCACAGAGTTTTAGTATTTGTTGTTACACTAGCTCTAAATTTATATTAAAAGATATTCCCACTTAAAGACAAATTTAAACTAAATATTTACCTTTTTTCATGTATCCCCAGTGGACCAGTTATCGGCAGAAACTGATCTTCCAACATCTGAAAAGTCCACTTCACATGATGTAAGGACCCACTTCCTTTTTAAATGTACATTTACATGTTTGTGAATTAAATTTGGGTTATGTTGGCTGTGCTCTCATGTGATTAGTAGTGTTCATTGCTGCTATCAAAAGTTCTAAAATTATCTTTCATTTTAGGATTCTGTTGGACCTGACAATATTGAGGGGTATGGAGCCGTGCAGGACTTGGCAGACTTTTTGGTTGGACTCAAAGACCACCGTCTTGCCTTGACTGGAGAAGAGTGCTCCCAGATCATCACCTTGTGGCAGGCGTTGGGGGAGTATGACAAGAAGAAGACCGTTTACCCACCACGTCACCAAACCACCCTAAAACAGGGACGATTCAGGGCCACTAAGAAGATTGTGGCACCAGGTGTGGAGAGCACCAAAAGGTATGTTAAATTAAGCAAACACAGGGTCTTGATTGTCTAAACATTTTTAAAATAACTAAAACTGGCTGAAATATTGTCTCCAGCTGTATTAGTTTAGTTAAGTTTATTGAAGGATCCCCATTAGCTAACGCTTTGACAACCAGCTTTTCTTCCTGGGATCCAAAACATACATTACATACATTAAGACACATACAATAGTAATTTAAACAATAACAAACAGAAGCATTCATTAAAAAAAACAAGACAACGTAACTATGCACAGATATTAAAAATGAATATCTAGACAACACAAAACAAAGAATACAAAACAAAAAAGGAAAAATAGAACAATAAAAATAACACGGAGAGTAAGGATCACACATTGAAAACAATCTATAATAGTAATATGTATTCTGTTGTTATTTGCAGGTGTTTTGTTGGGGCTCACAGTCCCGCACAGTGGCCTGACTGCAACAGAGTGGTGGAGGCCATCTTCACAAGGCTCTGTGATCTCTACCCAAATGCTGTGCGCTGCGAGGGAGTGAAGGTGTCACGATTTACAATGGTGGCACGTAAATACAAGCACATCCGAGAGTGCATCATCACCAATGCCAAGGTGATGAGTGAGACCACCATCCAGCTCCCAGAAGTGAATGCTGCCACAGTCACACAATGGTGAGTAAATTAGAATGCTTCATATACATGCTTGGGATTATATTTCATGCAGAGCATGTTTTATGCATTGTTTTCATAACATGATGGCTGGTTCAGGAAATGGAATGTAAATCTAAATGAAGTAGCCATTTTACAAAAGCAATGATACATGAGAGGGTGTGATCAATTGCTTACAGCTGTGTCATGCTGCTGCATCATAGTCGTAATCAAATAGCAATTGATCACACCCTCTTGTGTATTATTGCTTAAGTTAATGTTGATTAACACTGGTTGTTTTATGATTTGCAAGGTTCAGCAGGCGTTGCAAGTCACAGGAAAAAGAGACTCTAAAGCAGGGTATCCCAGCTCCAGACGCACCCATGGCAGGACCTGAGAAGCTTCCTGACTCTCTGCAGAAAGGGCCAACTCTGCATTCTGGCAGTTTGGCTGAGCCTCATCTTTTCATCTTGCCACCAAACACTGCTGGGGAGGCGAAGCTCAAGGGGAGACTGCAACCTCAGGCCATCTCCCAGGCTCCACCACCAAATCAAGTACTTCCTATCATTGCACCAGCACCACCCGTCTCTCTCCCCTTCATTTTACCATCTGTGCAGCTTCCTACAGTGCCTGGATCCTCACAGGTGATGGCTGCACCTGGAACCTCACAGATGATGTTCTTCAACCTCCCATTACCTTCAGCTATGCCACCATCAACTCAGATGCAGACATCCAGTCAAGCTGTTCCTTACACCACCCAACAATACAGGAAGAGAAAACAGGAGAGGGAGCACGCTGGCACTGTCACAAGAAAATATGTGAAGAAGACAGACGTGATCCTTTGCAGAAAGTGCAAGAAAGAGAGAAAGCCACCATCCCATCTTCAGTACTTTGGCAACTGGTACTGTGAAGAGTCTGAGACTCAGTCATATGGCGAATGGAGAGCTAATCTGGAGACACGAGGTTACAGGAAAAAAAAGCCAGGAAATGACAACCCTCAAGATTCTTAAACTTTGTGTGTATCTTTATTATTATTGTATTTATTTATTTATTTTTTCAGATGTTATTATTATTATTATTATTATTATTATTATTATTATCATCATCATCATCATCATCATCATTATTGTTATTATCATTGTTGAAACTATATTAAAAATATAAAACGGGTTCAGTTATTATTATTATTGTTATTATCATTGTAAAAATTAAAACGGGTTCAGATGTTATTATTATTGTTATTATCATTCATTATTGTTATTATCATTGTAAAAATTAAAACGGGTTCAGATGTTATTATTATTGTTATTATATTATTATTATTATTGTTATAACTATATTTAAGACTATAAAACGTTTCTGTGTTTTGATTTCTTCTTCATCTTATTACTATTTAATTAAATTATTACAACTTTATTCAAAAAATCTCCAACTTTTAATATCTACACAAGACAGGATAATCTGAACTCAAACTATGTAGATAACTAATAATCCTCATATTTGTTACTTCATATGTTATTACTTCATCATCACACAAAGGTCCTAAGTTTGGCTCTGCATTTTACATAGGCCTACTTCACCTTTGTTATTTTAGTTGCTGCCATAAATATTTATGCATGATCATAACGAGTTAGGAATGAGCGGGAGATGGGGATTCGATCCGGCGAACTCAAGGTGTATTTCACGCAATTTATGATAGCTTTGATAGACCAATGCGCGCCGTCCTGTCCGGAGTAGGCAGCGCGTCAGTCTCATAATCTGAAGGTCGTGAGTACAAGCCTCACACGGGGCAGGTGTTTTAAAGTCAGATAACACAATGGCGGAGATAGCCTACATCATAAATACTGTTACAGAGTGCCAGTAGATTTGCATGAAAATGAAAAGTCAGTAACTAGTAGCAGCATTTCATTATTGGTTGTGCATCTGTGATTTCCCTAAAGCTGCTCTCAGTCCACTGAGATACACTATATACACTTATCTGAATAAATAAAAATTACAAATCCAAAACAAAAACATTTTAGTGACTTTAGTTTTTGGTGTTTTCTGAGGGGTGGGTATGTGTTGGTGGGGGACTTGGACTAATGACCTCAATATATCTAAAATCCTGGCTGCACAGTTGGTTGCAGTTTCTGTGAAAAGGTTTGAGTGTGCCGTTGTAATTCCAAAGTCCCTCCAAAGTCAGACCCACTAAAGAACAACTGGCAAAACTTTAGCATGGTGTTCATCTTAAACTATGCTGGAAGTTAAGTATAGCATAAGAGAGCAACTACAAAAACAGGACTGAAGAGGTAGGAATTAAGGGAGAGGGGCAGAAGAAGAAAGCGGTGGTATTTAATTCACCCAACAGTTCTTAATTGGATTTTGCTTTGATGTCCAACACCAGTCACCATGGGATGGAAAAAATGAGGGGCTTTTCTTTTCTTAAGGGAGATTTATTTTATAGCTGGTTAAATTTTCCGTATTTCCTTATTAACTGGACACGGGAATTGCAATGACTTCAAGAGACAATAGTGACATTTGTCCCAAGAATGTTTTTTAACCTTGCACTATATTTGAAATACATTTCTTTTTTTTCCTGAGGTACTGTATGTGTAAATTATTTTTAAGTGGGTTGCAACAGTAAGTGATGCAGCAGAAAGAAATAATAAAATCTGTCAACTGGAAGGATCTCACTGGAGATATAGTACACTGTGTCAGCTCTTGAAAAAACAATTTATTTGACTGAAATTCTCAAATCCCACACACCTCTAAACTACACCAGAAATGTTTGGCAGGATAATAAAATACCTGAGAAATGTAGAAGGCATTCTTGAAACTAATTAAGTCACCATTTAGTTCTTTCAGTTTATTCCTCTCTGTGTCCTTGTGGATAAAAACACACTTACTGTAAAACCTCAAGTTGTTGATAAGTCAATTTTTATAACAATTTGACAAATGACATGAACCTTGCACAGGTATGTTGCAATGTTGCATCATGGGAGGATGCATTCAAAAACATGATACCAGGAATGGAGATGTTGTGGATGTGAACTTTCCACAATGTAGTGCTTATATAGTTTTGACAAAGATAATCCCAATGCTTTTTATTGATTCCATTCTTTCGGAATACACTGATATAGTAGAGCAACAGATTAAGTGTACAAGGATTTCTATTTGGAGCTTTAATTTTGAGTCTCTTCCTTTTTCTTCTACATTTGGTAGAAATGAATTGGGCCTTGTGGCTCTGTTTCTGTGAATGAAAGCACAAAGCACACATAGCACAGTAAATGGAGCATGATGCAGATGCACATGTGTGGAATACAGTGTTTGGTTTTCATTGCTGGGCATGCCCACAGGGCAGATTAGGAGAAACACAGTACATGTGTCCCAAACTGCCTCCCTGTTTTGAACCAACCTTCAGTTTTGATTGCAAGTAAAATAACAGCAAGGGGCTCTATAGGTGGAGAAAAGGTTAGTCATCGCCAATCAAATAAGTGCTTTTCCTTCCCTTAAAATCCATTTCATTCTGTACTGGCACATTTTTTGTGATGGAAAAAAAACAGTCTTGATCCTGCCATAAAAATGTCTCCAGAGTGAAATCTGATGTCCTTGTAGAACTGCCAAGAGGGAATATGTGGTGCTTCAAATTAAATCAGCTTTTGGAGAAATAACACATTTGGTTACCCTGTTGCTTTGGTCCAGGGGGAATCATTGGCTAATGTTGGAGATATTTGAATGATATCAGGTGATGAGCCAAACAGTAGACAGTTTGGCTGCTGAATGTGGACATCCACCAGCCAGACCCTGATATGTTTAAATGACACAGCCACAAACTCTGCTCCATGTGCCACATGTTCAATGACAATTATTCAGCCTTTGTATATATAGTTAATATACGTATATTTAGCTCTTTTGAAGGGATTTGCAAATTAAAATTTGCCAAAAATATCATCCATAAAACAGGCTTATATAGGCTTTTGAGTAGGTTCAGTTCATGCCTGCATAAATGATAGCCATGAAATATCAGAGAACATGATTGTGCATTTTGCTAGCTTGACCTGGTCTGAGCAGGTGGTGACATAAGCGCAAACAATGATAATCCTTGAGATCAAAAGTGCTTCTTATTGTTGACACACCCACCACTGCACTGCTCCTCTGACTGTGTTGCAGTGAAGGTCATCCTGAGTCAAAGCCAAACTTGCCATCAAGGCCAAACTCCAAGTTCTTAGGAGATTCAGCCGTCTGGATCAGAGACTGCAGTTGTATTATCATGCTCTCCCACAGTCCCTTTACCAGAATTTCAGCCATATTTCATTTATATCTTTTTAAGTGAAGAAAAGTTTGCGCAATCCATGAACTGATCTCTAAAATTCCTGCAGGTCTATCAAATGCTGCCCTTACTGAGGAGGAAATAAGCTTAAAAAGGAGGATAAACTGCCAGACTAGAGAGGACTCTGGATGAATATATTAAGAGCACAGCTTACATCTCTCTGGCTGCATGTCTCATCGTTGAACTACATCTTGGGGATTGGATTTCCACTCACCACCATTTGTTTGTGCATGTCCTATACTTATATTTGTTGTCAGTTCCATTAAATGTGCTCAAAAGCTGCAATGAATTAATAAATAACGATGACAAATGTTTTCTTCACTTAAATGTTGCCTTTAATTTAATCATAGATCATAGATAAAAGAATATAATATTTGTTTGTGTTTATCTCAAACTGAACTGAAAAATGTGTTTTTTCTAAATTACATGACAGATTGCTTGGTTTGTATTGATTTTTAAAATCATGTTAATTCATGTTCATTTGGACATGTCAATTTTATTTCTATATCCCAAAACCACAACTCACAAATTTGCCTTGAAGGACTTTACAAACTGTACAGTATACGACACCGTCTATCTTTAGACCATCGGTTTGCATAAGGACAAACTCCCTAAGACAACTTTATTGTCATGATGAAGTGACTCTTATGATACAAGCCATCTCTGTGGGAAGAAACCATCTGCCAGATTGGAAAAGAAAGAAATATTCAGTTCCCACAGTCAAAAGGTGAGAGTGTCAGTTGTCTGATTATACAGTGTGTTCCAGCAGTAAACGGATACAGGTTGTCTTATTCTCTGTGAATTCTTTTTATAGACTTGTCAATTAGACAATGGTGTTTTTTAAAATATTCAAACTATAAAGTACACATGGATTTGGGCGCACATTTGTAACTTCTAACTGGGAACTGTAACCTACATGTATGCAAAGCATTCACACTACCTGCACACTGTTAGACTGATTACAGGATTAAAGAACTGGGGAAAAGCAACTGTGTGAAGATAGTACTAATAACAACAACAACAGCGTTCTGGGTGTGCAATATTACAAGGCAGTGAAATCATTAAAACACTGTGTAACTCTTGAAATGTTATGTAGTTCTTAAAATCTCTTTAAAAAAACATCTCTCTAAAGTACAGTAACACTTCTGCGTTTTAGCGTCTGAGCTGTGAAGTGATCAGCTACACTTTGGAAGAAAGTAAGCCTGACATTTTGTAAAGTAATTCCGCCTGATAAAGTGCTCACAGAGCTCCCTGCCATGAGATTTAAGAAGTTTTAAACTAATACCCTGTCATATACTGTATTTCCCACGTACCGCCAAGTTCTTGTGGGATATCCTTATATAACGCTCCACTTGAACACTCATCGTTTTCTAAGAATTACTTTTGTTTCTTTAGAGTTTGTCCTAAATCTGCTTTTTGCCACGTTAACACTGTAGGTCAGCTTGAACTCCTCCCTGTTCCCTGTTTTTTAAAAAGGCTCAAGACCTCCTGTGTAGGTGGCAGGGGTTTTGAGTGTTGCCTAGAGACATTTATTTGCCTGGATGTATGACCTGTCTAATGGGGTTGACTGGGCCTCTGCTCTGTCCATTATGTGCTGCATAAATGTGAATATCCAGTTCACGGTTCAAAATCACACCTGTCAGATACAGATGGGTAACAAAATAAATGAAAAACCTAAATAAAGTGGAGAGAGGAGAAACAAAATGAATGCAGATACTTAGATAACTTAATGTTGATATTTACCGAAGTCAACACAAAACAAGAAAAGCTACTACAAGAACAGGCAGAGAAAACTAACTGCCACAGACATTAGGCACCGAACTAACCAAATAACTCTCTTAAAAAAAAAAAGGCAGGACTGACTGGAGTGATTGTAACTTGGCGTTGGACTCTCCAACACTCACCAACCAGGATCTGGACCATCAAGGTATATATAGTGAGCTCAACAGGTGTGGCAAATGAGGAGGCTGATTAGTCATGGCAAAGACATGTGCTGTGTCTCAAATTGCGTACTCCCGTTAGTACACTTACATGCAGTATACTGTATACACTATGTACTGACTTGTATAGTGCGTTAATTTTGACAGGGTAGCGTTGTCTCGTGTCGAATACTGCTGTTGTGCGCTTACCGGAAATGACGATCACATCTTTTTAATTTTACTTTTAGCCGTAACAATCATAGACATATATGTCTATGGTAACAATCGCAACCGCGGCCGCCGTTTTCATATGTTGGTGGTCCCTCCCCTTCCTCTACGTAGCCAAGATGGCGACCGTTGAGGGTGAGGCCCCTTAGTGTGCCTAATATGCCTGTTCAGTAATCCAGCACCTTACTAAGACACTTTATGATGATTTTTCCTTGAATTTGTCACCCATATATCAAAAGTTTATTCTTAGGTGTTCAAAAAAAATAGTAAATAGATTAAATACAGTAAGTTTAAAACGACTGCAAGGTTATTTAGTTCATTTCTGCTCATTAAAAAAATGAAATGTAATATATTTTACAATTATCAGCCTTGTGCTCAAATCCATCTTTGAGATGAAATAGAGAGCTCTGTGCACTCTCACTTTTGGAAATAAATGAGTGCCACAAACAAATGAAGATAGTTTTTGTTTTAGACTATAATGTGTGAAACACCCCATTATCACAACTGTTCTCATCATACTTGAATTGTTCAGTAAGTGAGTGACTCATAATAATCCAGTATTATCACCATCCTCTTTAGTATTTTGCTGAGTACAGCCAAATTCAAAGTGACTCTGTTATTACCTATTTCCTGTCGCAAAATTCCCCCTAATTCACCTAATATTTTAAACTGCATTGTTGTCTTGTTTTCTATAAACACACGAGTTCCTTCCACTGATATGGTCAGCCTCCAACTTCATTTCAAAGGCTGAGAATAGCGGATCGTCCATGGTTCTTGACCCTGAAGCCTTGTGTTTGATTCCAGTAAAAGACCCCGCTGCCTCCCACTCTTTTCTTTTAACAGAGACTATATGGCCTCTGTTGATTGTTTCAGCACTCTCCCCACCACTTCACACTGCCTCCAGCCAATTTTCAGGAATAAATAGTAATATAAGTGAAACACTCTAGAGTAGTACCAGCAGAAACTGGAGTCGCTAGGAGTTTCCACACAACATGGCTGATTAAATTTTGTGCCCTTTTATTCCTCAAGTGAAGACACAAATAGACATTATTAAAAAAAATGTTCAAGGGTGTTTGGTAGGTTAGGAGCAGTGATAAATCTGCTCATTAGCTAATCTGCTAATCCTTTGTCATGACAGGAGGGCCTCTGTTTTCTGTGCATTGAATTCAACATCCGCACCTTAACTGTGGAGGATCAGCAGCTTAAATCTTGCTTGTTTAAATTCACTGAATGTTGAATCACACTGTGCCATTCAGTTGTCATATGTTGTTTGTGTCTCAAATGCATTGTATTGAATAAAACTCCTGGTGATGCCTGATCCACATGCTGTTTTCTTAAAAGGGCTGCAGAAAGCAAGCTGCAACCCATGCAGCAGGCTTTGCTCTCTTGACAACGTTGACAGGTGATGGATTGCTACAGTGAGGATGAATATATTGCCGTGATCATTCATCTTGCCAAATGTGACACATCAGCACAACAGGGCATAACTCAAGGTACATCAACCGCTGTTGACAAAGGACTTGACATTACCCAAGGGCAAACAGACTAACATCAGCTCTTAGAGCTATAACATCCACCAATTAAGACATGATAGCTAAAAGCGACCTGGAGAGAGTGCAGTTTAGTGGGGTGACATTTAAAGGTTGCTACACACTTCCACACGTTTCCTGGGGAATACAAACTGTAAAATTAAAAAGTAAAAGTAATATTTAAAGAAAAATCATGAAATTGGGTTATTGTATATGTAGTATAAGTCCTCATACCTAAATGACAAAATACTGTTGGTTATTTTTCAGTGCCTTACAAATTGACCCATGTGACCGCCACCAGTAGGGTTAAGGTATATGTTTAAGACACTAAAATGTCTTGGTTAAGGTTATGCTGGGTTCAGACTACACAATATTTTTGTCTGTTAAAACTGTCACTGTGTCAGATTAGGTGATTATAGAGTCATAAATTCTTGCCGTGACTTGCCTGAGAGACGCGACAGACTACACGTTGTCCCCCGACCAATCATAGCTTACCATTATTATTATTTATCTTTCATGACATGTGTGATCGGGAAGGAGGCGCTAGGGACCGACTTCCGGGAACAAGAATGTAAACAAACAATGGGGTCTGAAGCGATGTATATGATACTGGCTGTCTTGTATTCGGAAGAGCCTAAAAAAGGAAAGATCAAAAACGACAATGACCTTTCTTCTGTTTCACAGTTCCCAACAACGTTTTGCAGCACCAACAACGTCGTCATTGTATGCGGAAGAGCGCTCTGTGCTCATATTGGTTAACGTCATGGCAGACATTGTGGAATTTGTCATACAAGGTGAGAGAAGAAAGAAAAATTTGACAATCTAGTATTTTTTTGGGACGTCTTGAAGCGGGTCGGGCTATTATTGGGCAGATATCGTGTAGTCTGAACCCAGCATTAGGGAAAGATAGCTTTCATGATAAACAAACAAACAAAACACAAGATGGTGACTGTTAGTACTGTAGGAGACAGGACATGAACTGCTGGTGTGGAAATCAGATCTTTTAACTCACTGACACCATTTCCACCTTATCTACTGAATGTGAACATACAGATGGGTGTCAAATTAAAATGTCTTAGTACGATGTTGGGCCACCACGAGCCTCCAGAGTCTATGGAGCTCTACTGGAGAGACGCATCAGGATTTTGTTATGTTTCTCCTCTTACTTGTAGCCCATTCAATCAGCAGCGTGTATGACAGGGGTTAATGATTGGCGTTCAACCCGTGTTGTTACTTTAGTTTTTTTAGATTTAGTTTCACCGTGTATGTGCACAACCACACGTTCATGCTGTCATGAACGACCAACCCTTTTGCTGCCAGGTGACAACAATGTCTTTATAAAAAAGAAACAGAATATCATATGTCATATATCAATTAGTCAAAACACACCCATTATCATATCTACTTGCTTTTTTATCAACAAGCAAATTACTTTTTAAAACGTCAGTAACGTCAAAAGTTCAGTAGCTGTAGCATGTCTGTTTTATCTATTTTGTTTTGTCACAAATGTGGCTGAACTTGTAGCTCAGATGCAGAATCCCAGCCTGTCAGTCTAATCAGTGTTTCCATGGTAATGATTACCTCATCGTTTTGTGTGCGAATGTTGCTTTTCTCCACTTTTTGGGACTCGGAAACGCTCCTTTCAAACACGCTGATATCTGAACATGATTCATATCACGCTCTCTATTGCAGGAGATAGTCCCTTGTATCAGCTCCCAGCATGTCAACACAATTTTTGTTGCAATTCCTTCCTTATCAATGATAACTTCTTTGGCAATGAGTGTAATACAGGTTATATCCAGACTTCTCTCAGAGCTCCGTGTGTGTGTGTGTGTGTGTGTGTGTTTGTTTGCTGTTGTTTGATAACGTTAGACTACTGGGAGTAAATCTGTGGTGGTGCACTGCTCACTCTTTGTGTGTACGCCTGCAGAGCTCAGATTAAACTTGAATTATCAGTGTAGGGACTGCCTGCTGCTTCCTCCTCCTCAATCACAGGGGTTCATCTCTTGGTTGTTATTGCTGTTTTACTCTGTAGAGAAGGAACTGCAGCAGTCCAGCGTGTCTCTCCGGACACCTAAGAAACATGTCATTCACTATACAAACTTTGGATGTCAACTATTGTGTTTTTTTGCTTATTCATTCTATTATAGTTTGACCCTCATGGCTGCATCCATATCTGCAGTAATCTGAGCTATCACGGTGAGGACTGAATGAGAGAATGTGCTACTGTTTGAGATTGTAGGGGAAGAGATGAACAGAGCTGCCCTGCGCTGTCTACATGACATTTTCGCTCAGTAAATGCAAGAATCCAAACTTCTGTAATGACAATAACAGCAGCTTAGTTGTTCAGACTTTAAAAAATACATTTAAATTGTAATTATGAAACATTCTTCCAACATAAAATCCTGTTTTTTTTTTTTCGTGAGTGTTGCTATGCCATCCAGTGACGTTAATATTAAGTGTTTCTTCTCAACTGTGCATGATTAGAAAATGATCATCCCTTTTAGGCCATGACAGCGGTGCCATTCTGGTGTATAATTATAATGGCATGCTCTTCTGATTGAGTGATATATTTTCTCTTCCTGCCTTTGTTCTTAGGTTCAAGATCTGTCGCCCATATGGATTTATTTTTGGAGGGAATGCTTTCAGCCACACTTGCGTGTTACTTTATGTGTTCTGGTAAAACTTGGAGCCTATAAAGTTATAAATCTTTAGTAGCTTAGTAGTCATAGTAGTAATGGACCAAGACCATGATTCATACACTAGTAGCCTAATGATCAGACTAAATTGCCATTTCACTTAATTATCAGTCTAACATTGTGTTCATGTCTAGTAACAATTATTTGCACTATTGATTAAAATTATTAATTATTATTTTTTTGAGTAATTGTTTGTCAGACCAAAAATCTAAAACTCAAAGAGATTCAATTTACGGTATATAAGAGAACTTGGTATTTTGATTGAAAAGCGACTTAAATAATTGATTATTAAAATAGTTTTCTGTTGATCGGCTAATTAATTAATAGACTAATTATTACTAATTACTGTTTTTCCTTGTAAAGCACTTTGTAACTTTGTTTTTGAAAGGTGCTATATAAATAAAGTTATTATTATTAATTGTTTTAAACCAAATGTTTGGGAGGCGTGGTTATTTTGCCCTAACCAATCAGCAGGGATTTTCAGTCAATGCAGGAGCTGGGGGCAGTCAAAAGGAAGTGCAGATTTAAGAGTTGTTATTATTGTATGTCGACTTACAACAACCTGTACAGGCGCATCAGTCTCATCCATGCTTGTCTGTATTTTTATGGCAATTTCCAGTAGCTATTTTTCTGGCTTTGGCACAGGAAGATAACCAGGGCCATAGCCAGGATTTTAGAAATACTGAGGTCATGAGTCCCTAAATGCACCTCCCACCACCCTGACCAGAAACCATACAGATAATCTCTATGATTGTACATAGTTTATTTATGTTTCCAAGCCTTCTCCACACTGGCAGGAATACAATTCTAAGGGGAAAGCTAAAGCTTTTATTTATTTGTGATTTTTTTGGCCTAAAAATAGTCAAATTTGGAGTCTAAAAATATGAACTCCCATCCTCCCTTGCAAACCCCACCTCCCACCTAGTACAGCTCTGAAGATGACACCGCCATTGCTACTATAATCCCACCTACAAAGCTCTGATTCGCTTGGTTGTTTTTCCTTTTGGGAAAACAGCTGTCAGTGACTACACACAACACCTATTTTGAATCTCTGAAAAGAAATTGGAGATATGGTCAATAATTCATACTAATACACTGCCGTGTGAACACTTCAGCTGTATTTTGAGGCATCATTGTGACAACTACAACCCCCTGATGTCTGAACATGTTTTGGAGTTCATCTTGGAGAAATAGTGTGTCATGAAGCTTTTACTCTGCTCAATGGGGCTTTAGACTGTAGCATCAGTGGTCATAATTTTACATCCTCGCCTGGTTGATTGGCACCTCATTCTACTGTATTTTACAGCTGACAGAATATCATATAAATAGCTTATGAGAGCTGACATCAGGGATCAGTTTTCATGAATGTATCGCAAAGTTGTTAAAGTTTGTGAAGTCGATACGTTTCAAACAATGCTGTCAAGTGTGTTGTTTTTTATTCAACAGAAAATCAAGCCTGCTGGTTTTTTCTCTGCTGTGTTCTTTTTCTAAGTGTGCTCTCAGAAGAGGCAACATGTATATTAAGTGAAATCTGACCTTGCCTGGCAGTCATGTCTTCCTCTTTCTAAGCCTCGGCTTCTTAGTACAAGGCCACAGAGTGTAGGCGGATGTCTGTGATGAGTGACAGAAGGCAAGAAATCAATAGTGGGAAACAAGTAGTGTACAGTAGTTCAACAGTCATACCTTGAAGGATACATAAACGACACATGTATTGGGAGCCAGGTGGTTTCTAGACAGCTAGAAAGCAATGTTCAGCCATCTGTATGAATGAGGAGCCTGTGTTTTACCTGTGTTTGCCCTGCGGTTACCTGTGGACCATACATGGAAATCCCCTCACGCTTTCATGTGCCATTAGAGACACTCTTCAAGTACTGTGGCATGTCTGTTGTTTCCAACCACAGAGGCTCTGACTGATAGTATCTAAGGCGTGTTAGTTTCATTATATATCTTGTGAATATTTGAAGTATTAAGTCAGCGTAGAGGTGATCCCTGTTGCTGTTGAGACGCTCCCACAGGACTGAGACCAGGATGCTAACAGCAGGCAGTCCGTGTCTGAGCTGATGAAGTCATACACTTGCTGTGGCTGGATATTACCCAGAACGGGTTACTCTGTGCTCTGTCTTGAACTCAAACAGAAACAGGACATTGCTGATGCTCAAAAAAAGGATCCAATATGATGATAGCGATTAGTCTCACCGAGACTAACAACACAGCCAGGCTCTCCTTTGACGATCTCCTTGTGTGAATGCAATTTCCTAAATATATTCTTTATTATCCTATCAATTTCCTACGCCTTTCTATCACAGAATAAAGTGCTGTCACTCCATGCAAAACACAATATATGGTAAATTATTTAAAAAAGAAAAGTCAATGAGAAAAAATCTTTTGTTACAAAGATAGTGTGTCAAATCAAATTCCCATTTGAAATATTTTACTGTTACATCCTCTCTACTTTATATGTTTGAGTGTGCAGTTAAAATGGAATTGAGTATTTCAGTACACACATATGAGTTTTCTTCATCTGCATTCAAACACCTGTCTCTGAGAGAATATTTCTTAGACATGTTTGAATCAACAGTATACAGCTGAGGCACAGCTACACTTAAATCCAGTGAAATAGAACAAAACTACTTAAGGGCAGTTTCCCAGTAGCAAATTACACCACTCAGACTTATAAAAAACATCAGAAGTATACTGTTTGTGGTGCAATTTCAAACATCTATTGCATGTCCTGGAAGAGGGATCCCTCCTCTGTTGCTCTTCCTGAGGTTGCGTTGCGGCGAGTGTCACTACATGGCCGTGCCGATTGTAGCACAAGTAGAAATACTGACCAGAAATCCCAACTTGAAGACCAATACAACGCCAAGCAACTGCACTGCAATAACATCTTCTACTACATCTACTCCCTCATGGCAGGGTTGTACAGCTCTGGAAAGGTCGTTAGGGCGGCAATAGATCAGTCTCTCTTCCATCTTCACAGTTGCTCAGTAAACAGCTAATGCTACAGTGCTACATGGTAAACAAAGTTCTTCTTCTTCACCTGGACATCTTCCGGTATGACCGCCGGCGTGATTGACCACCGCAGTGTGACGCCAGTTGCATTTTTCGAAAAGTTGATTCTGTTTCAACTTTTTTTCGGCATCCCCTGCAGTCCCCACCGCCGCAGCCTAAACGCACTACCCACATTCAAATGAATGGGAGGACTGGCGTAGTGCCTGATTTGGTTTGAATACAGCCTAAGGGTGAGGCAAATTTGTGATATTGGGCTATATAAATAAAACTGACTTGACTTGACTTGTTTTTTATTGACAACTATTGGATAGATTGCTGTGAAATGTGGTTCAGACTTTCATGGTCCCCACAGGATTGTAACTGTAGTAACTTTGATCGCCTAACCTTTCATGTAGCACCATCATTAGGTCAATTTTTTAATTTGTCCACAACTTTGATTTTTGACCAGATACCTGCAAAAAATGACATTCCCATCAGCCGCAGTTGAACTTTGTGTTTAGTGCTAATTAGCAAATGTTAGCATGGTAACACTCTAAACTAAGATGGTGAACTTGGTAAACATTATTCCTGCTAAACATCAGCATGTTAGCATTGTCATTGTGAGCATGTTAGCATGCAGATGTTACCATAGCTGGCATGGCTGTAGACTCTGTCATGTTAATTTAAAGGCCATAGATATGGAGGGCAGCTCAAAAACACATAATACTGATAGCAGCAGCAATATGCTCTTTTCTCATCTTTCATGCTCTTGCTTGGTCACATCATCTGACGGCATGTCTCCTCCCGTCACAGCTGTAATGATACAGATACATCTGTCCTCAAAACCCCAGTGAGCTCAACAGTTGTCCTAAAAAAATGCTTTAAATCTATTTGCTGAATACAAATTTCAAATGACCTTGTTTAACTCTTTCAGCTACTCAGCCTTTCAGATGTTCAGCGTGTCATTTTCAGTATCGCTTTTTCCTCTCGAAAAAAAGCATTTCTCAACCTGTTAAAGTGAGAGTTCCTCATTTCTTTTTGTCTATTGCAACAGACCTTTGTCGTCACATTTCAGCTTGTAAAATGCAGGTGTAACTAATAACATTAATAACTGGCTGCACGCGCCAGATATGCTGGCTACTGGCATGCCTAAATTGAACGAAGCAATCATTCATTTTATTAGTTACACCTGTGCTTTTCCTGCTAAGACAATTGAAACCGTCTGCTGTGAGACATGAAGGCATTCGACCAACAAGACAAATAAAAAAAAGAGTACCTTACTTTTGAGTTACAGTGGAGTGGTTGAATTTTAGTTTCAGTTAAATTTTAGTTTTTAGAAAAGGGCGTTTGTTTTCATTTTTGATTTCTGTTCCATCCAAAATCCGTCTTTTTAGAATCAAGTGCTCATCACTTGAATAGACTTCAAAGGTACATGATAAAAGCTGGTAATTTCGTCCTTTGACTATGTTTGCTTTGAAGCTCATCATGCGAATGGAAGCAGTGGATATAGCCATTATTTGGCAAATGCAGACGTCCAGGGATCAAAGCACAAGACTGTAGACATACAATACAGTGAGTGGCCAAAAGAAGTTTCAGGGTGACTAAGCTCATCTTGAAAGATCCGGTGAGAAGCTGTACTATCTCGTTGAGGTGGTTTTGGTGTCTGGGGGTATCCGTGAGGCATCTCAGTTTTAGGAAACCCTGAGGTGAACCCCAGAACAAGCTGGAGGGAGAATATATCAAGCTACCATGGCAATGCTTCGGGATGCTCAAGAATGCCCTCACACATTTTTTCCTTTGTCCCTTTAACATGATGCTGTTTTCAAGTGTAATCTAACCCTAAGGTAACATTTCATAACATTTTCATGGTATTCATAGTATTGATATGTTGACATGATGCTTCTCTTGCTGACCTTTCCTCGCTTGATCTCTTTCCCAGCAACAAATCACCCTTTAATTACTGTGTCATTACAGGTTAGTTATGGGGCAGTGTTGAACGAAGTATTCAGATCATTTACTTGAGTAAAACTAGCTACATACATAAAATCCTGCATTGAAGGTGTTACTCAAGATGCAAGTATTATCAGGAAATTGTACTTGTAAGTATTAATTAAATAAATGAAATGAAATCAATTAAAAGTAAAAGTATCAAAAGTAAAAGAATTCACGGCAGAAAACAGCCCATTATAATAGTGTCACACGATTACTGGAATATATTATATTATTATTACTGATGCCTTAATGTGTAGGCAGCCTTTTGCTGTTGTGGCTGGTTGAGGTGAAGCTAGTTTTAACTATTTAGATACTGTTGGATAGTAGAATCTACAACAAAGCATCATATTTTATGAGCTCATTATGTCTTTATGTCAAATCTTAATCAAATATTTGCTGTAGAATAAAAAGTACAATATTTCCCTCTGAAATTTAGTGAACTAGAAGCATAAAGTACAGATCAGACTGAGTACAGTTTGCATAATTTCTCATGTTACTACATTAAATGTAACGTTGAGAAGCCCTGTACACGATCATGTTGAACTGTCATAACAGATTTATGGATTTCTCAATCAACCAGAATACCTTCAATGTTCAATCAGTCTTGTAGAGTCTTCTTAGTTTAGCACCATAGTATAAAAATATCTGTCATGTACTGTGCCCCTGCTGTACATCATCATATTACAGACTTACATGATGCAATCTTTCTGTGTTATTTTAAGTTTTATAGTATCATGCCATTCATATTGTGCTCAGCGTTTAGTTTTGTGCTCAGAAAACACTAAAAACTTGATAACACAAAAAACTTGATAATTTAATTTCTATTTATCCGGCGTGACTACAAGGCTAGCTAAGGGGGTAACCATCTTGGAAAAAACATGGGGACACTCCAAGGTTGGAATACCAGGAGGTCTTCCTGCTCTTCCTATTCTGCCGACATGGTGTGAATGCAGTAAAAGCCTCATGGGAGCTGCGAGTGTAGTTTGGGGAACCTGGGAGTTTGGATAATTCCCACCAAATACACAGAGCTAAGTCAGCCTCCCTCTTATAATAAAGAGCTTGAAATCTCAGCATTGAGGCGACAGAGTGACTCACATTTATCACCAACACTTATGAGCCACCGCTGAAGGATAATATTCCTCTTTGCACCCTTATATTGTAAAAACAAAGAAAGCTGAAAATATGGTGCCACTTTATGATCAGCGTATATTTTCTATTGTATGTACATGCGCATATGACGGTATTACATTGACATTTACTTTGATAAGTGTGACACAGCCTATTTATGTGAAATGAATTTATGTATTATATGTAACAGAATCATATTTTCATCTACTTAGCCATGCCTGCTATGAAGACCTGTGAGATGATAACTGCCACAGAAAAGCCAGAGAAGCCATGAATTATTTATACCAGCTCACCGGGTTTTAAACAGAGACATAAATTGTCTTTTTACTGACAGACAAACATGGACAGATCCTTTTCTCAAACCACACAAATGCATTGTAATATCACCCATTTATCTCTTCATTTGAGAGCTAGTTTTCTGCCTATTACATATTCATAGATTCACAGGGCAGAATAGGCACCTCTGAGAGAATTTTGTATTGATTTTTAAATACATTAATTTTGTTTCAAATGAGTGGAACATGAATTCTCTGTTGAGGGACAGGAGGTTATGAATTTTGATTCTGCCTTCTTCATATTTGCATGAAGCCTCTCTGTTGGGCCTGGAGGCACTCGTCTCTCTCAACAACCACACTGTGCAATAGCCATTAAGTGTTAAAATTCTGACTGGAGTAATTTATCTGTCCTGGAGGCTCCCTCAGACAAGAAATTCACAACTGATATCCAGAATGGCAGCGGGGACCAAATCCTGGCAGGATATTCAACCCTCAGGTTTAATCCTCTGTTCTCTGACAGATACATCATACATTTAGATTTAAATTCAACTCCCAATTAAAGGGGTAGAATAACTATGTGTAAAAAAAGAGTAAGGCTGGCAATATTCTATAGTTTTGTTACTGTTGAAAGATCCCATGAAAACACCAGAACCAACAATATGTTGGTCTGTCTCTCAGTACTTTCCGACTTCCCTACATTGTCTGTAGCGCTCAACCTCAGGCCCACGGTGTGGCTCATGGATGTGTTTTTAATGGAAGTCTATGGCACAGAGGAATTAACTAGATGAGGCTATGGCTACCAGTGGTGGAAGAAGTACTTAAAGTACCAAAAGAAAAAGTACTCATTATACAGAATGTCCCATTTCACAATAATGTATATTATATTATATTATTGGATTATAAATTGTGATGCATTATGTGTAAGCATTAATTTCATGTTGCAGCTGGCAAAGGTGGGGCTTTATATTTTATTTACTGCTGGGTAGCTTACAATAATAATAAAGAGTCGGTCTAGACCTGCTCTACTCGAAAAAGTGCCCTGAGATAACTTTGTTATGATATGGCGCTATATAAATAAAATTGAATTGAATTGAATAATCTATAATAACACATCATAATTTATTATTTGATTTAATTTAGTATTAATAATCTGAATCTGCAAAGTAACTAGTAACTGAAGTTATCAAATAAATGTAGTGGAGTAAAAAGTACAATATTTCCTTCTGAAATCCAGTGGAGTAGAAATATGAAGTACCTCAAAATTAATTAATAAATGTACTTTGTTACAATCCACCTTTGATGGCTACACAGACAAAACTCTCGACAAATAAGTCCTGTCTTTTCCTGTTTCTTTTGTATTGTACTGTTGAATCTATTTGCATGTAGCTCTCTTGTACAACAAACTGAACAACGTTCACATGTCAACATCAAAGCCGAGCCATGGAAGGGTGCAGATACTTCATCAGCCCTATTTACACTTTGATGACACACTAATTGAACACAACAGTGAGCTGTTACCTGCTCCAGTAAATCACACACATCCGTTGTCTTTCAGGAAACTGGAGGAAATTGTGACTGAGACTTTGTTGCTGAAGTTGGAGCAATAAAAGTAGCAGAGTCTCTGAGTTTCTGGGTCTCATGTTGGGAACTGAAGCCTCGCTTGTGGTGGTTCAGTGTTTTCCCATCTGTGGAATGAGGTGCAACATCAGCACATAAGCTACCTTACTGCACACTCACAGATGATTTAACAGCTAGCTCTTAAATGCAGCCATGGATTAATAGAGCTTGACACAAAGCCTTTTCACTGGCTTTATCTGTTTCTCCTAAGCTTGGGGGAATTGAGCGCTGGTGCTTTTCCCAGCGTGACACCAGTATCATTTGTGCTGTTTCACATTTTTTTTTTTTTCTTCTTCAAATCTTGGGGGTTTATGCTGTGTTGGCAAGCATCGCCATGGACTATTGGCAATCTCTCTCCTCAGAGATTCAGATCAAAGAAGTATTGGCTCTTCTGGCCAAAGATAGACCCAAATCAAGACCCAATTCTATGCAAAGCCTCTGTGGGTCATCTAAATCTGTAGAAGACCGTCAGATACAAGTGTGAGTGGCAATGCTGCATTGGATTATGGGAGGTTATCAAGGCTGACCTCATAATCCACTTGTTTACAGATACACTCCCTGTTTTTGCTGTAGCGGCCCCAAATGACAAATTGAACTTTTGAAATTTGACACAGTTCAGATTTCAGGAATATAAACAGTGAATTGGGAGGGAATTTGGGGATTTGGGGGCTATTGGGGTCTTTAACAAAATCTGGGGGGTGTATCTTTAATCTGTGTGCACCTGATGCCCTGTATTGTCCATCAGGCCCTCAGCAGTGGTGGAATAAGTACTCCTTTAAAAGTAAGAATACCACAGTAAGATTACAAGTAAAAGTCCTGCATTCGAAATTCTACTTAAGTAAAAGTATTACCAGCAAAATGTACTTAAAGTGCTTTATTTTTATTGTATTCAAATGTCCCTTTAACAATGATGTTTTTAATGAGTTTTTTTTATTTTAATTTTAATTATTTAATTTGGTTGCTGTATGTTCTGTCCTATGTATTCTCTTTAATTGTAAATTGTATTGGGACCATGCCGCATGGTGATTCTGCACTTTTAATAAAAATTGATTGATTGAATGATTGATTAAAGTATCAAAAGTAAAAGTACTCAGAATGCAAAATGGCCCCTTCAGACCTTCAAGGTCCCAAAAGATAATTATTTATTTTGCTTTATCTTATGCCCACAAGATAATAATTTGTATACACAAGTTAATATCGTGTGCAACCAGATAAAAAGTATTTTTTTCAGGACTTCAGGGGCTCTCGTGTTAGATTACAACTTTATCATAGGTATGAGTAAATGATGACCTCACGTAAATCCCAGCAGACCTTCAACTGCAACTCTGACCGGAGCAGGTCTAATCAGCAACATAACTGGAAACACCTGTGAGGGTATGAGGGGGCTTTAGTCTGTAACAATGCACCATATTTAATAAGTTGATCACATGTTTTGTATGTAAAATCAAAGTAATAGAGTAGCATAAATTATATATACTTAAGTACACTTGAGTAAATGTACTTAGTTGCCTTCCACCACTGGCTCTCAGTGATCTAAGGAAGACAAGCGGACATGTACTTAATTTAATTTTTTAGTCAAAAGTATATCATAAATTGAAACATTACACCACCACAGTGCTTTTGTGTGTAACTGTCAGTTTAAAAACGCCCCCATGTTAAAACTCCCACAGGGATCTTACTTGAGAATGAGGCAGTGTAATAATGAATGTAAGTTAACTGGGGTATTCTTTTCTAAACACCACCAGCCTCAACCTACAGGTGACCTTACAAAGTACAAAGTCAGTCAAAAACCCACATCCATATTGAAGTTTTCACAAGAAAAGCCAGCCAGCGATAGATCTGCGCTGCTCAGAATGTGAATTAAGCCACAGCAGAGGAACTAGTGGAAAATACTGCCGAGATTAAGTGGAGATTCTTCCGAGATGAAACAGAGGTTTGTGCTTCTGCTAATTGTCTCCCTCAGGGAAAGAGTCAGCTCATTTTTCTTGTTTTAAAATGTAGAATTCTTGTAGCTTTCTCTGTGTGTTTTGGAAGTCAGTGATTTCCCATTGATATCTTGCTAAATAACAAATAGCTAGTTTGAGTGACCTGCAGGGGTCACTCGCACCACTCACAATAAGTCTACACAAATGACATGTAGTGGTTGCTCTCATTGTATTTTGAATGTGACATGCACTTTACTAATAAATCCATATTAGTATTAATCATACCACTGCAAATGTTTACAAACATTTCCATTAAGCCTTGATCTCATGTCCTGTTTAACCTCTCATGACCAGTTCTCTGCCATCTGGTCACCCGGCAGTATAATCTTTATTGGGTGAGACAGTTGGTCAGAAAATAGCTGGTTTAGTTATTTGGATTAAACTGTGGGAGACAATACAACACTACAGTTTTTTTTTAATGATTTTACAGGGCAGTGTGTTGAAAGTGACAACAAATCCTCCTCTTTAATAATCCACATTCTGAACCGTGTTTAGATCAAAGGAAGAAATGGCAGCCATGTTTTATGTAGACGCCTGTCTCGCTGTAAAACGGCGGTTCTTTTTCACTGGCTGCCTTTTTCTGGTGATGTTCTTGTGTTTTGTCTAAAACTCTCCGCGGACCGTTAAGTCTTACATTCTCCAGAAAAATACTGCCAGTGCACAACTGACAGTGGAAGATTTTTGACCTCAGCAGCATTCACTGCCAAACCCACGTTATGGAAGACTAGTGTGGATCATAAATGCCTGCAGCTAAAGGAGGAAGCCTCGGGGATCATCGACAAGCTGTCACCAAAATACAATGGAACAAGAAGGATTTTACACCAATTACTTAGAGTACCTGCTATAACAGTGAAGTAGATACATAGGGCAGGATCTTTGGGAATCAGTTATAAAATCCACAGACAGTTGTTCTAATTTTAAGATAAAGAAAAAGAGGAAAGTGTTTGCGCCTTCAGCCACGCTAAACAGCTGCGTTTGTGAAGCGGAAGTGTCCTTATTGGAACTGCAATATCAGCGCTGTGCTATTTTATGTCAAGCACTAGTTTGACTCAAACCTAAATGTCCAGATCCATTTTCTTTCAATTCATTAAACGGTCCTTTGTAATGGTAGCAACACTCACAACTTCAATAAGTGGAGCGATGAAGGTTTATCTCACACAGTATATTTTATTTGGTCAATATTCGTTTTTGTGTCTTAACAATGTGATGATTAGAGGAAGGCTGTGGACTGGAGTGGAGGAGTTCTCACAGGATTGCCAATTTAGAGTGCCTGCTGCTGACCACATGAACACACACACACACACACACACACACACACACACACACACACACACACACACACACACACACACACACACACACGCACATTCCCTCTCTCATCTCTCTCGGATCATTGTGTGTGTGTGTGTTTCTGTGTGTGTGTGTGTGTGTGTGTGTGTGTGTGTGTGTGTGTGTGTGTGTGTGTGTGTGTGTGTGTGTGTGTGTGTGAGAGAGAGGGAGAGAAAGAAAGCGAGAGAACATCAATCTTGCCCAACATGATTTGCTGACTGGATGAAAGCACTCCATCTGTCTTATGCTGTTTATTGAGAGAAAATTGGTTGAATTTAGCACAGTTGTTCCACAAACAGAGAGAGAAAAAAAGATTAGTCCTTGTCCACACCTGTGGTGGAGAGAGTTATTACAGCAATCGTAGGAAATCAAGAAAAAAACAAAACTTAAATATTACACATTATTATCACCTACAGTGCGTCCTGTGAGTGTTTAGACAGTGGCACATTTTCTATTGTTTTGGTTCTTCTACTACAGCACATCGGATTTGAAACAATAACATTGAGGTTAAAGTGCTGACTTTAAGCTTTAAGGGTGTTTGAGGGCTTTCACAAAGGTTTTTTTTATATGTAGTCCTTGTTTTTTGCAGGGCAATGACAGGGTTTAGATTCCTACAATGTTCAACCACTATGGATGTAAAGTGTTTGAAATTAAAGCCGAAAGTCGGCACTTTGAGCCTCATAGCCCTTTATTCGTTTCAGAGCCCATGTGCTGAGGTATAGAACACAACAAAAAATGATTTAAAATAAATATTTAACCAACTCTACCACCCTTAAATTAGTCTATCTTAACTCAAAATTAGAAGTTTAAAGAGCAAACGACTCCTTACTATATTACTGCTTTCTCTGTGTGAAGGTTGGTAAGTCAGGGTGTCGGTAAGGTCACAGTGTCTAAATCATTCTCACTGAACTTATTGGAGTACGCTGTGTCAGCGCTCTTGGATGAATTAACAAGACAAAGGTTGTGCCCTGCCTAGGCCCTAATCTGTGCCCAGTCTTTGCCCTCGGCTGTGTGTGCCAGTCCATGACTGCTAAACGGCTTGCTCAGAAGTATTTTCTCCCTTGGAGCGTTAAGGGAGCTTTCTCAGATTTTCTTTTCTCTCAAAGAGAAAACAGGGCAGATGAAGAGGTTGTAAATGTACGGTCTTCAGTAGGGCTGCAATTAATGATTCTTTTCATTACTGATTAATCAGTCAATTATCTTTTAACTGTTTAGTCTATGAAATATCAGAAAATTGTAGAAAATGCCTTTCACAATCTCCCAGAGCCCAACATAGTGTCTTTATATGACTTGTTTTGTTTCAACCCACAGTCAGAAAAGATAAAGATATTTAAAGGAATAGTTTGAGAAGATCGATACCACTCTCATATCTTTACGAGACATAACATGTTAACTAATGAGATTCAGAGGTACTGGTAGGCGGATTTTGTTAACTTCAGACAGAGCCAGTCTAGCTGTTTCCCCTTGTTTCCAGTCTTTATGCTAAGCTAAGCTAACCTGCTGCTGACTGTACCGCCAGGTTCACCTTCATATCAGTCTTCTCAGGATCATGGCAAACTATTCCTTTAATGTACAATGTTAAGGAGAGAAGAAGAAGTTGTAAATCTTCCCCTCTGAGCAACTGGATGTTTGGCATTTTTGCTTGATAGATGACTTTAACAATCAATCAATTATCAAGATTTTGGTAAATCATTTTCTAATTGGTTAACTGCCTAATTGTTTCAGCACTAATCTTCATCTTGAATCCTGGCCAAGTACAAAAACAGTCCCTTTTGTCACTACTGATGATGATGATCAAGGATGATGATGATGATGACAGTGATAATATATTCTTACGAAGCTTAAAATCTATCCCATACAGCCTGCCCAAGATTAACAGCATATTACAGGTTAATAATGCTGCATTTTGCATTGCAGCAGCTGTTTTGAAGGAGAGAAAAAAGAGGACAGCATTCTGTGAGGAGTTAGTCCAAGTGATCACAGACACAACAAATGTTTGGCAGTAGGATTTCTCTTTCTGCTGCACTCTGTTGGGACTTTGCCCTGCTCAGTTTCTTTGTGTGGTTTCTGCTGCTTAAGCATGTTTACACTGCAGCAGACATGGCGATGACTGGCTGTGTTTATGATGTGCAAAGACTTGGATTATAATTCCTCCTGGCATAATTTAACGCACCACTTCAGACAGCAGAACCAGAACGACTATCCACACTGTCAGTTAGACCGAGGAGGAAGTTGTATTTTTTTTCCCTTTATAGTTTTGCAGAATATGTGACAGCAATCATCTTTGGTTGTTAGTTACAGTGAGGAAGGGATGTCATAAAGCTCACAGTAGATGGCAGCCAGCCAAAGTCCCAGCAGAGTGAAATGTAGAGGTGTGACACCGCTTTATGCCTCTCTTGGGGGAAAGAAAAAAACCCTAAGTTTACAATGAAATGAGGCAGCTTCAATTGTCTCTTCTTTTGCAGTGAATTGAACCAGATTAAACTCTTTACCCAACTTCAATTACTGTTGGGAATATAAATTGCATTTTGTGTAAGGCTGTTTGTTACCCACCTGTCATTAGAAAAGCAAAAGTGGCAGGGAGCATGAAAACAAAACTGTATTTGGTCTGTATTTCAGTGTAGTTACATACAGAAAAAAATACAGACAGACCTCTCATGCACTGTTGATTGATGAGAGACTGGTTATCTTGCGTACTGATGACCTACTTTAGATAGAAATCAATACATTGTTGTTAAGGGTATGACAGAAGGTGATGAGAAAAAATGCAGCACAGGCAGACTGAGCAAAATTCAATTTAATTCCCGTTAAAATAACCTATAATACCCTAAAGTTTCTTTTAGCTTTTTGTGCTGAATTATATTGTTTTCTCGTGGCCTGGTAGCAAATGTTTGGCAGCCCGGTCCCCTGGGCCTGGGCGTTTGGGAACCTCTGGTATGGGTTGTTGCTAGGATCATTAGATGTAGCCAGTAGCCATGGCAGTAGAGTTATGCCCTGCTGCTGCCCATTCAAATTACAGAGCACCAACAATGCTGGGCAGCAGATGCAGCGGTTGGAGCTCACTGTCTGACAGCACCTTAAGGCAAAACCTTTACTGCTTACACTCTCAAACATGGCAGCTATACCTGGTATGAGTGGAAGGATTTTAATGTGCTACATCCATTTCCTCCCAAAGAAGAAGAAAGATGTTAACACACTCAGGTGTCCTCTGATCTCCTTCCCATAACTTCCACAGCTAAACAGCAGCCCTCTTCCAGTAGTCCAACACCCCCAAGATGCCCAACCTCAGGGTCAAATATTAAGTAGGCATCAGAGGAGGAGTCGCTCTGGACTAACATGGCTTCATCTGTTCCTCTCTGCCTGCAGGGAGAACGCTCAGTCCACTAACATCAGTCTTTACTGGACACATCGGAGCACAAAGCAGCTGGAGGCTCTGAAGCGGAGCAGAGGCCAGAGCAAAGCCAGACTAACTTCACGGTAAAGACATTATTCTTAGTCTTATTTTTGCATTGCTTTCATTGACTTGTTGATTTTATTTTTTCACCAGGTTGTCATCACTTTGGCTAACTGCTGAAGATGATTGACAACCTGAGGCTATATGCCCTCCGGCTTCAGAGCTGTTTGCCTCATTTGTCTGATACTCAAGGCTTGAACATGTATTTTAAGAAGCAAAGGTTGATCGGCAAACATCGACTGAGATTTTGACAGATAAGCAACTCAAACGTCCTTACAGTTTTTCTTAATTCAAACTGAAGAAATGCTTCCTGCCACAGATTTAACGGCTGCAGCAGTTTTTATGGTTGAATTCAAAGTAAAAACTTGAAGGAGTTGTCAGAGGTGACAGTGAGAATCAGGTTTACAGTGTTTCTAATCTTGGAGGAGGTTAAGTGGGATGCACCTAAATCACAGCCTGCATTCATGTATGATGGCGTTTGTTGCTAAGATTTCAGTAATATGATTGGTTCAGCGTGTAGACACGTTTCTGCATCATTGAGTGTGTGTGTGTGTGTGTGTGTGTGTGTGTGTGTGTGTGTTTGCAGTAAAGGGGTGTTTTGTTCGGGTTCCAGCAGCAGCTAGGGGACTCCAGGCAGAGGCCGCTGCACACTCGGGACAAGTCATTTGATGGATTCCCAGTCCTCCCAGGAATAACAAAACTCTTTTCTTCTCTAATTATTGAGGCTATTGTATTTTTATTTGGAGATGAAAGTAAAGACATGCAGCAGATTTATTTACTCAATATCAATTTAATAACCTGTCCGCCTTGTCCTTCTATCACGCTGAAAAATAGATTGTTTGACCCATGATTTTGCAATTTTGTCCTGCACTGGCAGGAACACAAATAACAAATAGGCTTTTATTTCAGTTATATTGTCCATTTATCTGAACAACAAAGATAACACAAAGTGTGTCAAAAGGCGCACTGATTCCTCTGTCTTAATTACAGAGTTCCATTAGGAGCCAGAATGATCCTCGACAAAAGTCTTCAAAGAGAAGAATGCAAATTAATGTAGAGACTGTGGGAGAGGAAATGCTGTTATTATAGTGGAGAGCAATGAATCCTGAGATTATTAGAGCTTTACTCGTCCAGCCCTCAAACTGTGTTTGTGAGAAAGGCTTCTCTGACGACAAGACTCACAGTGTAGCTCCATGTCCTTGCATTCATTTCCATAGCTATCTGCAATACTTCACAGAGAGGGGGGCGAGCTCTCCTCTTAGCCAAACACAGGAGCTTCATGCTCCTGCATAATTCACTGTCATGTGCAGTAATCCACAGAGAAGCTGGAGTGAAACCGCAGAGCTTTCAATGGTTAGAGGGGCTGGTACCTAAAGGGTCATTGTGTCACTAATGACTGAGAGGGAAAGAGAATGGACGGGGCCCAGAAACCAACATTCCTCCTATTGGTGAAAACCAACTCTATAACTGATAGCGCATATACAATCCTGCTGTTAGAGAGAAGAGTGTATAGTACAATACACCGGCAAAGTAACTGCAAAGCTAAACAGTTTTTTCAACTTGCTAATTTCACATAACATATACTGTAATAATTGAATGCTAAAAACAAAAATCAGCTTGTATTCTTATATAAATGTGCATTACTTCTACTCTAAACTATGTGAATGCTACTTGCTAGGTAAATAAAGCAAGACTAAAGGTCGATTCTGCTGTATTTATGGCGGCTAGGGGTGTAGGCTCCTCCGTAGCTGACGTGTGCTTCTTTAAAAACCTAACTACACATTAGGGCTATGGTGTGATTGACTGAAAACCATCTGAAGCTGAGCTATAAATGAACACAGAGGCGCCCCAAAGTATCTCCAATCAAGTATAAATCCAGCCCACATTGTGAGGCTGTACTTAATCACAGTGGTGCTTTGAGCTGAATGCTATTGTCAGCATGCATAGTCATCATTTTGGTTAAGAGTTTTAGGATGCTAACATTTGCTTATTAGCACTTTACACAGTAGTACAGCTGAGGTTGATGGGAACTGCTACAGGAAAAGTCAGGATCATCAAAAGTTATTATACGATGAACGTATGTTTCAAATTTCATGGCAATCCATCCAATATTTGTTGAGATATTTGAATCTGGTAGACTGACTGACCCACTGACATTTCCATCCATAGAGCCACGCAGCTAGCGTAGCTAAATATATGCAGCCAGGTCCAAATCATGCCAGATTCATAGACTACATTAAGAATGAAATAAACACGTCACATCACAGCAGGATGCATGACCGAAGTGTTTCTCTACAGACCAGCTCAGAGTTTCACCTCTACTTTTATCAGCTTTTCTCTTCTCTGCAAGCTGAGGTGAAGTTTACTGAGTTTACACTAAAGTGTAACTAGAGTGTCAGAGGAATTCTAAATTCAGCATAATTTTCGTCTTACAAGGTGTCTGTTTTTCCCACCTTGAAACCGCCTTAAAAGCGAAAACAGCTGTGAATAACATGTGATATCACAAGCTGGAAGAGTGAAAAATGTAACACGAGACCCTTGTTTGTGCTTTCTTAAAAGAGAGAAAGAGCCGCAGTCTCTCCAGCTGTCTGACAGTGGACATGTAGATACTGCTTTATTTCTCAGATGCAAATTATCTGAAACAATTTACATGGACCCCTGTAAAGGCGGACAATAAACCACACAATCACACAAATACAGGTCCTTTTCAATCAAACCATTTACAGCTTTTTAGCTGTCACATACTGTTAGTCCTTTTGACAATTTGTGAGCGCAAATGTCATCAATCCAAAGGATCAAAACAAACAAAAGCCAGTAGTAACATGACAGTTTGTCTACTGGGTATGCCATGTTGTAATTATGGACTGAATCCAAGAAGGTACATCTGTGAGACTCACAATTTTATAAAATATCGCAATTTTAGGACACATCACAGCATCAACACAGCCCTTTTCACTGGCAAAATTTGAAAATGTCTTTTTAATGTGGGAACGCACTTAACCATAGAAGAGCATTAACACACACCCACACACACGTTTGTACATCTATGCTTGTGAGGACCCTCACTGGCACAATTCATTTTCTGGCCCATAACCCTAACCTTAAAGCAGCTATAATCACTATTTTGAGAAGTGCAAAGAAAAACTATAACTCGCAAACCAAAAGACAAGCAATATAGTCACACTGAAGCTGTGATTTTAGATCCAAATCACATTTCTTTGCATTTCACATTGTAGCTCTTTGTCATATTTTGGAATGTAAACTTGGGTTGCAGATTTGTTGGATGGTTTGTGATCCAACATTTCTTTGCGTTTTTATTAACGGACAAAATTAACCCCATACGGTCACGCGTAGTGATGAAAGCACAGAGAATTATCACCCTACTCTGCCTTTTCCCTCCACTCTACAGAGCATCTTTTAGCTCACTGCTTTGGTTTTCCGGTCCACAACTTCACTTGTTTTTGTTCACTCTCATCAGCATCACTTTCGGCTAAACTCTGATAAACCCACTGTACACTACCTGCCCAGCACCAAACAGCAGATAAGCAAATAGCTACTAGCTGGTGAACATAGTGGAGCATTTAACAGCTAAAGAACCAGATATTTCCCTCAGGAGTTGGTGGAGACCAAAAGTAGAGCTAAAAGTGAAAGTGTATATTGGAACAACGACCACTGTGGTCACAGTGGCAATTATGTCGGTCAATTACTCAGAATATAAAGCTTACTAACTTTAGCTAGCATTAGCCACCATATGCTCCTGGTCATACCAGACCAAGTAAGGGTGTAGCGGCAAAACCCCTGAGGGTTTCAAGTGAGAAAGCATGCATTTTATTTATTATAAATTCAAATTCTTTCAAAAGTTACATTCTCACTTTAAACCTAAGTGGAAAGTCAAGTCACTGCCCCTATATGTTTATGTGTATGCAAATATTTGCTTTTACATTAATTCTAGTAACTTATTTTATGTGAAGCACTTTGTAAATTCTAAATTGTTTAAACTTTGTAAATTTGTCTTATTTTGTTTTTAATTCCTGTTAAACTGTATGTAGAACACAGCTGCCTCAATGCCTCATATAGTCCAAAGATACAAATACAAGCATGCGTGCGCGCACACACACACACGCACACACACACACACACACAAAGATAAAGGAAGTAAAATATCAGGACTCCACTGTCTGAGAGGGAATCATTACTTTCTTTTGGTTTGAACTCTGTGTAAACTCTGACTCACACCCCCTCGCCTTCACTCCAATTTTTCCACCCTGTCTCTCACTTACACACACACACACACACACACACACACACACACACACACACACACACACACACACACTCCCTTACACATTTGCGCTCACCACATCTGTACTCATGTCCATATGTGTGTGTATGTAGGAAGACGGTGTAGACACCAGTGTTCACAGAACGATACAAACAGGAGATTCCTCGTGTCTGGTTGTATGGGTGACGAGAGTTCAGCTCAAACCAACTGCTCTCTCCTCCTTTTCTTATAGTGTGTGTCCCTCTCTCTTCTTCTATGTGTTAGTCTGTCATTTCCTCTGCCTGGTTCCTGCAGGAGTCAGGCTGTCTGCTCCTTAAATAGGCTTGACCTCAGTACAGACTCTGGGGCTGCTTCAGTCTTTAACTCTGCACATGCTTTTCCGTTTACATTAGCGTGTGGTTTTGTGGGGATGGGTGATTTTCAGACAGGCACTCTGCCTGTAGCCACACGTGCTACAGCTATGGGCTGCTTAGATATTTATGCCTCTTGAATGTTAAATTTTTAATTTCGTATCATTTCTTCTCCATACTCTGTCGTCCACTTGCTCGAAGTGCTCATGTTGCATTCAATCATGGGTTCAGAGGCAAGAGAGGTTCACGTTCAGCTACAAATCCTCTTCATAACATAGCTCTCATACACAGGGGGAAATAAATAATGCATAATGGATACAGAAGAATAACAAAAACACATAGATAATAATAAAAATGGTAATAGCATGAAAACAAATCCAACCTCCAGCCTGGGACTAGTCCTTGACTGCAAGTGCTGATTTTTCATTACAACCACTAATACCCCAAAGTATGCTACACAGTGCGCGATCAGTATGTAAAGACATACAAACCAGTACATCTATTAGAAATGATAGTGGCATGGGTGTTAGGGTCCAACGCCTTTTTTGAACAATAGCAATCTTACCATTGCACAGTGCATGTGTGATCCATGACACTCTTAATCTGAATCAATTGCTGCCCAATTCTTTTGCAAGGCACAGTGAAGAGCATTTTTTTCTGTTTACCCTTCATCAAATCACAAGAGTCTACAGCCATTCTAGCAGCTCTGTGAGGTTCTACTTATGTACAGCAGTGCTTTGAGCTAGATGCTAATGTCAGCATGCTAACATGCTCCAATGAAAATGCTAACATGCTGATTTTAAGCAGGTATAATGTTCATCATGTTCGCCATCTTAGTTTAGCACGTTAGCACACTAACATTTGCTAATTAGAGCTAAGCACAAAGTACAGATGAGGCTGATGGGAATGTCATTAATTTTGCAGGTGTTTGGCCAAAAACCAAAGTAATGGATAGAGTAAAAATTTTGCCTGGCCAACCGACATCGCTACCCCTAGAGCCATGCCACTAGCATAGCTAAAAAAGGTGAGATGATGTATGATTATGCCAGGAATGCCAAACACACATACAACACCTCTTCCTCCTCTTACGCTTTACAACAAATGTGCTCCCTCTTTACAAACATCTGTTGTGAAAATCGAACTCGCTGTGGACATCAGCATTCAGACACAGTATGAGGGAGAAATAAAACACTCATGAAACAAATAGTCTGACCTTTATTCCAACTCAATAATAAAGTATTATTTTATATTGTGGGCCAAACAAGTTGCTGTCAGCTGGATTGATATAATCACACACTGTGAAATTGTTCATAAGTGTTTCAGACTTATTTACTTTTGAAGGATACCTGAGTCCTGAAATCAATACAGTGTGTCAAGTGAAAAAAAAATTCTCCAATTTAAGGAGTTCCAATAATAACACAGCCACTCTTAAATACGAGAAATACGAGTCATTTTCAAACACTTTATTTATAATGCAGGGTATCTGAGGAAATGGACAAATGCAGTTCACATAGACTCAGTTCGGGTTGCAGTGACAAACTGTACCATATAGGCTTATGTAAGACAGTCTATTCAAACTGACAATGCACTGCTCACTGTTGCTGCTCAGTAATCTTGCCTGCCAAAAAGTCCACTCATGAGCTTCAGGATGAAATTATAGAGGAAATAATCATGTTTATACCCCACATCCTGCTACTATTGCTGGAAATCTGCAACCTCGAGTGCTGATCGTAGATCCGAGTATTTTCTGAACATTACTCTGAACTGTTGTCATACTGAACAATGCATTAAGGCAATGTACCAGTGTCTTATTAGTGCTGTTGTTTATTGTGAAAGGTAAAACACTGTGTTGTGCATGATCACGAGCACTGTGTCAAATTAGATCATACTTTAGGTCATTTTTATTGGCAGCTAAGTGCATCTAAGCATGGTTACATGAGACTGCAGGGAAAATGGACACCAAATGGTCTCTTCACGGAGTAATGAATAACAAATTGCAAAAGCCAAATAAACAAAAATAAATTACCTTCTAATGCCTAATTCAATGTATCATTGTGGCACAAATGCTTCTAGAATGCCATTATGGTTTTGTCCTCTGATGTGAGTGTTTTCTAACAGTATGTTCTCTCAATGCATCGAGTGAAGGCATGGCTCACCCTGATAGCTTATTTTCTGGTTTCATATATCACTTAAACTCAAACAAAGCCGGGACAGAGCCTGCATCTAATAGTCTCATCATCTCTTCACACCTGCAGTGATTGTTTTAGCAGAATGGCACCATTAAATCATAATGAAAATCTTATATTTAGCTTTACACTCAGCCTGCTGTAGTTTTTTGTGGCACATTAGTGTTAAACGGTAGTAGCCAACAACACGGAGCTCTTTAGGTTCCACCTGTTTAGAAATGTGTCAGTAGTACAGTTAAATGCTGATTATTTGCAGTGTAAACTGGGCAGCCTGGCATCACCTCATTCAGATGTGATGGAGCATATGAGTAAGTGTGGAAATAAAAAGTCTTTACTTCATAAATTATAAATGCTTTAGAAATGACTGGACATAAGCTTTGCTAAGACATATCCTGTTAGACATCCTCCAGTGAGGTGAATCAAAAAGTTAGCTCATGAGCTACATCTGCTCCCTAAGCTTATCACTGCTGGTGGAGATTGCTGTAGAATTATATGCAAGACGCAATGTTTACTTCAGCTGCGTCCCATTGATAAGGCAGAGGGTGGAAGCAGTGGAGAGAAAACTAAAAGCTCAGGAGAGAGCAATAGTTTGTGGAGCAGCAGAAAAAAAGGACTGCAGTCCAGGACCACCATTACAAATGATATAAAGCTCTGGACCCAAACCCAGAGGCAGAGGAGGAGCTGAATGATCACACTGTATAATAATGAGTCATAATGAAATATGTATGTGTCAAATAGTAAGGCAATAATATAAAGCTAACCCAAGTTTCTGGGGATAATTGTGGTAGTTCAGACACAGTATATCCTGAATATGAGAGCAAAATAACTTCCAAAGGAAACTGATGGCTTTTGATATTTTTAGTGATAAGACCAGCGGTGGAAGAAGTATTCAGATAATTTATTTCAGTAAAAGTAGCAATACCACAAAATAAAATTACTCCATTACTGGTAAAATCCTGTCTTCAAAATGTCACTTAAGTATAAGCACAGAAATATTGTCAGCATTTGTTTTTTGCATTATTATTACGGATGCACTAGTGTGTAAGCAGCATTTTACTGTTGGTCGAGATGGAGCTAATTTTAACTACTGTTGGGTAGTACTAGTAGTAATATATATAATATTATATAAGTTGATTAAACATTGTATATGTAAAATCTTAATATATAAAGTAACCAAAAAGTAAAGCCGTCAAATAAAGGAAGTGGAGTAAAAAGTACAATATTTACCTCTGAAATATAGTGTAATAGAAGTATAAAGTCACATCAAATGGAAATAGTCAAGTGGAGTTCAAGTACCTCAAATTTGTACTCAAGTACAGTACTGGAGTAAATGTACCTTGTCTCCTAAAATTTATGTTGATGTACTACTTATTTGCAACAACAAGAAACATAATGGCGGCTAGTCTTTTTAAAGGTAATTTTTGGGGCATTGTATGCCTTTATTAGATAGATGACTGCGATGAGACGACAGGAAATGAGGAGAGAGAGATGGGAACAACATGCATTAAAGGACTTCAGCCGGACATGAACCGGTTCATGCATGATGCCTTAACTCCTAGGTTACCAGGGCGCCCCTGGAGTAGGAAACATTGTATCTGTGTTTTTTCTGCTAAGTCACAAACTGTTCATACCGAACGCATCTGTAAAACATTCACTGACATATTTAACATATTTACACATTTGTATTTAACTAACAGATTTGTTTTATACTACAGTATCTGCATGTGGCATGTGATTCCCATATGTATGGTTATGTTTAGGGGACTTAGATTTTTCTATAGATGATATTGTAGTGTGAAATTAATTAGTACTACTACTGTTCAGGATTTTTCACTTATGCAATGGAGCTGACAGCAGAGTTCTCATTAGCAATTTCACATTCAGTCTTGATGGTTAATTACATTTCCAAGGTGTTGCTTACTACCTGGGGAGACGTTTGTTCAGCAGAACCTGGAAGAGGAGGTGACTTTGCCTCCCCCGAGCACAGACAGCACTCTGAAATGGAACATGGGTCCTGAAAGGTGGCATTACCGACCCGCTGAAATGAAATGGTGTCAGCCTTTGTCTTACCACATGAATGAATTTAATTTGTGTGATCCCCATGTCCTCAAAGCAGTGGAGCAATCAAACTGCTGATGAAGCTCAAGGGCATCCAAGAGGGCTTTTATGAACTGTGAGCGGTTATATTGAGAATGAAAAAGCATTTTTGTTGTCTGAATAAACAATATTCTTGAAGGTTCAAATGAGTAGTTTACACGTATTTTAGATGACTATAAAAACAATGAACTGAAACTGAAAAAAACAAGGGAATTGGGAAGACTGTAGTCCTTAATTATAATCATCTTGTTTCTTTCTTTCATTGTTCTAAAATAGCACCAAAATACATGTTTGTTGTTTTTGATGCTTGTAAATGTGGGACTGTAATTGGCAAGAAAGCTGAAATCTATAAGTATACACAAATAAGCAGCTGTTTTGTCTTGTCTTGAAATACATTCTTGTATTGTAAATTCACCAGCACATGCAGATGTTTGTGCATTTGCAGACCCTTCAATATGACAAAGCTCTCATTTTCTTCTGAAAAACAGATATTCATTTAAAAAAAAAAACCACAATGTGCTTTTGTGGTTTCACAATCTCTATCTATTGTATTATATCTCACCTCTCATGACGAGTATTTTTAATACATTGTTTTTATGTTAAAATCCATTAGCAGGATTCTTAGAGCTCAATCACACAGGATGTATTTAGATTAAAATTAAAGGGGAACATCACTGCTTTTATTGTGACAAACCTGCTCAGGCAGAAACTCTGGCAGCGTCCTTTTACCGTCTCCAGGCAACTGCAACATCAGCTGCTGTCAGTCATTTAGACAGCATAACTGATGACATATTCTCTTCACTATCTCTTTGATTTAAGCATTTTAATTTTTGGTTGCTGACCCCCCCCCCCCCAAAAAATAAAAAATAAATAAATAAATAAATAAATAAAATAAAATATATAATACCGTGCGTAATGGTCATTGGAACACCTTGCAGATGTGGCTCAGTTAGTACAATTGCACCTCTTCTTTGCTGTTCTTTGCATTGACAGGTCTAAAGAGTAGTGAATCAGGCAGAAGTATTGGTATCCTGACCCCTCGTAGGTGCTGCAGAGGGCCCACAGGTGGAGTCACACAGGGACATCCACCTCAGGTGTCCTTAGGAGCTTAGAATTAATGCCGCTCTGCCTGCTGCTCTCATCCTCACCCACACAATCAGATTGTACAGTTTACATAAGGCCTGAGATTATTGTTGAAAAGCCCCCACAGGAAGAATTAACTCAGTTATATTTTAATATACACGCTACAGATTTCTCCACTTATAACAATGTGGAATTATTAGTTGAAAAGAGTCTTAATAGACTCTTAGCTGGTTTGTTAATTACTAACTGTTGTTGTTTCTATGTTATCTATAGAAAGCAGGAGGAGACCAAAAACCAAACCTGCTGTGTGTTTGGTATTTTTATAGTAATAAAACAACAAAAATGAAAACAGTTAATTATTATTTTTATCAATTAGTATTTAAATGCTGCAAAGCAATACATTTACGTACACTGGAACTTCAGCATTGATGAGCATATTGCATTTGTGAAGATATCTACCATGTTGTTGTTGGTAGGGAGTGAAAATATCATCAAACAGCCAGCTCAGACAAACAAGATATCATTGGTTGAAACGGTGAACTGTGACCCAACAAATCTGGTCGACGTCTCAGTAGCAGCATTTAAAGACTGTCAGTGTGTTGATATGACAAATATCTATGGAAAGAAGGGGGCAAAAAAGACGTTAGACAGATAGCCCCACTGTGGTTTTGAATGATTTTTTTTTAAATAACTTCATCTATGTTGTCATGTTGTTTGTTGGTGGTATTATGTCTGTATTCAATTAACTGTTTGCTTTGTGGTAGCCTGGTTCCAAAATCGCTGACTACATCTTGCAGATTGAACCTGGTATGGTTTTGTGCTCACTGACAGCTATTTCTGCCGGTCTGAAAAGCAACTGAGCTAGTAAGTAGGATTTGGTACAGGGATGTCATCTATCTTTGCCAGATCCAGGAAAGTAGTGATGGAAAAAATGCCAAGAAAATGGTAACAAGTGCAGGTGAGATCGACACAGCTATACATGATGTAATCCGAGTTACAGCAATAACAACTTTTAAATTGGTGTATTTGTACAATCAGCGTGAGAAACACTGAAGGAATAGTTTGACATTTTGGGAAATATTATTTATTATTCTTTCTTGCCGAGAGTTAGATGAGAAGATCGATACCACTCTCATATCTGTCTGTTAGGTATGAAGCTACAGCTATTAGCCAACGAAATATGACGTCCTAAGTAGAGAGCTTTAGATGTGCTGGTAGGTAGATTATGTTACTTTTGGACGGTGCCAAACTAGCCATTTCCACCTGCTTAGCTTAGCCTTCATGCTAGGCCAAGCTAACTGGTTGCTGACTGTGGTTTCACATTTAGAATAAATATATGAGTGGTTTCAATAATTAGCGTATTTCACACTGAGCTGTTCTTGTGATTAAGGAGAGAAACCTTTTGCTAAAAAACAGTTGTCACGACTATTATTCTTCTATAAACCTGCTCTAAAAGCCAATCCGACAAGTGTTTACTTTGTTTTTTCATGTCTGAGTCAAATCTCAAAAGCTTCACAATATTAGCTTTTACATTTCACCTTAATTTTTGGAGGTAATTACAACATATAACAGCTGCAGTCACGATTCAGGGATCAATTTTCAGAAGGATTAAGAATTATGGTTTGAGTACCCTAAATCAACTTCAATACAGTTTCAGATGAACCTCCCACATGTGGATATTTTTCAGTGAGGTGACAAAAATACAAAGTTGGATTAAAGCTACCAATGTCTTTGTTACAGTTTGTTGACAGGATCCCCAGGCTACAGCAAAGCATTGCCGAGGAAGAAGGTCATGTCTGTCTATTCTCCTCTCCCTCCTGAACCCGGCCTCTCCTGGGAAGAGCGAGTCTCTCTAGTTTTCCGAGACGTGTCAGTAACGGGTCTGTGTGAGAGAAAATGGATTTCCTTCATGTGCTCAGTGAATATTTGCATCAAAGGAAGCTTATAGCGCCATTGGGGGTCAGTGATGTCTGTTAATGCTGCCACTAAGGCAATCACCCATGACAAATTCTCCACAGACAGAGGAAGTCACAGATGCTGTGAAACTTTCAGGCTGATTCTGGGAACTTGTCAACCCTAACTGTCATCAGTGCTGACAAGGTCCGCACCACACAGATAGTGTCTACGCCAGCTGGTACCAAATTGTCAATGTCAAGCCAAAGTCTGCTTGTAATTTCTGCAAATGTTTCATAGGAATTAATTCCTGCAGTCCTATCATTGCATCAAAATTTGATGCAGTGTATGAAGTAAGAGTTGCATATTTTGTTTGGAGCCTGACATCGACTGTCCCCAAAGTGTTACATACTGTACAGTGCAGTCATGAAATATTAGGACAATGATATTTTTTATTTGTTTGCCTATGTTTAAATCGTGCAACATCTGAAATTTTTAAGGAAGATATTCTACTGGTGTAGACCATGGATGATTCAGGCCCTGATGTGCCCGTGTCTACACCGGGGCGCGCAGTAGAATCAGCACCAAGCATAACGCTTGAGACAGGTAGATACTTTTTGTGTCCCAATTCAATACTGCACACCAATTCTGAACAGGTTGTAAATTTGTAGTGAGTTTATGCTGGAAAAGTGTTGAAATTAAGTATACTCAAAAGAATCAGCATATATACTAAAAAACACTGGATTATTTAGTGTGTTTCTGTTGTTGTACACTATTGTCCTACAATACAATTAAATTATGATAAAATGTCAATATAGACTCTATCTATCTATCTGTCTGTCTGTCTGCTGAGGAAGATATACGATAGGATCAAAGCCTCAGAACAGCTACTACTGGATCTTGAGTGGAGAGTCAACTGCAGTTTGAAAGGTCATTTTCAATCTGAAAATTAAAATAAAGTGCAAATAGTGGTGAGGTGGCTCCAGAAAGATCTTGGAAAACTACAAAATAAGTACTTAATATTTAGAAAGACATTTGGCTTTCTCTTTGTAAAGTTTAACTGTCGTTCTAAAATTGCAGATCGATAGATGGCAAATATCCAAAATAATCTCCTTCAAATGATGAAGTATGTTGATGTCTTGTATTTTACTGCCAAAACAGTGTACAGTGAAGGTGAGTATATAGTACATGCCATACAGTTTGTATGCAGTATGGAATTGGGATGCAGCACAAGCGTTTGCTGATTTCTTTGGGTCAGAGAGTAGAAGTCAGAAAGTCATTGACTATAAATGATGTGACACTAAATATTAAATATGATGCCTTTAAGTTTAAGTTACTTTCTCTCCCCTAAAAGAGGCCGCTGTGTACAAAAAACAAAAAACGCCATGGTTCCTACACTGTTCATCTTATGTGGATGTAAACACCCTCAAATTGAAGTGGAGAGTCAGCACTTTAACCTCATAGTCATTATTTAATCTGAAATCCAAAGTGCTGGAGTACAGAGCCAAAACAATGAAAAATGTGTCACTGTGATAATACTTTCTGACCACACTGTACAGCATGATGATAAAAAGGAAAATACGATGACCCTCACAGCCAAACAGCAAAGCCAAGCCCTGTACACAAATATGATCGGTGTTATACAGTCGCTCCCAGCATAACATTCCTTTGGGAAATTTGCATTTAGAGTGTAGGGTGAGCAGTGCAGCCTGCATTCACTGCTCTGCTATAGAGCAATGCAGCATGCCAACTGTAAATGATGCCAGTAGCAGATTAATGACAACCATCAGGATGAACTAATTAGCAACACCACAGTAAAGCAACCTACGGATGCTAGTGACTCTCTCTCTTCCTTCGTGGGTGAGGAGAGAGAGGGGGAGAGGCTGCCTCGGTTTGATTAACGAACAGGAGAAATATTGAAGCCTTATCTCTCCTTTCTCTGAGAGAAGTCATCGTGAAAAATGTTGATAACAGCATTCGTGTAAGGAATCCCGAGTGGGAAAGAGACACACAAACAAACAGCAGAAAATGAAGAGAAATATTTTCTAGAAATTACAAGTTCGTACAAGGGCAGGAATGCTGCAGAAATCACCGCTGGAGAAAAAAAGCAGACACATAATAACATGTAGTTTTCTGGTGATGGACACATTGACTAGAGAGAGTAATTGTCTGTCCTTGAAAGGCATTGATGATTTAAGGGAAAAACAGTTGGCAACAAATACAGATAATGGTAATATGATAATATCATCTTCTTTGTACTTCCTATGTTCTCCTCGCTGTTGAACATGTTGTGTACGTCACATCACACAAAACAAGAAAAGACCTCTAGAAGGCTTTGGACTCAACTAACTTCATAAATTTAATTTGAGTGTCTTAAACAAGAAACGTTGAAGTGATCTAATAGACATTGCCAGCTTAAAGGATAAGTCTGGTGACATGCTATATTTTTTTTTATTGTTTTGTCTGTGTAGCCAAAACCTGATAGCTTGTTCATCTGTGTCCATTGTTGTCCCATAACTATTAACAACACATCAGTGAGCCACATCTTTGCACCTTTGGGTGACATGTTCCTTCGTCACAATGAACATGGGTGTAGTTTACTTCAGGTCGATCCCACATGCACCATCCTGCTGCCGGAAATACTGACCACCACATCAAATCTGAAGATGAAAATAGCCCACAACAAATGCATTATTTACTCCTGTTTGAGTAAAGGTTTCTAAAAACTACAGTGCCCAACCTGTTTTCTTTTACAAAATTACTTTGTTTTAATGACTGGTTTTTAAAGATTTTGGTCTTCAGTAGGAACCAATGCCAGTGCCACAGACAGGGTACTAAAGAATATTGCCATCCTTATTCTTTAAGCCAAATATTATGATGACTTTTATAGCCGCCCTCCAGTCAAAAATGTGTTTTTGTTCTTTCTCCTTGACTTGGATGTTTGACCTTCACTGTGCAGTATCATGTATGCGCAGTGTTTGATACTAGTAGGCTTTCATCACATTTATCTACTGAAGGGGGAAGTTTCTCTGTGGCCCAAACAACTTACTTGGAAGCCAATTGTAGTCCAATATGCAACTTACACAAGTGTGTTGTGGAAACTTGAAGCCTCCAGTGCACTGAGAATGGACCTTTTAGTAAAGTAAGAGACATCTTGTGTCCAGCAGTTAAACTTTTGAAATTAACAATATTTGCATATTGTATATTGTATATATATATCTGTTAAGTTAATTAAGCTTTTTTTTTTAATGGAAAGACCACATCAGACACAAATTATTATTCAAAGCAGAATATTTGTATGTCTTTACAGGATCTTTAAATAATATATCATTAATATATCCATATTTATGGTAGAGAGTGGTAAAACACTAAAATGATGCTCGTCATACTCTGCTACTGAGAAATATTTATCAAGTTTCTCTGGCTGCACCTGTTCAGTAGTTTGATTAGCTATAAGTTTTTCAGTGACAACAACATGGATTTCAATGAGATATCACATGCTAATGCACTAAAAAATGTGCACACATTCAACACACATAGTACAAAAAGCAATATGCATCATATCATATATAACTCCCGCTGCATGAGATAGAGTAGTTTGTATAAAATGTCACATGTAGTCACTACAGTGAGGATTAACAATGCATTGCCGCTTTAATTATTGTTTGCTAGAATATCCAGTAAATCCTCTCTATTTAAATGATTAATTTCAAAAGCACAAATACAAGGATGAAGGATGGGAAGATGGCAAATGAATCTTGCATAAATGATAATAAATTAGTTGGTACAGTAGGCACAGCTGTAGTACTCGAATCTCAAGATCTTTTTCTTTTTATTATCTTGGACTTTCTTGGACTCTCAGTCTCGTGGGTGTTTTGACTGACTTGTCTCGGTCTCAGCCACAGGTCTTGCCTATTACAGTTGAAGTTCTTGACTCTGTCCATACTTTCATGTATTTTTTCCCCCTCAGAATTGTGATTGCAATTCAAGCAAATAATACAACATTTAGACAAATGTACATAGTTTCCTATTTCTATCACATGTCAAACTTTTCTAAATGCCAAGTACTGGACTGAATGATTGAAGTCCTATCACAGATGATTTTCACTGGGAACAACAGTAGGAGGAATATTGAATAGGATGTGTTTTTCTGTTTTGTCATTGTATAGAGCCCTTCTGGACTCTTGGACTTTATGGTTTTAACTCAGACTCGAAGCAGCTCTGACTTGGACTGGTCTGGGACCTGACTGACGTGGTCTTGACAGCCCTGACAGTAAATACCGAACGGGATCCCATCAGATCATCAAATACATTACAAAGTTATGATAATTTCGTCAACAAGTCTTTTCTTACAAACTTAAACCATGTGAGAAAGCGTAATGCAGTATGAACAGACACTCAGGCCAGAAACTCCATTTTGAGGACATTTATTTGTAATGCAGGCATGTGTCGGAGGTGCACATCACCCACATCCACCACTGTAATTTTAACAAACCACGGACATATGGTGTTCCCAGTCAGCGTTCTAATTAAAATATATATTATGATATATTAATCTTCCCTCTTTGAACACACTCACAGAATTCTGTCCTGTAATGAGCCCATGTGTTCCGACAGATAACAGATGGAAATGCTCACATTTTGTTGCACCGAATGTCACAATTATACTGTAGCTGTGTTTAGTCAGTTTGAGTCTCTTGGTGGTACTAACAGTTTTGTCAAGAATTTTAAAAGGAAAACATGCTGCTAGAATGTGTCCATAGAATGGCAATGTACTTGGTTCATTTTGGTTTCTTTTTAGTAGCCATGCTAGCAGTGTGGCTCTAGGGATGGCAATATTGGTCTGTGGTTGGTTGGTCCAACATTTACGGTCCAGACCGGAATATCTCAACAACTATTGGATGGGTTGCCATGATATTGGGTACAGACATTCATTGTCCCTAGAGGATGACTCCTAATGACTTTGGCGATCCCCTAACTTTTCATGTAGCGTCACCAGCAGGTGACATCTCAACATCTACTTGATGGATTGACAAAAATATTCGTATGTTCATGGTCCCCAGAGCATGAAGCCTACTAACTTTGGTCATCCCCTGACTTTTCCACTAGCGGCACTATGAGTTTGACATTTGTCCGACAACTGTTGGATGGATTGTTGTGAAATTTAGTATAGACATTCATCTCCTGGTTATCCCCCTGGCTTTTCCTCTAGTGGCATTATCAGGTCACAAATTTCAATTTGTCCAATACTTTGGTTTATGACTAAATACCTGCAAAAAATGGCATTCCCACCAGCTCCAGCTGTACTTTGTGTCTAGTGCATGTTAGCAAATATTAGCACGCTAACACGTTAAACTAATCTAGCAACAATGGTAAATATTATACCTCATAAACATCAACATATCAGCATTGTCATTGTGACATATAATATATGCTAGTGTGGATAACCAGCCATGAATGGAAGTAGGGATATTTCCAGCACAACTGCAATTGAATTTAACAGCTCCACTGGATCAAAGAGCCTCCAGGCTTACTATTTTGAGCTGGTGATCAATAATCATATAGGAAAACATTAATTGAAGAAGATGAAATACCGCTTTTTCAACCAAGATGTTATTCTACCTCCAATAATGCACAAACCAAACAATTACAATCCCACTGATGAAAATTGTGTTTATTGAAAGGAAGAAGAGGTCAAAACTCCAGCAACACTTTATCGTTAGACCAACACATTTTAGTTTGTGGCGTTCTTCAGGGCCATTTTCATTTCTGAAAGGAATATCACACTGACTTTAATCTGGTCACAAACAACTCACAGCAACAAGTTGACACACACCCACTCTCTGGGGCATTTTGAAAGTAATTTCAGCTCTAAGCAGGAAATCACTGACTGAAGTAGAAGTAAACGAGACAGGTTGAGTGAAAGTGGGTACACCAAAAGGTAAATTACAGCACTTCATCACAAAAAACTCCTAGACTACACTAAACATCATAAATCAGTGTATCCCAGGGATATTTCAGTTCTTCTGAAGTTAAACACTATTCATCAACATCTTGTTGGGATACATTTAAGCTGTCAGAGTGGCCAAGATTCAGAAAAAAGGGAATGCATTTTGAATTCAGGTAGAGTGGGAAGTTCACACACAAACAAATGGGTGATTATTGAAAGCTATTACCTTGAAAGATTACTGCTACTTTGAATCAACCTACATGCGAGATAATGACATGTTGAGGAAGTTACCGGTTGCATGTCTTGCAAGTGTGAAATCATGACCTTCTCCACGTTACTGAGTCTAGCTGATAATGGCTAAACTGTGAACCACCAGTCGACATTGCTACTGGTCACATAACAATATGGATGTCAGGGTGACTGTGTGCGACAGCAGAGAGCGTAGAGGATACCACAGAGGTATCTGACACTATTGATTATCGTGTTGATGGAAACAGGTTGACTGACTTGACCACATGCCAGCATCTCCAGGCCTGCGTAGAGGCTCAGAGAAGCTAGAGTCTATCACACGCCACTCTCTCTGCTCAACAGGGGGACAGATGACCTTTCTCTAACAGATGAGGTTGATGTAAGCTGAAAACATGTACAGTTCGTGCCTGCAACACTGGTGACTGGGTACTGCAGGGACCTCTGTAGCACCTTTTTGGAAATAAACTTTGGCAGTGCTTGAAAAATTAGTGTTAGGTGTTTGTCCTCTTTCAAAATATGGCTGTGATTGAACATCTCTGTCATGCAGTTCATACATTGTTGCTCCTTAACCTTTACTTTAACTCTTTTACCACTTAATTAACCTTTATCACTTTCCAACAACCAGAAGTCTCTTTCACGCTTCCATCTTCATCAGTATGTTTAAAAGAAAACCCTGCTAGGAGCTTATGTGGTGCAAACATACAAAGAATAAAAACCTTCAGCTGCATCTGGTGACCTGTTTGGAACTGATTTTAAGATATCACTAGATTGCTTTTTGGTGGCCCCAAGCTAAATCACCAACCGCTAAATCCTGCCCTGTACGAGCCAGTGTGCACTAGTGACTCATAAATCCATCGCTATGTTTGTGTGCAAAGTTCGTCCTAAGTTCTAACTTATTCTCACACTAGAGATTTACTAAATCGAGTTGTACTATTAAAACTTAAGAAATGTCTTAGCAGTAAAGACCTTAGTAATGTGTAAATTAGCTGAGTGCCGTCGAATGAAAAGTAACCTTCAATATAAACAGGAAGTCATTGTAGCATCACAAGCTGTAACATATATCACGATTTTAGAGGGCCAGATGATACTCTAAACTCAATTGCCAAACTTTTCTAAATTAATGTATGACTTTGTGTTATTCATATTTGCATAACTGGAGAAATATGTATGTTTCAGACTTTGTTGTATCTATGTAGTTCAGAATGATTGGTGAACATCTGATTTCACTAACCTAACTGATGTTATATGATCATTTAGTCTAATGTTATTGGCATAATGTCTTGTAATTTGAGGTATATTGTGTAATTTTTGTGAAACAAAATGTATATTTTTCCCAGGTTACATTAGCATTTCGATCAACTGAGAGGTCAGATGTGTTGACCATATCCGTGTTAATTGGTAAATACCCACTTAAACGTGGGGTTAGCAATTCTGGAGAAAAATAGCTGATATTCATACTCTGATGTTATTTACGTTTCATTACTATCATGGTGTCTGTGTACAAACACTGGATTATTTTTCAGTGCACACACGAAACGGACAGCTAGCGGAACGTGAGGAGATATTTGCTGTTTGACAAAAAGTGTACTGGATTAGAATCGCTGACCCCACCTTTAATAAACCTGCTAAATTTAACATAAATATCTGTACCAGGTTGCTTGTTATTGAAGGCTTTTGTTCCATCTGCAAGTCTCACAGATTGTCATCTCTATGTTTCAGTAACGTTTTGGTATCACCTCTGGTTTGAGTATAGTAGTGAGAAGTCTATGAGCACAATCACATACCAGAGGATTTGGGAAGATCTCTGCACCAAGATTTAACAAAAGTTGACAGGGTTCCACAAAACTGAACTGACTCCACTGATGATGTGGACATGGTCTCGTCCTTCTAGATCCATGTTTCCAGGTTCAAGCTTGGTAGTGTCATTAGTTAATGCAGTTCAAGTCGATTCCTTGGACTGGCTGGTTCTCTCTGCATTTGGTTCAAGAGACTGCAGGGTCAGCAAAAGTGTTCTTGACTTTATCCATTTTTGCCTTCAGTGAAGTGAAGTCTGTTTTTAATTCACCCACCAAAGATACCACGTGTTCCTCCAGTAGATTATTCAGTGCAGCCATGCTGCCTTCGCTTGTTAGGAGAGGTAAGAAGGGAGTTCTGCTTTTTGGCTTAATTCTTTTTGGTTCTTTTAGAGGGGATCTATCAGTAATGAGCAGCAGGTTTGGTGGTTAATATGTTTTGATTAAGTATTTTAGATCCAATGCTGGAGTTGAAACATTAGGCCTAGTCAAATTTTCAAAGTTTTGGGGAATGTGGGAGAATGAAGAGCGATAATATTGTGTTGTTTCTTGGTTTTATTATAAAGGAATTTATTTCTGACATCCAGTAGACAATATCAGATAGAGGAGAAATGTCTCTGCTCATGGCAAAATACAAGACTTTTAATAGTTTTGCAAATTTAAAAAAGAACTACCGTAAGGGGCCAAAAAGTTATTGGCCCCAGTTAACAGTTATTTTGAGAATGCATTATAGTTAAAATTTTTGTACTTTCAGTGCTTACAAGAGGCTATTGTCATAATTTCCATCTTGATTATCTAACCTCTCCATGTACAAGAGCTCCTTTCTACCACCTTGAACTTCACTCTTTTTCTACTCTGTAGCACTCTATATATTTTTTCTTTGCGTTCCTTTTTGAATCATCTTTAATATTATGGCCACTTTTCTCTGTAAATGGCCACTACAGAGAAAAGTGGCCTCTTCAGCTGCTATTAATACATACTGTATATACTAATGAGAAATATAATATTCTCCATATCCAGAGTTCTTAAAAAAGTGAGTTACTAGTCTCGCAGTCAAATATTTTTTAAATTTGGATTACATAATCTTTTACCTTCATTCTTGTTACTTCCTTAGAAGACAAACTTACAGGTAACTTCGAGGTTAAAGGTTACTTAAAGATTGCTGTAGTTGCACTTTTACAAAATGTTCCTACTCAATCGACACAGTTTGAAGTTCAGTGTCTGCTGGCATTTACAGGTCAGTGATCTGAGTAGCAGTTATGCACTGAAACATCAGTTCACGGGACACTAAAAGGAAGCCTTAAAATACTAAATTGACTGCCTTTGGAACTGACACTGTGGTGTTCCTACCTGCAGGGCACCATAGTCAGCCAAAGCTTTAAGTTTCACTTAAAGTATTAAAATTACTATACGATTATTATGGATTTTTTGGCCAATGATGCCATAACAATACTGCCTACCCCACCTTTAACGTTGGGATTGTATTTGAATTGTGAGGTGCTGATTCCTCCAGTATGGACTGCGCTGCATGTAAGACAACAATTAAAGCTTGCTGACAGAGTGCATGAGGCTCGTGAGCTGTGCAGCACTGGTGTATTTTAATGCAGTTACCCAATGTAAGTGTTGAGACATTCAGGAACTTCTTCACAGTAAATTACATCTATTTCGTTCTTTCCTCTTGTTAATTTTACATTACATAATTCTGCAAACTCTAGTCTTCTCCAGTACTAGCATCCTTAAGCATCCTTAAGCATACAAGGAATCCCTCCATTGTCCTGATGGCACAACATGCCAGATGTGCTGTAAAGATGGCACATACAGACACTCACTCGGTACTCTGCTGTTACTGGTCACAAGCACTCTCTCGCTCCTTCCCACCACCTTGCTGTCTTTCTTTCTCTCTTTCACACTCACACACACACACACACACACACACACACACACACACTCACACCTTATTCCCAGCTCTGTATCCCCTGCAGTGCTCCAAGCGGCCTGCTGTCACTCCCCCCCACCACCACTGAGCAGCACTCTCTTTCCCTGCCTGGCCCTGCAGCGCCGAGTGCCGGAGCTTTCATTCCTCCCTGTCAGAGGGAGTGAGAATGGAGACGCCAGGGTGGTAATGGAACCGGAGTAACCAGCTCTCACTCCACAGCTGACAAGAGCATACATGACCAGAGTGCAAGACTCTCCCTGGAGCTTTGTAGCATCATGTTTATGCAGCACAAGCACTTGTTTGTAGGATATGTTGATATTAGTTTATTAAAAGATGGAGGACTCTTCTCTTTAAAAACAAAACACTAGATCAAAGTTTTACACTGATAATATCAGAAGGACCTGCAGATGAGAAAATGTTACATTCTCTCATCATATTTAAGCTCTAATTTGCATAAGTATTGGATTACTCTCTGTTAGGTAATTTAATTGAACCCTTTTCTTTGTTATGAAAATATTTTTTGAGACCCTTACTAGTGAGGGCCATCAAATGACATGCTGCCGCTATGTTGGTAGATGATGCAGTGACTGTAGGCATAGAGATTACTCTTGAAGTGGGAGAGCTTCACATATCAGCCACAACAGCAGAAACCCTCTCAAGAGGGGCCAGCTCTGAGCTCCCAGTGGTCGCTGAAGGACTTTTGAAGCAGTGGCCACTCGATGTATCTGCTGCTCTGTCAACCCACTAACATTATCACCATATAGAGTAGAAGTTGTTTCATCATAGAGCCGATGGATTGTATATGGCCTGACTACAAAGACTGCTTCTGCTTAAGATCCATGAGTGGCAAACATTTAAAACTAAGCTGGTTTCTCTTTATCAGTGCAGAATATTTGATCTGTTTTCTGCCTGTGTGACTGAGCACACTGGGTTTTGATTTGTGGTCATTTTATATACAGACTTAGATTGACTCCTGTTTCATCATGAGGTGCATAAAGTGTTTTCCAACATCCTCAAAAAAAGAGGAATAGTTGACCAGCTGTGTTTGGATACTGTAGTACACCGCTATCCAAACTCCATGACTGTCCTGCATATTTAAACAAATTCACAGCCATAGCTAATATCTGTAGAAATTGTGTTTACTGGTTTATGCAAAATCGCAAAGCCGAGGGTGAACCTTCTGGATCTGTATCTCCATACTGACCTGCTCCTCCTTCCTTTTTGTTCCCTTTTGGTTTACTGACATGAATGTAAATATAATAATTACATAATACAAAATAAAATAAAATCTTGCAAGAATTATATACAAAGCTGGAGATAAAACATTTTGGAATAAAAAAATACTACTATATTAACAGTACAGATCCTGCTGAATTCAGTGCAAAGATTTTGACATGAATTATAATTGTACTCTTTTTGATCTTCAATGTGACACACACAAAGGTGTTATTATTTTTTTGGTGAATTTTATTTGTATGTTGTATTTTTTTGTTCATTTGTGGGGGGGTTTATGTTACAATTTTCACTTTATTTGAACTGACACTTAAAAGCTAATGTATTCACCTTCTTATGGAGTTATTCTGTATGCAGGACATTTCATTTAGTCTAAGCACAAATATATACTGCTTTACACAATACAGTACACTACTTTAACACAATTTATATGCGTTAAATGTGAAAAGTGATTAGATTGGGGACATTTTACTGTAACCCCCTTGATATGCCATTTATAAGCAGTGCATTAACATTTAAGATGTTTTTTATAATACACTATATTGTAGTTGTAAGCAAATATAAGGATTTATTAATGTATTTCTCAACAATTATAACTCCTCCTATGAAGCATCCATAACTGTGGCACCAACAGTTAATGAATGATTGATAACAGCATAAAATAGCTGTAACCATACTTTATTTCTATTATATTTTATTTCATTTTATTTGGCATTTTGTCTTTGTTTGATAGTGACAGTAAGGTTGTGATTACACACAAATAAATCCTTACTGTGTTTTATAAAACCCTTAACTGTTTATACACATGTACAAATAATTCATAGTTTAAACTATATAGAAATGTGTTTAAAACTCATTAAGACATGTTGAGCTTGAAGGTTAATTCTTGACCTTGAAAATAGTAGTTTAACAAAACAATTTAAACTCAAGGTCCACTTACTGGATTTCTCCCAGAGCTTTCAGCTGCATCTCATAGCCTTCATCAGTGGATGGAGTTTGCTCAGTTGTCATGGAGAGTGAATAAATAAATAAATGAATAAATACTTCCTTAATAGATACAATAAATATAAGTAAGAAATACTAAATCACACTTACAGATGCTTCACAGGAGGAGTTAGTTGTTGACAAATACATTAATAAAAAAAACAACACTGAAAACTTAATTTACATATGCTGACAACTACGTTATACTGTGTTATAAACCATTTAATGATTGTTCATAGATATATATTGAATGCATAATTCATTAACTTCATGTGAAACTGATCATTGTTAGCTCAAATTTTATAACACACTAGTGTGGTTACCATAGAGATTTTTCCAGAACAGACTACTGTGTGCCACTCCAGAGAGGAGCAGCACACAGGTAGCCAGCAGAGTTTAAAAGCCTACATCCACTGGATGGCTTTTAAACTAGTTTGGGTGTCTTCGAAAAAAGCCTCCGGTGTGGTGAAAACCTGTAGGAGTTTGGGCGTGCACAGCACCATCTTGATTGCTCTCTCTCATTTTAGAGAGTATGACTCACACAGTCATACAGTACAGCTACAAGGCTGTAGCTGCAGCTCTTTTGTTAACGATTCTGTATAAATGAATCCACCGTAAAGCTTTAATAGTTCATCTCAATGGTTTCTTCATTTTGTCAGCATTCAACCCTGCGGGGATGAAATGCCTCCTTCTGATGAGGACATCTTCTTAAATGAGGTCATGTTTCAGGACACACTCAGAACAGAAGAAGCCACTCAGGAAAACAAACGTAAACTATTCTCATCAAAATTACTCCCAGTAGAGTAATTTCCACTTCACTGAGTATCTTACTATCATGATGACAGAGATTCACGACACAAAAGTTTCATCTTGTATCTAAAGCAAAAGCCTTATATCCCTTTTACACTTAGCCACTTTATGCATCTTGGGTGGATTGGATAGCTATTCAAGAGTGATGGTAGTTTGAAATGCAGTTGTAGTTTCTAGCCAGAGAAGGTGTAAATGCATCTGTCTCTCCAAGACATATATTTAATCTTGACTTGTGATTTGGTCAAACAGCATTCCTTAACCAAACCTTACTGGAAAAATCAAAACATTATTACTTACCTCCTATTCAGCAGTGAATTGTATCTTTAAAGGTATATTCGTGTTCGTGTCTGCCTGCAATGATAAAATGTTTGTCCATGGAAAAAACAATGTATCCGATATTTCCACAGACTGTTATATTTATGCAAGACAGTTGATTTTAATGTTTAATGAATGTCTACAAATGAAAATGCTGGATTATTGTTAGTATTGATCACTAAAATATAAAGAAACAATGTCACATCTGATTAAAATGTAAATCAAGTATGTGTATGTGCTATGTGATTATAATCTCACTACAATCTGGAGCCAAATATTTACCATAAAACATGAAAGTATCTGCATTGTTTCCTGATTTAAAGCAGAGGGTCCGGGTAAGACAAACTGCTTCAGATGTTCAGCGTTCCTATTGTTCAGAAGAAACTGTCTAATTAGCATGTGAATGACTTGTTTAAAATGTGTTTCAACCAGCTGTGTGATGTACATATCCTTTTTAGTAGATGAACAGCTTCCACGCATCATCTGCTGTACCTAAGATATTATGCTATATAATAAACAAAGTGGGCATAGTGAACAAAAATTAACCTGAAGGCCATCAAAGCTTTATGTGTCATCTGCACTTGCATGAAGCAAGTTCTGTCTTGACTTGCATCTGGTATATGACTGAAAACACCTGAGACTGTCATGATGTTGTGTCTAATCTCACACAGTGTGCATGACGTCGCCTGCTGCAGAGCTGTTAGCTGATGGTGGAGTGTAAACACTGACGATGACGCATGTAGCAGTAGTGTGGCTACAAGCCCAGAGCCAGCAGTTGAGAAGATTTAATCCCTATTCAGGTGGGATTTGTTTCAAGGACAATGTGCTAAAATACGTGCTAACAACAGACATCTGCTCCTTGGAAATGTACATGGGATAAGACATCACTGTAAACACTCAAAGGGATGTTGGTGGTTTCTGCTCCATTTACAGGTTGTCATCACACCAAAAATCTACCACGTGTGAAAGTGTTTGCTGGGCACAGACCAATTACAGCCCTGCTAATATTATACAAAAATAACATGAATTCATCTGATAGGAAGCCTATAACAGAAAGCATGTTCCTGTAGGTGTAGAACGTTTGAAGAAAATTAAAGATTGATATAGTTATTTAAGTATATATCATGTACTAAATAATAAACATCAAGAGTTACTATAGGAATATTTTAACATACTGTAGTGATGTTATAAATGAAAATATGTTAAGGTCACTGTATTGACACCACACTTTACCAGATACTTTTTAAGCACCTAGAGAAATATTATACAGGGGTTGAAGTGATGAATAACGCTTTTTATTACAGATCTGTAAATTCATAATTATTTCTTGGGAGGTTTCCTGAAAAGAACAATGTACCTTCCAATTAATTCATCCTAATTAAGTGCTATGCTTGTGTAATAGAGTCTTTCAGTCAGTGAACATCGGGTCAGCTGAAAATGTAAAAAATGAAAAAGTTATCTACAGGCAAGCATGCAACATACATGAAGAATGAAGTTTCCAATAATAAATTAATGAAATATATACTTATTTGGCTTTGAATAAAACTGTTCTTCCAAGAAGTCAACAAATGCTTATACACTCAACTAAACTAAATAACTCTATTTATCCCAAAATTAGTACCAAATTATATAGTTCTTCAAACCTTCTGCAAACCTTCAAGAAATTATCAAGAAATAGCACGCCCTTAACATAAGGTGTTACCAATTAATGTTTCACTTTAATTGAAATCTTACAGAACTTCCCACTAACTTTTCCCCTGTTTGTCGCCAACAGACAGAACCGGTGAGCTGTAAAGCTAATTTATCAAGAGTTTTCTCTTTATTTTGTTACTCTAAAAAACCCTGCTGCTGGAAAATGCATCCAAACAATGAAAAGTTAGCTATTAAGTCTGCTGGTTGCTGATGGCGAGTATAATTACATTTTTCATACAGGCCTGGTGTGTTATTGTGCACAGCTCATGCTGTTTTATGTGGCAGATAATTTATTCTACATAATAATGATACAAATTACACATTTAATGGTTTGAACATTTAAAACTGCACTATTCAGTGGGTCAGATGATTTGCATAATTGTAAAGAACCCACAGAGAAATATCACCTGACTCTTCCCCTCAGCTCTACGGAGCCTTTAAGCATCTTTTAGCTCATTGTTTTGGTTTTCCGGCCTGAAAATTTACTGTTTTGATCAGCCTTGTTTCCAGCCACAGCAGGCAGCTGTTTTCATCAAAAAATCTCAAATAAAACCACTGTATGCTATACCTGCCCAGCACCAAACGGCAGACATAAAAAGTGAATGACTTGCTGATAAACAGAGTGGAACATTTAGCAGCTAAAGAGCCAGATATTTCCCTCAGGAGTTAGTAAAGAACAACCAAAACAGAGCTAAAAAGAGAGTGAATATTGGAGTTACATTTGTTGGGTCAACAGAAATAAAACTCAAAATGAATGCCAGTGTTGCTCTATTTGTTTTCATCAGACAGTTGTTTGCTAACACATTCAGCTAAATTACTTTAAAATGTGATAATATGTGTATCAGTGTTTTGTTCACAAGTGGTTTCGCTGTCCCCAAGTGGCTAAAAAAAATCAATAAATTTAAGATTTTGTTATATCTCCCAATAGCGGCCCCAAATCCAAACCTTTCCTTCCACCTCACATTTGTGTTTTTTTTTCTTAATTTAGCTGACGAGTTAAGGAAAATGAAGTGCTTTATTCAAGCCCAATAACAAAAGGTAGAATATCTTTAACGTTTAGCATCCTCAAACTACAGGCCTGTCTTTCTCTCTCTCCATAAAACACAAACACACAATCTTGATCGGCAGCAACAGCGACGTGCTTAATGGAGCCCACAATTATGTACGTGGCTCATTGATGAATATCAACCAGTGACATCCCATCCTCAACCTTTCTCATGCTAATTATCTTTCCAGAGCAGGGGAGATGGATTTGGTGTGTTTCCGAACAGACTGGCATGAGCTCAGGGTCTGGCTGGTGAATAATGGCTTTCTAATGGCAATATTAACCTTCTGAACAGACAGAAGTGCTTAATGTCTCCTATGATCAAGCCATGAGAGGTGTAGTGTCAGAGGTCAGATGCTCTTGGCGATGAGTGGAATTATCAAGACAATGTGCGAGTGATGATTTAAGCACAGAAAAAAGTGAGGCCAATTGAACAGCGTGCTAATATGAACTGCAGAGTGATTTTTCCCCATCTGTAGCTGAAGCACACAGTTTCCTACCTTTCCATTTGGTGAAGAAAATATCTGTTTAGGTTAATCTTCATGACCTAAATTTACTGCACATATTACACAGAATAACTAGGCGATACACATTCAAATTTAAGATGAACTTAATATGTTTAAATCTGCTATAATCATTGACTACTTGTACGTGATAGGGGTCGAAAGCACAGAACATTGTCACCTGATTCTGCAGTTACCCTCAGCTGCACGAGTGTTTTAGCATCTTTCAGCTAATTGTTTTGGTTTTCCGGCCTGCAACTTCACTGTTTTGTTTCAATCTTACTTCTCTCATCGGCACAATTTTTTGGCCACAACAAAAACGCTCTAAAAACCGACTGTACGATACTTGTCCAGCACCAAACGGCAGACAGACAAAGTTAGCGATTAGCTGGTGAGCGTATTGGAGCATTTAGCAACTAAAAAGCCAGATAGTTTCCACAGGATTTTGGGGAGAGCAAAACAGAGCTAAAAGGAGAGTAAATACTGGACAGGTGGCCAGAAACACTCCAATTCAATACTAATGTTGCTCCGTATCTGCTGCATGTGTAAATAGGCAGCTGTTTGCTAACAACTTAGCCATATCAACTTAAAAGTTGGTAATGGACCAGAGTTGTGTTGGAAAAATGTTTCAGCTGTCCTCAAGTGGCTAAAAAAACAAACATTTTTGCAAGTTTAAATAGTTCTTTATCACAAATAATTAACATTAAAAAAAAGAAATAGCCTACTAAAAGTACATAGTGAGACATATATCCTCAGAGAAGATAAGTAAAAAACAAAACAAAACACCACTGGCCAAGTCAATAAGGGAAGGCTATGAGAGCAGTAAAATGTGTGACAGTGAAATAAAAAAGCATACAGAGAAGGGTAGAGCCACAGATGCATGCAATCACAGCAGACACATCCAACCAACATGCACAATCATACAGACAGCAGACGCAGATTGAGTGTCGAGATGCCGCGAACAGGATGCAGAGCTTCACTGAGTCTCTGACGACATGTTTCTGCATCTCTGCTATCAAGACTAGAATCAGAGACGAGGACTGAATTATGCCGAAACAAGACCATTAAAGCAGCAACAAACACAACAATCAAAAACAACAATTGATCAGCAGGTGGATGTGGGGAAAGAGTCAGGGTGATTTAGATGATTTCTTCAAGAATTCCTGTATTACTTGCTGATGATGTCGTATGCTAACAAAAAATGATTTTTGACTTTTAAACAGAAAGAACAGACAGATTTGTTTAATTGCAAGTGAGAGTTGATTCCAACTCAATAATCTGAAAGACACACGTCTTTGCTGCTCTCCAACAGGGTAGCATTTGAAAGGTTGTTTAGTTTGTGTAACAGCTTAAAACATGACAAAAGACATGAATGCTTTTCCTATAGTGTTATTATTAAAGGGTGTTGACAGGATGCTTGTTAAACAACGCTTATTGTCCACACACTTAATGCAAGATTCGGTTTACAGTACTTGTGTGTTTCACACCAGAAGTGTAATATATTCATAAAAATGCCAGCTTTTCACAAGATACACAAAAATAAGCAAAAAATGTAATTCTAGAAGTGAAGTCAAGGCAAAGATGCGACTGGACGCAAGTTCAACTTGATTTAAAAAAATTCACATATCCCGAGGCTTTATGACTCCAATTTATGAATGAACAGGGACAAGAAGAAAAGAAGAAGGGTATGGAGGAAAATGACAAAAAGAGCTGAAATTCCTTTTATGTTTTGGGATCAGTCAGAGGCTGAACAGTCGCACAAACCCATACACAGGCACACTCCATGAGTGCATACATTGCTAGGTAGCTACTGTGCAGCCAGTACGTTGACTGTTTGTGGTGAATCTACTCAGACTGCACAAACACGTCTAGCAGTCAAATTCGCACAAATAAAGCAAGGCAAATGTTTGCTTCACATTCTGTCTGAAACACCTTAAATTTAAATGTTTTAAAGGCCCTGAGAATGTGTTTTCTCAATCACAATAACACAAAATAATCTGCCAAAGTTACAACAGTTTTGGTTGTTTCACTTGAGAGATTTCTGCGATGTCACTTACTTTCACGCACCAATCACAGGATTTGGCAACAATCAGTCATGACTATTTAATGCCATAGAGATCAAGTTTTCAGGGGCTTTAAACAGGCAGTGTCTCCAAGTGCTGCGGGCCTGTGATAGCATGCTAAGAGCTAACAGAGAACTTTAGTCTTTCTGAGGAGGCTTCTTTAGGGATTATATTTGGATGTGTCACATTGTGTTATGTACATGTAAACAAGTGAATCTGATTTTAAATAGCCACTTACTGCCGCAGGACATCTCTTTTAGTTTTGAAACCACAAACAGAGGGAATTGTGATGCATAAATAATCTCACATTAAGCGACGTTATCTTGAGCCTGAGAGCTACCACAGCTCCTACTGCTCATCCCACTTCTCCACATTCTGGCCACAATGGACTTAAAATTAACCTACATGCTTCTTTTTTGGTTGAAAATTGTTGCCAGTGGGACATTTGCAGTTTGTTTTCATCACTCTGGGGATTCAGACAGAGTCCTTTTGTATATTCATAAAACATTCTTCTCACTGACTTAAAGTGTACTGTGCTATCGCATTATCAGTGTGACTGTTTAATACCCACACTCTTACGAAGATATCAAGAGGCAGTGAGATGAATACAATTAATCTGCAAAGGTATTTCTCCTGTGCTCAGCCTTTTGAAATTCACTGATCAGGTCAAGAATGTGCTTCATTTGAAAAATTTAATCGTATGGTCGTGAAAGGAAGCACATTTTAGATTCATGAAAGAAAACTACAATCAGTTGCTCTCTGTTGTGCGGCTGCGAGCAGATATGTGGAGCGAAAGATGACATTTTACATAAACAAATAAATTGAATTTCTTGCATGGTGCATCTTTCTGTTTTTCTAAGAGATAAAGACACATTTCCTCTTATGCACAAATGTCAATGGAAAAATAATATTCAATTTGAAAGACTTAGAGTCAACAAAAGGATTTATTGTGTTCCAGCTCAGACATACCCCAGGAAACGGCGGAAATGAGAATCTGCTGCTTTAGCTGCAGAAAGGCGGCTTCATTGTACTGATTCAATATTTCTCTCACACTAGGCAGACAATACATTAAACACTGTAGCTGATCAGAAGCTCAAAGTAGACCTACCATCCGGCCATAGTCGTGCTCTTTAGATTTACAGCTTAGTATGTGAAAAAATGAACTATGGCTGCGCTTAAAAACATGCTTTTGACCCCTCATGTTTCCCTTAAAGGAATAGTTTGACATTTTGGGAGATAGGCTTCATTGCTGAGAGATGTCACTCTCATATCTAGCCATTAGCTATAAAGCCAGGCTAGCTGTTTCCCCTTGCTTCCAGTCTGTATGCTAAGCTAACTGTCCTGGCTCCAGCTTACTTAAGAGCATTTTAGTGTCTTTCAGCTCTTTCTTTTTCTTGTACTGTTTTGGATCACTCACCTGATCAACCTCATTTCCAGCCGCTGCTGCAAACCCACTGTACCACAGCACTAAACGGCAGACAGACACAATTAGCGACTAGCTGGTGAACATAGTGGAGCATTTAGCAGCTAAAGAGTCAGATATTTGCCTCAGGAGTTGGTGGAGACCAAATACAGAGCTAGCAAAAAGGTGAATATTGGACTTGCATTTATCAGGTGGCTAAAAGCACAAGTAAATAAGCAACTGTTTGCTTTGCCATATCAACTTTATAGGGGAATTTGGCAGTGTTGTGTTTACAGCTTGTTGCAGAAAACATTGCAGGTTCAACATACTGTACATTCTTATTGTTGAGGCTTTGTATGGAAATATCTTAATACAGGCCTCAACACATTATTTCTTGTTACATTTATTGTTAATTTTCAAGCAAACAGAACCACTTTCCTTTGGAGTCAAACTTGGATTATTTTGAAAAGTAGTTTTTATTCTTAAACAATGAACCTGATCTCCTTGAATAACAGTTGGAATAAAATAGCTTCAGGACATGCTGACTGTTCTGTGGGCAGAGTGGAGTGATCACACGCATGTTTCCAACTACTAAATCTGAATGACCCACACACACACACACACACACACTCTTCTCTGACAGGCAGTAATCTTGACAGAAGTCAAAAGACAGAATATTGATTTCTTTGTGCTCAATTTCAGACTCCCCAAAACATGCTACCATCTCTGACCATAACAAAAACAAAAAAGGGGAAAATTAAATTTCTTACTCTGTCTGTCTCTCAGACACACTCACATACAAACGCTAATAATAGAAGCATCAGCCACCAACAATTTTGGTGAGCAGACCAGGCCCTTCTAATCGAGCAGAGTCTTTCAGTGTGAGGGGACAAGTGAGGTGTGTCTCAAACTGATTTTTCTTGGAAGCCATCCTGTAATCTTGTCTTGATTGCATTGATCACAAATCACACAGCCTTAAATGACAAGCCTGGGAATTTACTCTTTGGATCCAGACATTCACTGGCTGTTGTTGGGATTCTGAAATAAGTAATAGTAAATGATATTAACTGCATGTAAGATTTTGGGGTATTTCTGAGACATTAATGGATAGGGACTAAAGGTGTCAGTGTGCTTAAAACAAACTAGTTTGTAAGATATGTCGTCCGATTAAAAGTGTTTCTAGCTGTTCAAAATGGCCACAATTGAAGGCGGGGCCAAAAGCCTGTAATGATTGGTCAAATGGGGATAACGAGGGATGGGAAGAGCACTAGAATACTTTACTCAAGTAACAAAATAATAATGTATTATTATTTATAATAATTATTATTATTATATGATGATGATAATATATGACTGAATATTACAGTATTGAACTATTATGAACCACACCACCAAGCCCTTATGTCTAAACCAACAATAAACTCCTTTCCTATAGACTGACATTTGCAGCCTGTGCATACAACTGATTATAAATTATAAATATACAGCTGCCTTCCTCAGTGCAGCCTCACTAGAATTAACCAGAAAAGAGGACAAAATTTGGACAAATAAACAACAATGACTGGCAATGAATAAAAAGGGCTCGACACCATGGCGAGGGAAACAAACAATATAAACAAACAATATTAGGCTAGGTATGTAAATTAAATAGCCTGCCACCTTAACGACAGAATAAATCAGTTACAACATTCAGTGAGTTTGTTGTTGTACTCACCTGTCTGAATGTCAGTCCTCCAATCTGCTCTAGGTTCAACTTTTCTACTTGGTCATTGTACTGAATGAGCTCTCAGCAGTCACAACTGTTACAGGGATTGTCAAACAACAGAACGGCCTCACACTCCTCACTGAAGGTAAGAAAATGTAAATGTAGAAGTCACTGCTGGAGGATCCACCATAAGCATATAAGCATTTAGGATTTTAGCTAGACCTAGCATGCACCTGTTGGTCACGCAACTTTGTGGGTGTGTTTGATTTGGGTCACTTAGCATGCTCACCAAGTGGTGCATTGAATCAGTGATTAATCAGGGTACATGCAACCGTTGTTTTAACCTATGCTTAGGTACAATAACGCCAATCTTAACAATAACCATAACCCATAATGATGGCATCCTTCATTTTACTGCAGACCAAGGGCAACCACACCCCTCTCACCACCTGACACTCGGCCAGTGAACATTTTGAGCATGTATCTTTTCCAGAGTGTCACCTCTCTGGACATAAAGCTCTGGAGCTCTGCCCTCATGCGGCTGCAGACACCCCAGCAGCTTCTTCTCTGCTGCAGCTGCTGATTGGGCTCCTTTCTTTTGTTCCTTTCTCACACGGTTTATAATGACTTTGACATGTGACCTTTGTTCTTACTCTGTAACCGATGCGACGTGAAGTGTAGAGTAGGTACAAGTACAATACTTGAGACAAAATATACTAAAGTCATAGTTAAATTACTGATTTTTAAAAACACTCAAAAAACAACTGTACATGGTGAGTGACAGAAGTACTAGTGTGACAAATGAAAATAGAGAGCTAGGTGTGATTGTTCCTTTGTCTGTTTCAAAAAGGTAAAGGGGTCCCAGACGCTGTTCAACCATCTGACAAGCACTTTGGATGAAGCATACTGACACCTTAATGAGATGTCAGGCAATGTTCTTCCAGTAAGGTGTGAAACAAGAACATCTCACATATTGGCATCAAGTGGAACACCATGTGGGCAAATGATAAAAAGCCAAGAGTAGTCGCTGTTGCTAATAATAATGTTTTTGCCCTTTATGTTAAAATTGTGATTTACACAATCTATTATTTTGTCATACTAAATGTGATCATATATGGGATAACAGGCTTTAAAAAACTAAGATACAAAATGATCAATGCAAAACCACAGCACCAAAGAACATAATTTAGCTACCATTTAGTGCAGGATGGTAGCCAAACCAAGTTATTATATTACAGCTTGGTTAGTTGTTCTCTAAAGACTCTGATTGGTTATTTTAAATAGTTTGAATCCATGCACCAAATATCTGTTGTAAGGTTACTACCGATTTTATGTCTTTAATTTTCTCCACCAGAGCAAGAAATGCACTATGCACTGATGAATGGTGGTGTGTTCTGGCGTCTGGTATTGACATGAAGTCAACTCAGCCACAGAGCAGGAAAATGGAAAATAAGGGGGTGGGGGTCAATGAATTATTAATGCCTTGCTCTGCCCAGTATATGGCCTATGTGTCATGTTGATGGCCTGCCTTAACAATTTATGTTTCATGCCGCAACATGCTCCCTAAAACATCAGTGCACAGTGTCCTCCTCTTTCTTTCTTTCCACAGTTTTAGATGTTACCCTTTTTCAGAGTTCATACAATATCTACATTCAGTTATAAGGTCACCGAAAATTTTCAAATGGTAGCCTGCAGTCAAGTATATCACCAAGCCACCAAGGCACCAGAGCAATGACCTTTCCTGTGCTAAATGACTTTAATTCAATTTTCCAGTCAGCCAGTCATTACTAGAAAAAAGTGACTGTGCTCACCCACAAGTTGCACATTGCCACTACTCCCAGCCCCTTTGTTACAAATGTGACTCAAGGCACCTTTCTGTGGTGTAATAATACGAGGACAGAGAGGAAGACAGATTCTGATGCAGTAATTAAATTTAGCAGCATTACATTTTCATGCCAGCAGTTCAGGATGCACAGAGATATTAATGCATTGGAAGATGGACTAACTTTCAGGGCAGCAGATGTTGTCCGAAATGCAGATTTCAATCCCAGGTTTTTATGCCACCCCATACAGTGAGTGAGTGGGTGATGGATATGGGCTACAGATAAAAAAAACAAAAAACATCAGGATCACTATTCTATTATGCTGCCAGTCAGCAAACATGATACGGTGTGTAGGTAATAGGTAGTAAGCCAGGCGAATGCTCACAAATAGCTGTGGTCAAAGCCTGTGAACTGTGGGCCTCTATAAATGGATGTAAATAGGAGTTTAGTGGTGTGTAATCAGAAGGTAGCAGGGAGAAGAGGATGAATAATTCACATGGTCTCTCTCCCTCATCTTTTTCCTCTCTACTGGCATTTTTCTGCACACGCATATACTCACACATAAAGTAGAATTGTGCTACCTCAACAGGTCCTGACAAAATGTCATGTTTTGGGTCAGGTTTGGGTCATGTTTTCTGGGTGCTGCAATGGGCTGCGTCCATGAGTATCATGTGTTGCATGTGGAAAAAGAAAAAGAAGAGAGGGCATAGCCTACAGTCTGTGTTGCATTAGCCAGTACGCTAACAGTCAGTAATGCAATAACTAACGGGACGCTTAAATAGTCCCCAAATGATTTCGGAAAGGCTTCTTCATTTTGGGAACATCTGGCCAATATTGGAAAAAGGCAAAGATCTTGATGTGAACTATCAGGTGAAGCAGATGGTTTATTATTATGAGAAGCTATTGTGACATATGCTGGTAGCTGGCCTTAATTTGTGTAGTCTAATTGCAACTAAACATGTGACCTAAGAGGTGTATTGGTAATTAAAGCCATTTGTGTTTTGTCGCCACCATACAAGATTCTATTTTTAGCCATGCTAGCGGCATAGCACTGTTGATGGCAATGTCGGCCTGCAGGTCGGTCCACCACTTTGGTCCAGAAATATCGCAACAACTATTGGATGAATTTCCATTAAAGTTAGTACACACGTTCATCTAACACTTAACCTTTCATCTAGCACCATCATCAGGTTTCTGCTTTGGTTTATGATCCAATAAATACAAAAATCCTGTAAAAACATTCCCATCAGCCTCGGGTGTCCTTCGTGTTTTGTGCTAATTACCAGATTTTAGCAAGATGACATGCTCAACTAAGATGGTGAACATAGTCAACATTATACCTGCTAAACATCAGCATATTAGGACTGTCATTGTGAGCATGTTGCCATGCTGGTGTTAGCATTCTGCTAGTAGGCTGCAGTATGGCTGCAGACTCTTAGTCTTGTTTATTCATAAGAGCATTTCTGTGTTTAATGTAAGCATACATCTCACTGACAAAGGAAGAACTAAAAAATAACATTGGTTCAGGTCTCAGGTTCAGGGTCACACACACACACACACACACACACACACACACACACACACACACACACAGTATAGCAATTATCCAAAAGCTAAAGTGTGTTAACACTTCATTCACCAAGATATTTCCACTTGCAACATTCTGCAAATGTAATTAAAGCTTTATTTTATGCAATTATGCCTTATAATGGGCAACTTCTTATTTATGGACAGTAATTCATGGTCTATGTTCTGTCCAAAGTGCTAATGGAAGCACACAGAATATTTTTTTCTGTCCCCAGACAGCCACTTATGTGGCAAATGCTTGTGAAATGCCCATATTGATTTTGAGTTCGTTTTCATGGTATCTTGCACTGTAAACACATATAAACGTCTCTCCTCTTCCCCTTGTGAAAGGTAAGTCATTCAAGGTCAGTCAAACCAAATGAGCGGATGGTAGTTTATTCGAGACTAACTGCATGCGCCCCTCTGCATTCAGTCTTGTTGCTGTGCAGAAGTACGCACCATTATTCAGCATCCTACATAAAAACTGTACTTAAAGTTTCAAAGATGTTTGCTTCAGGTATATACTAACTACTTTAAAGTGCAGCTAAATGCTGCTAATTTCACTGCTAAGTGCTGCAAAATTACAGTACTTAGCATGGCCCTTGTTCACAACAAGGGACAGGGTTAAAAAAAAAAAGTGTGTATTTGGTTGTTTTCTTCATTTGCAGTGTGTTTTCTAAATGCTGCACGCGTGTCAAATTGATGAAAATGTTTTCTTAAGTTGTAGTGTGTTGAGCTCTCAGGGCCACTGTATGTATTCCAGCTAGAGAAAGAAAGAAAGAAAGAAAGAAAAGCAGACTAGAGGAGAAATTAAGTTTACTGAATCTGTAGAAATCTCAGCATTTACATTTGGCCTCATTATATTTACATAATGTTTAAAGATGTCCTTACTGTTAATTTAGTATGTAAGAGTGCCCTCAATGTAATTATATTACTTTTCAACTAAACACTACATTTCTAAACATTATTATTTAAACAACACTTATTTTACTTTTAAGGAACAAATTCTCAGGATTGTGCAGCCTCGTCTTAACTCCAATGTAAAATTATTCTCTGTGTGAGAGCGGATGTAGCTCAGAAAGCCCTCCTATCTCAGCTGGTAAAGAAGTAGGTGTAGGAGTCTCTGTATTCTTATTAGGCTATACTCTTTCAAGTATAACAGTGCTCACAATGACAATGATGCAAAGCAGTTAGTTTAGAATGTTGGCATGCTAACATTTTCTAAATAGTACTAAGTACACCTGAGACAGATCAGAATGGCATCAGTTTTGTATTTATTATTTATTGGGCAAATTCAATTTTAACCTGATGATGATGATGCTAGATGAAATGTTTAGATATTTCACACACACCATCTACACCATAACACATCAGTTTTTGTTTTACATTGTAGTTTGTGACGACAAAGATACAAGGAGAAAAAGAGAAGGGAATTGTTGTAGAGCAAGAAAAAAAGAAAAGAATAAATCAGCGGGGAGAAGGTGATGTGAGTATTTTCCTGACAAAATTAGTTTTCAACAGGAAGGTCAGGAGGAAGGTCATTCATTCACCGTGGGGGTGCCAGGAGGGAGAAGAGTTGAGACTATTTGGGGAGATAACCAGGTAGGAGGGCAGCTAAGTGGCCTCTGAAGGCAGAATACAGAGCATTGTGGGGTTGTGGGGGGTTTCATATGAGCAGCCACTGCAGAGACTGTAGGAGGAGAGTGACGATTAATGAAGGATGAGTTGAGGCGCAGCATTCTGGATGAGTTGTAGGTGTTGAAGGGAATCTTTTGGGAGGATGAGAGAATTGCAGTAGTTCAGGCAAGAGATGACTAGCTAAAAAACAAGCCGAGCACAGAGAAGAAGAGTCTGAGTCGAAGGATGATTACTTGTTATTTTGTCTTTATTTTGACTCTTGTTGAGATTCTCTGTTTAAAAGATGCAACAACCTTGATTTAAAATAGCTTTTTCAAAATCTATATATAAGTATACTTTTAATATACTGTTCAAAGAATCGAAAGTTACACAAAAAAATAAATAACAGCTTCTATTACATGCAAAGAAGATGATGTAAGTAACGACCTCGAGGCCCCACACAGCCAGATGAGCTTTTAACAACCTAAACCTAAAATACTAGGGAGCAGCCTAGCCATGTACAAACTCATCTCAGGTTGAAGTTGGGTGGAGCTATGCTGAGAAGTATGTAAGGTCATCTATCCTCAATGTACCAATAGAGTGCTGCAGGGATGACGTACTTTTGTAGGCCAACTCGGCAATTAGTATTGCCCTGGTTCCCTCGACAAAAAGCCAATGGGATTTTTCCATTGGATTTTGGATTATTGCAGAAAATAAGCTCTGTGGCAAACACAAGTTTATGATACTTACGTTTTGTTCAGCAAGATAATCTTCACAAATGAACACAACTTTTAGGATTTTTGAAGTGTAAATGCAGTCGCCAGAAGTAAAAAGCTAACGTTAGGCTATAAACAAACTACACCACGGTCGCATGACTTCAACGTCACCACCACAAAGCTTCCAACTTGTAATTTGAATTTACGTGCTTACCTCTTCTGCAAAAGCCTTTCGGAAAATTTGAGTTAGAACAGTTTGCAAGAGCGCGAGTATAAACACAACGAGGCTGTAAAGGCGGACGAGTGAGTAGATGATTTTCTGTGTTCGGCGTGATGACGTTTAATGTCCCCGACAACCTCTGTAGTCTCATTTAGTCACTTGTTAGCAACTGCCTTTTAAGCTTCAAAATTCACGAGTGGGGTATTTACTGACGTATTTTATGTCATAGAACAAAACGTGAAAATCTCTAAAGCTTGTGTTAACCACCGCCCTTTTTTCAGGCATCTCACCAAAAACCCATTGAAAAAACCCATTGACTTTGAGATGACAGAACCGGAAGTGCAAAAATGTTAACTCATTTCCAGGTTTCAGGACTCATTCCTGCAGCACTCTATAACGCTGCGGTCACAATGGGTTTCAATGGGGCAAGACGTGTTCGCTTCTGGTAGCAAACTGATCCTATGGGGTTGGAATTTATCTCTCATTCAGGAAATACTGATTGTTTATATCCTTGTTTATACAACTGCACAGCGAAAAAACAAAAAAACAAGCAGAAGAGAGAAGGGATGCTGCTTGGCTAATAGTAAGTGCAAGTGCTCACGCTATTTCCTGTTCCATGTGATTGTGGCCACAGCATGCGAGTAAATTTTGCAGAATCTGGTCTGACTGCAGCTTTATGATGATAAAGGTGTAAGTTGTTCCACCTCAACAGATGCAAGAAGAGAATGAGGGAGATGTCAATCACACAGTCCTGAGAGGAGGTCTAATCAGGCCAAATAAGTGAAAACACCTGTTAGGGTGGACAGTGGGTGCAGAGTTTTAACACATTTTGTGATAACCTCTACTTGAGCTCGACAATGTTAATAAACTAATTAGCAGGTCACGAGTATTTTTTAGCATTTGTGACAGAAAGCAGAAGAAAAAAATTAGTGGCAGGATTCAACTACTTACTGTGTATTCAGACTGCAAGCAACACGTTGACAGTGATGAAGCTTGTCAGCTTGTTAACTGGCCACAGAATTAGTAGTCCATCAACCAATCGTCTCTAATCATGTAATCATGTGATTTCACATTCTCATAGATTACTTGACAAGTGCTAAATGACCAAGAAGCGCATTAAAGCTGTCCAAAGCCTGAGTAGGATCTTAATCCCACTTTTTGACGTCTTTGATGATAAGCTTCATTGCTTAGGTTTTCTGCTAATGACGTTTCGGTTCACATCATGTCACTCTTTTTCTTTTTAGACACTACAGCTAGCTGGGTTTGTTCTCTGCTTTACTCCAAAAGAATCACTGCTACTGCTGCTGGAAATGTTTGTTAAAAAAAAAGAAAAAGAAACCCGATGAAATGTCACAAATTAAAATGTAACTTTTCACATTAGGTTAATTAAGAAGATTTTATTATTTAAAAGAAAATCAAACTTTTAATATGTCATATGTGAATACTTCAACAGAGGTGTAATCTACTGTCAACAAATACAGTGCATTTTTATCTTCACATTACCTTGAATTTCATTTGCACTCTGCTGTTGAGTTGAGGAATCTTAATGAATGAGATTGTTTTTGTTTTGGCTTCATGTGAGACGTAATCTAGCTGTTGCAAAAGGTCAGCGCGTACATTTCTATACACACTTTACAAACTTAATAAGTCCGCTCCTCTCTGATTTTAATTAAGTGTTTCAGCATGTAGCACCAGTTGACAAAAGGTTGATTGCATAATTAGAGAAAATAGGTTCATTGGCTCTGATATGCATCCTGATTAATGACTCGTCAGTTTGGTGTTTTGATGTTTCCATCTCTTCCCACTTTTCATGTTGGGGATGATAAAGGTGTTTAAGCTGATATCAGATTTTGCAGATATGGTTATTATGATAAATACATCAGGGGATTTAAAAAACTACAACTTTACTTCAAATTTTCTCTATGTAAAATAATCTTTAGCACACGTCTTTGAGAAAACAAGTTGCAGGGAGAGAGACCGGGGTCTCGGTGTGGCTCACCTGTGGAGAGCAGGCCCTACGAGGCATGAGGTTTCGCAGGGCAACTGACTCCTTCTGCTGCCATTCGAACTTGTGGGTTTAGTGGGAGGGGCTTAGCTGGAGTTGGAGTAAATCACCCTTTTTAAGCCATGTTAGCAGCGTGGCTCTCGTGATGGGAATGTCAGGCAGTTGGTCTGTCAGTCCACCACTTTGGTCTAGACTGAAAATTCATATCACCCTCAGGATCTAGCAGCATCATCAGGTCAACTATGTTTATGAACAAATACTGGAAAAACTAACCACATTCCTAACAGCGTCAGCTGTAGGCTTCTTTGTGTTTAGTGCTTATTAGCTAATGTTAGCATTCTAAACTAATATGGGGAACATGCTCACTATTGAATATCGACACGTTAGCTAGCTGATTTAGCTCAAAGCACCACTGTAAGTACAAGTACAGTCTCACACAGCGTGGTTAGTGTGGTTAAGAAGATTATCTACTACTGAGTATTTTCTGATTGACTGAAATGCCAAGGTTCTGAGAGATGGCCATCCAGGATAGGTTGTATGACTCGCTGCAGCCTGCTGCAGAGCTATTCCTTCTGTGAGTAGATGAATTTGAAGGCACATTAAGGGAAGATACTTAGACAAAGAGTGGGCTTAGTCAGAGTACACAGAAATTAGGAAATTAGGTGCTGTGTATGTCTTGCTTAATGGGTAGAAATGGAAAAATACCTGGACCAGATGTCTCGCTGTAGGAGTTCATTAGCAGATCCCCTGGACAGAGACATCAGAGGAAACCAGCACTCTCCTGCAGTTTTTATTAGTCTAAATCAAACAGCGTGTGAGTACATCGGGAGCACAGTGCAGAGAAATTCATCTTTTTTGATGGATTTGAAAATTACACACCTCAATTATTATTATTCTTTCTGAAATACAGGTGTTTTTTCTTGACAGGCATCATGCTGATTGTGTCTAAGAAGTATGGCAATGTACAGATAGCACTAATGACATTGATTTGAAGTCTTGCAAAAAGAAACAATCTTTAATGATAACAGTCTTCATATTAAAAGAGACAGGGAGATATGTCTTGTACATCACTGTGCATGGAGATAATGAACACAATTTCATGCTTGTGTGCTGATTTTAGTGTTTTAAAGAACCAAACGTTATCTCTCTTCAGTAACCAGCATGTAACTGATCATCATCGTTTACAAGGTAATCATTATTCCTCCTTCCACTTAAAAAACAAATACTTTTTCTTCATTTTAAACTTGACACCTTCTTACGTCTGCTCCCTGACTGTCTCAGATCATTTTATTTTAAGGTCGGTATCACTGAAATGATCTTAAAAGGAATAGTTTATTTCCCGAGAGTTAGATGATGTCTGTCCATTAAATATGAAGGTGGGACCAGGACATGATTAGATTAGCTTAGCATAAAGAGTCGAAACAGGGGGAAACAGCTAGCCTGGTTCAGTCCAAAGTTGTTTAATCTGTACAAAAACCGAAGTTAAAAAATGGCTAGCTGTTTCCCCCTATTTTTAGTCTTTATGCTAAGCTAAGATAACCGTCTCCTGGCTACAGCTTCCTATTTAACAGACAGACATGAAAGTGGTACCAGTCTTCTCATCCAACTCTCTGCAAGAAAGTGTATAAGCACATATTTCCTAAAATGTGAAACTATTCCTTTAAACATTAATTTCATTCAGAGTAGAGGTTGTAAATGTATATAATGTGTGCACAATAACATGAGGAATCTGCTACTGTTTTGGTCAGTATAAATAGACACAACATGAAGGAGGACTTGGACTTTATCTGAATCTGTTTCTGAGTCCCAGAGATATTTATTGTGCATCTCTAGCATTCATATCAAAAATGATCTTAGCGTCCAACAGCACAAAATGAGCACAATATATCTGTGGGGGTCGATTGGGTTGTTGATCATTACAAATGACCAGGTGCTGAGATTTCTGGCTGTTAAAAAGACACTTTACAACCTGCAGTAAATTTTGCCTCAGCCAAAACACTAAAAATGACAAAACATTATTATTGTGCATTGTGACTTCTTCATCTGACATTTCTGTGTTGAATCTCTGCAGTGTTTTTGTTTTATTGTTAAAATGCTAATGTTTTAACAGTGAATGTGGCGCCAAAGACCTGTTGATGTTAAAACAGCTGGTCATTTGTTTGGGGAAAAAACATGTTTTTTTTATTTTTATCAGAAAGCAGCACATAGAAAAGGTCCCCACATGCTACTGGAAGGAAACATCAATATAATCCTCTCAGGGATAATTTCAGGAAGCTTTGCTCTGCAGCTGCTGGTTTATTTTGGTTACATAAAATAAAAATCCAGTAGAGATTTTCTACAGCACACCTAGAGGATTTGTCTTCACCAATACATACAGAACTCAGATTGCGGAAACTTATTGTGCCTCTGTGAAATTTCAGCATGCATAGCTGACACTGGAATCTCAGAATGAGGTTTGAATGAACAAATATTCATCAGTCTTTTATTCAACAGGATTATTCTGCCATCTCCTGAACCACTGCTGACCCTAGACCCTCTAATTAAGTGGGAACTTCCATTATCAAACATGAATTCATATACATTAATATTCACATTAAAGCAATGTGCATCTCACGCGAGGATACGAACAGGATCATTATAAGGATTAAGGAGGTGGGCTCCTTTATTATCTGTGTTCCAGTATCCCTAGAGGTCATCAAAGAGCAGAGGAGTTGGGGGAAGGTGCAGATAATTATGCAATAAGAAGGTAATTCTCTTTGTGACACCTTAAAGAGTAACTTAACACTGAACCCACTTTTTTGAGTTGGTGTAATAAAGTGACTGTATATGTAATTGCAACAGAAGTTAGCTTCCTTTTTCCAGAGAAAATCCAGTAGTCCACTTGAAAAACCTATGACGTACCCCGGGATACTCTGCCCCCCAACTACGAGGCAACGTCATGTTCTTAGGTGTAGGCTACATATAAATATATATAAAAAGCAACAACAAGTGGTTCTATAAATTGTAGACACAAATAGTGCAAAGGAATACATATTGATTGGGTAATATGATATATTACTTTATATATACATGAAATGAGTGGTTATGTACAGTACATGCATGCATACATGTCTATATACAGTATATACAGCGTGCAGGATTTATATTTGACAATGATGGATATATATGTTAAAGCACAGTGTGTATTTTAAACTGTAAATATATGTGATTCATAATTTGTAGGTAAGTGGATTTTTTAATGTTACAGCGTTATTGAGACTATTTGACTGATTTAACTGTTCATCAGAGTGATGGCCTGTGGAAAGGAACTGTTCTTGTTTCTGGTTGTTTTGGCGTACAGTGCTCTGTAGCGCCTACCAGAGGGCAGAAATTGGAACGGGTTGTGTCCAGGGTGTGATGAGGAATACTGGAGAAACAAAAAGATGGACAACACCTCTGCACTTCCTCCCACTGTGCAAAAAAGAAGCCGAAATATCTCGGATACGGGCGCTGCCATCTTGCGCTGGTGACTTTATTTGGGGCCAGATTCTGCACAGAAGTGATCCGCAGTGGAGCCGCGGTATCGAGGTCCCGCCCATACACCTGCCTGAACCAACTGCGAGCACAACACAATCAAATCACAGTTGTCAATCATGACTTCACACCCCCCTTTTTAAAGCATCAATTAACTAATTAAAACCAAACTTATCAGAAAAATGAACACTTGAACAGACATCAGCATGATAAGAACTACCTAAAATGACAGAAACCATCTTATTTGACGTGTACTGTCATTTTTCAGTTTGGCCCATGTCCCATCCGCTTACATGGACGGGGCGGGGTTTATGACCTATACTGCAGGCAGCCACCAGGGGGCGATCGAGACATTTTGGCTTCACTTTTGGGGAGCTGTCATGTCGTCCTTCTTTATATACAGTCTATGGGAGAAATGATTAGACAGAGTGAGGGGTGAGAGTGTCAGCGGGGTCGAGGGCATGTGTCAGCTTTAAAATCAATTTTTTTTAATTGTAAAAGGGGGCATGTTCAAGCAAAATCGGGGTGTTAAGTTGCTCTTTCAATGATCATAAGAATATTTTCAGTTGCTGGTTGGAAACACCATTGTGTGGCTCTTTGGTGAGGACATTTTATAATCTTATGTTGCATCAGGTTATCAGTCAAATGCTCCATCCATATGTCTGGACTTTCCTGTACTTTCAGGCGCATAACCATGATGTTGGAAGTACCCAGAGCTTCACAGCATTTAGCATGAAATATCAGGCAGGATAGTAAGAAATAACAACATAAAACTTAACAAAACAGAAAGAACATCAACACAAGAAACATTAGTTAAGAAAATGGAGTCTTGAGAGGTATTTTTTAAAAGGTCAATTGAACTGGATTATCTACATAATAGTGAAAGGTAAACTATTCCATAATTTAGGGGCAAGGACAGCAAATGCACGGTCTTCCTTCATTTTAAAATTAGTTCTGGGATTACCCATAAATTCTTAGAAATATAAATGTGATGATTTATTTATATAGATGGCTTGACACAGAAGTCCCACTCAGAAAAATACTATGAGATGGATTACAGGTCAACATTTTGGCATTGGTCAAATCCATGGTTACTGCTGAGGTCTGAAGTCCCATCTCATTGCTCATATTAATCCCATCATAGCCCATAGATGATGGATAGCACTTCAGACACGCCACAGTAGGCATGACTGTCTGTGAGGGCCAAGTCTGCAAGTTCACAGTGAGGGGTTTAAGATCCATCAGTCAATGGTGCTGCATTTACTTGGTCACTAATAGAGGTTGATAAAGGTTACCTACTGCTGCTTTAAAGTGTGTGTGAAAGGTTTGTATTGGTAGTAGGTGCCAGCCAGGGTTAGCAGACTCCGTGTACCACAAGAGCTGGGATCAGATTAGCAACAGTTTCAGCAAGTCAGTGGTCAAAGGTGGTTTTTCTGCAGACATTTCTTGTGAAAGACAAAATAAAGAGGACACAAAGTGTTGTTTCTAAGCCATGGCTGATGACCTCACAGTGTCACTTCTTCCAGGAGAAATAAGTCCAAAAGAAATTTTGTTTGCATTGCATCAAGGAAGAAAAATACCAGACAGTGGATGATAAAAAATGACTGCTATGATCCCAGTTCCTGCTGTTTCAGGCTGATAAGAAGACAGGGGGTATAGAAAAAAAAAGACATGACTACATGCATCCATCATAACGTCTCAACAGTGCAAGCTGGTGGTTGTGATTGACAGGAGTGTGTGTTCATGGAACTTATTGATAACAATGGTGCAAAAATTGAGTGCTGCATATCTGAAATCACTGCAAATTGAGTGCTGTTATTAGAAACTTCTGTGCAAATCAGCTCATCTTTGACACACCATGGTAGTGCCAAAATGATTAATGATAATTAATTGACAACTGTTTTCTTAATTGATTAATCAATCACACGTTCAGATAACTTGATAATGTGAATAACTGTTAGTTGCAGCCTTAAACACTGACCATCCTTAGCGATAAGCACAACACCGGAAATAGGCTATTTCTATGATTTACTGTTCTCACATAATAATAATAATAATAATAATATAAAAAAAATGCAATGCAATCTCAATGTATTGATCAGACAGACTATTCAGTCAGATGATGAAATCTTTGACCATTAGTGTCAATGCTGTAGCCTACTGCATTTAGGAGCAGCCTGGGCATATAACACTGGGCCAGATTCTGACAGCAAAGTACACAGTGATGGCAAGTCCTTAGAGGAAACAAGGAGGTACTGTGGAAGTCATGATTCCATTATGTTTTGACATTCATCGGTGTTGACAGGTTGGGTGATTATTTTCCAGTAGCTGCGAAATTAAATAAATGCTGCAATCTGTCCTTTGTACTGCAAGTCCAAGTCAGTTTTGCAACAAATTTTGTCCCAATAACACAGAGCGGGTAAAATAATTGCAACAGTCCAGTAAGGTCTGTGTGTGTTTGTATGTTTGTGAGCATTTGTTGTTCAAACAATTCAATGGATGTTCTACCTCACTTGATACAAAATTAGGGGACTTTCGAGTGATGCGTGACAGCGATGCAGCACTTATACAAGCCTGTCTCCCACAATTCCTCAAAGTGAATATTCCTTCCAACCTAGAAAACGTTTTTTGAAGGAACACTTACTCTACAACAACAAAAGAAAAGAATGGGACAAAAGGGGAGGTGAATGCCTATTTCACTTGAGGAGCACAACACTGCTACTCAGTAATCTATGACTGTATTTTCCTTTTAATACATGAAAAGTTGGGAAATTATCTATGTGAAAATCACAGGGATATAACTCTGAAAGCTGCATTTGGTATTTTTTGCCTCTAAAGAGCAGAAAATACTCTCAACAAGCAGCAGTGATGAGCTATATCAGCTTATTGAGACTTTCCTCCCAAAAAGAACATGAAGAAAGAAAGAACCATGATCTTTCCCTGAACCTAACCAAGTCGTTTTTGTACGTTATTGTATGTGTCCTTCTAGAGGGCATGGACAAGCAACGTATTTTGTCATTCAACACACACTTCTTAAGTTCATGACTAGACTTGGCTAACCGCCATTACTACGAAGCCTGGAAGGTGATGGGGATGTGTGCGCTTTACTAAAGCGTGTGCGCCTTACTAAATCTCTGTATAAAAGAATTATGTCCATGTCCACCAAATCCTGAGAAAACTTTCTGTTGACTTTTGATGTTTGACCTTCTTCACTTATCCTCTACTTTACTTTCTTGGTCATTTGTCATTTCTTGGTGGGTCGTAAGCATGCATTTGGTTTACGTATTATTGTGCACAAGGGGAAGCCGGCTAGAGCTTTTACGGTTGGTTGGTTGGATGGATGGATGGTTGGTGAGAGCTGAAGTGACTCAAGCAGACCTCCCGGCGGACCAGAATAAAAAGCAGAAAATGGTTGATAGCTGGTAGAGCGACAGAGAGGGCTGTTGATTCTCATTGGGATCAGCATTATCACTGGTGAAGCAGACACCTCTGTAACGCCTCCATATGTGGCATTTGTCCTACTGTAGTGGAGAACAGGCAAGCACCCCCAGTGTCTCTCTCACTCTGATATCCTGTGAGATTTCAAGAAAAGGTCAGATTGCATTTGCTTCAGCGTTCCTGCTACCCTCGACTGAGCACTCATGTTGATTGGTAGATATCGCTATCACTTCAGACAGGACCTGTTGAGGATCTGAACGAGATAGGCAGAATGTAGCATAAATATAATAGTGATGTTCACAGGATATGTCAAAACAGAAGGAAAAGAAAGAACAGTGGAGAAAAAATGAACACAACACAATGTTGACCAGTGTTTCTGGTCCGTACAATGCAAGTCTCCTATTTCCACGAGCCAAACTTGTTCCATTACTAACCATGCGATTGCAACTGTGGTTACAGCAGCTCTGAAATAAGCTCACGATAGCCAATTGCTGTTGCTTAAATACGCTAAGTTAATTTTATCTTAAACTAACTAATCTTATCTTTAGCTTTTTATATGCTCACTGTAAGTGTTACAAATTGGACAATTGAATAGTAGCTATTGAATAGTCCATGTGACTTAATGGCATATAAATCAAAAATCCAAGATACAGACATTGTATCTCATGTATTGTATTTCCTGTATTTTTCTTAATCCGGAGCAAAAAAAAAAAAACAGTTAAAAGAGGATATGATTCCATCAAACAGCACCATACTTTCCAAATCCAGCATCATTTAATTGGTGTTAATTGTCATCTGCTGAGTGTTAACAGAAAGACCTGAGAACAGCTACTCAAGTGTGTAGTTTAGGAACTCTTTGAATTTATAGAAAGTCATCGTGTTACAATATTGCTTAATAATGCTTGAGTTGTTACCAGTCCACTATTCTCTCCTCTCTGAGAGTATTGACAGCCACCATATGATACACTGACACCGTTTTCTTTCACTTGGCAGAGACTGTCAAGTGAGTCCCTCCTGAAATACTAATTATATGTGCAATACACCCTGCCTGGTTGCATCTGGTCACTCTGTCTCTCTTTCTGTCTCCCTCTTGGATGGTTGTACTGACAGCCACTATATGACACTCTTGACAACTTTTAAAATTTTGTTGCACTCAAATTACCTGAGGACATGTATGTTGGAATGCTCAAATCACAGGGGATGTGTGAGATAACATTGCTGTCCAGAGTCGGAAATCTTGCCTGTCACTTTTCTCTCCTCTCTACCTGTCCCTCTATCCCTATATGATAGCCTTATTGACAACCACTAAGTGTCATTTTTTACCTTGTTTTTGTACTTATCTCATGGGTTATTGCTATTGGCGTGCTGTCAAAACCTTATAGGAGCTTTAGTTGTTGAATGCTAATAAAATAATTATTTTTTCTTTGTTAAATTTGACAAGCTGGGGCAGTAGCAGATGTTAATTTAGCTTAGAATATGGACACAAAACCTGAACATGTCAGCTTTTTAAGAAAGACCAATGAAGGAAACCCTCTATGAGAAAAATCACATTTACATTAGCTAGTTAAATAGAGGCTAGCTAGGAGTGAGGGCATGAAGACTAACTGGATGTTTTGGCAAATGTATGTCTAGCTAACTTCCCCACCTCCGATAAAGAGCAGCACACAGCCGCTTCCCTGAGCTCTTCTATGGGAACCATCTGGGACTGTCTTAACACAGTGGAAGATACAGTCCCAAACGGGGCTACAGGTTGGCCAACCACACACTGTTATTTGTGAAAAAAAACAAAAAACGATGCATAAATCTAGAGCATTTTGTATAATTTGACACTGATATGGGAGTCACAGAAGTACACGTAAAACATACTTATTCTCTGGTTTCCAACTAAAATAATCATGTAGTCAATGTGCTTTTGGCAAATTCAGTCACTTCATTCATCTCTACCTAAGGGGCCAAGAGCAAAGTGTGTGAGTTAACCCATTGTGGAAATGAATGAATCCAAACACATTTAATTCATTAGGGCTCAGCTTATGGCCTTAAGAAATTACATAGTAAAATGTCAATGTTTAGAGTTACAACGCATGGGGCAAGTTTATATATATATAGATATATATAGATATATATAGATACATATAAGAGGAGAAAGAGAATCTCTCTGTGAGTCTGCAGTATTATCTGTGTTCACTTTGGCTGTCCACTCTACAGCCAGTGTCTGCTAATTTGAGGAGGGAGGTTTGGTTGAGCAAAGCACAGATGAATGGTTTCTCAGGGAGCACATCCTTATGTAATAACAGTCTTTATAGATCATACACAGCGTTCTCTAAATGCTGTAACCTGAATTTATAATAATATAGTTGAATCAATTTAGAAAAGATTTGCCACTGAAATAAAATGTGAGAAGGTTGTACATTATATGAGCATATGCTGCACCAATCTCAAAACGAGAATTAAGAGTTAACTGTAAAGAATATGCTCAAGTAACTTATCCATATGTTGTGGGTATTTTCTTTGATTAAAAGTTTACGGATCCCAGCTATTTCTCTGCCAAAACTTTCGAAGTCTCATTTAAAACCAGTGCAGTAGGTGTACTGTATGTATGGTATCAAATAACTTATAATATAATGCAAACCAACACAACGGCACCACATACTACAGCCTGAAACCAGCTGGTCATAATACTGAAGCCAAAATCAAAATCTTAGTATAACAACTGAATGAAATAATGACAAAAAAAAAAAAAAAAAAAAAAAGTTCTGTGTCTGTTAAAGTGGGCTACATTAAAAAGTGTCTGTTCGAAAAAGAAAGTTAACCTTGTTGACCTTTCAGATGCTGGAGATAATCTCAAGCGCCTGCAAGTCTTCTCACTGAGGGCTCACACACACACACACACACACACACACACACACACACACACACACACAAATCTTAAGGTCACATCTTTTGCTAACCGTATTATCAGTATCAATGCACATCACAAATGTCAGAGGTTTTGAACATTACATTGGCCTCCTTTGTTGTGTTGCTCTTGTCTGGACTGTGCACTTGTACTGAAATATTTGCTCTTGAGACTTGATAAAAACAACACCTTTGTTCTTAAAAGTGCCTTTGAAAGATTATGGATTCAGGGAAACACATGGCTACCCTTGGTGTGACTCCATATAATCAGCAACTATACATAAAGTGAAATATCTCAAATGGTTCTGTCAGCTATGTACTGTGTACCGATAACATTGTTGTGCTGTGCATCAGCTTTGTTTATTGTGATAAAAATTTGTTTGAACATCAGTTACACTTTTCTAAATGGAAAATGTCTGAAATATTTTGACTAACAGCCGCTGTGAGTATACACCACCATGAATCAGCCTCTCAGGGGGTTTTAGGCTTTATTTACTACCCAGCGGTTGCACTGTGTATTGTGTTATCCATGCTGTTTTCTTTCACACACAGCTTCTGTTTGATTTTGGTGTTGTTAACAGCCACATTTGTGTCAAACAATTAATGTTTAGTACTTCTAATAAGAGTGCTGTGGGACAACTGCAGGGATGGACACATACACAGATGATGAGGAGAGTTCAACCATTTATTCATTTTCATTTCATTACTCTCAGGTTCACAGGTGAGGATAACATTAATGATTAACTATCTTCTTTTAGCAGGTTCTGTTGTTATTGTCTCATCAGCCTTTGAACCTCTCTTGACAAAGCGGTGGACAAATCGTGGGAGGTTTAACAGGATCAGAAGGTACTTTTGTCATGAGAGGCCACCTTTAATCTCTCTCCATCTTCCAAACAAAGGCTGACATCATTCCTGCTTGCAGCACACATTTTTGTGAGTCAAACGTGAAACTTGCAGTATTGCATTTTAGGCACGGAAATGCCTTTTAGAATGTTAAAACAGAGCAGTGGCGCGGTGGCTCACTGATCAGCACATTTATCTTTTTTTTAACCTTTCCATGTGGGAAATCATGATTTTCTCCACCTAGAATCACGAATATCTCCACTTAAAGTTAGTATTTTGTCCCTTCCTCACAGCACTCCTCTGTCTTCTCCCACTTACAGCAGTTGTTGCGAGGCCCACATTTGCATGTTAATATATAAAAGAAAAAAAAATATTCGATAATCAATGAATAGGATATCAAATATAAAATTGAATACAGAAAATATCACTATTATACTAATTTGAAAGAAAAGTATTGTGATTATTCTCATGTCTGTATGTAGCTCAGTGAACAACAGTATAACCATCCGCCTTTTGTACAGAGTGAATCCAGCAAGTGGAGCTGGTTGCCTGGCGACCTCACTGCGACGACAAGACTCCAGGAAGTCACTGAGTCCGGTTGTTGTTTGCCAAGAAAAGGTTACAGCACGTAGATTTGGTACGGGCCAAATCTACTTAATGCACATTAAATACACAAAATCCAGTGTTTCTGTCACACGATTCAGTCACGGCAGGCTGCCCACTCAATTCGTAGCGCCACTGCAATCCCTGATCCATAATATTGTCTTATTTATCCCAATAGCTATTATACAAATTTTCAATTTTCAATTACTCCTTATTGGAGATACCCTGAGTTTAGGTTTTGGAAACGTGATCTAGTGGGAAAAAGTTCCCTAAAGCTAAACTAATTTCCTTCTGACTGTAGATCCATATTTAATACACAGACATGGGAGTCAAACATTAATCACTCCAAGGCCGGTGTGCTGCGTATCCACGTACCAGGAAGTATCTTTTAGATATTTGTAGTATAGTAGTAAAATTCACTGTGGTACCAGAGCACTTTGGCTTTAACAGCTGATGAAGTTTTTAAAGTCAAAATATTTTCTTTTACTCCAGTCACACCTCCTGAGCACCTAAAGCACATTTCTTACATCATCATATTCCCCAGATCTGGGTCAAGCCAGGTTGTGTAAAATCACCAAGAAAAGGAGATTTGGATCTCCTGCAGCAGTCTTTACTCTCTTCAGCTTAACCACCATTTTTAAACCCTCTTTCTCCACATGAAGGCAGGAAAAATTCAAGGGATTTACAAAAAAAATTATAAAACCTCAACCTGGAATTGCCGTTTTATCACAGTGGAGACGGTTTCTGTGCCCTCATGACCCCGAGATCTGTTGTGTGAGGAGCATTAAGCTCTTGGTCCACAGTGAGAGCCCAGACAGAGCAATTTATTGGCTCTTATGTGAGGAGGGGCCAAAGGTAAAGACCCGTATTGAGGAGAATGGGGGCCCCACCTGGAGCCAGGCTGGGACAAGGGAGCTCGCAGGCAGTTGTCTGGTGGCTAGGCGATCCACAGAGCTCAACCGGGGCCAATTCCTTGTAGGCTCACTACCTTAAAAAAGACAAATAAAGGTGTTCTCCAATTTCTTGGCATGAATTTGACCACTGGAGTGGTGCAGTCTGTCTTTATTCTTTCTTATCTAGACAAAAAAGGACATTAGCTGTAACTAACTTGCAGCAGAAAATGACCATGTGTGTGAAGCCTGACTGTATTTTTTTCAGTTCTTTTTGCTGATTCTTATTTCGGAAAACTGTGGATTTTTCACCTAACTTGAAACATTTATAACTGAGATATTTACTTCCATTGAGATGTGGCTGAAAACTCAGAAGAAACAACAAGTGGACCTTGTGATAAGATTATTTTTTCTAACTGTCCTCAAGAATTAAGCTAAAGATTTTTAGCTTGCGCAGATGCTTCCATCAGTGTCTGCCATTGGTTTTGGAGCATCTAAAATTTGCTGCGCCTTCAGTCTTAAAAGACCTAACGGGTGCAGTGCGAGGCCCATTGGACGCAGATCAAGGTGAGTGCCTACAGAAAATGCTAAAGTGATTTCATATTGGCTTGCCAGGGGAATACCTCCCTCAGAAGGAGATGGAAGACGTGGGGAGGAGGACATCTGGACTACTCTGTTTAGTCTGATGCAACTAGTGTTCCCAGATGGAAATTTGGAGATGGATTTATAAAGCACCTTTTCCTCTTACAAAAATGTAAATCTTGCCGTACTTTCATCGCAATCATACCTTATATCCCATTTCCCACCTAAAGCCATGTGTTACCTCAATTTTCAGTGTGTATAAAATCTTCTCTTTTACACTGGAACAACAACAATTCAAGAAGACAAACTATACCCGTCAGTTTTTATTCAAACGTGCAATTATGAAGAGATATGCACATCTTGAAATGTATAAGAATTTAACATGTTTGTGTTATAAGGCCGCTATTGCATCAGTGCTACATGTATTATTGATATGGACTTCAACACATCCCTACTCACCGTGGAGACACAGTATCATGTAATGATAATGTTGCTTTTGACGATTATGAAAAACATCAATACACTTTATTTCCCATGCACTGATGTTCAACTTTTGATTGAGACTCAAACACTGAAAGCATGCTTTCACTGAAAGCCTCACTCACACACACACACACACACACACTCATCAAAAATCAAGCTTTCTCTCTATAATTTAAAGTATCCGTGGGTGTCCGAGAGCCACTTACATTTTTACTTAGGGAAGGGATTTACCTCATGTGAAAGATCATCATTCTTTTAAGCATCATCAAAGTTTGATGATGTGCTCCAGAGATGCCATCAACTGAAGCCAAAACACTGTCTGACGTAAAGCTATGCAATAATGATACAGAATGGAATTTCCTTTTGATTTTAACAGGAACTAATTGCTGAGATCTGAACTGAGGATATGGGGCTAGCTAGTCATGGCTGGATGTATTAAATTGCCATTGGTTGTGCTGCAGGGCATTGCCTTCATTAATCACAGCTTCTCTTCAAATCAGCTGTTTCTCATCATGGGAGTTATTTTAAATTAGGTGTACAGAGGTTATGCTTGGCAATTAGAGAGTTACTCTACCAGACACTTCTGCTAATGTCCTTCATTTATAAAAACATGAAAATCAAAATGATAAAAACAGACATCCATAATCATATACACATATACACAGCCTGTGCTCATACGTGTTAATGGGAGTTAGCACAAACAGCTAATAATCACTGCATCCTTTCAGCTCTTTGTACATTGATGTGTCAACACATTCTTTTAGTTAATGACTGTCTTTTTTCCCTTCTCAGGAGAAAGAGACAAATATAGCAGTAGCACATGTTTATTTCAAACAGCCTACAGCTAAATACACATTAGCAGCATTACAGACTCTACAATGATGGGATAAGGTTAATGGGACAGGGCCTGTGGGGATAGCTCACACAGTTGATGCCCATATCCTTGGCAGCACACACATAAGCTAGCTAAAAAGATTCCTCTTTGAATATATAGGGTATGTTGGTAACACTTTAGTTGTCAGTGGTGTTATTAGAGCTGAATTACAAAAGCATAACAACAGCACAACTCTTACTATTCTCTTGAGGACTTTCCTGTGCCTGCAGTGGTGGAGAGAAATGAGAAATCAGAAATGAGATCACCTTGTTACCACTGTAATTAAAGACAGAACAGTTTTCCCACTCTAGACTCTCTCTGAGACCCTTTCAACAGCCGGGAGCTGTAATGACAGACAGAAATCACAAGTGAGACTAATAACTCTTCACTCTGTGTAAGTCTTGTTTAAAATAGTGACAGGTTGGTTGGTCTAGATAGTTAGACATTATGGCCAATTATCAGTGGGTGTTCCCAGATTCCCAGGCACATCCATGTATGTGCACAAACACAAAATCACACCTGCAGGTGTAAAACTTTATAACAAATTCTCTAAATGTTTCCCATCTCGTTTTTTTCTTTTTTCTTTTAATTTAATAGAATTACTGCATGACGTAAATATTGGGCTTGAGCCGAATGTGGTGCACCAATGCAGTAGAGTTCTTCCAAATTAAAGCATATGAAAATGGCTGAATTATCATCATAAAATCATTCTTTAATTTCCCCCCCTATTTTCTATCTTTACTTTTTTGTAATTTTTCTTTTTATCTGAGCACCAGTAACTGAACGAATATTCAATAACTATATAGCTTTTGGATTTAAAAGCAGGCTTAACAAAGTGTTAGCAATTAGCATTAGCATTAGCAATTAACATACAGATTTGGCAGGCTAATAAAAGTGTAAATGGTTAGCATTAATGGTAATCTGGAGTCAGAAAAGCCTGCTAAAATGTTTGTTGATTGTAGAGCAACTCCAGCAGTTTCTTTGGTGTTATTTTACAGCTGTTATTTATTATTATTATTATTATTATGTGTATTTGGTGTTTAAATAAACCCAGCCAACAGAGATCAGCAGGTAACAGCTGCTAGTTATACTAATTATGCCAACAAACAATTGCACTTATATTTGTAATATGAGGTTTTCAGTCTGTAAAATAGACAATGAGAGAAATGTGTGAAGAGTTTTACGCCTACAGGTGTGAAAATATGTTTAATGTTATATGTTTAACATGACTTTTGTACAGAAAATGTTATCGAGTTTAGGTGCGGTGTACGCATTTAAATGTTTCCTGTTATTGTGTACTCAGTGTTTAAAGTGAAGTATAGTTTATAGCAGAATGTTCATGTTAGAGTGATAGCAAAGAGGATGAACATTGAGTTAATGCCATACAATGACATTAACAGTTTTGCTGACAGTTGACATAAATATGTTCTGAACAGGTAACCCCTGTTATTATATGTGTTGTACCGGCCTGGACCCAGTGTTTTATTATAAATCTGTACCATAAGATATGGATAATACTAATAAAGAGAATTAGAAAAGAACTCAGAAAAATAATGAACAAACAATTAAATACATTTGTCTTTGTGTACTGCATTCATGTTCTGGTGTGAAGCTCTGGACAGCACTGGATTCACAAAGAATACTGTCAGAAACCCAAACCCTGAAAACAACGAGAAAACATGGTCATCGTCAAAAAGTGTTAATGTAATAGGAATTTGGTAGGCTCTTTAATTTATCCCATAAACACATAATCACATATAGCACACATTCTCTCGAATTTCACTTCAGAGGAACAGAGGAATAGCACATCTGGACCACTCTTTTTAGTGTGATGCCACTGCAACCTGGAGCCAGATAAGCGACCGAAAATGGATGAATGGAAAGATGGATGGGCGGACTTATAAATCACCTTATTCTCTCACAAAAATGCATTCGCCTCATCCAACTATCACCAGTGGCACTTGTTCTTACTGTCCAATTTCTATGAATTCACACATCTCATCCCATTTTCCATCAAAAGCCATATTCCCTGCCTTTTCTCTATGTCCACTTTTAGGGAATGTTCATAAAATCCATCATCATATTACAAAACGCCCGGAGACTGCACCTTCACCCAGGGCATTCCTTATGCCGCCTTTCAGGGAAAATATAGGCACTAATCCCAGAGACAAAAAAGATTCACTGCCATCCACAGCTCAGCTAGGCATTGAAAGGACATTTAGGCCTCTCAAAAGAGCAGAAAAGTAGAGAAACCCGCTATCTTCAAATAGTAGACCTAAAATAAGTCCCTGTCATTACAGCTCCCTGCATTCTTCATATTGCAGTCTTTAGTGAGAAAGGGAAAGATGAAAAGGAAGACTCGGAGGAGGATATGTCATTGGGGCCAATCAAATTCAAACAACGGACCCTGAAAAATCATTCGGCTCAAATAAAAGGGAAGAGTTTGAGCGAGGTGCCTTACATTATATACAGTAGTTTAAAGTTTTGTACAATTACTTTGCTCTATTATGCTGATTCATTGTCTCATTTGGAGTGTTGCCAATGTGTGTTTTTTTATAACCATTAGAACAGACAATGAATAATAGTGATTGAATAAAGACATTGCATAAATCAATCAACAAAACACACACACCAACATCAACACACACACACACACACACACACACACAAACACATTCAGCACACACTTCCACAGTCTTTCACAAACACACACATAAGTGTATATATGTTATCTGCTATTTTCTTGATTTTATAAATTGTACCTTTTCTTATACCTCAATTTTACCTTAATCTCATTATTACTTGACACTTTGGCAATATTGTCTTTTTACATTCATGCCAATAAAGCATATTACATTGAATTACAGTACACTCACTTGTCATATTAGTTACACCTAGCTAATGCAGTGTCATGCATTTAAAATGGCAAAATTAAATAATTCCAATGGAATTGCCGCAAGTGCATCAGTGGATTCCATGACTGGGTCAAAGTAAGTCCAGTAAATTTTTCAACTTTGGTGAACTTTGAGAGCCAATATGTGCCGGTGACAAATAGCACGCCGTCTTGACAGTGCTGACCTTTGAAGGAACATAGAGCCGGAGAGGCCAAAATGGAGAAAGTTATTGTAGTTTATTGCACCATCCACCTTCATTTAACCTCATCTGTCTGAAAAAACTGCTCAACAAAATTGGAATGGTTAGCATTTATGAGACCGGAGCCAATGGTACAAACATGTCTTGAATAAACTGTGTGAAGTGTCTCATTAGGGAGACTGACTAGTGCTGTTCCTGACTGGCGAGTGTGTTAGCGGGTAGGTCGCCAGCTACACTAATTTGTCAACTATTCCTGCGAGTAGTCCCTACGTCAACAATGTTCAAGAGCCACATATTTAGTGGAGATGCGCAAATGTATTCCGCTGTGCCACTTTCTGGTGTGACTTGGCCTTAATGCAACAGCCCTGCAGTAAATCCTACCATCATGAAGGTTAGTGTTTAGTTTTGATCTGTCTCAGAGGTGTTGATTCAACTATATGGTCATTTTTGAGGCTGTGTTTGTGGTGTTATTGGTATTATCTGTATTTGTTATCATGAGTGGCGTTTCTACTATTTAGTCTAGCCTCACTGATGTAAATATTGTTTCTTGCATTAGTGCTGTTCTTAAATGCCAGACCAAGGAGTTTCTCCAGTTTTCTAGAAGAAAATAATTTATAATGCTTAATGCTCACACAGTCCGAATGTCTGCCAGCTAAGAAGAAGCTGAGGCAGAAATTCTGAACTGCACTGCACTCAAGCTGCCTTGGACCACTTGCTGTGTTTCTCGATTCAGGACAAATCTATACATACATACATACTGTTGTCATATCATTATAGATCTGGCTGTGTAACTTGTTTGGCATTGCACAGATAGTGTAGCAGTAGCACTGCATTCAATCTGACAGAGCCTCCTGTTGTGAAATAACATCGAAATGGAAAATTGTACAGTTTTCTCCAAAACAGCATGCGTTTACAGTGGTGTACGTAAACATTAACTTAACACTTTATCAGAGCTGTATGTAACTGTCCAACAATGAGATGTTGCAGTGCAAACACTGACATATTTTCCTTATATTATTATATATTCCCCGCTGCATACCTTTTTGTGAAGTAAATCACACAGTTCTCCATGGGCAGAAGAGCTTTACAACATTTTTGAGGTGATGGATAAACTGTATATCTACAGGAATAATTTGTGTTGTAATGTTAACTTTATTAAAAGTAAGCTTTTATTGAAGTTTGAAGGGAAATGGTTTGAAAATGAAGAACATATGTTCATATCAAACAAATCATATGTTATATCTCGTTTATCTAGAAGCCAAAGATCTTTAGTTGCACAGTTGAGAGCTGGTATTCTTCCTCTGACCATTGAGGTCGGTCGATTCAAAAATATTCAGGACGAAAACCAATTGTGTGATTTCGGTGAAGTCGACAGTGACTCCCATTTTCTTTTGTACTGTACAAATTATGATGATTTAAGAGAGTTAATTTTCCATGAAATGACTTGACAAAACCCTGAAATATTCTGGTGTACAAACATTGGAATGGCTGTTTACTTTTGACATGTTTAAGTTTGCTAACTTTGTCTCAAAAGCCTAGAAAAGAAGGCAAGATAGATTATTTAATTAGTATTTATTCTCTAGTACAATATAGTATGTTTTTGTCAGTGATTTGTAAATTTTGTAGACAATGACGGCATGAAGATTCAATTGTGATGCTTAAGTTCTCTATTTTTTGTACTTGTACTCTAGTCCTGGCTTGTATGAATTTATGGTGTCTTGTAAGCCCATGCTGGCTGAGTTATATGCATGACAATAATAAAAATGTACTTCATTCATTCCCCTCTTATCACAGTTTGGTGGTTATTAGTTTACATTTTTACCTTCTGCCTTCTGAGATTCTGAGAGTGTCATCCATCCACTGTAGTTGACTATTTTTGACTATTAGTATTTGACTTTTGACTATTCCTTCTGTCAGTGTGATTGACAGTAAGCAAAGCACAACATACAGTAATGTGGTGGTGGATATTAAAGCACTCAACAGCGCCAAAATGAAACGCCAAGAGAAGAGAAACTTTGAAAAAACTAGACTTAGGCTTTATGCTTGTTGTGATGCATTATATAAGCTCTGGCAATATTTAAGTCTGGCAGCAGGAAGCTTCTTATGAGTATAAGAGAACAGGCCTGATATATCTGCTCAGTACAGACAGTGTGCAAACACAGCAGGGAATAGTGTGGTGGAGAGGAACAACCTAGATGACTAACACAAATTTCCAGTATTTTAAGTTCAAGTTTAAGCTCAAATTCAATTGTAATTCCAATGATAAAAGAATAAAGCTAAAATTAAATATTGTTTCTGACAAACACATTTAAGAAAACATCAGACAAAACAAAAGCATTAAGACAAAAACATAAAACAACTAAAGTGTATGGGTATATAAAAACCTATGTTCAAATAAAATCATATAGGAAGGTAAAATAGATACAAGATTGATACAGTATATGCATATAAACATACTTAAAAACATACTGTGTGTACAAAACATACACATGTACTTGAAAGTATTTTCTTAAGCTTACTGTACGATTATTGTTTCCTTATTCAAACATGATCATACATAAATGTACACTTAAACCCTTTAAAGTGTGACAGCTAATATGTTATTACAGATGCTGGTAAGACAAGAATTAGAAAAGGAGGCAGCTTACTGGAACGAAGCTGTGTGTGTCAGTTATGTCAGCACTCCAGGACACCCTGTCTACTACTAAATGTCACTGCTCACATTTTCAACACCATAAACATTGATGAGACTACGCTAAAAATCATTTCACAGTTCGCAGTTTCCATCAAACCCTCTGCAATTTGCCCTGAGTCATGTACATCTCCATCCAGATAATGTGTTAATCTTCTCTACAGTGAAGACAGAGTCTCTGGAGATCACTTGTCTATTTCATGGGTAGTTTCACACAGAAACTAAAAGGGAAGCACAGTAACTTAATTATTCTCTACACTTCAAGTTAGATATCATGACTCTGTACATGTAGTAAAGCATATTGTCAAATCAATGAGTAGTTTCTCGGGGTGTGTTATAGATATAAAGTGATTAGATATGAGCATCTTAATAAAACTGCTAATAAAAGAAAACTGTGTATACAGGCAAGAACGCAGTGGTTAAAGTTGATTGTCAGTCAAGTCTGGTTATGGCTGAAAATAAGAAGTGGGGATATGAGACATAAACTATCCCTGTTTTGTCTTTGCAAAGCAGGACTGAATGGCTGAAAGCCTTTATAACTCTACTGGAAATTTGTGAATGTTGACTTTTGCACCTACGTAATGACAGCTGCTGTTCATTATTACAGTTAAAACTGACTATCCCTGTTGCCATGAGTAAATCAATAACCAAAACAAGTCTGTCCACACAAAATTTTCAATCCATATGGTGAATTATAACCCACCACAAATAAATAGAGGAATTAAAAATTACAATCTCAAACGCTTGTAGTCACTTCAGATTCCCCAGCCTCTGCAGTCAAAACTTTAACCACATTACAAAAATGTCACACCACTCCTGAAATTGGTACTCAGTGTTGGCATTAATTGTAAATCCAAGGGCTGCTGTCTTATTTGACGGGGTTATGATGTTTACACACGTTGACCTGAAACTATTCAAGAATGTATAAATTAAAAGGTAGTGGGCCAAGTATTGGTATTTAAGGAGGATGCAATGGTCAGAGGTGACACTTGAAGTGCTTCAGTTTAGTAAAAACAGAAAGCAGCCACAACATAAATTCATTCTCTTGACACATTTGCCTCATTAGCTCACTTATTATAGCAGCCATTATGATGATTAGGGTTGTCTCTTTCACCTGTTTAAGAGGATGGCTATTTTTCATAATATACAGTATAAAGTCCAGACACAATCTCAGTCACATCGCACTACTTATTTGTAGCACTCCAGTAAGGACAACATATTTCAGGTAGAAAGGTGCTTCAGAGTTGAGACCACAGAGTTATAGTAACCGAAAACCTTGGAAATCAAGAGTGTGACTATTTTTAGGGTTGTTTTCAGCAACATGCTTAAATACATATGTTTAAGATATTTCTGAAATTAAATGCTTTTGAGTCAGCTGTTTTCTCAACATGCAGGTTAAACATGTAGAATAACAATAATGGCTGTTCTTCACCATGTATATTCATTCTTCTTAGCCAAGTTTCTGTTGAACAGTCCAGTTTACTATCACTTACACTAACAGGCATTATTGATAAATGTTTTATTGGTGGTTGAAAAGTCAAATGACGAATACACTAATTACACAGATTTATATTCAGCAGAAATGTAAGAAACAATATAGCCACATGTTCAACAAACTGGTGCATACACTTTTGTCCAATTTCAGCACCTAGTTACTTCATGCTACTTGAGACACTCAAAACTGGAGAACCCACACAAAACTTAATTTATTTAAGAGTTAACTGATTCTCACTGCATCCCGTATGGTCACCAGATTCCTTTGGTTAAGTATCACCAACTTAGCTTAACCAAATAGAAATTGTATCATTGCCTTTACTATCCCATTGGGTTGTGCAGCATGGTTCAAGGTTCAAGAATTAAGCTCTTCATACAAAAGATATTTACTATCACCATCCTGCTCCTGTTGAGATTTATTTAAGACGATTAACCCTTTAGTGGTTTATCTGGTTTTTAGAAAATTGAAAAACTGGCAAGAAAGTACATAAATCAGTTGATGTCATTTGATGAAAAAAATATTTTTAAGATATGATATGAAAACACCAAATGTGTACCTAAGAGATATGGAATATAAAGAAGGGTTGAACAGAGGAATAGGTGTAAATGAGGGTGCAAAGCAGAGAGTAAGTCAGTCGTTAGAAGTGAAGACTGCATGTCTCAAGGCTTGTGTATTCTCCGCTTTGGGGATTTGGCCGGGAAGTGGAGCGAAAAAGACAATAATGAAGAAAAGCAGTCAGGAATGGTACGGTACTCTTCTGAAATTTAAACGTACTGATGATACAGCATTTGTCTACAGCCACAGAGAGAAACACTGCACTTAGAAACCAGAGTCACATTATATTAAATCAGATTTATGTCACAGTAATGTGGTCTGTTTACCTTTAGAGTCAGTTTAGTTCACTTTGTTTTCTTCCCATTCATGCCTACTTACACTTTCATTGCAGAAGAAAATTACATTATGGTATAACCTCACAAAGTCTTTCTGTCTTTCTTGCTCTGTCTGTCTCCCCTGGGATGTTTTTGTGGGATCATATTGTCACACTGCTCTGTTCATCCCTGGGTGCTTTAGTTTCAGAGTGACAGCTCAATGACTTGTTCTTCAAATCGCAAAACAGTCAATTGTAAACAGTGACTTTACACAGCTGCTTGCTTTTTTCTTATGGTGTGCTTATACTAAACACGAAGCAAACACACACCAACAGTATCTGTGATGAATATTATAAACACAAGGTCCACTTACCCAGCTATTCCAATAGCTTTCAACCATTTCCTACGGCCTTCTTCAGCAAATGGAACTTGCTCAGGGGTCATCACGTGACCTCAGTACAGGACCTTGTCACGTGATAAGAGGTGGTCATAGGGGTGAGTTTCAGGTGTCAGATCTGCTTGTACACCATGAGCACAGAACCCTTCCCCCCGAGAGGGTAACAGGGGTGGTGTATTACATCACATGTAATAGCTGCGGTGAACACTACATTAGTGAAACAGCAAGGACTCTGGGTAAGGAGACTGAAAGCACATCAAGTGGGAAATGGTCATGGTAGTTAATCAGGAGTGGGTGGACGTCCAGAGAAAGATCAAGGAGGCCGTTCACAACCGATGGCAGAGACCATCGTTGAACAGAGACAGGGGTTATGATCTCTCCCCCCATCACGTGACAGAGGTCCTGTATCAGGTATGTGTCCCCAAGGTCGAGTGTGAATCTTTACCAGAAGCGCTTAGTCAAATGCAACTGGACTTGGTTTAAATTCTTGAAGATGTTTCTCCTCTCATCTGTAGAGTTTAAATGTCAGTCCAGTTGCCTTTGACCCAGTACTTCTACATATACCAGTTCTTCTTCTGTTTTTTGTCTCTGACTGTTGGAAGGACAAGGAAGGGGGGCTCAGGTTTCTGGTCAGTGTCGCCCTTGCAACCCATCCTTCAACACTGACTTCCTACGATTCCTTTCGTCAGTTGTCAATTTGACACATATGTGACGGAACAGATATGCGTCTATTTTGATCATTACAGCTGTCTACACCGGCCACTTAATGGCTGAATATTAATTCTCAGTTAAAGGGAAGGTGCACCAATTTACACATCAAAGTCTGTTTACAGTGAATGTGAAAGAGGGAACCGCTGATGTTGCATTCTCTTTCCATTACCCCTACATGCAATCATTGAAAATTAGGCTACCTTTTATTTAGTTTGTGACACAGTGTCTTTATGTAAGGTCATGTAAATGCATACTCACACATATTAAACACACAAAATGCTGTTTCAATCATAATACTGTAGTTTTTAATTTATAGATTTGTGTTTGTATATTTTCCCCTAAACAGTTATACATTTTGTTACTACCCAATCTTTTTCTGTTTGTGTCTGCCTTTCTCCACCCAAATACCTCCATAAATTTTGTTTCAGTTGTGTACACAAGCCATAGAAAGCATGAAATGAGTGTAGATGAGGTAACTGAGTAGCAGGTGCTTCAAGATTCTAATATAAACTGAGTAAATACGTGAGTGATAAGAAAAGGCTTTCACAGCAGGTGTGGAAGTGTAGTAATTTAAACGAGTTATTTTTTATTTCATTGTGTTCCGCAGCTTCCTAATATTCATTAAGAAAAGTTCGATGATAATTAATCATTGATAACTTCACGTAAATCTCTCAAATTTCTTTGCTACTTTAATATGACATAATTTGCATAAAACCTGGACAAACGGAATTGTGTGCAGAACTCATTAACGTTGGATAAACATTGTACTAAAAATAAAGGGGTGATTGCAGTCTTGACATGAGTGCTGGATTCATTATGTATAATTCATTACAGTATTTTCTGATAGAAAGCATAATTATGATGCACCCATAATTATAGTTCATAAAATAGTAAACTTAAATTATGGGTGAATACCTTATGAGCTTTGAATACTTTATGTGTACTGTTTTCAGTGTTGGAGAAATGTTGAGAAAATGTCCGATTTTGTTGTAACAAAATAGTCATGGCCACTTTGAATGTTACATACTGCTCAATGCTGACTGCCTCTTATGATTTCCCTAAAAATGAACATTTATAAAGATAGAGGATGGACAGATAATCCATTGTACCATAATCAAAATGGGCATTCAAACAGAGAGCCAGTTCAGATGTCAAAAGGATGATGTACTAAACCCATAAATGGAGACCAGAGAGGAGATCAGACTCTGGGCTGTACTGTCATAAATCTACAGGAGCATCAGACCAGCAGCACAAAGGCCACCAAATGTAAATATTAGTTTTGAGTGTATGAGCGCATGTCAGTGGGGTTATCAACTGGGCAAATTGAAAATCGCATCATCAGGAATCAGTGGTAACTATTCTGCCACCAGCAGTTAGCTTCAGTTGAACATTTTGTTGCTAGTAGCAACCACTACTGGCACAGTTCTATAGCCGTATAACTGACATTGTTACATCCACCATTTTGTCAGATTTATGTTTTATTGTTTACATTGTTTATCTACTCCCCAAGTGTCCTTATTGGAGCATTATCTGTAGGTACCCATTTTGTTATAGCCGTTTGTTGTCCAATATTGTTTTCACTGTTTCACAATTGCTTCCAGCAAAAACCTAAAAGGTTCTTCTGTCATCAACTTTTATTTATAGCTGTGCACCTACACACATACAGTGATGAGGGCAGACGAGTACGTGCTTGCAACCCAGAACAATATCCCTTTTCTCAACATAGAATGACACTTTTACAGTAGCTGAAAATAGTATTTCAGATAACAAATTATATCAGCAGATAATTTCACCAACACCTGGGAACAGTGTCTGTAGGATATATATATATTATCGTCATTCCAGAACATGTTATACATGGAAAGGAACGAAATGAGGTACTCAGGTCCCGGTGCAGGTAATAGCAATAATAAAACCACTTGCATGCTGCAAGTCAACAAATGCTGACAAACAGGCACAATAACAGGTTAATAAATCAATAAAACAAACACTGCTGGTAAACAATGCACCAGCAAGCTTTCTGCAGTCACACAGCCATTCTTACTTAATAACACTCCAACTTAGCAACTTTGTGGCCCAGTCAGAGGACCCTCCCTGTCTCACACTGCTGCTGCTGAATGCCCAATTCACCTGCACCTTCACATCTTGGCATACTAAGGCATTTTCCTTTCATATGCCTTATCTACTACACCCTCCCATGTGAACACAAAATATAGCTCACAATCTGCTGAGCCTCTGACCACAAGCTTTCTTCATGAATTACAGTAAATAAATGTAACTTACCAAGATAAGTCCAGCTTGCTGACTAAGCTTGCTTTGTGATACAGTATACTCCTAAGAGTGCAGCTCAGTGGCACTCTAAGTTGGTGTAGTTTATAAGAGCAGAGATTTAAGCTGTTAAACAGTAAATATATGTTTATGGACTACAACATGCATGCACCACTCCCTGCATTGCTTGAGCCAATTGCTACTCATGTGCTGTTTCCTTAAAGACCCTGACCCTCATTGTTTAAGTATGTATCTATAATATTGGATATTCATGACCAAATAAGCAACAATTGAAGTTAAATTTGAAAAAACAAAACAAAAACATTCTTAGTTATCATCAATTAATAGTTTAACACTCAAAAAGTCAGTTTATCTGTCGACTGGATTGATATTGGCCTGGCAACATAAGCAGACAACCCCATGATTATCATCAAATTCTGTATCAAATCCTTATTGGTGACTGAAGTACATGACATCACCTTTTTTCCAACTCAGCCCCGCCCACTTCAATCCAGTGAGAAGAGCACAGACAAAAACACAGATAAATGCAGAAATCTTGCATAATGAAATAACCAAAATTGCTCCAACTTTGGCAGACCTCTTTCAGACCTTGTATTGCACAACCCACCACTTCCCCATCACCATCGTGACCTTCACGATGTTCCGTGAGATTCAGTTGACTGGGAATGGGAATCCTGTCCTCTCCTACCTTTATGTAATAAAGAGGTTCTCCTTGATGAGGTCTAATCGCCAAAGTCTTTTTCTGTTGCTAACCTCTATAGATACTGAAATGCTTTTTATTCTGCTGTTAATTATGGAGTTGATGCTAAAGATGTGACCTCACTGTAATGCAAATCATTTTATATTTCCTTCATTAAGCTAAAGATAATCAGATGGGAGTTAAACAGCAATGTAACGCAGTAGTCATTTAAGTAATGGTAGCTTCATTAGGACTCCACTGGTCAGGGACTATTTTATTAAGCAGGATGAGAGAGTCAGCCAGATACCTGTGAAGCGAACTGTGCTGTACGGTAAGTGTGTGATATTGATTATATAAACCAAAACATGAAAATTATTTTGGAACTTAATTTATGTTTGTTTATAAGAAGAAAAGTGAAAAAACAAAAAGTGTCCACTCACCAACCTAAGTCACATTTGCAAGATGAAAGATCATAAGGGCAGGCTCACATCACTCCTCCTACTTCTCATAGTAGTTTATTTGTCTGTTGTTAAGAAATGTCATTTAAATATTAAATGATTAACTGTTTAATTTGTTGAAAGACTTCAAGACAAACTTAAACGCAGTTTATTACAGATTATACTTATGCAGAACCTCACTTCAGGATTGAAAATTGCCAGTGGGCTGAACCACTTTAAACACACTCTGGGCCTGTTGTTGCTCATAATTGTCTTGATGCTCCACTTTCTGTATGGAGCTACTGTATTGCAGGTGGTTGCTTTTAATTTGACGTGTAAATCAACTTGTTGACGCCATTGCTCTGCTTAATTACTTCCTGTTTATTATGTGATTAACAAATAGCTCTGAGTGCAAAACAATCTATTCAGTCAAAATAAGAAAGTATTGTTTAATGTGATTACAGTATGTTGATATCAAACATTGTGTCCTCACTTAGTTAAGAACAGATGCACTTCTGGTGCGTGCATATACTGTTAGATTTTTGCAGTGTATCTCAGTAGAAAGGATGGTGAGAGTGTGCCTAGAAGATAAGGGTTGACCTCACAGGGCCAGGGCTGACGTGAAGGAGCTCTGTCAAAGAGCCAACCATGTGGAGAAGAAAGCTGCTAGTATTTCTAGGTCACAGAGACCATGTGAGTGTGCTCCAAGCTTCTTCAGCTGGACTGAATGATTTATTACTCAGTCAAGAGTCAAGAACAGAGAGAAAGGAGGGTAGCAAGGAAATAAAATATGTGAGGAAATGAAGAAAATGGAAAGAGGGAAGATAAAAGTAAATTAAATTTATTCATATGCTATGGCATCTGTAAAAAAATGTTATAATGTACTGTGGAGAAACAGGATAAAAATGAAAGAAAATTCAATGAGCAGAACATGCGTGTGTGTGTGTGTGTGAGACGTCACAAAAGAGAGTAAAAACCAGCCAATGAGAGAAAAGAGAGAAACTAAGAAAATTTGGACACAAAAGCTAAAGAAATAGAACAGACTAAACACATACAACTTCAAAACCAAGAGGCCAAAACTAAAGTAAATCAATAAAACAGGAATTAATAAGAAATACAGTAAAAAAGTGATTTTAAAAAATGCTTTCAAATAAAGCCTCCCACTGAGTCTTACATCTTGCAGGAGGTGAATATAATTTTTTTTTCAAGTGTAAAAATCATAAGAAGTTCAGAAAACCGCATAGAACAGAATTAAGTATTTGAAGCTAAAACTCAAAGTGTCTGATCTCAAAGACTGGCATTAAAGCCCACTGTGTGGGTGGTTTTGTAAAAACGCCCAGAAATAAATGCATTACACTCAACCTACAAGCTAAACCTATTAAACTAGTCAGGACCATAAAATTCTGCAATAATCTGATGTGATTTATTTCATTGAAACACATATGTATGATCATAGACCCATTCACATAGTGCACATAGAGTACATACAAACAGTTTTTGCATTGAGGAAAATCCTGCTAAAAACAAAATTCTTAAACGTGTTAAAACCTTACCAATTGTGTAAAATGTAGTCATTTAACTGTCTTGTGTTACTAACTGTAAAGCACAGACTCATCTGTTAATGATCTGTTAAAACAATTTAATGCTAACACTTGATGAGTGTCATCAACACTGTTGCTGCTCTGTGGAAGAGCACCAAAGCAATTTTGCTATTTTTAGGGAAGGCTTTACAACAGAAATTTTGGGTTTAAAAAATTACAGAATGTATTTTTTTTAATAAACATTATTGATAACTTAACAAGACAACACAGATTGCTGCTGAGTTACATTCTTCTGATATATGCAATACGTTTGCTGCATATTTTAATAACACAGTTCAAGCCATTAGACAAGCTGTCAGATCCGTTACGTCTAACTATATTATTACACCTGTATCATCACAACACATGGACAACCTGGTAACCATGACAACTGTGCTCAGGCGATCTTGTCAAACTGGGAAATATCACTTGGACGATGTCACATTAACCAGGTATTTGTGTTCAGGTAGCCATCAGTTGCGGGTAAATAGAGCACATCACATGAAGGCTCAGACCTATTGACAATATTTGAAAAACAAAAAAGCCTATAAAATGTTCTGTTAATTTGGATATACTTTCATGTTTAATTCAAACTCCATAAACTTGATATCACTGGTATTTACATTTTGTTGGTCGTTTGAAGCAGACATGGTGACAAAGCTGGAAATATTTAATTTTACGAGCTGCAGAGGGCCACCTAAACAAACCTTTAATTTCGGTCTCTGTGAGAATTGATCGTCTTTTTGGAGAGGTGTTGCAGGTTCAGACTGGCCTTCAGGCTGCCTGAAAGACCCACTTTCTTGGATTGCATCCTTTGGAGGATCTGATCCTTTAAATTGGGACACAGCTTTCTCTGCAGGCCTTGGTGAACAAAATAAGCACTGCATGTTTTCTTGGATTTGTTGTCTGGCTAGCTAATTGAAGTGTTTATTTCAACATGCAAAACTGCAGTCATGAATTTAACAGAGCCATAAATATACAGAGTTTGCAATTGAATATTTCAGTGTCTGTCATAGTATCTGTTGCTATGTAACCTGTAGCCAAACTTTGTCTGACTACTTTTAATTCATAAGTGACTGCCATAACCAAATGACACCAGTTAGTATCTAATTAATTTTTGTAGCTATTTTCTCCTCTCATTATTTGTTCTATAAACACATCTTTGCAAGGGCTGGTAAGCAGTATCAGAGTCATGTGACTATAACCACATTATATAAACTGGGAGCAGACTTTCAGAGCAATTAACCTAATGTTAATAAGAACACACCTCTAAATTGAGTGGACCAGAGCTAAACAGGCACTGGCCTGTTTAGAAACAGGCATTCAGTTCAGCAGCTTGCCACAAATACACACACACACACACACACACACACACACACACACACTAAATAAGTAGTAAAAACACTATTACTTACAAAGCTAAAATATTTAGAGGCTATAAGGTTAAAAACCATGTGAAATTCTAGGTGTACTTAAATTGTACTCAGCTACCTTCACATTGCTGCTTGTACCTTTGCCTTTATTCTGTTATTCAGGTATTTGCTCTGCTCTCATTTTAAAAAAATATCATGATTCATCTTGTGCTGGTTAAGTTCAAGGCCCCTTTATTTAGGGATTTTTCAGGACATTTTCCACCCTTTGTAGGATTTTGTTTGTGCAGATCAGAACGCAGCAAACGTACTCAGGTGCTTACAAAAACAACTGCACCGAAACCCTTTGCAATTTAAAATTTTGGAGCGGTTCGTTTGTGGTGGGAACGTGATCCGACCTTGATCTGACCCAACTACAAGGCATACTCTGCAAGTTGCTAAACGGCACTTGAGAATTAATCGAGGTCTGAACTAGCACCACAGTCCACTGCCTTCTTTATATCTGGGCAGATAAGACCATCTTCAGGACCTTTTTCCTGTGTTTACTTTCTCGCTCCCACCCCAGACACATCTAACCAATGGGCGGAGTACACGTTCCCATGTGGCTTTTCGTGATGCATTGGGGTTTGCTTGAATTTATTTCTGCATGAAAGAAACTGAACTTTACCTATTTACCAATCCATCTACTGATTCGAACCAGAGCAAATTAACTATAGGTTTGAAAACGCCCTTAAAAAAACCTATGTGGCACATTTACTTATGTTTCAGTTGTATTGGGAGTGCAGCAGAATGCCAAAAGCTGAATTTTAGGGAGCTAATTGGTGGCAGGTGTTTATTTGGAGGATTACAACCCATTGGTCCATCTCTCTCTGCCATCAATCTGTAGTACATTTGACCTAGAACACAATGATATTATGTAAATTATCCAGAAAAGGAAGATGAGCATTCATTTTCTACTACCTCTAAATATATGCCACAATCTTCCTATTTAAAAGAAGGCAGGGAATGAGTGGAAATGGGTCGGTTATATACTGCAGGGCTGATGAGGGAAAGTGGAAACAGGTGAGCAGGCGGATGTGGGAGTCAGGTGACTGGGACAGGTGGAAAGGTCTGAGGGCATCTGGTGGACAGGTAGAGAATGGCAGTGTAGGGGCCTGGGGAAGTGGAAATGTGGATGGAGGGAGGGACAGGGAGGCAGAATGTGACAGGAATAAACACAAGTGAGGCAGACATTGTGACAAATAGAAATGCTCTCGCAGGAAAAGGTTTGTGGACAGCAGTTTTCAACAGCTCTCATTTCTAAACCTACACACCAGGACATGTTTTTGCTTGGTAACACTGTAAATACAAACACATGATAAACTATACCCATGTTTACTTTCTACAAGCATAATTAAACTGCCAGTACCTACAACAAACAGATTCCCTGGAAAAAAAAATAGAAAATAGAATGTGATCAAGACTCTACATCACTAGGTCATGAGCATTTTTTCTCCACTAATCAGAAAAACACAGAAAACTTTCTATTTTTCCCATGATAGTAACCTGGCTTTTTCAAGCCATGCTGCTTTTGTACCACTGTTAGTCAAAGCCCTTCAAAGGCTGCCTTCACAACAGCCAGTAGCCTCAAAAAGGCCCATTGATACTGAATCAGTTCAAAGGGGGGTTGGTGAAGTAATATCTGTCATTTCAGTCATTATTGAGCACAGTGTGAACTGACGCTGGTAAAAATGTTGGCCTCTTTTATGGCCTGTAATATGTCCAGTGACATGACCGCAGATTAAACTAGTCCTATCTGAACCTACATCTACAGCTCCATTTATGCATGCCTCTGATTTGAATCCCATCCAGAGTAGACATGCCTCTGATTTTTCTTCCAGTACCCCAAAAAACCTGCTATTTTGTGACAAAGCCCCAAGCATGCAATTATTCAAGTCTGGGTATACATTTTGTGTTTGAGTATTTGCCTGTAAAGAGCTTCAGTTATTGCATTTCAGCTGCATTTTCACAGACCAGTGTGACTACCACCTCTCCTGACAGAGTTGTTTGGATTACAGCAAATGAATCCAGGACAGGTGTCCAGGACCACTTTGCCATTCCCCCCCTCTCTGAACTTGGATTACAGTGTGCATGCACAGATGGAATGCACAATCAGCTGCAGATATGTATCTCCAACCATTCTGCCTTAAATGCATATGCACGAAGGAGAGGGATGCACTTCAATGACTTGATGCGAGGTGCGCATCAGATGACAGTCAAACTAGCTTCCAGGTTGGTGCTCCTGTTTGATAAATAACACAAGTCTCTAGGTGCAGAATACATCTGAAAGGATGTGAGGCAGGTTTAGTGAATCTGGTCCTCTGTGTTCTTCCCTCTACCTAGAGTTTTTCCTTTTTTCTCACTCTGCCTCCTTTCTTCTTTCCTCATTTGGTGCTTCCGTTGCCCCCCTCTCAGCACATCATCTCTCTCTCTTTTTTTTTCAATCCTCTTCATCACCAGCATCTCCCCCACATATGAGATCTTTTCTGCCTTTAGTCTCTGTCAGACCACCTTGCTCCTCCCTTTTTTCTCGCTGCGGTGCAGAGGCCACCTCTGCAGATTTAAGGCAGTGGGGGCTAAAGGGGGTCTGTGCTCTCATACATCATATCATCCATATAGCCTTTACTCATACATTTGGAGAATCTTGAACTCCACTGGCTTTTACAAAGTAATTATATAGAGAGAAACTGTTCAGATCAGTTAAATGAGTCCAAGCCTGAGGATGTCTCACTAATAAATTGAACTGTTGGCACTTTTGCTTGCAGTGGCTTATCAGCCCCTGAGGTTATTTGGAATCAGCTCTGGAGCTTATCAGTAATAAAACCCTTGTGGTCCTCTCACAGAACAAATAAAGGCTGCATATGTGTTGAGGTGATGATATACAACATCTATCTTCATCGATATATTAAGATTTGGTTCAAACTAAATGAGAACAAGAACAAATCCTTCCAGGGATAAGATATGCCTGAAAATGTATTCTTGACCTTGGAAATTGTAGTTTGACATAACAATCCCAACTCAATGTCCACTTATGAGCTTTTTCCGTGGCTTTCAACTGAATCACATGGTCTTCTTTAAGCCTACATGGGCGAGGAATACTAAAGGAGTGGAATTGTTTTGTAAAGGGGAATGTAAAGGGAACACAGATATATTAAATCATTTGAAGAAAAAATAGTACATTTGCATTTTAGGCAAAAATAAAAAAAATAAAATAACTTAAAACTGTGGTAATGAAAGGAAAAAAAAAACATTAGCAGTAATATGAGTTACACAGTGTTACAATAGCCACCAGTGCCATCACTTTATGTGGTGCAGCATGAGACTGTTCTCTTGCAGCCAACACTTTGACGTCAACACCGCTCTCTTTTTCCAACTTCCATCTGCATTGCCAGAGGAGAAAAAATAGGCACAGAATACAGAGTGGAGGAAGTAAGGTAATAAAAACTGGAAAACACTGATAAGACACATCTGTGGGATTAAACAAGACTCTCTCTGGCTGCTAAATGAGCACCCTCACCCCCATTAGTGGGGTTCACCAAAACATTCCTGAGTCGGCTGGGACATGCCCCTCCTGCGAGGATGTCAGGTTGTTAAACACAGACACACAAACGCAGACATGTTCCCTCCAATTCTCCCAAAAGGTTCTGACAAAAACCACGTATTTTACATTTTAACTATGGTTTTGAGTTTTTTAAGGAGATAAATGCAATTATTAATAGAGTTAAAGCCTCTGGTAATACAACTGCTTAAATAGGCAGCTCTTTCATGTGAACACTGGCACAGCTGGATTGAAAAATCCTGGGTTTAACAGAGCCATGTGATTACCAGCTACGGATAACTGGGTAAGCCTAAATTAAAGGAATAGTTTGACATTCTGGGGTATACTCTTAATTGTTTTCTTGCCTAGAGTTAGATGAGATGATTGTTCCACTCTCATGTCTGTATGCTAAATTTGAAGCTACAGCCATGTAGCAGGTTATGTGCCAGACTATTTCTCGGCCTCAGAGCCCCAGTGATGTCCTGGAGTGTTGTTGTCACCGTGAAGTTCCCAAACAACCAGCAGAGTTTCTAGAAAGTCACTGCTCCTGGCCAAGAAATAGTCTGGCACATAACCCCCCATGAAAACACTTCTGTTTTTGTACAAATAAAATAAACTGTAGCTTCATATTTACTGTTCATATGTAAGAGTAGTTTTAATCTAACTACTTTACACCCCCTCCCACCACCACCCCCTTTACCAATGTTGAAGCCAGCTCAAGCTTCCTTAAACTTAAAATGGCTGTGAAAAAAGGTGAACTAGCAGCTGTTTGTAAGACCAAACACCCTTAGTATGCCACCCAACACACTTTTTTATAGAGCATTTATAGATCAGAAGAGTGCAGTTGAAAGGAGGAAGAATCTGAGTCACACAAAAGGAATTTAAACTAATGCTGAGTTGGCCATTTTTCTCCTGGACAGGCAACCATTTCACACAATTCACAACAATTTATGTGACATTTCCCATCTTTGCCTGATCTATTGCTAGTGGAAAAACGAGTCAACCCCTACTTTGTTAGAACTTCACTTCTTTGGGCTTTGTGTGCATTGTATAATATATAAATATGTACTGTTTGGTATGATTTGTATGATTAAAAAATGGGCCTTGTGGTGGTAAGTGTGGTCATTCCCTCAAGCTATCACACCTCTCACTTAACCACATGACAGTCAGTCACTAATCACTAATCACGCTGCTCTCAGCTTCAGACCCTGACATAAACAACCAACATTCAGCAGCATCAAGACTAGTAATAATACATAAATGGGGAATACATACACTTTCTTCCCCAGAGTTACATGAGAAAATTGATACCACAGTAAATACGAAGCTACAGCCAGCAGCTGGTTAACATAGCTCACCAGTTAACACGTCATATTTCTTTTGTTTAATACATACAAAAACGGAAGTGTAGAAGCAACAATTCACCATTTTATGAGGGGTTTTGTGCCAGACTATTTCTTGGCTGGGAGCAGTAACTTTCAGGAGTCTCCGTTGGTTTCTTGACAACTTCTGCCATCCAAGAAATACCTGGGCCAGGTACAGAATACATCAAGCTGTATTTAGTGCCTAACTGGCAACAAAAAGTCAACATAAATGTTAGTGGCTAAACCAACCAATTGGCTCTTTGGTAAATGGTAAACGGCTTGAGTTTGTTCTATACGTGACAAACACTAACCTGAGCAGATAACTGTTCGTGGTGTGTTGCAGTGGGCTTGAAGAGCCATGGACCTGAACTTCCGGCACTGTTTTTCAGTTCATGGATTATCTTTATCTTGCAATTGTGTTTGAGTTCTAGGAACTGTTATGCCTCTAGTCATGCAAAAATACAAAGCGCACAGGTGCAATATATTGAGTGAAAAGAGTACTACAGGGATGATGTATTTTTGCAGGCCAACCCGTAAGTTAGCATCGCCCTGGTTCCCTCGACAAAAAGCTAATGGGATTTTTCCTTTGGATTCTGAATTATTGCAGAAAATAAGCTGTGTGGCAAACAAAGGTTTATAATACCTAGCCTACACATTTTGTTCAGCAAGATAATCTTCACTAATGAACACCACTTTTAGGATTTTTGAAGCCTCTTTTTACTGTATAATGAACACCTGACCTTTAGCTAAAGGCCTGGAAGCACATGAATAACTGGAGTGTGACTTTGTGCAAAGTGCTTAACTTCACTGATGCAAACTACATTTTCTGGCACAGAAACACTGAAGACTTGCAATTGCTTAACTGTAAGAGGTCTAACCATTTAATCGAAATCCTTTAAAAATTGCTTTTCTCTTTTTTTCCACAGATAATGGGACCATTTCTTATCCAAACTCAGGAAATTCACAAGTACAATTACATTTACTTGAAACACATATCGAATCCATTTTCTCTATGTAGAGCTGCTTCAAATGAGAGTGACTTAAATTCAGACCAATCTGACAAAACTTCTAATAGACTTGCAGACTGGGATGTAATTATAACTATGCAATAAGTATATTTTTTATTTCCTCTCTTATTCCTATTAAACACCATCTTGGAAGTATTTTCCTCTTGACACATACTCTAAATCACTTTGCCTCAAAACTTAAAATAACCTCTTCAACTCTATCCTAATCAAGTTTCTGCTCATTTATAGCATCTTGTATAAGTGTTCACATACTAGACCTTATGACATGAAGTAATGGTGGCTACTTGACAGGCTCTACTGATTACAGCTCAGCGTGACTGTAATAATTGCTCAGGTTCCATAAGACTCCTACACCGTTTCTGGCTGATTATCGCCGCCACCGTTGATCTACATTAAACTCTACCTTGATATTAAATATAACTGTCAGCAAAAACTTCAAAAATGCCTTAGACATCTGAAGTCACTTTGAAAGGACACTTGCTGCAGAGAGACTCACTTCAAAGATCATTTTGTCCTGCTTAAATCAAATATAAGAGGAAATACAACTGGATCAGTGATGAACTAGCAATGAACTTGATTAAAGTATTTGGCCACTTCAGAAACGTCCTGCTTTAAATGAGGCCAGTAGTTAGCACCACCACCTCCTTAATGGGGTTCTCCAAGAGCTGTGAAAACCAGCACTTGAATTTGATTATCTCAAGAGAAAGGAATTTCCCTCCTCTAGATCACATTCGCATTTAGTGGCTATAAAAGGTTTATGTCACGATTAAACACATCCACTTCTTTTAAAATCAGCAAGTTGCAATGACATCAATATCTCTGAAAATATCATAGTTACGTTACCAACTGCAGCTACAATGACTGTAGTCATAATACCATTTGCTGTTGCAAGCTGTTTGTTCAGTTTCTAGCAGAATCTTGTAATTAACTTTCAGAGCAATAGTAAAATATAACAACAATAAGGATCTGGAAACAGAGTTTGTCTGCTTTAATCAATATTTTTATATTAAAATGTATGTGAAAGGGTCACTTGTAGTGACCCACAGAGAATTATCACCCAACTCTGCAGTTCCCCTGAGCTCTCCAGAGCTTTATAGTGTCTTGCAGCTCATTTAAAAAAATGTTTTAACTTAACTTTTGATCAAGTCCCACTTCTCTCATCAGTGTTGTTTCCAGATGCAGCATTTTTTTTTTAAAGCAAAAAAGTTATAAAGTTCTGATAAACCCACTGTACGCTACCTGCCCAGCACAAATGACAGACAGACATGGTTAGTGACTAGCTGATGAACATAGTAGAGGATTTAGCAGCTGAAGAGACAGATTTTTCCCTCAGACACTGGTGGAGACCAAAACAGAGCTAAAAGAGAGTGATTATTGGAATTATATTTTTCAGGGGGCCAGAAACACGGCTCCAAATGAATGCTAATGTTGCTCCGCATCTGCTGGATGTGTAAATAGGCAACTGTTTGCTAATAAGTTAGCTCAGTCAACTTAAAAGGTGATAATATGCCTTGTTTCTTGTTGCCCCAAAGTGGCCAAAAAATAAGGCATTGCAGGTTTAAAGTTTAGGAACAATCGTGGACATCGTTACAAAAAAGCAATGTTGACTGTTGGTAGGAAACAGTGAACAGCTGTCTCCTGCTGTCAAAGTGCACTTTGTGGCTTTATAGCATCACTCTATTTCCTCTTTTGCTCCCATCAAACAACAGTTATACTGTAATTCCTACAGCTGCTTGGGGGCTTTGTCACTTAAACATAAACATGCGTCGTTTTAGAGCATTTGCTGAAATAACTGGTGCTGTCATTTTTCTTGGTAGGACAGTTCTAAGGTTTTAGGTCAGTTTCTGGCAGAATCGTACAAAGAATTGTAAGATATACATCTAAAGCAGCCAGGAAGCAAATTATTACACATCACTAGTAAATAGCTCTATGGGGATCTAGAAACAGAGCTCTTGAATGTGATGATGGTTCTTACCAAAGTTTGACACGTCTTGCACATTTAGAGAAGATCAAGTAGATGTAATCTTTAAATACAAATGAAGTGGCATTGAAATAATACTCAGATATTGCTCTCGGCGCTTGATGAATGAAGAGCTATATCTACTGAGCACCCACATTAATCCAAATAAAATCCAATTATTAAGGAACCATTTCACTTTTCAAGAGCATTTTAGAACACATAAACACACAGCCCCAGTGCATGCAGCATGTATAATTAGCAGGTTTTCCCCCCAAGCTTCTCACATCACGACGTTCCCAGCCAATATGTCACTTTTATGTTCAATACTTGACATCTAAAATCCGCAGAGACACTCGTACTGTTTTTCCCTCTCACATAAACACACAGCCTTTTACATCTAACATATTACTTCCCACTTTCAAATAAACTATTCTCACACCACTTAAACATTAACAAAATCACACACAGCTCTTGTGAGTCATTTACATCAACACACATTCCTCTCACACCAGGTAAACGCACTCCATCAGCCTTTCACTCAGGAGCGAAAATTAGTTGTTTGCCATTTTAGGTCCAATAACATTTCAGAATATCTTTTGCACTGTGTATTTGTCCTTGGAATTAAGTTTATATTGGACACTACACCTAACCCTTGAAAACAAATATTAAGAAACTGTATTCAATTTAAAGTAAGTTAAAAGTATCTTTAAAGCTCAAAGTAAGCAACCAGGAGTAAACAAATAAAACTCAATTTTAATCAAGATTTGCACAATATGTTGACAGTATATATTTGGTTAAAAATCAACTAAATTAAATGAGGATTAAATGAGAAGATGATGATACCACTTTAATAGTTGTACAGTTGATATAAAGCTGCAGCAGCAGGTTAGCTTAGCCTAGCATAAAGACTGGAAACAGGTCAAAACAGCTAGCCTGGCTCTGTCTGAAGGTAGCCCATAGAATGTCCCTGCGTCCACTGCCTGTGATTTTCAGTTCATATATACAGTATATACAGTGTGTGTATACAGTATGTATATATATGTACACACACACAGACACGTATATATGTATAAATATTTTTCTCAAAAACCTATCATATATGCTTCAATAGAAAAAGAGTAGAATTTATTTTCTGCTTCCATTCAGACCATTACTTCATATAAATACGTATACTATATATATATATATATAATAAAAGCTCAAAGAACCACTTACTAGCTTTTCAGAAGCTTTTAACAGCATCTCATTGTCTTCTGTGAATGGAAGTGGCTCAGGAGACGAAACTCAAACTGTAAACATGATTGGGCTTTCCTGTTATACAATAGTAACGGACACCTCCCAACTAATCACAAACAATTATAACTGGAAATAACAGACCGCAGAAAGCATTATTCTGCCAGGAAACAGAGTATTCAACAAAGGTGTATAATTAGAGTGCCACAGTCACCCCTGTTGACTGTAGAATTGTAACAGCCCAGGAGCCCTTCTAACAGCTTCAGGCTAATCAGACAGAACATGGACCTGCCATTTCCCATGGTTTGTCAGCCTATCACCTGCGAAAAAACCAGAAGCTTTGGTAGGACTCTTCCCTCTATTCCCATGGCTTTCCTTGACTGACACTTTCTGGAGGCCAGGCACTGATCACTATTGGCTGAGTCAAGCTGTGTTTTCGCTTCGTTTGGCAGAAAAACCCACTACAAAGTACTGCTAGGAGGGTTGGGGGATCGTTGTGGTTAATGGGTTAGACATGAAACAAGAAAGTCTAGAAATTCCACTTGATATCACGCCTGTAATTTCCTTCACTGTGGTTTTAAGTAGGGGCGTGAACAGCTATGCAGTTTAGTATTTTACAGTGATGCATTTGTTGTATGTACTCAATAGGTAAACATTCAAACATATCAATGTATCAAATTCCAGATTTTATTTAAAATGAGGCTTTTATGAATACAAAAAACATTATAAACAAACAACATATATATAAATATAAATATTTAATCTAAGTATTTTTATTGTATTACACATTTTTAATATCTCCATTATTTTTTTGTTTTTGAAATAAAATAAAATCTTGATTCGTGTTTTTATTCTTGATTTTATAGCACAATTTTAAATAGCAACTTGCAATTATTCATTATTATTTTTCATTATTGTTGTTTTGTTTAATTCCTGTATTCTGTTCAAAATTTTAAAAATGCATGATATTTACTTAATGTTGTGTACATAAGGCATATAGTACCACAAACAAACAAACAGTACTTTTTACGTAAATACTGTCAGTGTGTGTACTTCTACCAGTTTGGTCATGTTTTTGTGTGTTTGTTTGTTTGTTAGTTAACAAGATATCTTAAATTCGTATTTCTTAAATGATTTCACATTTGAATAAAATGTGGTGCGGGTTTAAACCATGGCCAAAAGAAGAAAAAAAAAGTAATTAATTAGCTGCAGTTCTGGATCAGTGACATGTTCTCCATGCACATACATGTATTTTTATACAGATCATAATTTCTAAACATTTGCTATCTTTATCTTTTAAAGATATTTTACGCACGCTCTCTCTTTCCTGTTGCTGTGGACACCCAGTGCATGTAATGAAGCTGGTGGCAGTCATTTTTAAGCATCAAGTTATGGTTTGTTGTTAGGAACAGCCAGTCCTAAAACGTGGCAGCATAATGTCAACCCCCTCCCCAACCACCTCTGCCCCTGTGGGGAAGTGAAGCACTGTGTTGGAGAGGATGACATTTCATGGTCCAGTAGCATTATTGCAATATAAAAACAAAACACCCTTGACTTTTTGTGAGCGACGCGAAGGAGCCGAAGAGAAATGGAGGTAGAAAGAGAGCCGGATGCTGTCTATAGTTCTTACCTCTCCGAAAGTAGTAAATGTGGTAGGAAGAAATATGGTTGAACAAATAACAATAAACATTGTGGTTGTTTAGGTGGGAGGTTTGTCACCTGACAACCCATACACTGTATAATACAATGCATCACTGTTGACAAAAAGGCACCCATATAATGTTCAACTATTATTACATATTAGTGTTATTATATTTGATATATTTGGAATAGTAGCATTAGCGGCAAAGATACAAGTTTAACTAAATTTCAATAGCGTAGCTTTTCAAGATCATGTTATGTTTCCTTTAGCAAGCTATCTTTTCCAATAAGTAGAGGTGTAGCACAAACACCCTTTAATTAATTTAATGATTTACTGATGCTTCAAAGTAATTTAACTGACTTGGAAGGGAGAGAGAAAGAGAGAGCATGTGATTACAGGCAGAAGGAGTGAAGTGAAAACTGAAACTTGACAATGTAATTCCATGCATTTCATTTATCAGTGAAGTGTATGGAAATACGCTGCAGACTTGAGTCTATGACAACCAGATGATGGTTGGTTTGTGTTGTAATTAATGACACCACAAAGTATTGAGTGGATTTGTGTTTGATGATGTGAAATAGCTTCAATGTGTTAAGCTACTTTTTCTGAGCTAGCTTTCAGTAGAAGTGTACTAATGCTGTAGCTTAACTACTTCCAATGAAGGGTAGCTTGCAGCATCTCGAGATACTTCCCCAACACTGATAGCAGTATATTACAGGATTCTGTCATACAGGTGAGGTGAGAAAGTGTGCAACCAAGCAGCCGTTGATGAATTCAGGATGCAGAGAAATGGCACAATGGCAAGAAGAAAGAAAAAGACTAAGTTCAGCCAGCAGCTGGTTTAGCTTAGCATAACATTTTGAAGCAGAAGGAAACTACCACCTGGCTCTGTCCAAAAACAATCCACCTACTTGCTCATCTAAAGTTCACTAATTAACACTTTATATGTTGTTTGTTTAACCAGCGGTTTAACCAGCAGATACTGTTTCCAGTCTGCATGCTAAGCTAAGCTAACTGTCCCCTGGCTGTAGCTTCACATTGATGGGATAGACATGAGAGTGGTATCGACCCTTACCTAACTCTCGGCAAGGAAGCGTATTTCCTAACATATCAAACTATTCCTTTAAAGAGCACCAGTGAGGAAAAGTGGAACTAAGAAAAAAATGTCATTTTTGAAAAGGTAAACATGTAAAAAAAAAAAAAAAAAAAAAACATGGGTAGAAAAGAGAAACTCTTTATTAACCAAACCCCAGCCAGACCACATTCTTCCCAGGAACCAGACTGCCCAGCTCTCTGCCTCTGTGGTAGAAACGATTTATGACTGTGGCATTGAAGTGGGTGGCACAGCATGGTGGCAGATGTAGTGCGTTTAATTTAGACTAACCAGATCAAAGTATCAGCAGAAGCACAGAAAGGTGTGGAAAGTACAATAAAAGAATGGGCCGGGTGTACCATTACTTTACCAAGTCCAATCTCTCATCAGTAGCTTTTTGTCTTGTCTGTGGACCCCCCTTTTTGTTTCCACTCTGCTGCCAGTGCTGACTTTAAATTACATCAGCGGTAATATATGACTAATTTCTTACCAGTTTCTGCCTATATGTAATTGACGAGACATGTATTAATCATATTTTGTGGCTAGGTGAGTTCCAAATCAAACAGGGGCGCTGTTTGTTCTTGTGATTTTACTGAAAGAAGTGTGGGACGCTGGAAATCTATCTTTCCAGCCAACTGAGCTAAGCCATCGGGAGACAGTCTGGGGTTGGCTGCTCCCACTTCCTCTTGGTAATGGAAAAACCCACACTGAGAGTCAAGATAACGAATTGGGAGCAGAATTCGCATACTGTATCTCAATTCTCGTTGGAATTGGGCCCCAGTGTGCATGAGGTACATTTTGGTCCATGCATAACTATTCATTTTCAGAGAATGTATTAATTTCATTTACAATACTTTTGAAAGACTGTCAGCTATTTTCAAGCTCATTTGATCTTCCAGCAAATCCTCATTAGCTGCATGCTCTTATTGCTACTTTTCTTCAAAGCAAACTGATTGAAACATCTTAATGCCAGTGCAGTTTCCCTTGAATGAAAAAGAGGATGGCTTCAATCTTCCACATGCTGTCAGGAGAAAGCGGGAAGGAAACGGATTCCTCCGGGAGTTCAATGCATTATTCCAGTCAATATATTGATGTATGTTTAAGACTGATCCAAGGGTAAAATCCCCTCAGAGACAAAGGTAAGAAGAGAGGGAGAGATGGTGATGTTTATATTCATTTGTCCTCTACTTGGTGAGACGTGCGCACTTCCTCTCACCCACTCATGAATAATAAATGCTCACACAGCCTAAACTGACCTCTTTGCTATTACGTCAGATGATGGATTTGTTTGAAAACCACTTGACCTTGTCTTAAACATCATCATTTTGCTGTGTCATTGACACTTGCACAAGGTTGCCAAGTCACAGCCTGGCACCAGCATCTGAATTGCTGCACAGAAATGCCTACTTGGAGATTTGGCTTCAGGGACTGTTAGTCCTGCAGGTCAAGGAGACATTCAATCATAACCTTTCTGTCTCATTTGTTTACTTTGTGCCAAATGTCACACTTTTACAGTAATTTAACTGAAGATGTCTTAATTATAGCTCAAATGTCTCTTCACCGATCTCTTTGTTTGTATCTAATTAACTAAAATCTGATGGCATCTAATTAAAATAAAGTGAATGCAATTTTCTAAATTCATTGTTAACTGACTTTTCCCCCAATGCTGCAACTTGTAGTTAATTAAACCTGCTGTACATGCTAGGTACGTGTATAGAAAGCATCAACAGTTAGTGTATGCTACGCTGATGTATGCCATCTTTAAGAAAAGAACATCTGCACAATGACTTATTTGTATGTTGGTCTTGTTACACACAGTCACATGTGAAAACACCTGCCAAGACAGCAGTATGTAAAACATGCAAACCATAGGAATGTTGTTAATTTAAATCTCCTGTGAAGGGATGGAGGCAACATATAATCTCAACTGACTTCCCCTGAACAAAGCATTTAAAAGCTCTTGGTGTAAATCTGACCTCAAGGTTGACCTTTACTGTTCTATTTCACACAGGTTTTGTGCTCTAATGAGGCTCTAATGGCTTCGCCACTCATCTCCACATCTCCGTGCACTGAAATTTGAATGTACGTGCTAAGATTAAATAAATAAACCTTTTGCACACTTTAGTGGTCTCGCAGAACAATGTTTTGATTCATGAAAAGATAGCTTTTAGTTTTAAGAGTGCAGGCCAGTCCTCAGACAAATATGACAAAGCAAGATGCCATCTAAAATATCAGTTAATAGTGTCACACAGAAGTCAGGTACTGTACACATAAAAAGGAGTGTTTGTTTACAGTCTAACGGTCCAATATTCAATTACTACATTTGCAAAATTGCACAAATATAAATATACAATATACAATGTGCAATACACCAAATAAACAGATATACTAATCTGCAGAAATACCTTCAAGTGAAAATGCAGCTCAGAGAGCCAGTTGCAGTGATGCACATTAAGAGAAAATGTGATTAACTGTAAATAGATAGGCTTGCGACATAATAACAGTAAATCTCCATCCATCCATTTTTTTCCGCTTATCTGGGGCCGGGTCGCGGTGGCAGCAGGCTAAGCAGGGTTGTCCAGACGTCCCTCTCCCCGGCAACAGTAAATCTTTTAAATGTAAATATTAAACTGGGTAAAGTGGGACTGTACAGTAGACTCCTGCATTCCAGCATGTGGCAAGATCCCATGGATGAGGAAGGACAGTTTACCGTAATACATCTTCTTTTCTCAACACTATAAGAATTATTTCCTGTTTTCTCACACGTATTAAATCCAGATCCCGAGAACTACCCCCTACCCATCTCACCCAGATCCTAAAGAAGCCCTTAAAATGGAGATTTTTTCCCTTGTATGAAATAAATAAGCTCATATCTGTAACATCCAAAACTTTTTTACATTAATTACAAATTAGGCTACACAATATCAGTAATTTGTCTCTGTGATCAGTTTTCCCCCCCAAAATGTTCATAGCTGTCTTATGTAAAATATAAAAGACTGACAGATGAGCACTTGATGCATGGTCACTGAAAATCCTTGATTTTGATTGGCTGGAAGATGTGGATTAACTTTTAGTAACCGTACAGTATAACCGAACTGGAAACCTATGATATACTGTAGGTGTCAGGTCGTTTGCAGTTCTAAATTATTACTGCAGCTGTATTAAACTGTAGGTATGGACTGCAACAGTGAGGCTTATAGTAGCTAAACATCTATTTTGGTCAACCAGCGTTACAAATAACAACAAAAACATAAACAGCTTCTCAGTGAGAACCACCCAAATTTAATTTTATTCTATATTTGTGTGAATCTGAACGTCCAACTAGAAGGCAGAGAGGACTTTTGAAGTAACCTCAGCTGTAGTGGAGCTGGCAGCCTGCTGGTCTGAGGGACTGCTGCAGTGACAACATGAGAGGACCGCAGAGGACATGCGAACAGAAAATAAAGTGATGAGGAGAAGTAAGAGTGTGAGAGGGAAAGAGAGTCAGCGATAGAGAGCTAAAGTGTGTGTCTGTGAGGGAGTAAAAGAGAGAAGCAGCCTTTGTGTGAGAGAGAAAACGCTCCGTATTCTTGTATCTCTGCTGGAAAGACAGTTTTAATAATATTATGCAGCAGGATGCAGCTCTCTTCTCTATTATTACAGGTTGAGTATGTTTAATATTTGAGAGCAATCAGTAAAATTTCTCTTTCTTTCTCGATTTCAAAGTTTGTCAGGATTTTAAAACTCCTGTCTCAGCCTTGTGAACCCCTTCATGTCTAGCTATGCAAACAAAATGCCATAGCCCTCCCATTATTATTCCTTACTTTAACTCCCGGATTTATCCCTGGTTAGCCCCTCCTGACAATCACAAGTCAAATCAGGTCCCGGTCCTCATCAGTGGAGACACAGAACGAGAGAGTGTCTGTGAGAGAGAAAGAGGCTGACAGAGATGAAGAGATGAGCATGTACGTGACAGAGAAAGTTTAATGTGATACGTAGCCGCCTCTGGCAAGATCTTAATAAGGTGTAGTGTGTCATGCACTGTTATTTTCTAATCTTGCATGAGTATGTTTGTGATTAGACAGCAGATACTCTGTGAAATTGTGTGTGATGTATCCTGATTTCAAACTTGGTAAGGGCCTTAGACTTGTGCATATATGCAAAGACCTACAGGGAATAATTAAGGCTCCGTCTGTTGTGCGATCATGTCCGTGTAAGGTTTGATTTCCTGTGTGATAGGTAATTTTCTAAAATCGCCTTTAGGAAACTGACAGTGATGGTAAATGCTTGTGTCTCCTGTTCTGACAAACACAATTAGATGAGTTTCATTTCTTCAGATAGTTAAGTGGTTAAAAACTGTAATTTCTGGAGCCACATGTATGTCTTCTGGCAAAAATAATAATAAAATGGCATGATGCTGCAACTTGCAGCCGTACATCCAGGAGCCACAAGAGTATGACCTGCAAATACCAGACTTGTTAGTAATACCTGTGTGTGAGATGAAATGCAAGAGATAACAGTATATGGTTGAACGACAAAAGGTATTCAGAGAGAGCTAACTCACAACATTGTCATTTAATATATTCTGCAGAGACACTTTCAGTCCCACCTGACAATAACAGTGGAATACAGATGATTTCATCTGGTTAAAATTCAAAGCTTCAACAAAATAATTCAGAAGAATGTGATTATTAGAGCAGTCTTAAGGGGTCTCTATATTTAAAGTTATATTCAAACAAGCACTTTAGCTAGGATAATAATTCAATTTCTCTCTGACAACAGAAAACTAGATCAGAATTTAAGAAGCAGGATCATATTTAACTACTACTAATAAATACCAATATGCAGTCTGCTATGTTGCATTGCAGGGAAAAGACTGAATCAGAAAGGGGAAAGATATGTGAGTAGGTTGTCTTTGTGTGTTAGTTAGCATGACATCTCAAACACAAACGGTGTAAATTTATAGGGAGACCGGGGGCTATGTCACCCCTAATGATTTCCTATAAATTATTCATTCCCTTAGTTATTGATGAAGTGTCTCCTTAAATGCATGAAAAACTATGGTTCACATATTAGATTCACTGACACTTGACAAATACAGCTGAAGTTATTTCTTTCATTTGTTTTTGTTACTCCTGTGTGAATACATTCACCTTGTATGTGTTAGATTTTGTTTGTCCCTGATGGATTTGGTTCCACATTTATGTGTTCTTAATTGGTGTTCATCTGTGGTGTGCTATTACTTATAGTGAACAGATACAACCAGAGGGAGAATGTATCGCAGAACATTAATTAACTTGTTGAGAAAAAAACATTCTAAAATGTCTAAAGGGCATACTATATAGAAGTTCTAAGCAGATTTTGTACCTAAAGCATGATCACACTGTTCTGATTAATATTATGATCCAGCTAATTCAGCTCATCTTCACTCAATATGTAGCATGTCTTTGTGTGAGAGCTCAAATTTGATAGATAACAAAACTGGTTAACCCTGCAAAAGTTTTTCCTTTGATTTTTTTCCCCTTAAAGTAGTTGCTGATTCCTTGTAGGCAGGTGTATTTCATATAAATTCCCATAATTGTTGCATGTAATTTGCATTTGCAACCGCTTTTCCACATTATTTGCAATCATGCAAAATGTGATGGCATTTCATTCATAAGTGGCAATGCAAAAGGCTGTAGAAGACTGAAGAAAATGTTCAATGTGAGTACATAAACAAATGGAAGAGATGTATGAAAGAAAAATAGTAAAATGTAAGAACAGAGAATAGTGGTATAGTCAGGTTCCATCAGAAAGACAGCAGAGAAACAACTGAAAAACATGGACACTGTGCTAGAGCTCTGCGTGGATAGTGGCCATTTTTAGAGCAATTTTTGCCTGCTAGTGGAGCAGTTCAACCAGCTCGTTCAGCTTGTGAAACTGTTAAATCAACCAGAGGGTGACACTGACATAATGTGCAATGCTGCTAAAGCTGAGACATGTTCAAGTTGAAGTTCCTCGGTGAGCAAATCAATACGTGCCATTTCCCCACTGTGAACATAGTTTGGAGGCTCATGTTTGCAAAACCATTACAAAGTAACAGAAAGAAAGCGTGGGGTGTTCGAAAAAGGCTCCCTATGTGATCCTGACTGCATGAATGTCCACTCAGCAGATGGCCAAATCAATATCAATTTCATATATTGTGTCACCACCATCATTAAGCCTTATCAGCATTTTTTAACCCCTTATGTAATGTATATGTCAGTCATATGTGTGTTGCTTAGTTTCAAATTATGACTTTCATCTGCTTTTCCTCTTTGTTGATGCACCTGCCATTTGGGCATAGGTGAACTGGACTTTGAAAAGCTTTGAACAGACGTGTGTCAGAAGTACTGATTTTCAGAGCTCTGCTATGGTTGAAAAGACCTTCTGGATGGCATTCATTCAAATATAACCCTGCTTTTTCTTGAGTTTGTAAATGGAATTGTTACTTCAGAATAAAGGTACTTTCGCAAGCAACCCTGTCTCCTAGAAATTATGTTTATACAGCTAAGTTGGAAAAGCAATTAAGTTTTGAGAGAAATGTAATGCCACCTGAATCATGTGTTTTTGTCAACATAATTAGGAAACATGTTTAATGAACACATCTGCCAGGCACCAAAATGTTCTTATAGAACATATTTGCAAAATGGTCACTGAGAACTTATTTCAGTTGTTTCCAACAAAACAACACTCTTGTAGTACAGTGTCCTCTCGTAGAGACTAAAGCTTGCTTAACATTTTTTATGGTTATGTAGTTGTAGGTTTAGGCATCAAAAAGCACTGTGGTGAGGGAAAGATAGTGATTTCGGTTAAATGTTGATAATCATATTGTGAATTAAGTCACTGTGGGGTTTTTCTGTATTAAACCAGGTCTATGATCTTTCTCTAACCATAACCAAGAGCTGCCAGTTTCTAAACATAACCATATAAACGTTTAATAATACTGTAGTCACCTCAGGTGGATATTGTATTGCAAGACAAGATATTCTGGCAGAAAACAAATGAAATTAGTTGTCAGTGAACATTTTACTGAGACGTTCAGTATCAACATTTTTGCGACTTGCAGATATTTTAACTAACCACATTTCCTCATTTATGTAGATAAAAAAAATGTAATCTGGCAGGCATTACCTTTCCTTCAAAACATATTTGCTGTTGCAAATTAGTTGTATATAAATGTAATTTCTAGGAGACAGGGTTACTTCAGCTCGTGCTCTGTAAAAATGTTGCACATCCCACGCTCAAAAAAATGTTATCACTGAACATGAATCTAGGCAGGAAATACACTTCCTTCAAAACATATTTGGCAAAACTGATTAATAGTATATAGTAGTAATTTCTATAACACGGGGTTGTGTCAAGTAGGTTTACATTATTTTGTCTAATAAATGCACATTTAAATTACACCTATAATTTACAGTATTTATTTATTTTACTGTAACAAGAAACTAGGCAAACTGCTGTGTGGAACCACTGTTAGCTGTGGTTTATCATGCCATGCGTGCACAACAAGGCCCATGTGTCCTTTAGATTTTCTTCCAACCAAACATTTGAGCAGGTGATTTCACTGAGATCTCCTCTGTGGTTGAAAGTATTTTAATTAGCTGCACAAGTGTTTGGTTGGAATGACAACCTGCATGCATGTCCCTCGATGCCTCATGGTTTGAGAGGCAGTGGTGTAGATCAACGAAAGGCTATACCTCTCTGTGTTCCAACACACCGCGAGCTGCCAGATTAAATCAAAGAGCAACAATGTTCAAAGGAAGGGCACGCCGCAGTCAAACCAATCCATCATCTGATGCAACAATGGAAGTCAGGTTTATGTTGGCTAAACATTTATTATTCATGCACCATTCATAATGAAGGCGTATGAAGGGGAAATTAATGTAAATCTTTCTATTTTTTTCTGTTTATTTCTCTCTTAGGGAGAGAGATAACTCTCACACATACAGACACAAACACACAACACACATACTCTCTCTTTCCATGAAGCAGTCTCAGGATTCGTCAGTATATTGACCTGCAGAGCAAACCCCCTCAGGAGTTGTTCCTACTTCCTTCTCCTTCTGAGCAGCCTAAGGATGACTAAATCCTGACAACTCCAACAAGACGAGCTGTTATTATGCTGTGAATTTCCCTACACTGTCTTAAATTGTTGCATTATAACAGTTAAACTAATGCTGCATTTCATTATTCTTGACTTTGACAGCAATAAATAAAACACGATGATGATTAAATATATGAATTCAAGGCAGATGTGTTGTTCCTGATGCCTTTGAGATAGCTCCAGCCTCGGTCCTTATTATGTACTAACAAAGCATCTGGTTTGGATCTTATTTCAGTCACATTCTTGAGGGATAGTGCCGCCGTCATTTGTGGTTTCACTAACCATAATCTTAGTCTGTCCATATGTGATAAGTCAGGGTAAATTCCCAAAGTGAAATGAAAAGGTCTGGCATTATACTGTTTCAAAAGAATATAGATTATTGACTTGTGTAGCTTTATGATGTTCTTTATATATGGTAGCTCAACAGTGCTGTGAAAGAGGTTTCAGTAAATTGTATCATATCAAAATCAAAAAAATCCAATCAAATGTTACATCAGCATTGATTTTAATAATTTGGTTAGTGTTTGTCAGGTTGAAGAATATTTACTTCAGGAGGTCTTTCTTAAGAGTTTCACTTTAAAGTTACCCCACTAATACTTAACAGTGTATGTTATTGCCTGACTGGCAGAAAGCATTCAACATAGTGGACCATTCAATACCAAAATGTGTGATTTTGAAGGCACCATACCAGAACCTGTGGGGTGCCACAAGGCTCCATTTTAGGTCCTCATCTTTTTCTCAACTATGTTAATGATAGGCTGGCTGCTACAATGGGTGAACCAAAATGTAGAAAAATGTTGTTGTTGTCTGGACTGCTAATGAAGACGTCACCAACTATATTTTCAGGAAGGATATACACTACAGGGGTAATACCACAAATTTGTTTAAACATACTGCAGTTTGGCATCCTAGTGGCCTATGGGTCTGATTGTGCAAACATGCCTCTCATTCTGTCTTTCTCCCCATTTTTCCAGTCTGTCTCTACACTGTTACTATCCAATGAGGGCAAAATGACAAAATTATTTTAAAAAACGTATCACACTTAATCTGTATAAGGAACTACTACAACTACTACAATTATACTCCGCTGCTTTCGTAATAATACTACACTATTATTTCATTTACTATTAACAGTTGTCTAAATTTAAATGGAATTTTCAAGAACGGGTTGGGGCTCATCTTTGGCGCATGTTAAAATATTTTTAGTGTAAGGAGGTCAAAACTCAAGCAATACTTGTAGCATAAAGAACAACTTTATTGTCAGACCAACACATTTCGGCTTGTGAGTTTCGACCTCTTCAGACTTTTCCCCTTCTTCATGCAGTTTAGAAATAGGTGAAGTTGTGCCGGAAATCCCTACTCTGCCTCTATATTATTAGTGTAAGGCAGGTTTTCTGAGTCAATTAATCAATCAAACAAACAAACCAACAATCAGTACAGTACTTGGCATTTTGATTGCCTTGTCATTAGACATTTCTGTTGAAACAACCTTATTAGACTGTTGACAGGCACACTATGTGGCTACTTGTTCACACTGAAGGAGCACTACTTTACTGTTGCATTTATTATGAGTCACTCTGTATAAGAGCATCTGTTTAATGGCTAAGTTGGCAGTTGGAATTCGACTTTAAATCGTTTACATGTCTCAAATCTGACACTGTGAGTTTGTGTAAATTACAGGCCATGGTAACTCAAAGGGTATAGAGTACTGGTTGTGAGTGGGCTGCAATTTTAAGAATCTGCGTGGCACATGGACCACTTCCATATGCATTCGTTGCTCTCCACTCTCCAATGAAGGCAGAACATATATATATATTAATGTACAATATATTGTAGTTAATGTCAGTATTCATATGGTTCTTTGGCAGCTCTTATCTGACTGTGGTCAAGCCAATAAAGCCCTTAGAATTTGAATGTTTCTGTACAGTACATTTCTTTTTAAATTTTATAGTTATTGATGTATGTTCTAGTTGGCTGAAGAGTGACTCTGAGGAAATACCCTTTTAGTGCCCATTATAAAAGGCCAGGATGATCAAACGTCTGTTTTTTTGGCAAAAAATGATATACTGTAAGTGGTTTAGTCTGATTCTCCACACACTAGACCAATTTTGGCAACACGAATATGGATGCTTTAAGTTTGTTATTAGTGAGTTGATATGATTTGGATGTGTAGCAAGCATTAGTTATTGTTACAAAATACTAGTGAACGAATACTAACACTCATGAATCAGTGAATTAAGGTGCACAGGGATGATTAGCATATTAAAAAGGAAACAAGCAATATATAAACAATATATAAACACCAGTAAATTTTGTTATTGTGCACTGATTCCCCATCAGTGTTTATTGTTATTAGATGATTTTATTATCCGGCAACTTTGTTAAGTAGTCAGTGAAAGAAGTCCAGTCAAGCTGTTTATTCTCTGCCCAAACAACTGAATAAAGCCACTGATACAGTATCTCACACAACAGTGGTGTACATAATGGACAGCACTGATTTATCACTCTCATTATGCCACATTAGCCAGACTGAAACAGACTGACAAAAGATCTAAATGAGAGGGAGAGAGACGGGATTAAAAGGAAAGTTACTGAAATAGAGGTTTAACAAGCGATGTATCATTAATCTCAACCTGCTCTCACATCTCCGTTTCCTGTTGACACGTGTCACTCTTCAATCTGGAAGGACCAAATTAAAAGCAACGCATGTCCCAACAAGGTTTGTGCCACCCAAAGTCTTTACCGCAGTCACGGTCTCTTCCGCTACAGAAAGAGGTGGGAACAGAGCACCCTGGCAGCATGTGAACTGCAGACTTTGTTTTCATTATTTGTAAGAGAAACATCCCAAACAGTAACTAGCTCTCAGTGTTACAAAAAAGCTAAAATCTCTATCAAAGGCTTTCCTATTAACCATACAATTAATGCATCAGAGAACTGACTTGACACACTTCACAGTACATAAGAGATATGACCAGATGTGATCTTAAATCTATGTTGCTGATTTTGGACTGTTGGTTGGAAAAATCAAGACATTTGAAGATGACACCTTAGGCCTCAGGAAATCGTGATGGTTATTTTTCACTATTTTCTGACATATTATAAAAATGATTAATGAGTTAATTGTGAAAAATAATTGGCACATTAATCTATAACAAAAACAATAGCTAGTTACAGCCTTAAATTTTTCTGAACAATGTATGTACAACATCACACATCTATTTAATAACAATAATAATTAGAACAAGTGTTCACAGCAGCTTTTAAATCAGTGGTTGGAATAAATCTCGACTATTCATGTGCATCTACCAGAAGTTGCTTATTCTTGTGAGTGCCCACAGCTTCCACTTCTTTAGGGGAATTGTCTATTAACAATAATAATCATGCTGAACATTACTGATCAGACAATTTTTTACTAAAACTTCTTATGCTTTATTTAAACTAGTATAATCCAGGACATAGTAATAAGAATAATTGTATATCATTGTTGTGCAGCTGACTTCATCTTTACTCCTATACCTTAAATGCCCTTAATGCATTTAATGAGACACTCATTCCAGAAGCAGTTGCGTGTTAAAGATCTTTTCACACCCTGTCTCATCAACACTGTTTCTCATCGTCAGCTAGCTCCTTCCTTATCAGTGTGCTTTATCCACATCTGCCAGCCTGAAGATAAGAATTGTCATTTTCAGCCCATTAGAGGTCTTGACACAACCTGCCTCATGGGAGCCGCTTGCTGGCCAGACATTACCTCACGGCTTCTATGTGTTTGGTGAGAGACCTTCATTAAGATCTTGCAGCTAAACAGTCACGGTGTGTACTACATTTTTCTATTTAAAATGACATTACTTTTGTACAGCAAAGTGGAAATCTCATACCATGATTTAGCCTAATTATTTATTTAACATGAAACTAGAATATGCTGTGAAAGTTGTTAAAAGATATTCATCACTGTTAAAGGCCATGCAAGAAGACACCATTCACCACAGATCTGCCAAGATGAAATCTAATATTATTACATTCTACAACATGAAGTTGAAAATTAAGTGTTAGCTGTATGTGTGCAACTTGTTCTTCATTTCTAATTATTCCTTCATTATTAAAGGTTAAATAGAAACATCCCTCTCTGATCTGGGCTAAAAACTCTAATTTGGTATTTTTGGGACTTATGGGACTTACAGATCACTGATGAGTAATACTTTGGAACATACATTTTGTTCTGAAGTCTTTTCACCCTGTACATGAAAATATTAAATTGGGGAAAAATAAGTATTTAGTAGAGCTTCAAAACTATGTTACAGTGGATATTAATTATACATTTAAATGTCAATGTTGAATGTGAAATGAATACATTTCAATAAAACTACACAAGGCTACTCTACAGCCATGCTAGCGGCTCTGTGAAGCTTGGCACAGAGGAGCTTTGAGCTAAATGCTAACATCAACAGGCAAACATGCACACAGTGACAGGTTCACTTAGTTTGGCCTGTTAGCATGCTAACATAATTAATTAGCACTGAACACAAAATACGACTGAGGGTGATGGGAATGCCCTTAGTTTTGCTTGGCAAATAGAAATTTTGACCTGCTGGTGGTGCTAGAGAAAAAGTCAGGGGATCACCAAAGTCAGTAGGATTCATTGTTTGGGGGCTATAAATGTTTGTACAAAATTTCATAGCAACCCATCCAATAATTGTTGAGATATTTTAGTCTGGGCCAAAGTGGTGCACCGTCAGACCAACACTGAGCGTGGCTCTATGGATGTCAGAGTAGCCGTCTCAAACTGAAATACTGCACCGTTCTTTGTTTTTCATCCATTTGATATGTTTTAGTTAACAAACACCACAGCTCATTTTTGCCAAAATGAGAGGCGATTTTGCCCTGCGCTCTAAATTAGCTTATCAGAAAGATTCAGTGCACCGTTGAAAATGAATTAGAAAATGTGTAAAAGGTGATTGGAAAGCCTTAGGTATGAATGTTCTGGCATATGGGTCCTTTTTTTCTCATTTAGCATGGTCAACGTTACAATAAAAAAGACTTACTTTTCTTGAGGTCACAAGTTCACATTGAAGATTAGAATGTAGGTTTGATCATGCCTCCAAACATTAATTACACAGCTGCAGGCTACACGAAAAAATACCTGTTAAAATCTAAATGGCATTCTTTTCTATTGTTTTTGTCAGACAAAAACAAGAACCATGGGCACAATTCGATACTTTACTAAATAAACCTAACTACACCCCATCAGTGATGTTATGAGACAGGAGTAAAATAGATATGAGGAGAATGACTAACCCAGTAATTGCTTTTGGTCTGTTATTGAGGCTCAAATTAACACAAGTAAAGAACAGCATAGCTGTTACGGTTGGATATAATAAATGTTTCCATCCCAACTGCATGCTCTGTTGCATCAGAAGCTTGATCTTTCGTGCAGTCATTAATGGGCACATTAGTGAAGGGGAAGCAGAAACATTCAGTGGTGTGAAGTACCTCCTTTTGTTCGTTAACTGAGCATGTGTCAGTGTGGTTTCTCTGTAAGGCTGTCTTCTCTTGTATGCAAACTGTGTCTGGTAGTGAAATGAGATTTTTGCTGGTACTTTATGTGCATAATTTGGCATTTAAAAAGGTGGCAGAGAGAGATCCCCTCCCCCAGTTAAAGTTAATGAATCATGGAGAGACTACATATATGCATGTTAATTAGGACACTTGGTCAAGTCATTTTATTGTGAGCTGGTAATTACCAGCTGGGTCAGAAAATTTCAGCAGAGCACAATCAACTATCATATGCTGTGGTCTACGACTAAGAAAATTTTACTTTTGAAACACCATAAATGTTAGGTTCTTGCAAGACTGAGTAACTATCTTTGTCAGCCACAATATATAACTACAATGAATGAGCTATGACAGTTAAAGAAATAATTGCTATGTGTCATCCGTGGCCTTTATCAGATGAATTCCATCTCTTTTCATAAAAAACACCACACCCACACAATCTGTCTGCACACAAAGACCACCAAGTGGGCAGTAATAGCATATAGCTGTTTGACACCGTGAGTGGAAGGTGGCGCCCTGAATAGAGACAAGGAGGTGGAACATCTTAAACTATTATCAGAAAAATATCAAACTTCTTCACATAAATCTGAGGCTTATAGTGTCTAACAAAGCCAATAATTTTGTTACAATGCATGAGATTTTTATTCAAATATAGTATCTATCTCCTGTATTACTTACTCTGCCTCCTGTGTGTAATAATTTCTTACCTTTTTCAGCACTTAAAAACCTTCAGTTTAGACTGCAAAATGATCCACAAGCTCTGATAATGGCTAAAAAGTAGCCCACCAAGTGTTACATTACATTTGTACAGTAATGTAAAGACCAGCAGTCTTTCTTAAAGCAGTAATGTATAGATTTTTTTGGCCACTTGGAAGCAGCAGAACAATCTGTAAACACAACATAAACATTCTAACCTTTAACCTTATAAAGTTGATATGAGGAACATATAAGCAAACAGCTGCTATTTACACAGCCAGTGGATGCAGAGCAATATTAGCATTGATTTGGAGTTGTTTGTTTCCACCTGATGAATGCAAGTCCAATATTCACTCTCATTTTGTATAACTTACATTAAAATCAAACAGGACACACATTATGATGTTGAGTGTATTTTAAGAGGCAATATTGTTGTTTAAAATCTTTGCTTGTTCACATCTTCCCCTGTCTATCATTATTAGGTCCCAACCCTGTGCTCAGGCACTGACAGGTGCGGAGACACCTGCAGGTGGCTGCTGTGTTTTATTCTATAGTAAAATACTTTAGGGAGAAGTTTCAACAGTCACAGATTTTCAGCCATTTGGGGTAATGTCATCTGTTCCCCTCACATCCAGGCAAACTGCTGAGTTACATTTTAATTTGTTTAGCAGCTGCTTGTTTGTCTTTTGTGTTATCATATTATTATGTTGTGTGTTAATGGTAAAAGCTGTGCTATTTCAGTGAGGAGAGGTTAAAACACTCTGTTAGCCCGCAGTGTTTTAATGGTATTTTTACAGGGAGAAATTGTGATTTATTGAGCAGCTGCTGGTGTTTTGCCATTTTGATTGTGGTTGGCTGTTTTATCAGGCAGGAGAAAGGTTTAAAGATTTTGTCTGTGAGTGTGTGATGTTGGTCTGGTGCAAGCTGTACTTCATATTTAAATTACTTGTTACTGAACTCTGATATATAACAGCTTCTGCTATCATGGATCAGGACTGGATACTGAACCATAATGGATCATAATGGATGCGTCTTTAGACTCGCCTGAACAAAAACAGCAAACTTGTGGGGCCGTAAAACCAAAACAATGAGCTGAAAGATGCTAAAATGTTCTGTAGAGCTCAGGGAAACAGCAGAGTTGGGTGATAATTAATGTCTACATTTGAAACACATATCCAGTGGGGCACCTGGTAAGGACATCACCGAAGTGTTTTCCCTTTGGAGGCAGACACACAACAGATGGCAACAAAACAGTGACACAGAGGCTTTGCATGGATTGCAGCTCATAGTAAAACATGAAGGAACAGATGTGGTGTCAGGAAAGAAGGAAGCAGAGGTAGTGAGATTAAGACAAGTTCAAATGGGTCATGATATAAGCCTCTCAAGATAGGGGTGAGATGGAGGGATTATCCAACACGACGAGAGTAGCTAATCAAAGGAACAGTCTGGAGACTTCGTAGTATGAATTTTAACAGGGACTGAAAATTTAGAGGTATGATAGAGAGTAATCCTCGTGGCTGGATTAAAGAACTATATGTATTTTAAATGTTATGACACTGCCCCTAATTTATATGACATAAGAGGAGATACTTTACTATTAGAAAAAGGAAAAGCGTGTTTGTTTTGAACTGTCAAACAGGTGGATAAAATACGCAAATACTTCCTTGACTTCACTTCAAATTGTTGGTAGTTAGATGAAGTCTTCTTGGCTGCACGCGACCCTTAAAAAAAGTAAGACAAAGTTTTGAGCAGTAACACACAGAAAGATGTGTTTGTTTTGTAAATGTTTTCTTACACATAAATATTGAAATATTTTGGTCTTACAGCTCAAGTTGGTACTGGGAACTGTCCAAGCCACTACAATTACAGTCTTCACCGTGAGTGAGATGTTTCTTAATAGGATACTATTCATGTGTGTAATACATTGCATATACTATATGTAACCCTTAGGGACTTAACATGACACCCTGACCTGAACAGTGCAGTAAAAAAGGAACATGATAGCTGTAATTCTGGCTTACACCGTAGTTGTAGTCATGTGATAAAAAACAAAACAAAAAACAAAATAAATTGCAACTAATGATAAATGTATTTGATGAAATTGCAAAAATAAATGAACAAATTAATAAATGTTAATAATTAATCTGGATATCAATGTAGTTCTAAACATAGCAGTTAGAACCACACCAGAACATGGAGGTTTCTGGTTCCATAGATGGCATCTAATTAAGAAATAATGTCTTTTTGTACAAGTGCCAATTTCTATATTTATTGATCAAATTATATATCAATTGATCCAGACAGAATTTGAGGCCACGACCTGTCTTGTGTCATAACTAGTTGAGCTTACCAGGATTTTCTGAGCTACATCAGCTCTCACAAAGAAAGACACGCAGTTCAGATGAGAACTTTCTCTGTTTGTATATATAACTTGTATAGGCTTCATACTATTTTAGTTTGTTTTTACGTTCTTAGTTGATCATTTAAGAATGATGGTTTGTACCATTTGATCAGTCAAACTGTACAGCAGCCTGTCAACTTTGTCTGTATAAATAAATAAATCATCATTACCTTCCAAAAGTCATCAAAGTTTCCTAAAATCCAAATTATCTCATGATGAACCCACAGAGGACTCATTTTCTTTCTCCATCATGAACATTTCTTTTCTTGCTGCAACATACTAATATTCCATTAAAAAGTAATGTGTCTATCTCAAACAGATGACAAGATTTTTAAGTACCAGCTGAAAGTTCTTTTTTGTCACACACTTAGTCACAGATGGCATTTAGAATCTTTTGCAATCAAATTCCACCCGTTTCCAACAAAACAGCTTCTAAAGCCCACACTGTGTTAAGAGCTATGATATAAATAAAACTTGTGGTGCATTTCAAGGTACATTTGAAAGACGTTGCCACTTATCTTTCCATCAGCTTCGTTTGGCCTGCCACCTATGTGGACTTTAAGATAGACACCATACAGACGAACACAATGCCACGTAAGTAGCAATCACTACCATTTTAGACTAAAAGCTTTTGCCTTATGAAAACACATTTATTGCCTTTCTTAGTGGTGTGCCTTCACCTCCAGGTGCAGGGACAAACATCTGCAAAAGGAAGCAACATATCAGAAGGGTTAGGGATATGCAGGTACAAAAAATGTTTAAATGAGCTCTAAAATGTGATTTCTATGACTTTTAATCATTTGACCAATTGCATTACCAATTAACAGTGAAAGGTGGAACTTAATTAAACTTACTATTTTAATGAAATCATTTAAAAAAATCTCCACTTCAACACACGTTAGAAGACATTATATTAGCTCTTGAGAAAATATGTTATCTCTGTGGTGAGGGGGAAAAAAACTCCTTTGAGAAGGGTTACCCTGATCTGCATTTGTTAGCTCAGAGTAACACAGGAGGTGTTTTACATTTGGAGTTTTGTCATACTTTTATTTTTCTTAAAAGCCTTGTTGTCAGGTCACATTCTTTGTTCTCAGCATGTTACCACTGTTGCCACCCGTTGTCCACCCACACAGGTGTTTTCACTTATGTTGCCTGATTAGACCTCTTCCCAAGAATGTGTGGACATGAACCGATGGGCCTTTTTCACGGAAGACATTTTGACATGTCACAGTAGGAAAATCAAAGGTGTAAATAATAGATATAACGATAGTTGAATTCCATTTGAGCATGCTGGCTCACTGTCACGCTCATGGCTTACGCTTGAATGGAGCGGAGCTATTGTTAATGTTATTAGTAACATCTGTTCTTTTCCTACGATGACAAGTCAAAATGTCTGCTGTGAAAAAGGCCTGTTGTGCTTCATCGACAGCTCCCTCATTCATGTTAGCTCTGTTGTACCTGTTAGGGCTGTGGGGGGGGGGTTATCAATGCATAGGTGACATTAGGCTCGCTGGAGATGAACTGAGCCTCACCTGGAAAGCGGGCGAGATCTGGCGGTGGCAGCAGGGGGCAGTGGCAAAAAGCTGCAGTCAGCACGGACAGGTTCCAACAGCCTTCGCAGTCTGTACAGGAAGTCAGTGAAATATTCACATCCTGTTGGATCCGATCCTGATTTAATAAAATGTTATCAAACCAATCTATACAGCTTGTACTCAGTCTCCAATAATTTATGTTTTGATTATGTTCTTCTGTATGACAGGGTAGCCTAATCAAATCCTATATAGGCTAACTTAGGCTAACGCAGCCATCGATCAGTTTGTATATAAATCAGCTGCCCAGACTTGATTGCTGTTTTCTCTCAAACTAAAGAAATTCAAAACATGAATCAATAGTCAAAATACACGGGGAGATGAAAGAAATACAAGACAACAGTTTCCATTATTGATCTGTCAGATATTTAGACTGGCAAGGCTTAACATCTGTACAGATGTTATTTTAAGAGTTTCTATAAAAAGTTATTCTGTTGAGCCAACATCTAAACCAATCTGCTATTAAGTCAGATTAAGTCAGGCATTTCCCATCATGCCCTGAAGTTTTGCAGTTGGCGGAGAGCAACTGAAAACACTACCATGTGGCAATATTGCTTTATAAAACGTTGGTAAAGACGAAAATAAATGCTATAAGCACCAATTTAGCTTGCACAGTAAAATCTATTTAAATTTATTTTTATTTTTTTTACCAGTGATTGAAGATATATGTAACACATGGTCAGTTTGCAAGATACTTCAGTGCTGTTAATCATTTTCGTATATATAGTTCCATAATTTTAATTTTTTTTGACGTGATCTATCAGTACAATAAGAATCTTGAGGACTTGTGATTATTGTGAATTTATGGTCCCTTTTTCTTAAAAACTGTACCCAACCCTTATTTGTGTTATTTTACAATAAGTTGCAGTAATCATCCCAGCAATAACAAACAGACCTTTTTTGCATTTTTAGGCATCAACACTTTTGCAAGGAAGGCGGTTTGTTTGTGTGAAGTTAACTTTTGATTTTATTTCACCTGGGTTCCTAACAGTGGTTCTAAATGAGATTACCTTATGCTGAAAGGGGCGATGGTAGGGACATATGCCATCACTCTTCTGAGTGTACAGCGTTTTGCAGAAATACTGTGGGGACTGAACAAAATTGCAACCTCTAGCAAATAATGTAAGCATTGCAAAAATTGCAAATTTGTTGAGGGACTGATCTATGGTTTGGCACAGTTTTTTTTAAATTCATTTTCTAATAATTTATGCTGCATTCTGAAAAGTATACTAATCATTATTTTACATTACAGCCATTACTGTTTTTCAGCCATCCATATGTGAGCTCTTCTGTCCTCTCAGATTTGTTGCAGAGTCTCACAAGGATACAGGCTACAAATGGGATGCAAGCCATTTATGAGCCATTTGAAGTGATCTATATTCAAGCTTTCATGGTCTCTTATGTCAGGCTGCCCCTGGCTGTGCTCCGTTTTGCATAGGAGACCAGTAAAAGGGAATTACATCACTTTGGAAATATGCAGGGACCTCTGATGAAGGGTTTCCAAGAGAAAGGGATTATCCTCTTATGCTCCATTTGAATCCTTGGAGGAAGAACAGTGTATCGACCCCGGTTCAAACACACATATTTTTCCTGTCTCATTCATACAATACATGATGCCAAATTTGTGGTGAAAATTTTATTTTAAAAGACACCTTGCAGACCAACTGGAGGCTATATAAATTGAAAGTCAATACAGCACCTGTAGTCATCCTTGCAGACCCAAGAAATTATTAATGTGGCTCATAATGTGCTATAAAGTTTACAATTTAATCCCCAGTTTTACATTGTTCCTGAAAGACGGAGATACATGCACTGAGGATGTTATTTTTGCTCTTGTGATCACACTGGGTAGTCAGATAAAACCATTCTCAGCAAGCATTTAACCATTTTGTTTGTGCAGGTTTTGAAAACAAAGTAATCACTAAAGACATTCAAGAACTCAAAAGTGGTGCCATTGCTATATATGCCCTCGAAAAGGCAAACCCATCTCCGTCATGGTTTTAATTTATTTTTGTAAAATAGTCACTAGCAATCTATAACAAAATGATATGCTTATTCTACATAAACTAAACTATAAAAACTATGAAAAGCTATTCAATTAAATGAATAATTTCTTATTTTCTTTGGTATTTTTGTCATATACAGATATGCAATGATGATTGCTGGGTAATATGTATGTTGATGTTGTCCAGTGAAGTCTCTATTTGATCAAGACAATACGATATATGGTAGCCAGTTTAGGCGTAAAATCTGTCAAGACTGACAAGTGTGTGTGTGTGTGTGCTTCATAACTAGTAACTAGCATGCACTGGGGCCCGTCATAACTACCTTACAAGGTTGTGTGGCCTTGTAAGGTGTGGCTTTGTCTCCTTGTCCCTACAGTATGTCATCACAGTAAAATGTATAAAAAAAAATTAAAATTCAAACCTCTCTCATGCGAGGACGATGCTTGAATATATTGAATAGAAATGTTCAGCCGTCTGTCCAAATAATCTTTTTGAAACTAACAGATTTCCTCTCACATCATCTACATCACTAACTCAGTTCTGCACAGCAAGGCTGAAGTCTTTCTTGGGGAAAATGAAAAACATACATGTGCTCAGACACACACACATACACACACACACACACACACACACACACACACAGACATGCTTTCTACAGAGGCCCAAACCATCTGTTAGTGCTTCTAAACACCTGTGTTGGCGACCACCTGCCTTGGGAACATCCTGGTTGGACAAGTTTCATATTAAGTCTGTAATTGACTGCGCCCTTTGTAAAATCTGGAGCAATTTGGAGCTCTTCCCTTCACATCTGGGAGGTGGCTAATGAGTTTCTGACTTGGAACAACTGAAACCTGCTCAGCTCTGTTAATATGAGCTTTTGTGTAATATCCTCTCAAAATCCACATTTTTAACCTTGCAACTATAGTACGTTTAGCTGAGGTTAGACGCTTGTGCCAGTAAAATCTACAGAATCGATTAACTACAAAGTGGAGCAGATAACAGGGTGCTCACCCAGTGTCAGAATTCCTCTTTGTTATTTCTATCACCGAGAGAACAACTGCATTCCAGGCAGTGAGTTAAAAAAACAAAGCACTCTTTGATGTCATGCAGATTTAAACAGTGGAGAAGCTCATTTGATAGTGAATAGACTGCCATTCACTTATTTTATTTTGTCTTAAATAAAGAGAATAAAATAGAAAATCAAAAATCAAAAACAGAAAATGAGTGTGTTTTCTATTTTCACTTTAAAGAGGTTCATCTGATTAACAAGCAAACCAAAACCACCAAACAATATTTATGTTCAGCCTGTGATTTGTTTTCATCTTTGGAATAGCAGTGTCAAAGAATGAGAACGCATTTTGATATTGTTTTATAGGTTTTTAAACTAAGACACAGAAACCAGACACCAAATTAAAACAATCCTGCTCCATTTATTGTCACAAAAGCGAAATAGGTTTGATTTTCAACAGAAATACGAGTGGTATGCTGTCTGACAATCATGACAATAAAGGAACAAATGCACTGATAATTGACGCGCCTCATTTGACGCGCAACAATTGGTGCTCCTATGGTGCCCTGTAGGCATCAGATTTGAAATGCCAACACCACAGAACCACCAGTATTTTAGGAAAAGGTTGCTATTCAGGCAACATTTTTGTATATTACAGATACCCCCATTCATTTTCTATACCTTTCTATTTGAGTAACGTTATATTAAATGCCAACACCACAGAACCAGCAGTGTTTGGGGAAAAGGTCGGCACTGCGGCTGCAGAAGAAACAGCTTTGGTCGCTGGGTCCTCATTTGACGCTCCAAAATCGGAGTAGGCGCGTCAAGGCAGTTTGACGAGCCTCATAGCGCTTTTGGTGCTCACAGAATGTATCGATTTCTTTGAGAATTATATTTCATCATTAGACAGATACACTGGAATAACTGGGGTTAGAGTTATCTCACATTTTTGTTTGAAATGTAAAAGTAATTCTTGCTTTATGAGCAGTATCAGTTGAGATTCTTCTCACTGTCACTGCTTAATTACATTTTTATCTTTAGCAGACAGCAGGGAAAGCTCACCTGTTGGACAGAAATTTACTTAATGAAAATATATTCACATACTAATCTATGGTACATTCAGTTATGGGATGTAATCCTGCTCTCTCCCTTGTCGTTCCCTGCTGGCGCACTTAACATACTATGTTGTCATGAACTTACCATGCACCTATTGTAAATCCCTGCAGTAAATTCCATTCTAATTCATATTGGATATGGATACTTGAGAATCCCAGTGGGTGTTGCAGTCTGACAATGCAGGACTGTCGTCTGGCACACTCTTGTCCCGCAGTAATGTCGGTGGCTGTCATCCTGAGGATTAGAGGATGAATAGAATGATGAAGGATACATGCTGTTTCCCAGATTAGGATTGACCTGCTTTAAAACATAATGGTGATTTCTTCTTATCCGATTAAAGCCACCAACTGACCCAAATGATTTCTCTTTCTCTGCATTCAATTTTGAAATATCTGCAACAGCATAGCATGAGAAAGAATTCGATTTTCATTCATCTAAGAAGTCATTATTTCATTCAATTCCAATCAGAAAACAAATCTGAACCAATTTATTATTATCGAGGGCTTGTACCCTTGCAGCATGTATTTGTTGTGCACATGTTGATCTGTAAGCTGTGTGCTCGACTGCCCGTCTGTCACAAGAAACAAACTGAACTACACAAATCAAATCCTCAGACTGACTTCAGTGATGTTTGGACTCCTGTAATCTACCTTTCTCTTCAGTAAATACTAGTTCTACTTTCTGTGCTATTTATGTATAGTAGACTTGGATATTTCAAAATGTGCCTTATAGAAGAGGCAACCATTGTACCAATTGTTTTCTAGTTGTTAGTATGTTTAATACAGCACGTTTTTAATGTGTTCTACAGTGTGAGTACAACCTAGAATTGCAGCTTAGAGTAATATGCATTAAAGAAATTTAATTTTTATTAAATGTGTTACAAACAAAAAAAGTCATTACCATCTGTGTGACAATATAATTTTCAGTTGTGTTTCGTGAATAGTTGCAAAGCATAAATTGCAGGCAATTACTAACTCATGACACCACAGTATCTCATAACAATAAACCATCTGCACCCTCTGTTAGTCAATATCAAGCTCAAATTAATAATTTCCCAGTATTGGCCAGATGAAAGAGGTTGGTAAACTCCTTTTCTGTTTTCTTCGCCAGCTGAAATTGAGAATGCAAACTATCAACGTCCAAAACAAAAGTGCAGCCACGACCACAGCTCATACAAGGTCATACATTGTTCCCACACTTCCTGTAATCATTGGGGATTTCAAATAGCTCCCAATTCTTCATGCTTTATTTCACTAACTGACCGTTAGCTTGCTGGGCTGATGCAACACATACTACATTCCTTGTTTTTCCACTATGCACTGGCTGTCTTACTTGCAGTCCAAGACACAGATGAACCCACAACATTGGTGCAGCCAGACAGAGCAATTTCTTTGAACAAAACTACATTTAAATGACCTGAATCCAAAATGAAACCAGATACTTTGTCCAGACACTCGGGTCATGTAGCAGAGCAGTAGTGCCCCCATTGCATGACCACAAGCTTACATGCCCCTTACTGTGGTGGACATAATTTACCAATACAGTGGATTTTAAAGGTCCTGAAAACCTATTTTCTCCGTCAGCCTCGTATTATGAGCTATTGGTTCTACGTGAAAGGTCTGTTTCCTGCCAAAGTTAGCTTATTCCACGTGAGCGATTCGGTGTATTTTTTGTTTTGTCTATGCTCCTATGGTTGCTATGGTCCTTTGTTAGAAAAGGTGATGTCATGTACTTTGTTTTTTCTAAATTTTAACTTTGACTACTGCACATTAAATAATGAATATTCAATGTTTTATAGAGAAATACTTAAGATTTTAAATCAGATTGTGCTTTAAAGTACCATTGTTAGGCACCATTGTTTGTACGTATTCATTGCACGATCTATGTGGGAAAAAACATTACATACCAGCCCTTAAGACTGCAGAAGACATCATAGTCTATGGGAGAATCAGACAGACAGAATCATTCACTAATCACCTGTTAAAAATGTTACAGTGTAAAATATGAATCTGGATTTATCATTGGGATTATGAAGTTAGCATCTTCCATAGTAAATGTTTTGTTGAATTAGTAACTTCACCACCTCAAGCAATACATTCTGTCAGAAACATCCAGATCACTTTTGGACTTAAATTTGCAAGATCTACATAAATGATTTAGCATTTAATCTGTCCTGTGTTCTTTGGATATGAATTTTAAAGAGATGTATGTCAGCCCAAGAGAAAGTGGTGGTGTTAGTGAGCAGCTCAAATTCTGTTAATACAATAAAAAAAAACAACAGGATCAGCTCAACACTGTTCATTGGCTTCTGAATAATTAGAATAGCAATTAAAGCAATTTGATGATAGTGCGCAACTTAGCTGGCAATTTGTACCTCTACATTTATGTGCTCATGTTTGTAAGGGGTCATTAAAGTTGACGGCACAACCAGAGCGCACAAGGGGTGCCAAGAGTTCATCTAAATGTGCTGAGCGGACAATGTGTGCGTCCAGTGTAACTTTATGGTTGGAGCCTTGATCACTGAACCACCCCATCTATTTGGGTGTATCTCATTACATGGTAAATGGAAGAAAGAAGAAAGGAAAAAGTGTGTAAAACCCTTTTCAGGATGGATTACCTTCTCTTGGGGAGGTCAGGTAATTTAATTTTTACAGCACCACTGAGTAATGTTAATCCTGTCTGAATCAGAGAGGTCTAAAATTCTACAGCCATGCTAGCGGCTCTGTGAGACTGTATTTAGGCACAGCGGTGCTTTGAGCTAAATACTCACATCAGCATGCTAACATTTTCACAATGACAGTGCTAGCTAGTTGATGTTTAGCATGTATAATGCTTACTATGTAGGCCTACACAATCTTAGTTTAACATGTTACCATGCCAAGTTTGCTAATTAGAGCTAAGCACAAAGTAGCCTACAGCTCAGGCTGAAGGGAGTGTAATTTGCAGATATTCGGTCATAAAACATTAGACAAATGGAAATTTTGACCTGATGATGGGACTAGATGAAAAGTGAGAAAATCAAAGTTATTCCTATTCATCTTGAAGGGAACATGAATTTCTAAAGTGGTCCAAAGTGGTGGACTGATATACCGACCAACAGACCGACATTGCCACCCTTAGAGCCACACAGCTACCATTGCTAAAAAAGTGGGGGCCATTGATGTACTGGTAGAAAGCACCAATCTGTGGCTTGAGAGTCAGCAGCAAATGAAACCTGGAATAGAAATATGACATCTCCACTAAATGAATAACATTTTTGCTTTGGTATTTTTAAGGGCTTTATTAGAATAATTCAAGTATTAACAAAAGTTCTCCATCTGCTCATTTGTGTGCGCTAATTATATAATTGGCAAATTCAACAGCAAAATTTTGCAGAGGTTGCAGGAACGACCCCATTAGATGACTCACATTAGATGCTGCCAGGGTTGCCCAGACTAAAGACTACCCAACGTGCAGTCTAATCAGCCAGTTTAAAGCATGAACAAATGTTGGTTTTTTCCCTGTGGGGATACTCATGAGACCCCAGCTGAGCGCTGCGGTGTTGGAGTTTTCCCCAGAGAACAACAGCGTCACCTCTATGCAACTGAGAGTAAGGCTTTGACTGTTGTTTGTGTCTATGTGTCGAACAGAGTCTCTGAATGGGGTCCCAGAGAGGGCACCGTTTGGGGACTCTATAGTTCGGCTAGGGGACTTTAAGGCTCACAGGAGAAACAGCCTGTCTATTATCACTTTTGTAGTTGTATCATCATTTCTGCAGCCGTATGTCTTGGATACGCAGGTAAAAAGAGAAGCAGAGTGGTTACTTTGAATTGTGCTCAAAGTCAATCAGATATTGAAATAACAATTCAAACCATATGTGAATGACACTTCAACCGAATTTACCTGTTTAACCAAATATATAACATTATTTATGTGAATCAGCATTTCTAAATATATGAGTTTAGGTGAGTGGATATATTTCAGTTATTTTTAAAAAGCATTAAACGCACTAATACGCACCATTTGTTACGACCAAGTGTTCGAAAATGCTTTATGAACGACTGACCAAATGTGTTTGACATCAGTTATTTCTCGAGGTAGGCATTTTTATGTGCAGATGTCTGAAGTTTCCAAGCAGATAAGTAAATGCTGAAACCTTAAAAAGCATGAATGTGTGAATGTATGTCAAGTATGGTGCAGACACTCCAGATAGACACTGAAGGTACTGTTTCTCGAGGGTATTGGTAGAAATCCAGCTACACACACACACACACACACACACACACACCTACCTTAGGAATCCTTTAATCCTGTGATATGGAGGAGAGGATTTAAGCAATAAGAATCCTAAAAATAACACCAAAGTGTCAATATAGGGCACTGATATGATACACCATTGCCGCATAGTCATCAAAGGTGACAGGTTTCATCCTAAAGTAACTTCTGCCAGTCTTATATCAGCACTGCCACCACACATCTACATATTAAAAGCATTAATGTCACACCAGCTACAGACAAATTACACTATTAACAAATTCAGTTAGGGCATATCTCTCAGACCTGTATGGGGAGAAATGGTTGAGGGATAATTGTTATTCATTACATGTACACTGGTTTTTAGAGAAGAGCCAGGCTGGGTTGTTTTCAGATGGATAATTGGAGTCTCCCCTTTTACTTTCAGAGTTCACTCTGAGTCACCTGCATGGGCGAACAGCTGATAAGCGACTCAAATACCAGCTCTCTAGCTGTGTGGTAATTGAGCTGCCAACAGACATCCAACCCACTAGTGGTTACTTGTATGACAGTCCAGCTCTGTATCTCCACTGGGTCTCAGATGGGGAGGTCGTGTCATGCCACTCAAAAAGGAGACAACTCGAATCCTTCAGGTAAAATCTTCAGTGCTATCACACTCCATCAGTTTTCTCACTGTGGTTGGTGACGTGAGAAATGGATGTACTATAACCGAGTTCTGCTGACAGCTGAGTGCAAGCAAGAATGTCAAGCCTCTAGCACAGTATTTGCTAACATGTGCTCTTCACCATTTGGGAGCATTAAGCTAATGTCAGTTTTAGACTCTTGCCAGTACAATCACATTGCTGGCATGACTGGCTGACATGCTTAAAGTAAATTGATGCACCACATCTCTGCAGGTGAAGAGGGTTTTGTTCCTCTGCCCCAGCTTTGGTGTTAAGGTGTGCTGTGGAATATTCAGTTCTTACCAGGAAAAAATAGATTAAAAAAAAAAAGAAAAAAGATAGGAATACTAAAAACAAAATGGTGATTTTGGATGGTTGCTGTGCTGTACTATTTGTTTTTGGTAGTATTAGTGCTAATAGTAGTATTATAACAGCAGCAGTATTACAACATGTCACGTTTTTTAGGCCTACATCTGGTGGTACGGATATGTTTCCATTTTAACCAACGCAGCTGTCTACACATGCCGGCTCACACTCCACACACAAATACACATGTAACTATATGATTGTATGTTGGGATGTAAGCTGTCAAAATGCTTCAGACTGCAAGGCAGTAATGATCCAGTGACACTGACTGAGGACTGCAGCTGCTGCTGTTGTGCTCTTTTCGCTGCACAGCCAGCGTAGACAAGGCGTTCGCAGCAGCAGCGACAGAGGTCCGCTGGGAGACATGGGGAGCTGTGTGTGTATTTGTGCGTATGGCGTGTGAAAAATTGTTGACTGATGGCCAGTTTAAACAAGTTAGCTCGGAGCGAAGGAATGGTAGTTTTAACCCTCAACCCCATAATGGTCATAGCTCAAAAAATTGGACATTTCTCACCTAGATTTGTACTACATACATTCTGAAATACAGTATCTGTACACAGTGTTTGTATTACAATACAAATGTTTTCAATAAAAGGATTTCAAAATTCAGTTGTACCTGGGAGAGGATGGGACAGTGAGAGTCACTCCTTGCATGATCATATTGTCTTTTAGAGGCACTATTAATTCAAGGCACCAAAAACCTGCATATTTTCAGCCATTTTTAGTGTATACAAGTTCATACAAACTCTCAGGGGTTGCTGGAAGACGGTTGACAGGCATGACTATTTATGTAAAATGTAAAAGAGATGTTTATACAACATCAAGATACAGTATACTCATGGACAGGAAAATGTTTGACAAATACATTCTCACCGTTTATTAACCTTGCTCGAAATATGTCAGATGAAAGCCCAAACGCCTTCTTTGTAGAATAAGGATTTAAAAAGAACTTTGGTCATTGTAATGCACGTCCAACTCAGCAGTGCTTCTGAATGCTCAGAGGTATTAAAAACTGCTTCAGAACCGTTTAAACTAGAACTCTACAAGCATACTGAATAGCTCAAGAAGGATGTGTTTGGAAGATATATATTCAGTGGGTAAACACAGTTAAATCATAAAGCCATGGTGGGCAATTTCTGTGAAGTAAATGAAGGTGTGATTAATTTAAGTATCCTGGTTCCTGCTCTTGTGTGATTACCAGTGGGCCATGAATCATCCACTGTACCATCCTGCACCTCAGTCTCATCCAACTGAATTACAGGAGGGGAAATTTTCTAATTAACTGTGGGTTAATTGCTCTAGCAGTTGATGCTAGGAGAAGGATGTGCATCATGTGGTAGTACATTTTCTTTTAACTTTAAAGGGACTTCAGATCACCAGCTTTGCCAATGTAAGTCTCAGTGTACAGAAATTGCTGGGTATTATTGTATATACTGAAAATATAAAGCGTGGAAGAATAGTACATCTGGTTTCAATTTAATTTTTATCTTTTTGTCTGCATTGGCATGTATGGAAGACAAAAGTGTTTTTTTGTTTGTTTTTTTGCTCAGTCTATGTAAATAAACACACTGTAGAGTATTTTCTGGTCTTTTTTTAAATTTTTACTGTCTCTAAACTTTCATCTGCTGAAGGTCCAGATAACAAACAACAATTGGGAATCTGGTTCTTCCTTCTTCGGTATAATTTCACTAGACTGACACTGCTAGAAGATTTACTAATTAGTTAACAAATACAACTATAGCTCTAACAGTAAATCTGTAGTCAAGGGCAGTATTTTACTGTAAATGACAATAAAATAAAATTACAAATCTGTGGAATTATGCATGTTTCCCATTTTATCTTCTTCAGTTAAGAATTGTACTGTATGGCCTTTATGGTACAACATCGATACAACATAGAAGCATGGGCACAACACATCTCATTTCTATGGCACTGCAGAAGGCATTCGTTTTTATCTGAATTCCATTTGTGAGTTCAGGGGGAAAACCATGGGCTGTTCCATATCACTTCTGATATGGAAATGTATCATTCTGTGAATGTTTCGGTTGATGAGAACAGAGATACATCTGTGAGTGTGAGTGTGTGGGCATGCTCAGGCAGATATCTGAGTGCAGCTTGTAGGCAACATTACATTTTATGACTGACGAACCTGATAGATTGCCGTATATTGAAATTCCTCTGGTCTGCTAACATCCTGTAATAACAAGCACAAAACCCTTTGGAGACAGACGGCTTGTCTTTCTGGTGATTTCAATCTTCTTTCCGCCTCTGCATGTCTCCTTTCCAACACTGCTGATTCAAACATCCCAGCCTCACCACGGTAAATTAAAAAGAACAATATAGTGTTTCTGTGTAGTTGTCTCATTACATGAAGAAATTATGTCTCAAACCAATCCATTATGGGTCTAATTGACCTAATATATATGTGGTTCTTGAGATGCAGTGGAAATGCAAACAAATCTGCTAAAGGGACTTTAATTCTTGATTTAGTTTCTGAGTTAAGTTTCTTGGCGTGAGTGTTTTAGTCGAAATGCTAAAAGTCTGAATTGGTTTCAAGCCATGCTTCAATAAAAGCTTTTGTAGCTTATTTATTATTTTGGACCGCCCTGATTTCTTTTGTCTTGTTCAATTTTATTCATTCATTTGGCTGCAACAGTCAAAAACACACTTTCTCCTTCTTGTGGGATGCCATTAATAATAGAAGAATAGGATTGAAATTGCTTATCAATAGACTTTTGCAGTGAGCCATTTTTCCACATCACTTTCCCCAATTATTATCAAAATTGCAAGAGATATACACATCGTCAGAGGTGCTGCCATTGAGAAAGGTTTATTAGGTTTGTTGGGTCGCCTTTGTCCAGTTGACAGTGCCAATACTGTCACACTCAATTTAATAAATATTTTATTTAGATTCTATTCTCATCTCAAATACATACGCATTAAAATTCTTCTGTTTTCACCTACACTGCCGGGAAAGATAAGGCCCTGTGTTTGCACATCGAATACTGAATGCATTTACAAGGGAAAATGCAACTCCACCCCTCCAATGATATATGAGACCATATGAATAATGTTCAGCTACAGCAGTGTTGTCAAATCACACAACACAAGTATAGTTTTGAGCCTCACAGCAACAAAACTATAACATACTAACATATTTTGTGTTAAAACATACACAAAGGAAAATAAATGTTGGGACAGAAATATATTGCTATTAAACCCACTGGCTGGCCGTGTTCCTTCCATGTGGAGTTTGCATGTTCCCCTTGTGTCTTGGGTTTTCTCCGGCAGTCCAAAGACATGCAGGTCAGGTGAACCGGAACCTCTAAATCACCTGTTCTGTAGGCGTGAATGTGAGTGTGAATGGTAGTCTGATTATGTGTTTTAGACAGTGATAGACTAGAGACCTGTCTCTTGCCTTAATGTGTGCTCCAATAGGCCCCAGCCCTTTGTGACCCTGAACAGGACAAGCGGGTATAAATAATGGATGGATGGACAGATGATTTAGAAACAACTAAATATCTGACATGCAATAATGAGTCTTCTACAGGTAATAATTTCACCTGCCGGTAGAGTTCCACTGGTGAAGTAAATCAAGGCAGAATGAGCAGTGTTACTTTTTCTTGTTGTGTATTCAGTTAATAGCACCACTTTTGACAGTTAACATCATCAATAGCAAATTACAATGACGTTCGTTTTTCACTTTATAGAAAGCTGAACAGCACATCATCTAATTGGTTATACTAAAGCACTTGACTGTATTTACCCTCACACAATAATTGACTTACTACCCCCTGCTAATTTTAATGAAACTGGTTACAAATGTAGAGAAAAACAGCATTTTGCTAATATGCAAATGTCCATACAGCTGTTACAGTGATGTAACATTTATCAACTGGTCACAGCAGCTGCAAACTGACAAATAAACGTGTCCTTTATGTAGTCCTAAAACTGACAAAATGTAGTAAAAGGCTATCAGACAAGTCAAAAATATAACTGAATACATTAATACAACTTATAGTAAAAATTTAGTATAAAAAGAAGAAAGCTTTATATGTTTTCTTTAACCTCCAATCAGCTGGTTAAAATAAAGCAAAAAGCTTTTTATATTTTTCCTTTACCACCATTCACTTGATAAAATAAATTAAAACTTAATGTATTTTACTCTTCTTTTCATTTTCCGCTATCTTTCGCTTATCTTTATGTCCAGGGCAATGATTGAGTGGGACATTTTCAGCATATTTCCATGCTGTACAGACTATTGCAATTTAATATATTCATAAATAGTTAGAAATATCACTTACTTCACCTGGCTGTTGCACAGAGTAAGGTACATCTTCATTTTGTACATCATTACTACTACAAACACCTCACTACCTGCTGACAAGAAAGAGGTGTGTCAAAGGTAACAAATCTCTCGAAAACTGATTAGGGGAGATTTTGTTCAGAACTGTCTTGATGAGGAACTGACAGGGGATTTCATAAACACCAGTTCTCTTTGACGTCGACTTACTGGACTATAAAATTGTGAGTGAGTTTTAAGGTGTATGTGCCATCATGAGGGCTGAGTGGGGAGGATGGAGTGGATGATATCCAATTAAATAGAAAAAATGGTGGTGAATGTGGATGAACTGATGAAATTCTGGTGAAATATTGTAGTGATACTAATATATTCCAGCAAGCAGGAGATACAGTAACCAGAGGTAGGGCGGTATCTGCCCAGCTTGTGAAACAGACATCCAGACAATTAAATCAGTTTCCAAACCAATTACAGATAGTGACACTGATGGAGGTATGTGGGTGTTCAGGCTCTGGCTGCTATTGTGACCGTATACATTAGATACACGATAACTAGCTGCTGACAGATACAGGATATGCTTGGATATAGCTAGATTTTTATGAATAGCATAGAGCAGAATGGGAGTAGAGTTGAATAGAATGGAAGTAGAGCAGAACTGAACAGAAAACCTTGAAAGTACAATGCAGTTCAAAAAACAACATTTATAATTTGTGAAGTTAGAAGATCTGGTTAGCATGTGAAATTTCACAGATCATATTTAGAGCAAAACGTATGTCAAACACAATTTTACTGAAATAGTGACAGATTATTTCAATACAGCATAATTGGCAATACTGAATAATTGAGGTGTGGGCTTATATGAATATAGACATTTAATAATTTTGTGCTACTAACGGCACAGTAGAATGAGTCCCGGTGAATTATTTACTGCTTATGAAAAAAGTACTGTAGGTTGGTGAAAATAAAATTTAAGATATTATATATTATAAGTAAATATTCAGGAAATAAAGTAGGTTTAGGCAGTGTACAGTTTTATACAATTGGCCACTGAGAAGCTCCACTGCAACACTAAAGGATTATACATTTGTAGAAGTCTGTTGATCGATCAGTCCACCACTTTGAACCAGAATTAAATATTTTAACTATTTAGTTGTACAAATATTAATGGTCCCCAGATGATGAAGCCTACTGACTTTGGTAATCCCCAGACTTTTCCTCTAGCTCCACCATGAGGTTGACATTTTTGGGTTTTAGTCACATTTCTCAACAACTATTGGATCGGATTGCCATGAAATTTTGTACAGGCAAATAGCTACTTTTTGGGCAGACCCTCAACTTAGATAAAGAGCAGCTGTGCTCAAAATGTTACCTTGGTGAAATAAATAGTGAATACTGGAGTCCTGCGGTGTGTGAGCTGTATATTTGTTTATTTTGTGATTTTCTCTATTTTGGCTCAGCACCTGCCCCCTTTATTTGGTCTGGATGTGTGTGCTTACTCCTATTTTGCAGACCCTCAACTCTCCCTGGAAGGAACTTGCCAACATTTCTCAATGAATGTGCTCTCATGTGGCACATTCATTTGGACTGACTGTGTTCAGTGGGTGGAGGAGAGCAGCAGCACATTCAGTCGACCAATCGATCAGTTTTCATTTATACAGGGAAATATCTCTACATCTACATCTACATCTAATAGCAGGATTGGCATAAAAAATTGTACAGACATTTGTGGTTCCCAGAAATGTATCCTAATGGCTTTGTTGATCCGCTGACTTTTCTCCTTGCACCAACATGAGGTCCACATTTGTGGTTTTGAGTGAAATGTCTCAACAACTGTTGGATGGCCATGAAATCTGGTACAAACATGTCATGTTCCCCTGTGGATGAATTGTAATAACTTTGGTGATTCCTTAACTTTTCATCACGAGCCACCATCAGGCCAACATTATAATTTTTTCTTTGATTTATGACCAAATACGTGCAAAACTAATGACATTCCCATCATCCTGAGATGCACTTTGTGCTTAGTGCTAATTAGCAAATGTTAGCATTCTAACATGCTAAACTAAAATAGTTAGCAAGGTTAACATCGTACCTGCTAAACATTAGATTGTTATCATTGTCATTGTGAACATGTTAGCATACTGACATTAGCATTTAGCTCAAAACACCACTGTGCATCAGCACAGCCTCACAGAGTCGCTTGCAGGCTGCAGACTCTTAATCTGGTTTTTGTTAGTAGATCCCTCTGACATGATATGTTGACATGCAAATGACTAGTGAAACTTAGTAAATGTGAGCATGTTAGAATGGTGATATTAGCATTTACCTCAAAGCAATAATGTGCCCAAGCCTCAGCCTTAGTCTTGTTACTACATGTTTGCTGCACTGCAAAATGCCTGTGTTTGTGTTAAAGGCTTTAAAGGGATCTGTCCCCAGGCCATTATCCAGCCCTACACACAGCCAGGGCATTCTACTCTGCCACAAATGATCCCTCTACTCCCTCCTGTACTTCAGTGCTGTAGTGACCCTCCTCACTCCAATCAGAACATCAGTCACTACCTATCTTGCATCACAGAATGAGAAGCTTTCCCATCAAAGAGTACCTCACATTGACCCCTTTCAATGCAATCATTTCCCATCTCTCCTTCCACTTCACAAAGAATACATCTTTATTTCTCTTCACTTATTTCTTTATTTCCTGTCTTTTCTAGTCTTATATCATCTTATGTGATTGCTCAGCAGTTAAATAAACCAAATGGACCTACAAAGATGAGATGCCGATGGAAAGCAATGTGTGGGTACTTCGCTGGACCAAATAGAGGAAGCGGGTATGTGGGGCTACCAGGGTGGCGACAATACCCGCAGAATGCCAGGGCCTTGACCTGCCACCACTGTTTCCACAGCAAACCCAAACATGGAAACTGCTTTGCCACACCAGTTCAGCGTTCAAGGTGAGTAAAGTATTTTCTTCAGAGTAGGTGAAAACCAAAAAAATGATAACATAGGGGAGATCAGAAACGCTGTCCATCAATCGACACCAAAGTCATCTTCCTTTTTTTCTGTGATCCACAGGTGTTTTCAGTTCTCCTGATGCTCCCTGGCCACACACACAAACCCCAACCCCCCTAATCCAGTCCAGCCAATGAATGAAAAGCATCTGAAGAAAGTGTGAGCTGGGGCCTATACACTGTGAGATCTCTTACCCTTACTGGTGTTAATGGAAAATGTACATGTTGCTCAATCACAACAATTGTGAGTCATTTATTCGCTTTCTTTCCTTAAATTAGATGAGAAGATTAAAAGCGCTCTCATGTTTTTGCGTTAAGTACAGAGCTAGAGCTTGAAGGTCATTAGCATAGCTTAGCATGAAGACTGGAAGCAGAGGGAAACAGGTAGTCTGGCACTCCGTACAAGTTCCATACTTAATACAGAGACATGAAAGTGCTATTGATCTTCTCCTTTTTGGAAAGAAAGCAATATTTCCCCAAATTTTGAACTGCTCCTTTAAGAGTATATGTAAGGTGATGTAATGCGAACTAAGGCAACACCTCTATCGCCTTTGTTTATGTTAGTTCTTTGAAGTCCTAAGCCTAGTTGGATAGTTGGTTAAAAACGGTTTAGATGCCAATAACATTCCTATCCCTAATAGAAACAGCTGTCTACTATTAAATACACTGGTCTCTTATGGGTTGTTTTTTTTTATCAACCTTTGATATAAAGTCTTCAGAGACAGAACACAGAAGACACACTAAAACCAACCACTGGGTTCCGGTCAGTGTTCAACTTGTAATGGCTTCAACTGCTTCCACGATCAGCCACACCAGAAAGTGAAAGTGCTCTGCTGCAACTTCTGCTGGCCAGTGTGATTGTCACCTGTGCTGACAGTTTAGTCAGGAGCACAATAAGGGAAGACAGGAAGAACAGCAGCTTGAATTGCTGTAGTATCCACCGCTTATCCTTACAGGGTCACAGGGGGCTGGACATTGGGTGAGAGGCAGGGTACACCGTGGGCAGGTCACCAGTCAATCACAGGGCTGACACACAGAGACAGACAACCATTCACACTCACACCTACAGGCAATTTAGAGTCAATTAACCAAACCTAGAACATGCAAACTCTACACAGAAAGTGGGTTCGAACCCAGAACTCGCTTGCTGTGAGGCGATAGTACTAACCACTGCACTTTTCACCCATTCATGCACACTCACACACCGTTGGCAGTAATTTGGGGTTTAGTGTCTTGCCCAAGGACACTTCAACATGTGGACATGAGGAGGTGGGGATTTAACCGCTTACCATGTGATCAGTGGACGACCCGCTCTACCCCCTGAGTCACAGCCACCCCTTGCTGTAGTATATAAAACTAACATTTGATCATTGCTGGTGCAATTAACATCATGTAAGTAGATATAAAATGTTGTGTACACCACCATCTACCAGCAAACATATTTCATGAAAGAGTGGTTTGAGCAGCAGCTGGTGTCAGATTTCTGTAACTGTGGCACAGATACCTGCCTTTGTAGATAGTCATGGACTCTAATCTACCAACTCAACCAGAACCATAATCTCTGTTTTGTACCTCATGTAACTGTAGAACACTTTTGAGCCAACCTTTATCGTAACACTTCCAGTTAATGCAATTACAAGGTTGTCAGCAGGATTCACATCATCACATAAAGCTCATCTGACTAACAATGGAAACACATATTTACGAATGACAGAACTTAACGGCAACATATACACACAAAAAAGAATGAGGCCAGAAAATGAACTGTGGGGCACGCCGCATGAAAAAAATCACTCTCTCTGAACAGAACTCCTCAAGCAAACACAGTCTTGACTATCTTCACCATCATCTTGATTTTTAAGCTTAACCCTGCACATTTTATTTTAAAAAAATCATAATAATCACTGAAAAGCAATTGTGTAACTTTGGAGGAATTTTGCGCTTGTGTTTTCCTTTTTCCAATTACCCTGATGACCATGAATATGGCTAACGGACCTCTAATGACAAAATATGTCCCCTTCTTTCAGTCCATTGCACAGAGGAACATTTGACATGGGCCTTTTCAACCTGCTTGGATTTCCACATCACCATCATCATCACCATGGCCACTGTTGTGTGTGGGTGGGATTCAATAATGACCAAACAAATCAGCTCCCCTCATCCCCCCATTTAAAGCAGCAAACATTTTCCTAATGGGCCTGAAGGAGAATCCAGGCCAGCTTCTCCAAAAAGAAAATTCATATGGTGTCCAAAGGCACATGATGTCCCCCTTTTTTTTATAGTTGAGACACTGAAATTCCCTTTGTTGTACTGTGCATAAAGGTGAACACAAACATATTTCAGATGACAATGGTGGGCCACAACTACAACTTGAAGAGTTCTGTGTGTGTGCCTCCACCAACTAAAACCACTGAAATCTCATTTGCATTTGCTATCAGGGTGGTCTGAAGAGTCAAAATGAAAGCATAATTTCATACCACAATTGCACTGTGCCAGCTCACCTGCATATACACAACCTCAGCTGACCCACTCCACCCACATCGCTACAAGGGAGTTCCTTTGTAGCCATGAAATTACAAAACAGTCACAAGTGCAAAAAAAATTAAATTACTTGTGCCGGACTGCATTAGCGTTTCTGTCAATACGTAGAGCCCCAAAGTGATTCTGTATCTTGAGAAGAACACATAACATAAAAACACAAACACAACAAGAGGTTTTGTAAGTGATATTGTTTTGATCTCTTTGTAACACCTTCTTCAAGAGCTCTGCTGAAGAGCACAAAAGTGCAGTGTTGACATCCTGTCAAAAAAAAAAAAAAACCCAAATAAACAAACAAAAAACCCAAAGAAACATGGTTGTGTGGGCTTCTCTTGTGCCTTTGTAAGAGAGCTACAATAGAGGTGTGAGCTGACATTCTTGCAGTGTCTCTCTTTGGGGAATCAGCTAATGAATCCCGAACTCTATAATGCGGAGTTGCAGCTATTGTGTATAGCTTCATAAAAGCCTGCTGAAAAGACAGAGCAGGTTAGAGCCGAATCAATCCACACACACACACACACACACACACACAAACTCTTAACAATGTTGTTGTGACAATCTGTGGTTTTAGTGTAAATAGAGTACAGAAGAGATACCCAGAGGAATAGGCTGAGAGGCTTAAGCATATCTGCGGAACAAAGATGGTGTAACCAAATAAATGCAGACGTGACAGACACAACACCCTATATATATATATATATATATATATATATATATATATATATATATATATATATATATATGACAACATCAGTCTAGCTGACAACAGAAACCTTATATGATGACTTTATTTGCTTCTCTTCTGCAGTCACTTTGTATTCTTATTGATATAAAACTTGTCATTAATAATAAGAATATATATACAACTTATATTATTCTACCGTTATTATTGTTATTAGTTCAAAGAGTCACATAATTCCCAGTAAAGCTCCAACCAACTTCTGTCTGATGAGAGGTCTAATTAGTCAGTGTAATTAAAAACACCTGTGTGTGTGTGTGTGTGTGTGTGTGTGTGTGTGTGTGTGTGTGGCTTATAACTGTAGGTTAACAAGCAGGTTAAGTCTATTTCCAAGCCTCAAACGGAAATTCCAGCTATTTTTATCAGTATTAATAATATTGCACTATATAACAATCTGGGAACTCAGTAAGGTGCGCCCACTTTTGGTTTCACCTCTAAATAAAATGGTTTAATCTGGCTGAACGGGCACATCTACAACCTGTCCAATCATCCGACCACTCTTTCTTGCTGCCTCAGACTTCGTTGAAACAATGGCACCATGTTCCTAGATAGAAATGCTGGTCATAAACTAATCTAAGCAGATAGATTAAAAACTTCCCTTAATAATTATCTTTTAATCAGAATTGGTTTTACTTGTGAGGAACGTTGCAAAATTTTGTTTTGTCTAACATTTGTGTAAACAACAATCATACAAAATGAGGATGAATGTCTCATGACTTGTGTGCGATTTTATTATACTACACTTTTGCAGTGTTGTCAGTGTCTAGACCTGCATTTGCTGACTTGCTACCCTCCTCCCTGTACCCACCTGCTTAGCATAAAGACTGAGCAAGGGGTGGCGGACTACTCTGATTGTCTGGTATTGTTTTCAGTACTCTCTGTGCATCTATGTCTAAAAAGGGACCTGTGGGCAGAAGAGATCACTGTGCAGTCCACTGCAGTCTTGGTGTACTTCTCACCTAAGCAGCTATAGGTGTGGGAGACCACTGTGCAAAAGTCCTCCACTACTGGCATGTGTTAATAGCATGGCCCTCCACCTTCTGTTTACCAGTCTGGATAGATGATTTGTGCCCAGGTCTCTGCTTCGGCCTTTTTTCCACCTCTATTTTTAACCTGTGATACTGGGCTTGGCCACAATTAGCATGTGATGGTGGCGTTGCGTCCCCAACCTTCTCCACAGCAGTTTGGTAGCGCTTTGCTGTCTTTCACCTGATGACCCACAGGGCAGGACACAGTGGGTCTTTTGTCCCAGAGTGTGGTACTGCCCACCCTTTAGCCTTTTGCGTGAGCAGTCTGGTTAGGTTGAGAGTGGTGCTTTGTTGGTGTGACCTATTACAAGTCTTAACGCCATGCTGTCCTGTCAGTGTCACTGCAGGGGTTGCACTTATCCAGCCCTGTTAGAGGGTGAAGCCTGTGTGAAATGGAATAATGGTTATATAATGCAACCCTAGATCTCTATCACAGGAAGAGCCATTTAATGAGTCCCCTTCCAGTCTCATTTGTCACTGAAGCTTTGGTGAATGAGGAGTAGCGAGGTTGCTGACCTTCTATAAGGGCAAACCCCAAAGAGATCAATAAGCTAATTCTATTCGGCTAAGTAGATCCATACATACATACATACATACATACATACATACATACATACATACATCCTCTCACATGCTTATCCTGTTCAGGGTCCTTGGGGGCTGATGCCTATGCCACCAGAGTTTGGGCAAGAGGTACTGGACAGGAAACCAACACAGACACTTTAAAGCAGTAGTTCAACATTTTGGGAAATACACAAATTCACTTTCTTGACGAAAGTTAGATGAGAAGATCGAAACCACAGAGACTCCAGGAAGTTGCTGGATCTGGCCAAAAAGTCATATGTAGGTTAACACAGGGTCAACAGTACAATGAAATGTGTTGGATAAGAAAACAGGTCAGCTCAGCAATAAGAGCACTAGTCATAAAATATAGAATATCTTTAAAAAAGACGATAAGGTAGCTATTCATAATACTTTTAATACATTTGAAATACATTTGAATTTGAAAGCACCTTTCACAAAAGGACACTGTACAGTGTAAAAAAAAACAGTCTAGAGTTAAAAAAAGAGTAGAAAAAGGGACTAAACGCATATCTGTCTGTCAGAGGTTCTAACAGGTTAAGTTTTACAGAGGAAAGATTGAGACATCTCCTAAAACTAGAGATTCTGCAGATTCCATAGATACTACTGATATATACCAGTTCAAATACCAATTTTGTGGTGCACTGGGTGTCTGTCATCATTTATGCATCAGGCTTGCAAAATAAAACCCAGCATCGTCTTGCTGTGAGGCAACAATGCTAACCACTCAGCTTCTGTGCCACCCTTGGGTAGGTACAGTTTGTAAATTTGTGTTGTGTCTAAATCTGTAGAGGCTTGTTAGCAGGCTCCTTGTGTGATCATAGAGCTAGGGTTATACAATATATAACAATCATTTCTATCCATGTGAGTTCCACTTCTGGAAAAAGGCAAGAATATGTCATCCGGTGCAGACGGCTCCGAAGGTTGCGGGAGTCAGGCAGCATCAACCCCTTCAGGCCATGAGGAGTCAGTGGTCAGGCTGCAGGCTGGTTCAGAAAATAATCTCTGACCCGTTTCATACCCTCCACCCAGAATACCAGCTTCTCCCTCAGGTGAGCCTTTCAGAACCACCAAATACGGCCTAGGCTGCTAAAAAACAATTCATTTGTAGTTTCCATTTGAAGGCCTTAAATAGACAGTAATTCTTAAGCTGTGGTCTGTATGTTGTATACTGAAGTTATTTGTGTTGTTGTATATTTTTAAGATATATATCTATTAAAGCGTGCCGTGATGGTTTTCTTTTTTGACCAGCAGCACTGATTTTCAGATAAATTCCCCCCTGGAGGAGAGGGTTTATCTGATCTTAAACATGTAAATTCAAACAAACACAAACATAATCATATGCGGGATTAGGTGAGTGTCTTCTCTTTCTCCCTCTCACTCTCTCACACACACACACACACACACACACACACACATTCACAGGCATTGTAAAAAGGCAGCGCATTTTAAACAGTTGAGATCATGGAGTGAGGATGCTGAATTATTTATCCAGTCCTCTGTCACTCTGTGCTTACACAATACTGAGATCCTGTTCACATGCATTAGTAGCAACACAGAGTTCACACACACGACCATACACACATTTCACTACATGTCTGTGTGATGCTCTACCTCTGCATCTTTCAACCTTGAGTTGATGGCAGTCTCGTCCAAGTCAATGTTTCAACGCCTGTGTTTATTTTGCTTGATTTTACCAGTGTTTCCTCAGCTCTTGTTACCCTCTTGCCCTTGTCTTCTCCCTCTGTTCTGTGTCATGGTGTTTCCACCTCCTGCTGTGTGAGGGACATTCTTTATTGATGCAGTGTGCCATTGCTCCAGAAGTGACAGGCAGCCATTGAATGAGAACAGGGGGTTTGAAATTGGTGCGCGGGATATCTACATCTCATTACCTGGTTGCCTCCATGGATCTGACACATCCAAGTCTAGGAGAGTTACAGTCTACAACACATCATGAATATAAGCCACAAAGCCGGGTGTGGGTTCAACTACTTTTCATGTGCAGCTACTAACAATATTGATTTTAAAATAAACCAAAAGAGAAAAGCAGATAAAACTTCTTGCATTACTTAGTTAAATGCAAGCACAAATTAAACAGTTTCCTTTTAAAAACATATCAACAGATGAATAGTCACAGTCTGATAGCTGCTCTTAGCATTCAAGCATGATTTCCATTTGTAATTTAATTAATATTCAATTTTACATTTCCTGAGACACGCTCATTTCGTTCTGCTTTAACAAACTAATTACTGGCAGAGCAGCAAAAACAAATTCTCATTAAGTTGTGTCCCATGCCTCCTCATTTAACGTAAATTGTAACTGAGCTTTGTTGGCTGACAGAGAGAGAGAGAGAGAGCCATAGAGTACCAGAATATCTTAAGGCGGTTAGCTTTTGTTTGGAGAGAGAATATGGCTGATTCTCATAAATAGAGAATTTAATTTAACGAAGGGAGATCCAGGCGAAAACAGACCACTTACACAGTTAGCTGAAGCCCATTGATGTAGACATCAGCTCATTTTATAAGCCAAAAAAAGTTTCAACAGTTTCTGAATCTCTAAAAAAAAACTCTTCATACAAAAATACAATAAACTCTGTAATGAAGGCAGATAAACATGACATTGAAAATCTGCCATCAAAGTGTGATCCGTGAATATCAACAGTATGATGAATACCTTGCTAAGTGACAAGTGATGTGTCGCTTTGCTGCAGTTAAATCCGTTACATTAATTGGATCAGTGAAATTAATTGGAGAGGCTAAAAAAGTCTGCAAGTGTAATTTTATAAATTACAATTTTTTGATGCCAATTAATTCTTTAAATTCAATGAGAAAATATTCATAAAATGTAAAAGGTAATTCACTGATCATAATAGTGAAGCATGGCAAATCGTTATTAATTAGAAAAATATATTGTGAATAAAACTATCCAATTCTCTGTCTCTTTTTAATGTATATAAGCTTCACTCTTACAATCAATCAACTTCTTAACATCTGAGGGTAATTAACATACTCTGTGTACAGGCTTAAAGTTTCAAGAGAGCAATTAGACATAAAGCTATTGCCCAATAAGTTAGTTATTGTATCCTAGTAGGTAATATTTTTCCCACACATTCTTGAAGAGAAAAAACATACATTATGAAATGGGCTGACAGCTTGAATCTTATTTCAAACCCCCTGGAACACTATAAGGCCTTGTGAGACTTTTACATACTGTACATTGCAAAAGACAAAACAAAAATGACGTTTTCTGAGTGCCGCATACATTAAAAAATTATGCCTGCAATTATGACAATTTGAACACTTACAGCCACTTACAGTAGTACTGGGCAGTCAGTCGACTCAGCCAAAGAAAGACACAAATGAACATGCATTATTGGCACCCAGGATAAGAATTGGAGGTTTTCAGCACATGTGTTTGGTGAGCAGCTTTCACTGGAATGAATTAGGATTAGGATTAGGATTTTTCATTAATTGTTTAATACATACATGATTTATTCTTGTCAGTCACATTATCATCTAATGCATTTTTGGTTTGCAGCTAACAGTCTGAATTTACATTTATTCTCCACCCTTGCTTTCTTTTGTTTGGGAAGTGTCCTTCAGGCATTATAATGTCAAACATGATGTCCTAGAGGACACGAGGAAGCCTGTGCTGTTCTGTATTGACATGCCATGAGTCGAGAAGCAATATTTGACATAAAGCCTAAGAGCAAATTTAGTTTTAGTCCTGTTATTCTGCTGTATTTTATGTTGAGGAGATAACACATTTCTACAAAGCTGCATATTTGCTTCACAATACCACAGCTAAGCAGTTGGGAGTACAATAGTGAGTTAATGTTGCAGTGGTCATTGAGCCCATGCTATTGTCATTAGCCTGGAGTTAACACTTGCTAAGCAAAGTGTAGTCCATTAGGTACATTGTTTTATTTAACAGAAGAAATATCACGTTAACTCACCACCTAAATACCCTTGACACCGTAAACATTTTAAACATTTATTGCAAGTTCATAAGGGCCCAGATTTCCAAGTATGTTTTACAAACAACTTAACCATTTTATCCTGTATAGTATCTGCAGCAACTTTATATGTGGCCCTGTAATGTTTATTTATCATTTAAAACACATGTATTCATCATAGATGAACCAGTGTTTAACCTGCAGCCTGAATAATGAAAAACAGACTAACAAAAATGTTTGAATAAAGCAATCAAAAATCACTGGATCATTAAAGCTGCATCTATTGCTTTTTGGTGTTGTTGTTTGGTTGGTTGGTTGTTTGTTTTTTGTTTGTTTGTTTACTGGGGAACCACACAAAAAAGATTTCATCAGTTATTCTCTCTGTCTGTCTGCCGTTTGGTGCTGGGCAGGTAGTGTACAGTACTTAAAACAGCCTGGAAACAGGGATGACGAGAGGAAGTCGTAAAGCCAAAACAAAGAGCTGAAAGACTCTAAAATGCTGTCAGTCAGATGATAAACCTCTGTGGATTCATCAGTATGTGACCACTTTCACATTGCACATAGTCATTTGATCCATTGTTAATTTAAAAATATTGATTAGTGCAGCTTTAAATATTCTAACAGGTGTGATAACATGTATAATCCAACAGATATTACCTTATGTACTAAACAATGTGAATTACATCATAAAGAATAAATTCAGCAGTAACTCATTACTGTTTTTACTTACAGGTCAGGTCATCCTTGGTCCAGAATGCTTCTGTAAGGATGTTGATTTGATATCCTTCTGCTGCCCCCTCAAGACAATGTACAGAAGCAAGGAAATGTATAAACAATGTTGGGAAAAAAACAGTAAGTAACAGTAAGATATAAAATCCAAAAACAATATCCATCATCACAATTTTGGCACAAACAAAACCTCATACTTTGTTTTATGAACACCATGATGTTGACACTGAAATGTGGCCTTTTCTTTTGACATTTTACCTTATATCATAAACATGCCAGTTTTTGACTCTATTACCCATTGACACAAGCTAAGAAGTAACCTTTTTTTTTTTTTTTTTTTTTCCACTTTTGACCTTTGTGCAAAGGTGCCATATGTACCACACAGACAAACACTCTGGAGGTTGTCAGGTGCAGGGCATAAAAAAAATCATTTATTTGTTTATGTTCTTTAAAATGTCATTCCTTTCCTCTCAAACCTATTTACTGGGGTTACGATGGAGCTGAATTCTTATCTATCGAGCCTCTCATGAATGCATCAGAGCCTCAGTACATTTACTGAATAACAATGAGAGTTTTTACTGGGAGAAAATATTTCATCCAGATCTATGGAGAGAGATAAACAAGTGAATATTATACAGACAATAATGCCCCGAAGGATGATTAGTTGTAGCCTATAACACACAGAATAAGCCTTATGGGCTGAAGGAAACCTCATGGCTTGTTTAAAGTACTGCTGTTTACATGTTGTAATGAAGCAAATCAATCATGGCTGAAGCTATGCTCACAAATGACAATACAATTTGCCACTGAATGTTTTGAAGTTGCAGCTGTAAGTGAAAATGTGGCAAATCAAGAGTAAAAATGCAATGTTCAAAGGTAAAAAAACACAAGTCTCGTTTTGTCAAAGTTGTATATGTCCATTTTGATTTGATACTAAAAGAATGATGTGGTGAATACAGCACCTATAAACAATGTCTTTAATTTCCTCACACTCATCTTTAAATATACTGGATTGATTCATTTTATTAATATCAATGAATGAACACAGACAAAACTGCCTCCTTGATTAAGCCAAACTGGTCCAGATTAACAAAGCTCAAGGCACAACTATTTGATTTTAGGTTTATGTGTTATCCCTTGTGGGTCCATTATCCTTCCAAAAGGGGTTTCACATACTTCTTAAAACTACCATTAAATAACCTTGTGTGCTAACCCAAATGTTAGAGTCAGATTTTACCTTAGGGTGTTTGGTATGTTTACTGAAAGTCTATTCTTCACTTACTGAAGGATGTATACAACAATCTTGGTTTCTCTTTTGCATGAAAATAGTGGAACAAGACAAACATCCAAACAAGTCCTGTATCGCTCCACTGTGTTGGTGTCAAATGGACCTCAGTCTTACCCTGGTTGTTTTGTTTTTCACCACCTGCAGTCTCTGTGTCCTGCTGCTTCTGATTGCTAACTTATTGTCTAATTGTTGCAATTGCTGCAATTACACAATGGAGTGCTGTTCCATACTACACCCACAAAGGCATGAGCGACCTGCTGTTAAACTGTGTTTGACAGACATCTGGCTGGGGTGACCATGTTTACAGACTTTCAAAAACAATGAAAAGATGTGTGAAGCCGAAGGTATGCTGTTTAAAAGGTATTTATTTTATTTTTTGTAAACAAGGTTATGCTAACATTCAGACTTTCTCACCTAAATACATTGCATTTGCTTGCTAGGAGTCTTCTTCTTCCTTGCCTTTGTTGGCACATTGCTACAAATTCTTGGCCCGTTACGGCCACCAACTGTTGATCTTTTGCATCTTTGTGCGCATGCTTCCAAAATGTAGACCTGTTCATGAATTTCGTTTGTGGCACTCATAACAATGGAAAACTTCATTTTTTTAAAAAGCACAATTGTTTCTAAAAAGAGTGTTCCTGTTTCTCTGGATTATCCGTAGAACGTGCTGTGAGTAGGTTTCATAAAGAGTGTTCGTCGATAGACAGTTGTTTCAATGAAAGCTGTTCACAGTGAGCTCCTTAGATTATATCCACCTCACATGGATCATCATTTACAAGCAGTGTGCTCACCAGGACCTATTTCTAAACCTACCTACCCATGCCTTAATGTTGTCCAGTAACATTAAGACATGAAGTATGTTTGCAATTCATGTACAGTATGCCTCCTACATAGACGGTGGCATCATCTGCACAAAACAGTGAATTTGTACCTTAAAGCAATGGTGTGCGTAATTGTTAAGTAAATAAACTTCACTTAATAGGAAATAGTTTTCGGAGTTATCCTTCAGCAGTTGAATACAAGCTGCAGTGGAGTACAAAGTTAGAACTTTTTCATTATAGTTCATTTGTTGGCCAATTTAAAGGCCAATACCCAAATCACTATGACATGACTCAGCTATCTTTGTCTGACAGTTTGCAATCCATTGTGCTTGTACACATGGCTGCTCCTGTAATGCCTCATTTACATGTTAACATTAACCACGGCCTTTACCCAGAAAGTGGCTGACAATAACATAGTAGTATTGTCATTCAGCTGTGCTAACTGGTAACTTTATCGAGCAGCTTATATGACAGTGCCACAAATTTTGTGCTGCAGTTTTGTTACCACTTGGTGGTGTGAATATGGGCTTGAGGTAATCAGACATTTAGTAAATATATTTACCGGTCTTTCTGATTTGTATCTTTTTATCTCACTCGATCCTGTTCTGTTGAGATTTTCCTCAAATGTGTTGAATAACTTTGAAGGCTTAGGTTGATTGTTGAACAGGAAAGGCGGCAAAAGGTGAGGTAATCTTGATAATAAAAAGTCAGGGGGGCCAAATTAAATCTAAAATCTGGATGAAGACCGTGTTCCCAGATGGAAAAAACCATTAGCAACACTTCTTGTAACTGTCACCAGTATTTTACACTCAGCGGTTTCAACAAATGTTGCATTCTGAAACACATTAATTTTTACACAAAAGGTTTTCATGATACAGACATTCTTGGACCCCTTGTTGATGAGCTACAAAATAAGCCCATATAATAATGATTGTTTGTGTTAATTAGTTCTAACTTGTAAAGCAAACACATTGTATCATATTTCAGTTTGCTTCAGGACATGTAATGAAAATCTTGTCTGTCTGCTTCAGTTTATTGTGTGCTGTAATTAGGCAGAAATTCTGACCAGGGCTTTAGGGAATAACAGGAAACCAGACAGAGACTAAAGAAAGGAGGAGGAGGATGAGAAAGAAAAGTGAAGAGTAAATAACTGAGAAGCTTTGGAGTAATCATAAGCAAGACTGTTTTCCATATTTTTCATATTTTAATATTCTATGTAGTTCATTTTATTGATGTCTAGGCATTATTTGCTTGGTTCCTTGTTACTTGTTGTCTAGCCATGTGTCTGTTAACAGAATCACTCACATCATTAAGGGGCTTAAGTGTTTGTAGATATGAAGGGAATGTACATAAAGTTAGATTTTAATGATGCAGTCTTCTCCAAATTGAGGGTAGCAATGAAATTCAGGTCTTCAAACGGACACTTTTGGATCTTTCAACATTCGAATCTGAGAAGGCAGACTGGTAACAAGTCAAAGACGAAAAAGTGATAAATGGCTGTATGATAGCAGTGCTGTGCGAGCTTATCTCCACTAGCCAGCAAAGCCTTTTTTATCACTCTTTTTAATTGCCTTGGTAGTTGCACAAACCCAGTGAAACATACACATGGTGTGCACAAACGAGTTTAAAGTGGTATTCCACCCAGAATTTATCCTTCAAGTAAAAAACACTCACCCCCTGTAGATTTGAAAGGTCGCTGTCATGATGGAGAAAAGTATCGATGGAAACTTCTCAAACTGTTCCTGCAGCATAATCCACTTCTCCGCTGTCCATCTGTTTCCCTGTAAATATCACCCCCAAAACCATCCCTAAAACAACGTGCCTCTGGTGTAATATGGCCTAAATGGTATGTTCTTAAATTAAGGGACAAAATGATGTTTTTTCCTTTTGTATTTTAACAAAATAGTTCGATATTTTGGAGAAAACACTTCTTCATATATATGAGGCTACAGACAGGAGACGATGTAGCTTAGCTTACCATAAAAACAGAGGGAAATAGCTAGACTGGCTCTGACCAGAAGGTAACATAATCCACCTACCAGCACCTCTAAAGCTCACCGTTTGACATGTTATATGTTGTTTGTTTAACCTGCACAGAAAATGAAGAGAAAAAACAACAAGTGGTGGTTTAACGGATGATTATGTGCAGGACTTTTTTTGGCCAGGAGCAGTGACTTCCTGGAGTTTTGTCACCATGTGACGCAACCGTGAGGTAGGCAGATTTTTTTTTTAAACCTTTAGACAGGCTAGCTGTTTCCCCCTGCTTCCGGTCTTTATGCTATGCTAAGCTAACCGTGTTTCGGTTTACTGTACTGGATATGTAATAAACTAAGGATTATCACCAGCATCAGGGTTTTCTCTTTGAGTTGCATACAATTTCAGTTGGACGGATTATTTGAGTAGCATATTTTAGGAATTGCCGAAAATCAGCATTAAGTGGAATACTCAGATGCTCGAGGTGTGATAATGCACAGCTTTCCAAGAGCAAAAGATCATGATAAAGAAAAGTGTTCTCAGAAATAAAATCACCAGGCTAAAGGTCCCTCTAGGCCACCAGTATGCCTTCATCTCTCAATTCTGTACGCTCCCACCATCTCTAATAAAAGTATAATATCCTTAAATTGAACACATTTTACAGGGCATCCTAGCAAATACCAGTTCAAATTGAACAAAATTAGAAAAGGTGGTAGGTGCCAGTTTGCTTGATGGGATTCTGTACACCAATAGAGGTGTAACAGCAGGCTTGAAATGGATAAACGAGTTGACACAGAGGGGTTGTAGTAAGTGACCTTGAGTTAATACACCTGCAGCATTGAGAAGCAGACTTGACTGAGTGCAGAGGTACTGTGGCAGAGAACAGGTCACTGATAATATACTGTTGTTTTGTTTTATCATATGCAAAACAATCCCTGTTTTCTTTGCCTTTACATCACGAACAACACATGGTAAAAAGCTGTAATTAAACATCCAAAGTGAACTCATGTCATGACTTGTGTTTATGATATTCTATATGATGCACTGCCAGTTCTGACAACTTCTGCGCTCTGCTTCACTGCAGGTTAAATCATCTATGTCTCCATGTTATCAAACTGACAAGGAGCTGATAGTAGATATACGCATAGAGCAGGTGTTTAGAATAGCAAACGTAAACCCTTAATAAGAGAGCAGCAATATGGAAATCTCTTTGCATTAAAACATCATGGATTATTTCTTGGTTTAAAATTTACTAGCTGCATATGTTTCACAGAGCGGCCTGTCAGAATTATGTTGATTTATGACGAAAAGTAAGGATAGGTGCCCTTCTTAATGTATTACATTACATTTATCTGACTGAAAAGTCAACATCAAAAGTGCGTATTTGACCTGAAAACCAGTGCAATGGGGCAAATTGTGCACAGAGTGATAAATACTTAGTATCTGTTCAGTCTGTGGATGTTAGGACGTGAATATGATTTGCTTCTTGTTTCTGCAAAGCTCTCCCTGGATTTTCTATCGGTATCCAGGGGCCCGAAAGCTCCAGGCTGTACTTTGTGTCAACTGGTTTTTACTAATGTAATCGAAAATGTGTTAAGGAATATGTACTAAAGCACAATAACAATAATAGGGGCCTTACGGTGGGTCCTGTTTCATTATGTATCTTAATCTCATTTTAAAACATTCTTTCCTTCAGTTATGTGCTTATATGCTGCATATTCCTAAATTAATTAGTATTAAACCAAATTACCACACAGCAAATCTGGACCCAGGCAGTATTCACTGCAGAGACTGCACTGCAGAGACTGGAAGGAACCGTTGTTACTGGGGGCCCAACAGGTCATGCCCTAGGGCAGCCTAGCAGTTTAATCAGGCCTGCTTAAAGATACAGGCATGAAACTTTGTGTGTTTTACTATTACTTTGATTTTTTTTTTCTAGAAATTCTGGCACATGCACCGAATTTTGCAAAGTCATATAATTACTAAATCCACTTGCATAGTTGACACAGATTGCCCTTAATTGCGTTGTCTTCCAAATGTACAACTTGGCATGTTGATGCCTTATTTATATGCTGTGGCCTACTCTGTTTCAACATTACAGTATGTATTAAAACTGGGAAATCAGTTTTAGAAACCATGTTCATCCAGGATTTATTTCATAAGCGTTAAGGTGACTTTTGTCAGGGAACACCTTTGAGCCAAATTTGTAATTATCTAACACTGCAGAGCAAAAGTTTCTTAAAGAATCATTTACAACAAAGAGTGGGATGAAATGAAGGTCAAAGTATTGTGTGTGAAAGGTTGCCTTTATGATGCCTTTAAGATAGACATATTAGAAGATGATATCCCATTTTTTAAAACTGGGGGGATCATCTTAATGATTTACAGTCCTACAATAAAGGACTTGCTTTAGAGCTTAAAATATATGTAAATGTCTAATATTACCTCAGTCTAATGGTATGTCAGCAGTACCACACAGAGAATGAAAGCAAGGGGAGTAGAGGGAGAGAGGGCATTTATTTCTCATATAGATGGTGTCAAATAGACAAAAATAAATATGCTCTGACTGTATGTGATGATAGGCGGAATAAGTCAGCTTCATTTATTTTATCACATATCAGCTGGTGAATCATTTCTGCTGGGCTACAAAGTTGAAAAAAATATTTGTGTTTCAGGGACAGAAGAGAGTGATGTGATTAATGAGTAAGAAGTGGAAATCATGGACCAGTCTGAATGCAAATGAATGTTCCTCTAGCCAATCAATGCTCATTTTCTTCACTGGATGGATAGAATGGCCAGCGGTGCCAAATGATTTTATCTCATGGTAAACTAGAGAGTACAGTATATCTGAAAAACAGCATTCAGAGATGATAAATGGAACTGTTTGAACAAGTCGCTCATATGAATTTGTGTAAGTCAGGTGTCAGGCCAATTACTTCACTGAGCAATGACATTGTCACTACATAGCTGAAACAAGGTGAAACAGCTTTGTGACATAGATGCTCCATTTTCAGTTACTTAGCTATAATTTCACATGCAGAAAGTTACAGGTAGTAGCTTCAAAGCCAAACTTTATTTATTTATTTATTTTTGTGCCAGAAAACTCTAAACTGGTGCATTAATTGACATGCTGGGGCACCCCACTAACAAAACGTAGGCTGTCTTCCACCCACATGCCGTGCAAACCATAGCTGCTCTAATTTGGCTAATGTTATTAAACAATATGACTGTTCCTGAGTTTATTTTGCAGATTCTTTAGTTTCCTTCTGTCCTTCAGTGTCCTTACGTACTTTTCAGTAAAATCAGATATTTCACTGTTGGTGTGCTTACTTTTAGTCAGTTCATTTTTCTCAGTCTGTTCTATCAAATTTAGATGTTTACATTACATTTTGCAATTTCAGTACTGTATGATTTTCCCACGCACTTTTTTATTCATTGCAGTGTATTTAGTTTTAGGTAATTAACTCATGACCATGTGTGTATGTGTGTGGGCAAAGCAGTTATCTATTCATCACATTTCCTTTCATTGGGATGTTTATCAATTCGTTATATACTGTAACTTCAAAGATCATGTACACAAGACTCTGCCATTTTCTTTTTAGTATTGCCTTCACATTACCCTGAAATATGACTGATGATAGCTGCCTTGAAAGTTCAAGTTGTGTCAAGGAGTGTGAGAAATATTAGAAAAGATATGCTTTCATATCGCTGGAGAGATGCAGAAAGAAACAGCAGTAGTTCCATATTGAAACAGCACAGTAAAAAGTGAGGTTATTGGAGTTGAAGTGATGGATGGGCACGTACAGTTTCTCTCATCTGTGATGCTCTGAGTGACCTGACATTTTACACTGTGAGTGAAGTTTTATATTTAACCATGGCAAAAACCTTGCCCTAACCTTGATAAAAGTTCTGGGTGTGTAACATTAAGTGAACTTTGTTTTTGTCCAAAAAATAATCACATATGTGCCTTCAAATAGTAGGCAGTTAGAAACCACTTTTGTCTGGCACATGGCTGTTTGCTGCTATCACCTGAGACGGCAGTTGTTACATTTTTCTCACTTTTAGTAACCACATACAGATAGAAACACAGTTACTGTTGCTATTCCTGTTAAGCTGTTCATCCTAACATGGCACATAATGCTGTTTACATGGATGACGGTGGCAGATTTATTTCTAACCAACAACAGTCAATTTCTTTTGACTAAAATGACAACTGTCGTGGCAGATTTTATCTCTGTGAGTTGGCTGGCTTAAGAGTGTCTCCAGCTGACTTTTTAATGTTTCTCTGATTTGTTTTGAATAAAGAATATTCAAATTTTATAAAATGTTACTTTGCTCTAACATAACCCTGTTTTTGGATGCTTAGTATAGAAAAACATACTTGAAGAAGCAACACAGAGGTTAGATTTATGCTTTATTGTTTGTATTTTCAAATATGTTAAGGGAAAAGGCTAAGAATGACATCTAACCGATGAGTTTGGCAAATGTAACGCCATCTCAGGTAATGAGTTTGGCTCAGTTTGCTGGAGTACAAACTTCTTAAACCCATGTAAAGAGCACAGCAGAGCTGCTAATGTTGGGGCACCCCTGTAGCTTAGGGGTTAAGATGGCGACCATGAACTACAACATCTCTGGTCTGAGTCTTGCCAGGGACATTATTTTGCATCTCTGTCTCCCTCATTCCTATCGTCTCTCTACTTTAAAGGCTTAAAATGCCCCCAGAAAATACTTAAATACATAAACGTTACTTTAAACTTTGATATCTAAACAGGACTTTTTCTGATGTAACCTGTATCTCCACAAAATAATGTAGTTAGCTAGTGATATGCTCCTTGGCTTTGGAAGTAACGTTAGTCTACTGGTGTTGATAGTAAGCTAGTCAGATGGACATGCTACCATTTGCAGGGTACGTTAGAGCAGAAAAACATACTGTTTAATCAATTTCTTACACTTTTGTTCTTGTGTGTTTTGGTTTTGGAAAGGCAACTAAAAAAGACACTACCCTCGAAAGTCTTTGGATAGCTACCGAATGCTGCTCTTACTACAGCCCCATGCACACACCACTTCAGCATATAAATCCAAACCTTGACAGGCCTGCTGCCTACTTACAGTTGCTAAACTGTGATTGTACAATCTCTGTTCAAATTAGGTTTTTAGTGGTCAATTGTACTTCACCATTGTACAAAGACACACAAAGTAGGCAAGTAGCAAATTTGGATTATCCATAAATGCCAGTAAACACTGTTCATGAGTAAGCTGAACTTACTTGCTATCAGTAGGCCTATACGTAGGTCGCTGCAGCGTGTTGCCGGCTGTCAAACTCTGAAACAGACACACTACTACAAGAAGCTTAAGGGTTCAGCATATGGGTCCATCCATTGTTGAATGATTTCTTTTTATTGAAGAGTGTCCGTTTGTTTCACAAGGCTGATTATGCATCTGTCTATGCCAGATTTTGGTATGTTTTGACAGACAGGAAATTTGAAAGAAGCTGAAACTTTTGGAATTGAAAGATATGTGAGAAAGTTGTCATGTAGAATATAATCAATATAATCAAAGAGGCACTTTTATGTTGCCATCCATGCTGTTGCTGCATCTGAGCAGCATTTAAACCAAACTGAGACTAGACAGCTACACTCTCCATCAAACCAAAACTTGAAAATTTTTACTAGCAGCCTCTCCTCTGTAACGTTTCAATTAATGCATGAGCTGTTTGTGTTCTGCCTTAGAGGCTCAGTGTCAGAGGGTGGCACCAGTAAAAGCCAATGTGTGAGATAAAGTGCAATCAAACAGGGAATGTGTAAATATGTAAAGAAACCCACAGAGAAATAAATAACAAGCCATTAGTATTTGATACACCCAAATACTCCAGTTTTAGCCAGACATAAGAAAAACCGTGTACAATAAACTGCTAGTTAATGTTACTCATCCAATAAAATGATGAATTTGTGTTTATAAAATAAAGAAATCACTTCTTTTTTTGAAGGTTGAGAAGCATATAATACAAAGTTCTCCTTGGTGAAATGAGCAGCATGAATACAAGACACCTAACTCAAGTCCTTCTGGTGATGCTTTACCTTTCTTTTTGTTTCTATTAAAAAATATGCAGTTATAATCACAGAAAGTACTTTTTTTCACATTAATTCAATTGAATTCAGCGCCACATTATAACAAAGTTATCTCAGGGCACTTTTTCATGTAGAGCAGGTTTAGACCTTACTCTTTATATTTACAGTGACCCAACAATTCCACATTAAGATCTGTGATTATTCTACAAGCACACCCTTCAAACACCCACTTCTCACCATTTCAGTCTTTAATACAGAGACTATTTCATTTACACAACACTGTATATTCAGAAGGTTGTTTAGCGTTCTTTGGAAAACTGGCTTTAGGCAACTAGAATATACGGCAGCAAAAAAATGGACAAAACTATGAGGTCAAAGATTCACTATATATACTATATACTGTATACACACTCCACTCAAAACTATTAAACTGAAATTGTTGGTAAAAACATGAGCTTCACATGAAAGCATTGTTAAAGCTATTTCTATTTTAGTTAAATTATACTAGATTTCTTCTGTTTTCATTAAAGTTTTCCCTCGCTGAGAGCTGTGATTAGAAACCTCAGAATTGTAAACATAGGTAAATGCAAACTGTTGATGTAATTTGCTTTGTTTATTGAGCCTAATTAAAAAAAATGATTTCTCTCATGTTAATCTTATATATATATATATACTGTAAATAAACATTCAATTTCAGGGATGACTATGGTCACCTTCCCCATTTGTCTGGACAATTGATGCAGGAAGCACAGCACAAATTCACATAGAGACTGAATAGCTCTGTGCTCCACTGCAGCGCTGCTTCTAGCGATTTTTATTAAATTAAGCTAATTTAATTAATCACTATAATACTCCTCTTCCCTGCAGGGGAATTATTTCAAGAGGCACGTGTATTTTGAGAGAGTAGCAAGAGACGCAATAGAAAATAAGCATGGTAAATACCAGAATAAGGGCCATGAAATTTTTTACCAACATTCATTGTTCCCAGACGATGAATCCCAATGACATTGACTTTGTTGATTCCCTGACGTTTCCTCTTGCGCACCCACGAGGTAGATATTTGTGGATTTTAAGTGTGATGTCTCTACAAATATTGGACGGATTGCCATAAAATTTGGTACAGACAATCATGTTCCCGTCAGGATGAATTATAATAAGTTTAGTGATCCCTTAATTCAACTAGCCTCATCATAAAGTCAACATTTTTAATTTGTCCAATATTTTGGTTTGTGACCAAATACCTGAAAAACAAATGACATTCCCATCAGCCTCAGATGCACTTTGTTTTTAGTGCTAATAAGCAAATGCTAGCATGCTAACATGCTAAACTAAGATGGTGATCAGCATATTAACATTGCCATTGTGAGCACGTTAGCATGCATTACCATCTAATTTTAAGTCTACAGCCTTGCAAAGAATGGCAGCAGGCTATGTCTTGTTTTTAAATTAAGCTAATTAAATAAATCACTATAATACTTTTATTCCTTACAGGGATTTCATTCAAGAGGCATGTGTATTTTGATAGAAATAAATAAAAAATCAGAACTGTAAATGCCAAAAAAAAGGCAGCTAATAACCAAAAGGAAACAAAAGTAAGGCACTAAAATCTTTAGAGTTGCTGGGTTTTCTGCCTTGACATTGACCAATTGGCACCAGAAGGTTCCAGAGACAGCCTGTCTGTATGGTCTGCATCTCACTGGAGCCAAACTCACCACTGGTAAGTACTGGTTTGACAGGTTTCCTAAAATCAGCCAAAAAATGTTTCTTTCCTCAGCATCTGTGGCTGCCCCCTTCTCTGCTGAGGAAGAATTTGTCACGGGTGATTACCTTAGTGACAGTGTTATCAGACATTACTCCACCCAGAAGCCTCTTCTGATCCAAATATTCAAAATCCATTTCTCACACACAGATCGCACGCTGGCACATCTCTTGCACACTGAGTAATTTCTCCTACCCCAGAGAGGCTCAGTGCAGGAGGGAGGAGTGAGAGTGAAGGGCTTTATGTGGGCTTAGCCCCTCAGGGACAGAGTCCTGCTAATCATCCATGATCACAGACAGAATGTCAACATGCAACAGCGGCACAACTTATATTTCCCCAAAATGCCACTCTCAGTCGTTTGTTTCCTCCTGTTGTCTATTGCTGCTTCTTGTTACATTTTCCATTCACTGCACAGTTATTGTTAACATCTTTACACCCACACACACACACATTGTCATTTGTGGTTCGTGTTTTTTAGACAGAAATGGAAATGGAAAACAATTTGTTCTCAGATGACAGGATGCCTTAAAAAAGCAGAAGATTATTTCCGTTTTTGTGAAAAATAAACCATCTCCTATAGCTTTTCTACAGTCTCTGTCATCTTTGCTGCTGCATTTGCATATTTGAACACTTGAAATAATACAATTTAAAGGAATCTTTCAACATTTTGGGAAATATGCTTATTTGCTTTTTTTGCTGAAAGTTAGACGAGAAGATTGATACCACTCTCATGTCTGTCCATTAAACATGAAGCTACAGCCAGCAGCCGATTAGCTTAGCTTAGCTTAGCATAAAGAGTGAGGCAGGGGTTAACAGCTAGCCTAGCTCTGTCCAAAAGAAATTAAATCTGCCTAGCAACACAGCTATGCTGGCTGTAGCTTTATATTTAACAGACAGATATGAATGTGGTATCAATCAATCAATGCGATTAACATTATTTCCCAAAATGTCTGACTACTCTTTTAAATTTAATGTATGAACAGGAATATTAATTAAAAAATAATAATTATGAATGATAAAATGCATTTAAATCAATCAGTGCATCTACTTAAAGCGTTTTAAGCCTTTAACCTTCTTTATTTTCTTACTTCATACACCTGGAGCAATTCCAGTCTGTTCTAATTGGTAACATGTGTAGAGTGAATATTTAAAAAGGTAATTGGGTTAATGTCTTTCACTCTGAGGGAGCCTGTTTCCACAGCTTTGATCTGCCAAAGCTCTGTGGAGCTTTCAAAGCCTCGTGGTTTGACGATGTAAAGGATGGAGAATGTACCTGGTGGAAATGTGTTAATTAGGAACTCCTGAAGCTACGGGAGGTTGACCTCTCTATCGCACCAGCGGTTGGCCCTTTGCAGCCCTCTTTCAGGGGCCAGGATGCCAGGGTTGTCCATGTGCTGTTTCAGAATATGATGAAGTGTGTGACAGGTAATACAGATTTGACAGTTTTGCTGGATGTAACAATTAGGCAGCTTTTCAAATAGCAAAGGGTACTATGACATACCAGTAAGATGTGTTGCATATGACATATCAGTGTCTTTTTTCTGTCTAAATCCAGTACCATCAGTTTTTTTCCAGTCCAGGACATTTTGACAGGCTTGAATGACTTAATGGCAACCATGACACTTCTATATGTGGCGCACTGCTAAGTAAATCTTTACACCTGGAAATGCAACTGAGGATAATTCCTCTTCATGCCATACATGTCTGCTCTACATGCATGTGCCTCTGTCTTCTACATGTCATCTAATATGATCTGAAAGAAGGTGATCTATTGTCCGTCCTCAGCAATTAAAAGCTGCTACCTTCAAGGACTGCTTTAAAGTCACCTCGCTTCATTGTTTTGCTGAATAAGCACCTTTCGGAGGTAGTGAGAGAATAACACCTCTGAATTAAACCTAATTAACCCTTTTCCCTTAACTCACATCAGCTGAGGATGGTGGGCTGGCTTTCTTGTTTCATTTGCCCTACAAACTTCAGCTGTATAGATCAGACTTTGATTGTATAGGAGTAAGTACAGCCATGGCAGATCAAGCATCCCTCCATACTGACAACAGTGGAGGCTGGAGTGCATGTTACATGATCTGACATTTTTCAAAAATATATTTGATGTGGTGATGAGCCCCCGAGCATGACCAAATGGACACAAGGGCTGGTTTAAAGGGCAAATTAGCAAAATATGAAGCAGAGAACTCTGAAAAGGTCGTCCCATATCATCCAAAAGAAATCTAATATTCACAAAATAAATGTATACTCCTGACAATCACTCAATCAAGAACTGTGCATGCACGGTAACCTTTTCAGGAAGCTTACACTGATGTGTTCTTCACTAATCTGTCTTCATCTGTTGATTGTGTGTAATAATGTGTATTAATGTTAAATTATCACATGCTTCTCTTTTGGGAGTAGTTCCGACATTGCCAAGTCAAATTTGCAAACTAATGATGAGTATTGGTTCCTCAGCACGTAATGACTTTTGAGTTCATACAAGCTTTCATAAAAAAAGATGTGGCCATACAGTTGACTGAATGTTGTAGTCTTCTGTCTTCATCTGCTACTTTCCTTGGCAAGAGAAGTGCAGTGAGACACTGCACTTAAGAGACAGAGCTCTCCAACACAATTACAGGTTGTTCACATTATCATGTCAGTAACTCTGAATTATCTCGGGTCTCTTGGTTTCCCTCTGTTCCATTTCCATTTTGAGTCATGTGCAGAACAGTAAAACTCTTACTGTTTTTAACCTCTGTTAAAAACATGCTAAATATGATTTGTATGTATGTTGTCTGTTGTCTTAAGTGGTTTGGATGCTTATCCAGATTCACTTCATGTGACTATTATGTATGTCAGGATGCGCAATGGTATTGTGGTGAGGGTGACAACGTTTACATTTTGTTGCATCATTGGAAAACCTCAGCAGTAAAGAACACAGTTCTAGTACAATTGTATGTTTTCCCATTCCACAAGGGAGGAGGTGAGTTATGTCCACATATATCTGCCTCTCTACTCTTTAAGGCTACAGACTATAATAGATATAAAATTTAATTTAACCACCTCTTACAGAGGTTGCAACACATAACATTCAACAATCACTCACACACAGGCTTTCACACACACACACACACACACACACACACACACATCTTACATATGCATCGCCTCTCATGCAGAGTTAAAGGAAGTCGCAGCACCAAGTTTGTACTGAGGTCAACTCTATTTAGAGAGCAGACAGCCAGACTCCTGGAGCTGGCAAAGAAAAAGACAGACTGAAATGCAGGAGAGACGAGAGAGGCAGGCCTGGTAACCTGAAACCGAGCAATAGTGGAAGTCACTACACACACACAGGCATACATGCATTTAAGCCTACATGGATGTGTGTGCGCGCGCGCGCATGTGTGTGTGTGTAGGTGTGTGTGTGTGTGTGTGTGTGTGTGTGTGTGTGTGTGTGTAGAACCCACTTTCTAAATTAGAATTTTCCAAATCCATCTGTGACAGGAATGTGGCAAAGATGTGTATTTCTGGTGGCTGAACTGAAGGCAGCACAATGCCATCTCATACTGAACCTGAAACACATAAAAACAACTAGAAAAGGTTATTGCTTTTACAAGGGAACTGTTGCTAAATGTTATTAGTTTCTAAAAGGAAATTCAGAAGAATTAAACTTTGGGACATTTAGAAACTCAACAGCATTAACATTAAGATGTCTGGGGAAATAGCGATACTAGCCAGATCCATCAAATGTCTTGTCAGTGCTAAATGCTGCACGGTCAACCAGAATCATAGTGCCACGACACAAGATGCATTTTCATTTTAATCAATATTAACTGTTTAACTGGTTAAATAGGTACACAATAGCATAACATAGCATAAAATTCCCTATTATTAATTATCATTTTAGGTCAACTTCATGACTACAAACATAGAGTGCATAGTTAAATCACAACAGTCTTGATTCCCTAAAATAAAGACTACATAGGACTGTTAATTTCATGTGGATTTAGGATTCAGGATGTGACTATGATACAGTTTCCTTAGCAGATAAAGTAATGAATTTATGTTGACTCTGTAATGTGGTTACAGGCATTTGAGGTCTTCCTAATGATGTTATCAGTTGTACAATGTCTGCTACTGTTTTTATTTCCTGAATTACTGTAGGGTTACTTTCCATCATTTTCATAGTTACTATGTGGTGACGTGGAAATGGACTGTGAAAAGATTTCAATCATTTATTAAACTGACTGTTCCTGTAGGAAGCCAATATAATAACGTGAGCCAATGTACAGCAGCTATGTAAATAAACGGAGTAAAGAATATAAAAATAGCAGTACACAAATACACTGAGAAGCAAGCCGTATAAAAAGGTTGCATGGGGACTACAATAACAGCAAGTTAAGAGAGAGCTAGTATAGGTACATGGTGTAGGTGTGAGTACTATGTGTCAGTGTGTGTGTGTGTGAGGACTGTCAGTGACAGTGTCTGTAGGCAGAAGCAGCAGTTCAGCAGATGGCAGAGTTCAGCTGGATGACACTTTAGTGTTGAGGCCTCAAAGACACCTGTATCACTTACCAGGTACATTTAAGTAGTTCATTTTTAGCATGTTGCTGTCTTGTTTTGTTTATTCTGTAGTATGACCTGACATGTACAGGACTGACTTACAGCACAAAGTTACAGCATTGAGCCCTTGATTGGTGAGTTTGTTTGTATGGAAACAAAGTGGCTGACAAATCCTAACTATCAACTTTGATGAACTTTGACACGCAATTCACGCAGTTGACCAACAGCATGCTGTCTTGACATTGCTGTCAAGCCAGAAAGTAGGAAGCAAGCTTATTGGCTGTGCTGCACCATTCGGTTTAATTTAACCCCCTCTGTAAGAGTATAAACAATGCCAAAAACCAGGAATGGTTTGCAGACAGATATGAGACAGGAGTCCACAGTGCAAATACGTCTGAAAAAAACTGTGTGAGCTTGTTGTAAGCAATCGAGCTTCTGTGTGGAGTTTGCATGTTCTCCCCGTGTCCATGTGGATTCTCTCCGGGCACTCCGGCTTCCTCCCACCATCCAAAGACATGCAAGTTAGGTTAATTGGTGATTCTAAATTGTCCGTAGGTGTGACTGTGAGTGGGAATGTGGGTCTGTCTCTATGTGTCAGCCCTGTGATTGACTGGCGACCAGTCCTGGGTGTACCCCACCTCTCGCCCAATGTCAGCTGGGATTGGCTCCAGCCCCCCGCGACCCTCTAAGAGGATAAGCGGTATAGAAAATGGATGGATGGACTAAGAACAAAATGCCAGGAAAGAGTAAACGCCAAGTGCAGAGAAGATAGAAATAAGCTCAGACACTATTGTGTTTGTGACTGACTAGCACTAGCATGTTACCGGCATGCTAACATGTTAGCAGTTAACTCGCCAGCTACTGCAATTCATCAACTAACATTGCACTTACTCCCTACATCAAGCTTCATTAACCACATATTTACCGAAGACGTGTGGATGAATTCCGCTGTGTCACTATGGAGACATTACTGTTGTATCTACGGTGAAGAACAGGTCCACTCTACTAACCACTGGCAGGTCACATTTAGTGAATAATTTAGTCAAAGATATAATGTTTCATTTACTTTGCGTAAACTAAAAACTATTTTCTAGATTGCATACAGTGCTAGATCAATCAACAGTTCTTTTAATGTATTTCATTGATATATATTGACGGACCTGATGTTGATTCCTCATGAAAAATGATTTGCCACTTTTCACACATTTATTCCAGTCCTATTACTCATTTACTCAATTTACATTAAAATGTTTTTTTTTTCCATCACCTCCTCTGTGTACATATGTTCCTCTAGCAGTATGCAGGGGGGGAGGCAGTATGGCTTATAGAAAGGTGTGCTGTGGTCTTTTGACAGTCTCATGAAATTATTGCTGTAAAGTTTTATTATTCTAAGACATGTAAGAGGTATGAATTAAAATGTCACTATATGGAAATATTACTGCTCTCCACATGGAAAGTAGGGGATAAAAAATGAACAGTCCAGCCATGTGGCAGAGATGTCAATATGATAACAACCATGTCAAACTTATATAGCGGGTTGACATATTTCAGTAGACTGAAGTTTTCTGATTAGTTCCTTTTGTACAGAATCGTTCTGTCGACACTGAAAGAGAAAGACAGAGAAACTGCAAAATAAAAGACATTTCAGAAGAGATGCATGAGGTGTGATTTGAGTTTGTGCTTCATGTGCTTTGAATTTCAATTTGTCTCTGATGAATACCAGGCCATAAATGCTCCCAGCAGGGTGTAACATGCCATTTCAGATCTGCGGGTGATGATTGATATAATTAGGAGTAATGGACCGGCCAACGATTATAACACTAAGTGAAATATGATCTGATTTAATGTACAGTATAATATCATATTCCTCTATAGTGTGAGCCTCAGTCCATAGGTGCTCTTTGAAAAGAAGCAGTAAAAATGGGGCTGGAAGACAGAAATACATTTAAATGGTTTTAAAGCACCCACTTGGAGTCATCATGCATTTTAAAGTAAGTGTGCTTTAAATAAAATCTATTAGCAAACCTAACAAACACTTGTAACAGTGTGAAAATTACAATGTAAAGTTTATAGTATATTAGTATTTTATTTAACAAACACATCTAAAGTGCAAAATGTTTTGACATACAAATCTTAATTAGGTCATTGCATTAGCTCATTTAAATGCTGTATTCATTCAACAACCTTTTAATTTATTATGTTACATGCATTAGAAAACCAGCACCAGCACTTCAGGTTAAAAAAAAAGATATTGTCCCTCTTAATGTAAAAAGTAAAGCTGAAAAATTAATAAATTATAAAAAACATATACTGTATGTAATTGTGGTTTCTCTGACCAATATTGTGATTGTGATATAAACTGCGATTGTTTTCTATAAATTACGACTCAGACATGCATTGGTGGTCAACTAGTATCAAATATCTACCATGTATAATAATTTACATTATCTTGTCTCTACATGAATACAATCTGTTGAGATGATGCAGTTGTTTGTGGCCTAACGCTGGCACTGGTCCTCCCAGGGTTCTCATTTTTAAACCCTTTTATCACCAGTTTCTTAGCTCGTATTCAGGAAGATACTACACACCTACTTAATACTACTCCATTATTTCCAAAAATAATTGTAATGCAAAGAGTGGAATTAGGTTAGGTTTTAAGGAGGACTGGCCGATTTAAATTGCAGCTTTGGTTTAAAAATTGTTCTCACAATAAATCAATAAATTGTTCAGCCCTAGTAAAGCATCTGTGCAATAGTCTTAACTCAAAAGCAGCCCCTTCTCTCCCTTACAACACCAGAGAGGCACACAAAGAGAGTGAGAAAGACAGAAAGGAAGTTTCCTTCAAAACAGTAATGGTATACCCCTACTTGACAAATTTCACAGCAATCACTGAAAAGTTGTATTTTATGACAATCAAAACTCTGCTGGAAATCAGGACTGTTACATTTTAATCAGGATGTCTTGCTGCCTGATCAGCCAATGTTTGTGTGAGTGCAGTGAGAATCTTGATAGCAGCAACGACTACAATGTGTGTAACTCTAAACCTATATTGTAAAAATATGCCAGCACCTCTCTGATAGACCCTGCAATGATTTATGAAGTGCATCATTATCACATTAGCTACTGGGATTCACATCAACGCGTAATAATGTCAGTTACTCAGCTCTAAACTCTTCACCTCGAACAACAAGTCGACAGACATTATGAATACTTTTGGAATCTAATTTCAAATGTTGTACAGCAGCTGCTAAGGTATTTGAACTGTTTGTCTAGCTAATATGACAGCTTTATCATAATAATAATATATGTATACAGTATAATATAATTAGTGCATAATATTTATATAGGGGTGTAAATACAACAGAGCTGATCCAAAGTGCTTTACAGGACAATGAAGAGCACAGTAGTAGATTAGAAAGGAAATATTCAGTATTTAAAAAGCCAACAAACACCTGCAGTAAAACATGCACATAATCAAAACAAAAATGTCTTTCTCAAACCAAAGAGTAAAAGTTGTATTTTAAGTGTTTTTCTTAAAGCCAGCAATAAACTGAGAAGAATCAAAGATTCATTTTGGGGCAGCCACTGAGAAAACTTAAGTGACAGCATAAGTCGACATAAGTGAAGGTGCATGAGAATAAAGGTAATATGGTATCTCTGTTTTTTGGCTTTGTTAGAAGCCAGAGCCAGTGAACAATGAAATAAAGATGCCTGAGTGATCCAGACATGTGCAATGACATGTAAATAGGACTTCATCTTGGAAATGATTCAGAGGTGATTGAAACTGTATATGACAACCAAATTGTGTCTCTATCAAACTTCAGTGTTGTATTGAATATTACTCCAAGGTATTTTTCAACTTGTTTGACATGAAACCATTATGTGCTCAGGGTTATTTTCAAGTCCCCCAATATTCTATATCCTCCAGGCAGTTAATGAGCTTTGAAGTTGTTTGGATTTGAAGGGGGATACAGCAGAGTGTCATCAGCGTAACAGTAAAGAATGTGAAAAAGATATTGTATTTTTGAATGATGTGGCCTTGCGGGAGCACATAATTGAAGAAGATGGTTAGACCTAAAAGCAAACCTTAGAGGACGCCACATGAGGGGAGTTGAGGACATGAATAACTTGCCAATGAAACTCAGCTCCAATGGATAAATATGTTGAAAACTAGTCCAAAGGTGAAATTAAGATCCCTAAAAAGATTAATTCGATGATTGTGATTGTGCATGAAAGGAGCAGTTTGTAAAACCGATCTAATTTTGGTTTTTGAGGATGGACTAGAATAGAGAGACATCTAGTAACATCCAGTGTCTGAGTTCATGATCAGGAGAATACAAGGAATAATTGTGGTAAAAACAAGTTCAAAGGTTTAGTAGGAATATGTCAAGAACTCTATAGGTTAACCCTAACCTTAATCCGACTTTGGGATTGACAGATATATTGACAATCAGGTACCATCAAGCTGACATTAATGACTTTTAACTGCTAACAAAAGGTATGAAAAGTAAGTTTATGTGGCAACAAAGCCATGTACTAATAATTAATTAAATTTAGAGTAATTGTTTAATCAAAGGTAATGAAATAACTGTCTTTTTATTTCACTAAATTAGCAGTTGATTGACTAATTGATACATTTTTTCAATCAATCACTTTAAACACACCTGGATCTTTTTCTAAATTTGCCACTACGTATTAGACAGCAATACTGGCACCCTTCTGACAGTGTTGATGTATATGCATATGAGTGTTTACCAGTTTCAGCACAGCATAAATATTAATCTTGGAACTGTAATCTTTTCCACTATAAGGAATTTGCCAGACACAGCGGTATCCTTAGGGTGTATGAGAAGCATGTGATTGCAATTACTCCACTTGATTCGCTCCTGGCATAATGATGTGTTTGAAATGTCATCACACAGTTGGTGTTTTTTTTTTTTCTGTAGCGCACAGGCCACTGCAAACCAGTGGTACAATTATTTATGGTGATAAATCTGTGAATTAAAATTTTGTGACATCTTAAAGCCATGAGGGAGAGGGAGGGGAGATGTGTGTTTATAACAGAGACAGTTTGTTAATGGATTCTGGCACTCTGTAATACGTACACATAATAGAAGTTTTCATCTACTGAAGAGTAACTTTGAACTCAGTTATGTGTAGTTTTGCCCCATTACAGTTAATTCCTTTACACTACAAACAGTCATCACACGGGAACAGATTTACACAAGGTTTTTCAAAATAAAACTATACATTTAATACGCATACTTCCTCCTATCCTCTTTTCTAATTAAGAAGTATTAAGATAGCTCATGGGGTGTTCAGTAATCTATGTATATATATCTTCAGCCCAATAAAGTTGGAGACTGTCTTCCATTCAAAACATTTGTAGAGTTGTTTAATCTATAAGCTAAGCTAACAGAACTGTTTATCTACAATGATTCATGCTTCAAGATGTATTTTTATGAGTTTAGATTATCCACATAACTTTTAAATACAAAGGAGCAGATCTCCATTTTTACTTTCCTGTCAAACAGCAAAGAGTGTCAGAAGATTATAAAAAGTGTGTATATGTCACACTCATTTCGGGGGGCATCAGAGAGAATATGACAAGTGTCCAGTATCAGTTTCTCCAACTGCATCACTGACTCAGCAAAACCTCTATATTGCTCCTCTTGTATGAGTATGAGTCTTTGTATTACTGGCCTCTCATGAGCCTGAGGCTTGTGGAAATGTTTAGCAATGAGAGTGTAATATTCATGCTCAGCTCCATTTTGATTATTTTCTCCTGATGCCACTACACTAGCTCCTATACTTAAAAAGCGATTTGTTTCCATGCATTATTGTTTTCTATTCAAGTGTCTTTATGCTTCATCCAAAGTGCGTTTTGGATGGTCGAACTGCGTCTGGAACCCCTCCCCCCACACCTTTCTGATGTCAGTATGGGCAGAGCGGCAGGGCTGTGTATGACAATTTTTGTAACTTTCCGAAAACAGGAATCTAACAATTACATCCACTTCACATATAGTTTACCAGGTTTGTAAAAATAAGCACGGTTTGAAATGTTCTTGAAAGTTTCCTTATTCAGTCTTCAGTCACTTTTTGTGTGTACCACCGAGTGCAACATTATGAACGCCTTCAAAAGTATGCACCATTATCCCCATTTGAATGATTATTGCATCTCGCCCCACTCTATGGTGGCAGGTTGTGAAAACTAGTTTGTTTTATCATACCTTTGCTTTTAGAGTTATATCATAAAGAATCGGGAAATACAACGATCATCTTCCCCAACATTTTGTTTGAAACAGAGAGTAGGAAACAACGATCCATTTCCAGAGGGAAGCGGACTAATGCAGCTCTGTCTGTCTTCTGTAATCACAGAATTTCCTCCCTCTCCACACTAATTTGCATTCTGTTATTTGAGGACTTTGTCGGGGATCAATGTGGCATTTTACTTCCTAATGGAACTCTGTAAAAGTCCAAATGAAGATGGAAGAATCAGCCCTCCTATTGACACGCGTTACTGTTTAGTTTGCTTCCATTGTCTTGATTCTCTGTAATGAAAATGGAGACTTACAAGACTGATCCATATTCTATTGTGTCCCACATGATTCTCTTATTTCTCACTATGTTAGGGTACATTGTCGTCTCAATTAGAATATTCAGTTCATTCGATTGTCCTTTGTGCAATAATGGATTGTAGAAGAATCACAGTATTCCCAGGATTATGTACAGTGTTCAGCTGTGATCATTCAATCTTGAGCTTCATGAAGGGCCCTTGAGGTATGAGAATAACCTGAGTTTGATATTTCTTTCCATCATAAGGCATTAATATCTGCATCTTTTACATATCTATCATTATGCCAAGTTATCAGGGGTATAAATAAATAAATGATTTCTTTTGTGTCAGCATAAAATTCAAGGAATGTTCTGTAGCCCCTAAAACAGAGAAATGGACAATGTGTACACATAATTTTCTGCAAATACATTTTTAATTATACTACAGTAAGATTAGATTATTTAGGCATAAAAGCTAAAAAAAAATGACATCCAATTTACAAATTTTGACTAAATTGTCCAAAGGCATACAACTTTTCCTATATACCAAAACATAACTGTAGCCTCACCAGTGGGGTAGCTCTATGGCAATGTCAGATGTGCACCACTTTCACACAATCAGATTTAAATATGTCAACAACTATTTAGGGATTTCCCTAAAATCTTCATTCATGGTCCTCAGAGGAGGAGCCCTACTAACTTTGGTGATCCTCTCATTTAAGTGAAATGTCTCAACAACAATTGGATGGATTAAAATGAAATTTGGTGCCATGGTGCGCAGAGAGTGAATCCTTTGGTGATCCCCTGACTTTTCCTCTTGCGCCACCAGCAGGTAAAAACGTTCTCTTGTTCAGTGAAATATCTCAACACTTATGTGATGGATTGGCACAAACTTTTGTACAGATATTCATGGTTCCCGGATGATACTGACTTTGGTGATTCCTTGACTTTTCCTATAGCGCCACCATGCGGTTCACACACACCAAGTATTGGATGGATTGCCATGAAATTTGGTAAAGACATTCATGTTCCCCTCAAGACGAATTGTAATAACTTGTAATAACCTGGTCTGTTAACTTTTCATCTAGTGCCACCAACAGGTCAATGCTTTGGTTTATGGCCAAATACCTGCGAAACGAGTCACATTCCCATCAGCCTCAGCTGTACTTTGTCTTTTGTGCTAAATACCAAATATTAGCATGCTAACATGTTAAACTAAGATGGTGACCATGGTAAACATTATACCTGCTAAACATCAGTACATTAGCATTGTCATTGTGAGCATGTTAGCAGGCTGACATTAGCACTTAGCTCAAAGCACTACTGTGCCTCAGTACAACCCTTTCAGAGATGCTAGCATGGCTGCGATGATGGAGAGATATAATTTGTTTGTATTTGTTAATACATGAATGCTCATTTATATTAAAGAGAGAGGGCAGAAAGAGAGTATCTTCAGGATCTTTGCATGGCCAAACAGATCCTGGTGACTGATTGCTTGAAGCAGCCTGACATTGATTAAATACGCTGATTTTCTAAACCACATTTTGACTGACTTCACATTTTAATCCCGGCTCTAGAAAGCACTCAAATATTCATTCTCTTACACGTAAAAACCTCCTCTCACGACTGTCTTTATTATGATATATGGAGTGGACACCCAATTAAAGATTTTCAGCGATCTTATGCCAAATGTCTGTGTTTTATCCACAAACAATTTCTATCTGGCGACTGATCCATGAATTAATCTCAGTAATAATAACATTAGCAGAGAGATGAGGCATGTTACTCTAATCAGAGATGTTACAGAAGCTGGACCTCTGAGCTCTGATGGTGAGGCCTGGGGCTCTTACAGGCAGCTTTCTCCAATGTGTCTGGGTCCTGCATGTGCTAACCGCTGAAGCCAGAACAAAACACCCACAGTAGACTGTAAACACACCCACAATACACTCAAAACACAAAGGGCGTATGTGGTGGAGAGCCTTCTGGCAGCTCTTCACACTGACATGTCCACTAAGGAGTGATGGATGATCTACTGTGGAGTCTCTCGGCAGGCAGAGAAGCACAGATGCTCAAGTTTGTCCAGTCCAAATGCTTGCTAAATATATTTCTAAAAAATCTAATCCCTGAAGCTTCCCTGGGAGAAAGCTGTTCAGCTTGAAGGAGACAATTTTTGTATCTAACAAACACAAACCATCAAAGGCTCACCTCCCTGAATCATGGCAAGAAATTCAATTAGTGTGGTGCAGACGAAGAAAAAAAAAAGAGTGACTCATCCTACATTGCAGATAGAAAGAAGTTGGGTCATTATGGGTGACAGACAAAAGAGTAAAGAGAGCAGCCCCATAATGGAGAAAGCTGGGGGACAGAACTTCTAATTGTTTTTATAACTCAAACATATGGCAGATCAAGCTTGTTACAGCTCACTGCAACTAAAACCTGGACCTAAAGCTGTGTGAAAATATAAAAAAAAAAAAGCAAATGTGAGGATAGTGTTTTGCCTACAAAATATCACAGTGGTGACTCAAACAAAGCAAATCCAATCATTTTCTTTGTTAGTCTTTTGATCAGTGGAGCCAATGTGAAATAGTATTTGTCAAGCGAGGAACAGGTCCAGAAGAATGCCTGAACAACTTGCAATCACCAGAGATCCATCTGGATAATACCACAAATAAAAAAGTCAAACCGAAAACAGTAATGAAAGCTGAGTAAACATACCTCATTCATCACCACTACACTCCATATTTCTCACAACTGATCATTCAGACTATCGTGTAAGTGAGTAGTCAACATTAATCAAAATTATGCTCAGGATGAACTGCCTTAATCACGCAATCCTCCTTGAAAGACTATTGTTTTCTCAGTATATACGTAAACTGTTACAGAAAAGCTGTTGACTGATAAAACACTTTGCTGATTTCATTTAAAGGTTAGAGTTTGTCTTAGTTAAAGCCTGTAATTTATGAAACATCCAGAAAAAAAAAAATAGCCAGGATCTTGTTAATTATGGAAGCTGAAGTGTTTAAGGATTTCATTCATTCATTAAAAGGCCTGATTCCACTGGTGTAGCTGTGGTAATCCACAGTGAAATTACAGTTCACTGCAGAAGCCATATGGTGCCTGTAACTCAAAACCTCCAGTGTTAAAATTAATCATAAATGTGGCCCCATCCCTTTTGCATTTTGAGAAAATGAGATTAACACATTAGTCTTTTTTAATGTTCCAAAGTATTTTTTTTCGCATATGTGCTGAATTTGGAATCGCAATTAGGCTTTTAATAATGCTAATTGCTCATTTCAATGAAATGTTCACTCTTTATAATGGCAATCATATGATTTATGCCTTGATAGTGTAGATAGACAATATGCCAAAATTAGCTGTCACCTACTGATTCATGGGATGTTTCCAGCAATTAAAAAAAGAGGTAAGTCTTCAGTGGCCTTTTAGTTAGTTAATGTATCAGTCCCTCTTGCTAGGGTGTAACCACACCATGCTGGATTACATGTTAAATATGTCCTCCTTTTGTGAACCCTGTCAACCGATCTGTCTCTTGTAATTTCCTATGTGTAGGATTAAATTTACCACGGGTGGCAGTGTTGATCAGGGTGGTAGACATAGTATATAGACACAGGTGTGCACAGCTTCTAATCAGGCATGGGGACGGGGAGAGCTCACGGTTTTTACCGCTACACGCTGCATACTACGTCAGTCACTACAGAAAGGCAAGATAATCAGTTCATATTCATGGTTCATTTGCAATGTAAAAGTACTTTGGCTGTATGTAAATCTTCATTAAATGGGAACCCCACCCGACAGTAAATATGGCCTGGACCTCTCCTCATTGAAGCGCGTTAAAGACAAGTTCTCCCGCACCCAGCCGAGTGTCTAATTGCTGGCCAGGAAAGTCTATTTATTTTCAATTTATTTCCATTTGTTAAGGAAAACATAAGTGTTTGAGCCCCCTCCCTTATTGTACACTTGGTTGCGCCCATGTACTCGGTTGGGTGGAGACAGCATTCACTGTGCTAAGCGTAGTGGCGTACAGCAAAAGAAACAAAAGAAGAAGATACTCTGCGCGCGATACACCTTCCTGTAAAAAGAGACAATGGAGACAAAAGAGGCAGACAGAAAGCGAACTGATTAGATGCGGTTTCGAGTTGACTACCAAGACAAGTATAACTCAAACAACACTCGCCTAACAATATTGTTGGCAGCGTGTTGTATTGTAGTTCATTATTTCAGAGTGTGTCCATGGTGAGAAGTTTGTAGAACTTGGCTAGCAGCCAACCACCATATCACGAGCTGTTGTCCAGTCTCTGTCCCTCTTTGGGCATCACTAAAACTGGGTTTTGTTGACCCATCCATCCACCCGACCTCCTCCCTACGCTGACTTTGTCGCTCTATAACGTCACCTCACTTCAGCACTTGCTGAAGCGACTGATGCTGCTGTTCTATTTGGGAGGCCGGCCTTAACAGAACCCTGGTCCTGGGTCCAAATTAAAGTAAAGTCTAGTCTAGTCTAGTCTAGTCTAAAATTTAGGACCAAATCCAGTGAGTGGTGCAGGAAAAAAGTACTCGTCCAAACCCAAGGTTCAGTCCCCAGTACTGGTGCCTCTGGGTTGGCCAGGGGCTCACTCAGACACTATAGACGTTTCTCACAGTGCACATTCTGACTTGTCAATCACAAGTGCTAATTACATTGATATTGGCTTCATTTTATTCAGGTGTGCTAGTGCCAGGGCTCCAGCAGTGTGCATTCTGGCTCACTGGCACATCTAAATGGAACATAGCCATCATTCATTTTATTACATACACCTCTGCTTTTCTTGCTAGGACAAGTCAAAATGGGAGACAAGCCTATTGGCAGTTGGAAGCTTATGTTCTTGTTGCTACAAAAAAAAATGAAAAACAAAAAAGGAATGACAGTTGCTCATGCCGCTCTCATTGGAATGAATGGTTACGTGTGCATTAATGTCTCTTTCCCTGAGCCCACCGGCCCATCCCAAAGACTTTACACTGAGATTAAATCACACACATACAGTTTTACAAAAATTAAACCTACATGATTTTTGAGAATTGACCTTGCTTGCAGTTTAAGGTTTCCTGTCCTGTTTATAGTGGTTGTCCATTTTGCTCTATTGTGGACAGAATCTAATTACTGCCTCCAGATTCCAGTGAACACACTGCACATGCCTCTTCTGGCTGACTAAAGCCCTGGAAATAACAACAATTCCTAAACATAAATGTTTTCACTCTGTCGCCTTTACCCTCTGAAAGCCCGATAGGATACATGTGTCAGATGGTTATGTCACACCTTTAATTATCCATCAAAATAATTAACAGCAGGGTTTAACACAGCCATGTAGCCCATGCACCCTTCTGAATAAACTTCCTCCACCAGCATTGTAACAAATGTGTGTAATTTAATGAATTAAAACATTCTCATATTACAGGAGTTGAAAAATAACACATTTTGTAATCAGGTTGCATCACACACGGGTACAAATTTTACAGATTATCTGCTCTTAAGTAGCAGAGATCCTCGCCCTGCAGGATTAGAAAATACTGTTGAGATAAAAGATACTCTTTCCAGAGGGAGCTAAGCATCACCTTTCTCTCTCCCTTCTTACCTCTCTCACACAATCATCCTCTGACTAATACACACACGCACACACACACACACACACACACTGTCTCTCACCTCTTCGACTCTTTTATGTTCGTACCGCTATGACATTTCTTAGAAAACACATTAGCCTCGGTACTTCTGACCAGCGGCCAAGACCAAAATAAACTCAAGTCAGGAAAAAAAACATCAAGAGAAACAACAGATTTGTGTCTGAGAGCAGACTCATGTACTGGTGGAACCTGTGTAGGGTCACTTGATATAGTATGCTAAAGAAGTCGCAGGAAATAAAAACTAGAAAAGTACGGGGACAAGGTAGTTGTAATATTTGAATCTACTTGGAGCTGACTTGATGCATTACAGACTTATTACAGAATTATGACATTACCAAGGTAAGATAACTTCACAACTCTCTGATTCTGGAGTCATGGAGACATTGATAATACAAAAATTCACAGGCCAGATAAATGTTGAGAAATCGTGATATGCATGCAATGCAGCAATGTGACGACTGAGGAAAAGATGGAAATGAAGAGACTGCATAAGAAACCACTGGGTGCAGGAAATCAACCATTCCAGTGTTTATATTAGTGCACACCAACAGAGTTTCTTTTAACACTTTCAGATAGTCTCACCCAGAACTATTTCAGCACTTTAAATGAACAAAACAACTTTCATCAAAACACTTTTCAACACAGAACAAATGTCACAAGAAAAACAACATTCATTAACACTTGCAGTGCGGCTGCTGACAACAACAAAAAAGTGTTAGAATAACAAGGACTATTCTGCTCCAATGTAAAAAAATAAATAAATAAACTACATAAAACTAGAAAAAAATAATTACTGGTATTAATATTGCTATAGATGCTATTACTGCAGCATAAGCGGTTATATAATGACACTGGCTTTTTTTCCCCTTTTTTTACCTTTCCTGAGTTCATGGAATGTCAATCTTTAATATTGCTTCAAAATTTATTTGTACTGGCTGCTGATGTTTATCATGGTTTTATCACAGCAATCTGTCACTCTGCCAAATGTATTTTACAAATTAGATTAAAGCAACTGTATAACTTCTTCTTGACAGGTACTTCCAAAGTCATTAAGTTCTTGAGTGTGTATAAATATGACACGTTAACGGACGTCTTTACACTGATGGAACATATTATCATTTGCAGCCAAAACAACCAAAGAAGCATTGCTGGTGCACAGATTAACATGATTTAATACAAATCTTGCCGATTGTGGCATTATTAGCCTATGATTATGCGACTAATCTTGGCCTTGGTGAGCAGGCCAAGTGGTTTAGTGGTTTCCCAGGGTTATTTCTGTCTCCGTCCAGTATTCTACTGATCCAGTGACATATGGTGCACTAGCGAGCCAAGATCTTCAAGCACTGTCAAACTGTGTCATCGTTGTTTTCTTCCTGAACAATATTGTCATGGTGGTGAAAATGTCAAGGAGCATTTTTGTGAAAAATTGAGTTGGACTGCTATCTGTATGTTCTTGTTTTCTCTTGCATAAAATGTTTGAATCAAGGGAGCAGGATGTTTGGGTAAATGATTGATTTCTCTTTCTAAGATTTCAGTCCTGGTTGATTTGACAAGACCCGTGGTTACTGGTGGGAACAGCATGTGTGGTTTAATGCTATAGCCAACACTCCGCGAGCGTCTCAGATCACTATCGAGGTCAGCGCTAACCTCAGTGACAAACGCATGTGCATTGCATTTCCTGTGACTGCTTCACAATAAAAGCCATCATGCGTTTCACCAGTTGAACGCTTTTAAATGTGAAGCAGCAGCCAGTAGACATCAATTGGATCAAATTATGCTGGATTACATGCATGCTTTGTTTCCTGTAAATCCCTTTGCTTGTAAAGGCAATTTAAATCTAGTGTGGGAATGGCTCCGACTAATAAAAACTTCAATATAGAGATGTAATTACAGTAATTACAGAATGTAAATGCATTAAGTGGCCATTGCTAAAAAAAAATGCAGACGATTTCATGAAAATGATTATAATTTTAATGCAGCCAATCATATAGGTTAGCCTTCATCTCATTCCTTTTTGTCAATTATTTCATTTAGTTAATTAGACCAAATAGAGGCAGAGGTACAAGATTATACCAGAGTATAGCTGGACCTAATCCATCACAGATAACCTAAACTGAAGTTACAGCCTGGTGTCTGATAACTTCTGTCATTTTATAGACTGTAGTGACGGGGTTAATAATTACCACCTATGTCAAGATTTATATATATATATATATAAACTCAATTAAAATGCTGCAGATGTGTCATTAAATTGAGTAGTCTATCTTTCTTCAAATGATCTGTATTCTGATGACCGCTTTTTGTACTGTTAAGTGTTAATGAATCACAGTTGTCAATGTTTTTGTAGATTGCTGATGACTGCATTCCTATTGAACGCAATCAATTACTCCCCAAGCCTGTCGATACATTAATCAGGCTTTAGAAGGCCTATTAGTACTGATCAGAGACCACCGCCTTGTCTGGACGCCATCCAATCAGAGAGAGAGATTCCAAAACCAGCAGGGTTTCACTGAGCAGTTAATTTGTCTTTTTCCTCCAGCAGTTTTTGTTTTAGTACTCTTGTTCTCGGCAGAGAGATCAAAGAAAGTCCACAGAAAACTTTTTGTTTTGCTTCTTTTTTGTCATCATTCGAAGCCCATCAGTCATTATTATTCATTCTTTTGTTTTCTAAAATTCACTGAAGTCTTAAAATAGGACAGCAAAACACCACTGTTTTAGTTGTTTGTTATGCAGGTTTCAATAAGGACTTCATTGCCATTTAGCTTTGCTCCCCTGTGCATGACTTGTCATTATATATTCGATCAGATTTTGAAGGTCATTTGCTCTGTTTCCATGTACTCTTTTCTTCTACGCCTCGATCAAATATTCTGTTCAGTATGCTTTGTCAAACCAAGTCAAAACTTCAACAGAAAAATGGGGGGGGGAAGACTCAAATTAAACGGCTAATTGGCAACAATCACTTGAATGTACAGATTGGGTAAAATATAAAAGGCCTTTTGTATTTATAATAGAGGCACAATTGTCAAAACAGCGCTAATGGTTCTCAAGCCATTCTGTAATAGTTTTGGACATTTAAGTTGATTTGCCCATTGAAACAGCTCAGCGTGATATAACAGTAACCAACTATTAAAGTCCCCTGTACTCACTTGAGGAAATTGGAAAATGGAAAAGTACACTAAATAAATCAATTTGCTCAAAAATGTGTTTTGCTTCTCGTGGATGTTTTAGCTTCACCGTGCAAAATAATGTATGTGCAGCATTTGACACTAAAAGGCTGTTTTCACATTCATCTGCTGAAGGGGGGAAGTTTCTCTGTGCTCAATTTAAATCTGAGTTTAATATGTGTACGTACAAGCATGATTTTGTAACATCACAACTAGTTTGGAAGCTAGCAATGGTCCGATATGCAACTAAAGCCCAGTTCAGACCAAAGATTCGCGACGAGACGAAACCATTTTAGAACGTCGCAGGAGAAAGTTGTAGCGGTGTGAATTGGCTTGTCTCAGCTCGACTCAAGCCGGCTGATGGCGTCGCCTGCGACTCAGCTTGTCAAACCACCAGCGGCTGGTTTTAGAACATAAGGCACCTGTTTCAACAGCCAATCAATTACAAACACTCAGGTTGTTATAGCTTTCTCATCAATTAAGTATAGCCTACTTTCTTTATTACACTGATTATTAATACAGTAATAAAATAATGTACTAAATGACTAATGGAAAAGCAAGAGCAAGAAAAACAGAGTAGCCTACAGTTGTTATGGCGTCAGGAGGATAGGCTACTTCTAATTTTGTTTAATTGTTGAATCTGGTCTCTTTTCTGTTGTAAAACAGTCAGTCATGTAACTTCTTTTATCTATGGGCTGTAGCTCACCTGTCGCCAAGAAGCGCAGCGTTATCATCAGCTGTTCCCCTGGTGAAATGCTGTCTCGATAGTTGGTGTTGTCTCTGCTGATTAGAGGTGACACCAACTCCTCTAAACGACGGAACTGCTCCGGAAATAGACGGGAGAAATTGACAAAAGAGGGGAGATCGCCTGTCTCAAGTTCACGGCATAAATTTGCATAAGTCCCCTGGGTATTCTGTTGATGCACCCCTGGACGGCTCCAAATTCTCGACCCTCTCAGTTTTTTATGTTTTCGCCATTTCATCAATACTAAAAATGCAACTGTAGCAAGTATCACTATCACTATCGTCATTCATATTTTAAGACGCTACAAATTATATTCAGCTGCAAAAAACGCCTGAAAAGCCGGCAGTTACAACGGAAGTACAAAGAGTCGTTGCTATGGAAACGATACGCCATCTCATCTAGTTGCTTTGGTGTAAACTGGCAGGTTTCAGAACGTTGCAGACCAGCGTGTTGCAAGTAGTTGCAAGTTTCAACTCATCTCGTCGCAAATCTTTGGTCTGAACTGGCCTTTACAGAAGTGTGAAGTGGAAACCTGAGAATGGACAGGGAGCAGAAGACATATTGTGCTGGTTTTTTTTAACTTCTGAAACAAAACAAAAAGAAAAATAGCATGTTTATGGATTTGGGATTTTTCAATGTAATTTATTAATTTTTAAAGAGGTAATTGAATTTTTTTGTGGAATAACAATATCAGACACAAATTGTTATTCAATGAAAAGTTTTCTTATGTCTTAAATATGTCTGGAGGGGATCTTTAAATCTTGTTATGAATATGTTTGAGGATATAAATGGCAAAGATGACTGGATTTGATTTGTCATTTTTTTCTCTTTGTAGGTATTTATGAAATTTTTTATTGATTGAAAATCATTAAGTCCTCCAAATTAACAACAAAATACGTTTTTTGTAATTGCCCCCCTACAACGACACATTTTCTGATCTGATGCCCCATCGGCAGGACAACATAACATAATTTGTCTGTTCCTCCCAAAACCACTGCAAAAAGAAAACCATTTTCTGATCTGCTACAGTTAAGGTTTGTTTAAGTTTAGCCACAAAAGATACTTGGTTAGGTTTAGGGAAAGATCATGGTCTGGGTTAAAATATTTGTTTGATAAGGCTAGAGGACTTTCACTGTTATGGTTAAAAAATAATCATGGTTGAAAGAACCCAACGTTGACTGTTGTACATAGTAAACAGGAAGTGTTTTTTTTGACCCACCCTATGCAGATTTTGTGGCTCTTTAACAATTTCATGATACTTAACCCCCTTTGTTCCAGACAGACAATCGTAATTCCTACATTTACAAGAGGGCTTGAACCTAACAATATGTTGTTTGGGGGCATTTGCTGAAACGACTGATGCCGTCGTTTTTCTTGGTAGGACAATCTCTGCAAAATGTATCCACCGTTTCTTCTTGCAAACATGTGAGCATTGCTTATGTGTCTAAAGTCATTTATTGTCCCCAACAGGTCGACAATAAACGTTTGGCAAAATGCTAGGAGGTTCAGTTTCCTCCACAGTTGGGTATAAAGGTGGACACAGTTATTTAGGCAGCCCTGCAGGGAAAGGCAAACACTGTCATCAAGCTAACATCACTAGAAGTGGCAGCATGATAGAGTGGGTTTCCAAAGAGGCTGGAAAAAATGAAATGTCGATAATGCTTTCATGAGGGCCAGAATTACATTTTTCAACCATCTGTCTGGTGTGTTTTATTCAAAATAAAGTAAACATGGCAGAGTGTGTGCTTTGGTCTCAAGTCTAGGCTCATGTAATGCTTCTGTGACACCTGTCCCCTCCTCTCTGTTTCTTACTGCAGTGAGATTGGATTTTATATTAAACATGATCATCACTGCATCCTTGAGGTCACCTTTACCAAATTAGAAATCAATTCTCACTATTATCTTTTACTGTGGGGATTTGTCATCATTTCTGGCTTCTTGTCTACTAAGTCACTCCTCTTAAGTTGTTTGTTTCCATTCAAATCACAATTCAGTTGTACGCTAAAATTGATTTTACTCTTAATCGTCTCCACCTCAGGAATCCGAAACTTCTGTACGAGCAAAATACTTAAAATAAAATTTACATTTATAATGAATTCTGGCTATGACCTTAACAAACCCTTTAACCCTGTAAAAGTTTAATTCAGTCTGTTGGGTGATCTATTAGAATACAGCACTCGTAATTTATTTTTGCAGAAAGTATAATTAGACTAGTTTCCTTCCATATAATAGATAGTTGATCGTTGTTTATATTCAGTTTGTCAGAAACGAGAGAGCGACAGGTGCAAATCTTGCTAAACAAATGGATTTGGAGCCCAGTGCTGGGCTCAGCCCTGATTACCTCCCATAAGCCCTATCAGCTGATGCCTCTGAGGCATGCGTCTGCTGTTCTTCATGAGCAAATCCACAAAGTGGGGGATCCAAAGAGGATTTATTAGGCTCTGGTTTGGGTTAATCTATTCACAGGTACGCTAAAGATAATAGCTAATCATCATTAGGAAAGTCCTCCAGGCCACTGAACGAGTTTCCTCATGTGCGGCAGTCAGGTGGAGGTCTGTTCGGCCAAACTACTGTACATCTTGTCATCTTATCTGTGTGCTCTGTAGACATTACGAGTAAAGCTAGCATTAAATATTAGATTAGTAGATGTACAGGTTGCAATTTATTGGTTGCAACATACAGTATTTACTACGTTAAGAATTTACTGAATAGATGAAGTCTGCTTGGGGCTACAGTCAAAGTTCATGCAGGGTCAGCCTGAGTAATTAATCACAGTAGCTTTAGAAACTGTCACAATGAGATGAGAAATGTGCTCACTGAAGTTGCATTCAATTATTGTCTGTCAGCTGATGGGAAAGGTGTTACATGATTCACCTGTAAGCACAGCTGACAGATTCTTCAGCCACAGATATATTTTCTCTACAGTCTCTGAGTATCTGTGCACACTGGCACTGTTGTGTTATTATGAAACAAACCAAGGTGTGCCTGATCATGGCAGGGCTTCTCCTGCCGTAGTTAATTACTTCATTTTGTAACATTCACTGAAAATGTATATTGTGTAATTTAAGCTATTTTTTGAGGATATTGTTGTTCATACATTGTATATTGTCGCTGCTATCAATTCCTGATAAGAATCATTCTGACAGATTAGAAGCTATTGTCTGGCCATTACCCAGCAGAAGATGTCAGAAAAGGTCATATTTTGTTGGAGAAGTGGGACAGTGTTCAATCCTGCAGAGATCCTGCTATCCACCACGAGCCTGTCAGTGTGGAGGGCGAGCTTTGGGAGTTTGATCCTCAACGTGGTCACAGGCAAAAATATTAAATTGGATTAGAGCTAAAACAGTATGGGAGCCGCCCTGACTGGTTTGGCCACAGAAAACAGATCTTGTTTTCTTTCATATTTTCAAAGCCTGTTATATTCATGTATATATAATAGATCAAATTAGTAGAGAAATACAGGCTATTTTGTAATCTATATGAGGCAGTCCCAAATTTAAGATTTTCATTCTTATCTAATGTAGCAGATGGGTCAGTTGGATGCTCACATGCATCATTTTAAAGGAAGGAATTCATAATCAAATGATATGAAAAGATTCCAAAGTTGTGCATCTATTTCTTTTATTATTTTTTTTATTTTTATTTTTTTATTACCAGTTTTGGAATCTCCATTTTCAATGTAGTGGAATAAAAAAAATATTACTATAACCTTTTCTCCAGGAATGTAAGCTAAAAGAAGCTAAACAGGGTGAAATAACCATGAAATAACAGTGAGATTTTTCCCTGTTGGACTTATGATACAAGGACTAATTAGCTCTACACTGCGATACAAGAACAATGCTGCTCCTATATTTCCCATATCTTCTATATGGATAATTTACTGTTAAAGATGCTGATTTTTTGCCTGGGACCTATACAGCTCTGTCCTCAGTATGTTAACATGATATCATGTAGGCCTATGTAGCATTCGTGTGCACATTTTAGACCCCTTTTAAAGGGGTTTTAAATGAGTCAGCTTGAAACATTCGAAAGTCAGCCAGAGACACATTTTCAGCCGACTCATGGAGTAACGTTAGCTTAATTAGCTAGTTAGCTATAGCTGATAAAATCTGCCAGTAACACTTGTCAATTCAGCAGGCAAAATCCACAGTCCCTGGCTAGAAATGAGAAGCCTGCTTTTATCTACCTCTGCCTGAAATCAAGGACCCATTGTTTCAAAAATAAAATGTCCCACCGTTATCATAGTAAAATGCATTTTATGCCATAACTAAGGAGGGCAGGGCCTAGAGAATGGTCAGTGAACCGAATGTCATGTCAGCATATCACAGAGTGATTATATTATTTTGTACAGGGCAGTTTTTTGTTGCTTTGTGTTTGAATTAAAACTATAATTAATTAAAGACATTTTTTAAAAATGAATTCAGTCTTATTTTAAATCTCAAATATTCTTCCATGAACTTAATGTCAAAAAACATTATCATGTTCCTCTCCCTTCCTCATCATGTACTCACAGCTGTAGATGAACAAGGTGGCTATTAAAAAAAATCTTTTGAAGTTTGTTAACAGTTGCATGGCTACAGAGGGGCTCCACTAAAGGTGCTCTATCTCCAGTGACAGCTGTTTGGAGATTAATTTGTCATCTGATCCTTTCTGCCTTCTGATTAGGAGGAGATTACAGGGCTGTAGTGTGTGTGTTTGAGAGAAAAGAGGAGCAAATAACAGAGGCTGAGCAGCCTCTTTGGATGTGCTCCTGTAGAGAAAAGGCTGTGAGAGCTGTTTGTGTCACTGGGGTCCTGAAATCACAGTCATTGTCTGAGGAGCCATCAGGGCTGATAAACGACTCTCGCTATTACAATATTCTCCCACTAAATGGCTGCTGAACAGACATGGCAGAATAACCATTATCAGAAGTATCCATGCACATATAAAGAGCTCCATTTTAAAATGTATTGCTTTCTGTAGTGTAAAGAAAATACCCTATGCTTCATGCACTGAACCCTTAAGTCATAAATCTGGATCCAAAATACACAAATGAAGAAGATCTGTGCAGGTATCAAATATACTGAATACATGAACATATTACTGAAAACAATTAATAGATGTAGTAAATCATGAGGTGCTGTTAAGGTGTTGTCAGTCCTGTATGTGTGAACAGTGTGGTGGTTATGGATGAAGTGATTTTAATGAATGTGGTCATTGCAACAGCATTTGGGCCATATTTAAATAATAACACACAACAAAATGAATAGACTGCTAAATACATGTAACGTGTACAGCTATACGTGCAATCATAATAAAGGTTTTTCTTCTCTTGTTTTTGTCATGTACATCCTCTGAAAGATTTTTTTTTAAAAGATCTAAAATAGTACATTCCTTTCTACCATTTATATCCCTTGATAGTAAAAACAAGATGCTATACATTTGTTTATCTTACCCCCTGATGAACGGCGACTTCCTCTTCTACTTACCCTTGCTTTTCCCGATGTTTGTTGCAGCTGTCCCCCCTCTGTGTTTAGCAAAATAGTGGGCAGTGATATTGGCTCCCTGTGGTTTCAGATGACCTCTCTGTCTGTCAAACACTTCACACCTGACTGCCAACTGAAATCCCCATATTATGGCCAGCAGCTCCCTGCTGTGTCTTGAAATGCTCCATTGAGCATGAGGGGGTGTTTAGAGCGGTACGGTCTTATTCTAAACAACCTCTGCCTTTTCATGCAACCTCACACAGAGATTTTAATGGATTGATGGTTAGAATAACAGAACGCCACAAGGGGATAGCCAAACAAGAGGAGACTAGGCCTGTTTCGGATAAACCCTGTGGGGAACATTGTTGTTGTGCTGTCCCACAAACCTTTAGCCCATGACTTTCTGTCTAATGTGTGACCCTCTCACAGTTTAAGAAGATGCTTTCTCCCTCCTGAAAGTCATTGAGATGTAGGGCAACATGTTTAGGCAACGCCCTGCGTTTTAAACAGATGGTGTGACATAAAATGTGCCATCTATCATGGAATGCAGTGCAGTAAATCTACACGTGTAGTAGACCCTGCACCACATTTCCATGGAGCATGTGTGGATCTATATAGCCGAGTTCCAGACCTCTGACTTGATGCCCATATCTCTTTTTCAGCAATCGAAAAGGTCTGATGTTGTGTTCATTGACGGTTATTTCCCCATTTGGAAAAACGGGGCTATGTGCCATAGCAACAAAAATGGCAACTAGCATAGAAGGGATGGGCACAGCTGCACAGGTTGTTGTAGGTTGACGCATAGAAATAACACCTCCTAAGTCTGCGTTCAGTTGACGTGGCTTTTGTCTTGAAAATGATGTCAATGAAACAGATACATCACTCGCTACTGATTGTTGAGGGCAAAATAATCCCTAGCAAACAGCTAAAGGAACACATTATCAGAGAAAAAAAACAAAAAAAAACAATATAGCGATTCAGTCTGATTATCAGGCCAGATGGATGAAAACAGCGACAGACTGACTACACTAAAAATAGTCCATTGTCTCTATAAATTGTGTTTGCTATGCTAAGTTATGTGCGTGCGGTACAGTTTCACTATTTGGAATAGGTAAGTAAAAAATAGTAGAATAAGTCAAAATATACCTATTCATTATGTAATTCTCAATTTTGTAATATTTATATATATTTTATATATATATATATATATATATAGTTTTTGACCATGGAGCATTTCTGAGATCTATGTTTTACATGGCTGGCTGCAAACAAAATTTCCTTCAGGATAATAATGGGATTAAAGTTTATGTTGAAAGTCTTGGATGTGACTGTCATGATTATGGCTTCAGTAATTCTTCTCTTTCCCCTCTTCAGCGTCAAACTTGCCCTCAAATCTAAGACCCAGGGCATGATCTGGAATTTGGAATTTTCTAGACCCTGTCATGGTTTTATCTTTGTTGTTTTCTCCCATCTGCTTCCTCCTCTTGTACTTAGTCCAAGCTATATAGATCGTATCATACGTGATCAGGCTGTATTGTGCTTTATTTATATTCCCCACAGTGTGTTTACTCTCTTTACTATGTAACAAAAAGTGATGTACAACCAGGTAAATTCTATTTCACCCTGTCTCATTACTGAATAAGTGGCTACTGTGGTACAAACGCCTTGTTGTTGTCTTAATGCTGTCTTTACTATCAACAGCTTCCATGGGCATCAGAAACTTGTAGGAGAAAACACAAGGTGACCAACAGACCTTTTCCACAGCAGGCATTTTGGCTGGTTATAGCCAAGAAAAGCACAGGTGGAATTGTTAACATTAAAACGACTGCATTCCATTTAGGCGAGCCAGTTTCAGGGTTCTGCTGTTGTGCATGCTGGCTCACTGTCTACCTGACACTTGCTTTACATTTATATTGCATAAATCAAGCTTTACATTTTCTTCTCCGCATCTGCTAAAGGCCTTTTTCCACAGAAAACATTTCAACATGTCACAGCAGGAAAAGCACAGGTGTAAATAATAAAATTAATGATGGCTGAATTCCATATAGCTGCTTTGGTTTCAGGGTCCTGGTATTGGGCATGTTGGCCCACTGTCACGCTTACTGGCTCGCTTAAGTCAAAATGCTGTGAAAAGGGTTTATCTGCTATCCCTCACCTGTCCACTAGCTGCCTCTGCAGAGCGTCCTGCTCACCACCTGACCTAATTCTCTGCCTGCCCAGCTGATCCCAATTAGTCATTAGCCCCAGTATGCTGTATATAGTGAACTGCTCACTCTTTGTCACTGCCTGATAATCAATGGTTTCTTGTCTACCTTAGCAGCCAATTCTGTTTCCCATCTGACTGTTCTTTTCCTGAAATCCCTTCCCTGAGTTTTTACTGTCCTGCTTTACTGCTGGTTCTGTGTGTGTTTGCTTGATTTCGACCTGCCTGCCAGTTGCCAACTGGAGGCCTGAACTTTGAACTAGTAGAACTGCTTTTAACAACACCTGCCTACAGTCCTAAGTCTTCCGTTGGGTCCAATTACCTGTTGTTAGTTGACCTCAACCATGGCAATGTCCCAAAACATGCTGTATCTGTGGTATCTATTTTGTATCTTTAGCTTCACTGGCTAATGAGCTAGATAGCAAGGGATTTAGTACAACAGAGTCTGTAGCAGTTTAAAGCCATATTGCACAGCATTATATACTGTATATCAACCTTACTGTCACCCAAACGTTAGAATAATAGTCACTTCAAGCAAGGATACACACTAAATGGTGAAATGTTGTAAATAAAGTGATCCATTGCAGTAGCATGCATACCTGTCATGTGTGTTTCAGTCAGTCATGGATACACAAAAACTGCATTTGCTGTGTTTAATACATTAAAGCAGAAGTTCCCAATCATTTTCTTTCCAATCTTTCTAAAATTAATACAAAGCTGAAACTTTTACAGTGATTGTATTAATAGTAATCCCACAGCATGTCTTTTTTCTGAAGCTTTTTCCACAGTTTGCTTGGAATCACTTGGTATGTCTTAAAAAATGACCATTAAACAGTTACTGTCAGGGCTTTCCACACCTCACCTGAAATAAAGACTGCCCCCTCTAATGTCAGAAAAAATGATCTGTTAAGGAAACATTCATCTTTACGGGAAAAAGCAGAGACGCTATATTAAACAGGAAAGGCCACATATTTAATGAGCCATTTGTTATGCTTGTCATCTTAATTTGATCACGAGACGAGATGCGTCACGACGTGTCTGATTCAGCTCAGTAGGTGACAATGACTGATCAATCACATCGTACGTTTGCTCTGCTGTAATTAATCAGAGCAGCACGTCGCAATGTTGGGGGATAGGTGAACTTTGAGATCATATAAGTCGCGGAAAAGGAGAGGTAAATGGTTCAATCCATCACAATCAGGTGGGCATGCGTGAGGAAGCAGAGGAGCAAAAGCAACAGCAGGCGGAAGTGAGTTTGATAATTACCACCTGGACACATGTTTTACCCTACAGAGGCTGCATCGAGCCTCATCACATTTCCTTGTCTTGGGTTTTTGTACCTGTAACATTTGGAGCAGTCACAGTTGAATTATTGTCAGCTGTACTACCTTTTTACTTGACAGTCCTTTCACAAATGTGTCCATGTTTTGCTAGCAGTGTAGCATCAAAGCATATATATTCAGCTTTCAATTATGGGTTTTGCATCTGTGTGACTGGGGTCAAACAAGGTGAATGCACCTGTATGTGGTTGATATCTCCACATCCATGAATCCACCCTATAACCCAGAATTTATGGCATCTGTACTTCCTGTTCCCTTAGGAGGAGTTTGTGTCAGAACTTCTAATTGAAAAACCGAGGTGCACGGTCATGCATGTGGCACTCATATTTCAATTTTCTGAAATGCAGTTAGTGTTGTTGTATTACAAAAGTTTGTTTGGCGGTTAACATGCTATCCACATTCAAGGTGTTCTGAGAGACGCCGAGTCCTAAAGTAGTTCCTTCAGTAGGAGGAAAACAGCAATAACAAGCCTCAGATGAAAGCTGAGATTAAGGGAGGAGAGGCAGCAGCAGAGGCTCGCTCCTCAGATAATTCACGTCTAATCTAT